>OY747133.1:42324002-42938978 GCA_963556465.1 Berberis vulgaris | reverse complement strand
ACATAATGGGTATGGTAGATTTTTGGGTTGTTCTGGTTGCAATTCGGATGAGTATTTGGTATGACTCTGTTTGTTTGTCTACCATAAACATCGATGTTTCATTTGTATATCATATAAACTATTTCATTCCATCACAGAACCGGTAAAGAATAAGGGCTGGTACTGGTTCGAATAAGGTCTGCAGCCTTCAATTCAGATACAACTTTATCAATTTCGGCCTTTTGAAAGTGAAGATAACGATATGGCCGAACATTTACTGGATAAGCATCTGGTAAAATCGGAATATGGTGATCATGTACTCGGGAGAGGGGAAGGGTGTTGGGATTGCCAAAGACATCCGAAAATTCAGCGATAAGTGGTTGAACGACAGCTGGAATGGAAGTGCCCAGGTCAACTTCCTGAGTTAACTATAAAAGAATGTCGTGACGTTTCTGTCGTAAAGAACGATGGACCAGGGTACTATCCATGAACATGACCATAGGAGAATTGTTGCCAAGTAATGTATAAGTACGATTTGCCACCGAGAATGTCATAATCAGCTTGGAAAAGTCCCAAGTAATAACACCCAAAGAGCGAAGCCATTCAGCATCTAGAACCACATCACATCCAGTGATACCCAGAAGGAAGAAGTGGTCGTGGAGCTCATAATCCTGTAATTTAAGTGAAACATCCCGACAAGAGCCTGGACTATGCAATTGGCCACCATCGGCAATCATGACGCGTAAAGCACCATCTTTGTGGATTGGAAACCCACATTGTTTGGCAAAAGACGGATGCAAAAAATTATGAGTTGAACCAGTGTCAACAAGGATAGTGACAGTCCTGTGTTTTAATTATCCAGTGATACGCATGGTTTCAAGCCGTGGGGACCCGAGAAGAGCATGAAGAGAAATCTCTAGAAGAGGTTCAGATAAAGTATGATCTAGAATAGGAGGCTCAACATCAGAATCGTCTTCTTCTTCCTCATTACTCTCGAGGAGCAAAACGTGGGGTTGAGGACAATGATGGCCACGCTTACATACTTCATCGCAGTTAAAGCAAAGTCCTTTGGCACGACGTTCTTGTTGTTCAGCCCATGACAGACGTTTAACACCTGGTGGTATACTAGTAACAGGCTTTGAAGAATTTGCAGCAGTCACAGGGTTATCAAAATTTCGGACATGCCCTTTAGATCGAATAGCATTAATGGCATCTTCTTGACATAAAGCCAACTCGAAAGCATGTGTAATACTAGTAGGGCGTAGCATCCTAACTCCTGCTTGAATATCAACACGCAAACCCGATAGAAAAATGCTAATTTGATGAGATTCAGACAAACCTGGCACCAAATTAGAGAGCTTCTCGAACTCGGTAATAAATGAGCGAACTGTGCCTCGTTGTACTAACTTGGAAAGAGAACTACACGGATCGATATGTTCGCGAGAGCCAAAACAAGAGCAAAGAGCTTTCGAAAACTGTTGCCAAGTTAATGTGCCTAGTGATTGGCGAATCCATCGGTACCAAGAGTTGGCATCACCCTAAAGGTGAAGAGCGACAATGGGAAGCATCTGTTCGCTGGAAAGGCCGTTGAGTTCCTGGTACTGCTCGGCCTGAAATAACCAACCATATGGATCAGTTCCATCGAAACGGGGTAAATCAATACAGAGGCCCTTGCCAGAAATAGGAATAATTTGTCGTTGTTGTTCCGGTTGAACGTACGGTGCCGGGCGATATGGGTGGAGATTCCTTAATGCCTCTAGAATAGTGGCATTAGTGGTCTCAAGTGTGTGGAGGTGGGATGAGATCCTGGCAACTTGAGCAGTAAGCTCATCGACTTTCTCTTGTAATTCAGCAACAATCATTATAAAGAGGAGGGTTGTTGGTGTGGTGTGAATATCCGAAAGAAAATTAAGGGACAGACTGGGGTCACCAAACAGTACTGTGTGGTGTGAATACCCAAAGGAGTTGATATCAGAAACTCCTTATTTCTCCACGTTTTTTTGCTAGTGTGCGGTGATGCGCTCGGGCTGGTTGCTGATATTGGCGTGGAAGGTTGTTGATTTGTGCGTGGAAGGGAGGTTGTTGTGATGATGTCGAGGTGGGGTTTTTGTTGTGGATTAAGATTTGTGAGGTGGGAAGGTGAGGAAACAGTGTTGATGAAGGTGTTTGTAATTACGATAAAGGAAGGGAACTATTGCGATGAAGTGGTTGTTGTTGTGGGGAGGGAACTGTTGGTGATGCGCGAGGAAGGTGATGGCCGGTGAAGAACGAAGTAACAATAATTTTTTTTGGCTAAGAATCGATGATGCTCTGATACCAGATAATAGAGACCTTGACCTTTTGATTGGAGATCAAACCACCTAGATCCTTTGGTTGGGGATCAACCACCAATAAACTAAAATAAAAACTTGTATTGCTTGCCTAAACTCCATTACATCATATGTATTTATAATTGAAAGCAAAAATAATACTTCCTAATTGAATTCAAACCTAATTCTAATCAAACAATAACTCCTAATTCAAAACAAGCTAATATTCCCTAAAATATAATATTGTTCTAACTAAGACATTCTAATCTCAAGTAAATACTAAATAGGATTGGCATCCTAACAAAGCCTATTGAGTATCACTTGATGGCGTATTTGAGGAGACAAACGACTTTGAAATTGTCTCCTCAGAGACGGAGGTGAGATTGATCTAAGACAAGGTGAGAAGAAGGAGGTGATATCGATCTAAGACAAACTTTAGCAGCTTCTATGAACTCAACTTCAGTCCGGTTAAGGTCGATCTGGTCATTCGAAGATGAGGTGAGATAGAGATGGATGGATGGAGATGGAAAGAGAAGCAGAGAAGAAAAGATGAGGTGACACTTTTGTCTAATAGGAGAAACTGAGAAAGGATGAGAGAAGTGACGGTACTGGGGTTTTTAGGGTTAAGTGTTATAGAAACGGATCGGACCCGAACCGTTTGATTTTAGATTTTTGGAACCGAACTCGAACCTTTCTCACAACGGATCCGGCCCGATCTGGACCGTTTATTAAATTACAAAGTTAAATCCGAACCTTTTGGTGCAAAACGATCCAGATCAGTTTGGATCCGCGGTCGAGGAATCACTACACCAAAAATACCCATCAGCAACGGTTTGGAACCGTGGGGGTAACCGATGGCCACGGCTAAGAGGCGTGGGCTGTAGAGGCGTCGCAAAATTTTTCCGTAACGGCTATAAACTGTGGCCAAACATTTTAGCAACGGTTTTATGCTCGAGGACGGTTGATGATTTAGCCACGGTTCTAAGTCATTGCACAAATTTTAGCCACGGTTTTAAGCCGTGGCAATTTATGGCCACGGTTGTGAGCCGTTGCAAAATTTTAGCCACGGTTTTAAGCCGTGGTTAGTAAAAACAAAATTCAAAAAAAAATCTAATTTGTTGCGAGGGTTTGAAACCGTTAAAGCTCGAAAACAGACAATGGGATGATACTTCGGCCAAATTCCATCCTTCAAAGCTTGAAAACATGAAGAAAAAGACTTATCATTTGCCCATCTCATATAAAAGTAAAACCATAACGACATACAAGAAACTGAGCTACATGTTTTCACACTCTTACTGGTTACAACACCACTCAAATAGGTGTGGATGTTTACGGTTAATAAACATGGAAGTCCACACCAAGTCCTCCAAACTTATCAGCTCCCACAGAGCAGCTGTTGTCCCTTGCCAGCTTCTCCCCTGACATCTTATGTCGTGCATATATGTAACGTAGTCGAAGGCCTGATAGCCTAGCCAACACTGCTTGACTAGCAAACTGAACTCTATAAATAATGCTCACTTCTGCACATATCTCATTTCCCTCAGTACCTGACTCATCGCTTCCATCATATCCATCAAGGTCTGATTCTGTGATCAGGACAACTGAGCTTTCATCAAATGCTGCAATATCTTGTCTGGTACATGACTCTGGGGTTTCGAACACGAAATGACTAGAGTCCACTCCTTTCACAACCAGCTTTGAGTTCTTATCGAAGGCTTCAACATTATTTGAAGTATGAGAAATTAGGCTATGCACAAACACTTCATCTGCTGTGCTTAGTGTACTCATACTCGATTGACTGGATCTTGTTGTGTTCTTCACCCTAAGACAGTAAAACTCTTCAACAACCTGCAAGTCCGGAACACAATACTAACACTTTCAGAAAATGAAGAACTGTGCTATTATCGGAAGAACAAATACTGAAAAAGACACAAAGTTATGGAGATCAGATAGTAATTGAACTTCTGGATCTTATAGCTACTCTGTAAGTCATTGGGAATGCCTAGTATAAGCTAAACAAATTTCCAATTTAAGGGTGAAGAACAGCACTCTGGAACATTGTAATAATTGAAAGTTCCATGGTTCCTAATAGAACTACTCATTGAGCTTCCATCCTTAAAGGTGCCATAAGAATAGGCATGCAAATGCATAACAATATGCAGGGTAGGTTCCCAAGTCTCATCTAAGAATTGTATTTATGGGGATATGGATCACACCCCAAAACTAATATATTGCTAATATGTGTTGAACAAGTCATATATCAATGAAAGTGCTTTGAGGACCTCCTTGCTTGAATAAGTCTTATTTATGTTTTTTAGATACTTATATATATATTGGTTTTTGCACAATACCTTACGATACAATACAATACGATATGACACAATTATCCTAAATTTAGGTTTCTGATATGCAATACGATAGTCTAAGAGCAAGATGGATAATTTAGGTTTCTGATATGCAATACGATAGTCTTTGGGGCATTTTGCATGTAAGCCTCTGATGCCTTTAAAACTATTTTCTAGCAATGTGATCTTAATCATGTCATCAATATGCATGCTTTAAGACACAGTATCAATATGTCAGACTTAAGGAAAGACAAGTAGAGATTTATTGATTAAATTCTTATTACCAAGTAGGATGACAATACTCGAGCATCCTAGGTAGGAGAGCAAGAAGTAAAAGATAATAAGTCAGAGTTAAGGCACCCTGATTCATTTTAAGATTTTGTAACAGCGATGAGCTTAACACTATCACTTCAGGCCTTATATGTGGAACTGGCTTGACATGGACTGACACAGATCATAACATTTGTTAACTGTAAAATTGCAAAATTGACATGTTATCGATATTCTATGTTTGTCAAAAAAATAAAGATATATTGTACTGAATAAAGATATATTGTACTGATATGATATCAATAACTCGCTACATTATAACCAAAAAAATTGCTTATAGATATACTTGAGCCTATTTCCCTAAATAGGTGGGATAATGAAAGATTGGCTCTTCATAAAGTGGATCCGCTGGGAAGGTTATAAATTTTTTTATTTTTCTCAAGTGAAATTAGTAATTTCATTCAAAAATTGGATAAAGTGGAAAAGAGTTACTTTAGCCTCTCTTGGCATATACAGTACAGTAGAGATGTAGAAAAAGCAAAAGCTGGATGAGTTGTGAAGCCAGTATACCTGGCGCTGGGCAGGGGCTAAAAGCACCCTTGGTCTAATTGATTTCACATATTCGTATGCAGCATCAGGTGCCATCTGTCTGTATTGGACCTGTATACAAACACAGCAGATGAAATTAGTTCACATATTCTGGCATTGGCTGCCATTAATACGCAAAATAACTTGACACATTGGAACAATCTACATTTTCCTAAAAGTTCATAAACAAGAGACCAGCTAATATGTAAACCAAGATGACCTCAGTTTACAACCCTGCAATTCTTCATGGTCTCTCCTTTTGTTCCTGTGAGAACATCAAAGGCTCAAATCATCAGCTCTGAAGATTGGAAAATTAAAATACTAAGTACTAATATATCTTGATACATCTGTGATGTGGATCAGTAACAGGTCCTTGTTATCATTGTTGAAATTTTGCTTTAATAGTGGCCTTCATAAAAAAAAAATGGCCCTAGCGGTTACGTTGTTTGACTTGTGATTGCCTGCAAATAGCAATGATCTTTTTGTATAGCGACCAATTTGTTTTTTAAGAGAGTGTTATAACAATAATTATTTATTGCAGTTTTTTTTTCACATTATTACACTTTCTAAGGTTTGGAAAAGAAATGGAAGGCAGAGACAAATGCTACTCACACTTTTTATAATTTATCAATGTCTCACCAAATTGTTTCACAGTTTCAGAAAATTAATCTCAATAAGTCACCTATACTGCACAGATGAGGGCAGAGGTACAAAGAAAAACCAACCAATTGGTATTTTAGATATAATAAGCAAGTTACACAGAAACCAAGCGTGTTGAAATCAGGATTGAGACACATGATTACTCATAAATGGCATCCCAAGTACATTGTCAAGTCATTCTCTCAAGATAAGAAAGATAAAAGACATAGGCAACCAAACTACTGATTTTGAATTACCTAATTCAAGCTCTTGATCCTGGTCATCAATATCTCCTTCCTCCAAATCCACCCCATTTTCCAAGGCTGCAGCTTCTTTGGCATACCTCTCTAGAAATTCTTCCTCAGTTTCTTCATGTTCATCATCACCGTCTTCAGAATCTTGAACAAATGAACATATAAATAGAATGTTGTAACTTTCGATGAAGGTAAGCAATATGCTCAGAAAAAATAGAAGATGTTGTTGGGTGGCATTACTAAGTACTAACTATCAATTTGCCACCTTTGCAACATTTCCTAATTTTCCTGAAATTACCAAGTTTCCACACTATAGTGATCCACTGTTCCTAGAGAAAGCAAATATTATACAAGTAAGGATCATATGATAAGTTTCATTAGTATAGATCTCCTAGGTGGTAAGAAAGTAGATCATAGCCCCATCCCTTAGTTTGCAGCACATATGAACGAACTCATTGATAGACAAACCTTATAGCTTACTGAGGTGAACATTTAGATTTTTGCACACCAAAACACATAATAAAAATGATGGATGTTATATGTCATACCTTATCATCATCAGTATCTTCATCTTCTTCATCATCTTCATCCTCATCATCCTCATTTTCATCCTCTTCCTGAACTTCTTTAAGACGTATAACCGCCTCTATCAGCAAAACAAATAGCACTAAGAGATTTTTGTACACTATCAGTAATATGACTATGTAATCTTCTAGACACACCAATGAAGTTGCTCCAGTGTAATCTTACATCTTCAACTGAAACATGAGTAATTCTTTGATCATCAATCAGTGCTCTGATAGTAGCTATCACCTGCAGCTCTCATAATAAAGAAGTTCCCAACATCCTATAAGGTTAACTATTTCACAGGTTGTTGTAAAAAATAGACTATATATTGCATTTGTGTTTCTGTGAATAAATACAGAATTGATAGGTATTAGAAAGTGTTAATGCCTGTCTAGATTAGCAAAAAATGCCAATCTGGCTGCTTAATCCAGAAAAATGCATAATTAAAAAAAAAATTTGAAATGGAGAGGAGATTTGGAAAGATCATTCACTTACTGCTAAGGAATTGACAACATTGTGCAGTCCTGGCACCTGTAGGCTGATTTTTTACACTGGACGCTCCATATGACACTGCAAAACATTAATAATTCAAATGAGTACTATGCATACATAAAGTGGTGGCGGCAGGGGGGGGGGGGTTCATCTTAGGGAACTGTAACAATTGACATAAATCAACAAAATGACTCTTATTTTCTAATGGACAACAAACATGAAAAACAATGAATTTTCATTTCACTTATTCATTGCAATTTGCAACATAATCCTAGGCCACTAATAACAACTAATTTTTGTTTCTCCAGAACCACAAGAGGCAGCGAAATAGTACCATTTAACTAGGTATCCATGTTATAGAAAGCAATTGAACATGTCTGTGATATTCATACAACTGAGTTAACTACAAATTGTTACTTCTATTCATGATGAATATGGGGAAGCCACTTGCATACAGGGAGCATGCATCTTTTGAACAAACAATGCTACATCCTTATAACATTTGAAAGGGAAAAAAAAAGTAAAAACAATTCAAACATAATAGCGTGCACATAAAGTATAAAAACAAATAAATTACAAAAGCACATAGCCACAAACTATGAAATCAATATGATTGATTGAAATCAGCATGATCCAAAAAAATACCTTAAAAAACATATAAGGAGTTCCAGTTTCTATTTGTGCTTTCAAAATCTCAAACCAGAGATTCTGTGCAGATACAACCTTCTTTGTGAGGACATGTGTTTGGCAATAAAAAAAATGATGTGATATAGATGCAAACAACTGTGCTAGAAAATAGAAATGATGTTTCCATTGCTTTACCAGGTGTTCCACCAGAAAGAATGTTGCTTTCTTTTGGTTCAATACCAATAACCTGAAATGTGAAAGAATCAAATGAAATATGAACTATCAGTACCCATGTTAAGTAAATCAGACAGGAAATAAATGTTTAATGCAGTAACATTGTACTTCTACATCCCTCCATGATACCCATATCATGCAACACATGATGGACAAGGGGATACGCCACCTGTCAGATATGTATGATTTTAGTTTTCTCATGAAAAGAATAGAAAAGGAAAAGAACATGTTACCTTTACATTAGGGTTCTTCTTTTTCAAGAACCGACCAACCCCAGAAATAGTACCACCAGTTCCAATCCCCGCAACAAATATGTCCACTTTGCCTCTTGAAGTAGTAACTAGGAGTTGGAACAAACCAGCGCCTCTATAAAGATCTTAAACCTCCTGGGCTTCAGATGTAGCTTTGAGGCTGTGCAACTGTGCTTTTCCAGTAAAGACCACCTGCAACATTATTTGTTTATTTACTGTATTTTTATTTTCTTACGAGGAAAGGAGCATCGCATATCAGCAAAGAAACAAAGATGAAAGTATGCAACTCCAGGCTAGCTGAAGTTAATCCAAAAACAACACTTGTGCAGCATAAAAACACACATAATATCTAAAAATAACACTTGTTAGCCAACATTCCAACAGCCTTTGTCGCAACAATTATGTTTAAAGACGTGAAAGAACTACATAAGTGTGTTTACATGTGGAATTCCATAATATTGTTAGACATCACAAACATGCACCAATTTGATCATTGTCATAAGATTACTCTCTAAGACTAATGAGACATGCTAGGATATTGAGCCAACTACAGTATAAATAATGACAACATCAGCTCATTGCAGTTACGAGGTTTTCCACTTATTTGCCAAATTAGTTATCAAATGATCTGAAAGAATACGTCTTCAATTCACCTTGTATGTACACTGGCTCAGCTGGAAGCATTGTATGCCCACAACATCAAGGTATGACAACAATGAAGTGAAAATGGAAGATCAACAACCAAGATCACAAGCATCATAAAAACATGACAAGGAAAACACCCAGAACCAGGAAAAAACATTTATAAAGATGATCAATCACTGCCAATGTAAGAGAAGGGCACACAGAAGCTCTAACTTCAAGAGCAGTGGCGGATAAAGTAACAAAGGGCCTTCAGCCGTGAAAAGTGCTAACCTGGGAACCATGCTGATCACAAACCACCAATCTGGGGACAGGGAATCGATCATGGATGATCATTTGAGCATCACCATGAGGAGCTTGCAATAGCTGAGCAAAGGCCTGCCAGAAGGACATTAACAAATTAAAGTAACAAAATTGATTCCCAAAAGAATTTTCTACTTACACTGTAACAGCATGTCCACCAAAGGTGTAGAGAATATTAGTAGCTCCAGTGAAGTACAAAACCAGTTTAGTTGGGGCTGAGTGTTGCACCCCATCAACCTGCCATAAATAAAACCCAAAAACTAATTAACACCAGTAATCAAACAAAACTGAAGCATAAATGGGTAACTCTACACCAAAACCCTTACCTGACCATGAACAAGAGCAGCAACAATCATGTACCAAGCTGTATAAGTGGTCATTCCAAGCCCCAAAAATGACCATATTCGGTAGTTGTGGAACGAAGGTATGAACACAGTAGTCGCACAGCAAGCACCGAATATATAAGTCCATGTTCTCTTATCCAGTCGATCGTTAACGTAGTATATGTTAATGTCCAAAATCAAACCAAAACAAAATCCAAGATTAAAATTCAATCCAGTTTTTCAATTAGAGCTACAACATGAAATAAAAACTTCTTGGCATAGATAAGTTATTTGAACCACCACAAGTATTGGGTGCCGAGAACAAGTATAACTAGTCCAAGCACACACATCTCAGTCTAGTGTAGCCGAGTCATCCTAAATACCAAGATTACAGGTGGTTGAGTGACTTAGTCACACCTGGCCGTAGTCCCTTGCACATGATTCACATAAAAATATATTATGATATTTTATTTCGCCCATCGATGGCACTACTCTAAATATGCGACGCTAATAACAGTGAACTTTTCCTAATTTTTATTACCAAACAGCACAGACTTGCTTACCTTGCACATCCTATAAGCTGAATCACAGACCCAAAGAGAAGAAAAGTGCAATTGAAAACCAGTCCCAAAGCCTTCCAGTAAGGTCCCAACAATCCTTCCAGCACTTTGAACCACTGCATAGTTCAGATTAACTCAAATAACCTGAGGTTTATAATTCTGAACTAAAACACACTTTTAAGTCTGTTTTTATACTCGAATTCAGACAATCGGCAACATCCCGCAAGCCATGCGGCAACATCCCGCAAGAAGATATTTCACAAGTTCATAAATAGGTTTAGAAAAAAGACCACAAGTGGAGCTAAGATATGAGCATCAAGCTTTGGATATGAGCATTAATAAATACGAGTAACTACATATTGCAGGATCAACATATAACAATATAATCTAGGAGATAAACACATTTGAAAACACAAAGGTAGAAGCTAGTTTAGAACAGAAGCAAGTTGATTAAATAGTAAATTGATACCAGGAGATAAACACATTTGAATATCTTAAAAGAGATTAGATCAGTTAATTCAAATAGATAGATACAAAAACAGTCTGAATTTCTTAATCCACTTAACTTAAGAAATTAAGACATTATAAAGATGAGTCAGATAGAGATGAACAAATGGAGAAATTATAAAGTCAGCATACATATATGACCAAGTAACTTAGTGACTGAAAAAGAAGATAAAAACATCCAAAAACATCCTTACAAAGGCTGATGGGCGAGTGGCTTGGGTCCTAACTGCAGCTCTGCTAGACGTCTTGCCTCAAACTCAATAGCATGTTCACGCTCTTCCATTAACTGTTTCCTGAAAGATCCAGAATTGTCGTAAACTCTGGGGACTGCAAGGTTTTAAACATCAGATGTATTAAGAACATTAAACAATAATAGACCTCACTTAATCAGAATTGTCGTAAACTCTGAGGACTGCAAGGCTCTTCCATGAACTTACCTCTCGCTAGGCCTAATCTTTCCCTGTAAGGTTTCACCAGGACACGAGTTCCACAAACAAAGTGGGGGTTACCCTTTGCTAGTATCATCTTGACAGTTTCAGGATACACAAATGTCACAAACCCAAAGATTCTTTTCACTTGGCAGGGAATCCTGACATCTTCAACAGGCCCAAAGCTCCTACTAGCAAAAAATCAACACTAAAAGATAGGATAAGTACGAGTGAAAAACTATTGAACTTTGCATGCAAAACTATGGTGACATCCTTACTTGAGTAGTCTGAAACATCTTCCTCAGTGAAGATGCTCTCAGTTGGGAAAGTCAGATAAATTTGCCTCGAACCAATAACAATTCCACCAGGATCGCTCTTCTCACTCCGGTAAATTTACTCAGCTCCTCTTTTGCTGCCACCATTACATTGCTTCCAACATAGTTGTAACTATCAATCATCAAGTTCCACATGATTTTTACACCATACGAAGAAATCACCAACGTCCAAATCCCCCATCATGTCTCCTTTTGGATCACTCTTGTAAAGTTTCACCTCAGTCCTATATTTGAAGCATAAGGAAAGTCTGATCTCTGTTGCAGGGTTCAATGATCCATGGCAATCGCAAGAGAATCGATGGATAGGATCTACAACCTCTATTGCTATCGCAATGACATTTTTATGCCAATCACAAACTTTGTAAGTCCTTGACACTGAAGGAACATGATTGCTTGGAGAAGGAAACCTCGCAACACCTTGAGAAGATGGTGGTAATGGAGATGGCGGTAATGGAGATGGAGGTAATGGATTTTCTGGTTGCCTTGTCGATTGTGCACGGGATGAAGGTGTATCTTCAGTTCTTTGTGTCCCTCCTTGTGTTCCCTCACTTGTAGATGGTCTCACATAAGTTCCATTTTCAAGTCTCTCTCGTATCCATCTAACATTTTCTTCCAATCTATCATATTTTTCGCTAAATTTTTTTACTTCCAATGTTTTATCCAAAAGCAATGAACGAGCGGGAAGTGCAGCATCATACTTCCTTTTAGAGACGGTGGTTCCAACACAACGAACACGTCCCCTTTCTTCTTGGCCAAACACTTGGCTTAGAGAATCATTATCAATAGTGAGGTCAGTGGTACCCTGGGTTGAAGATTCGGCCTTTTTTGCTTTAACTTGTTCCTTCAAAAGAATGAAAAAATAAAATAAATCAGGACACAAATAATATTCAAACAACTACAAAGTAAATTAAGAATTGTGTATAAAAGACATCATTGGGCACATACCATATATAGTTCAGCACCATGCGTGGGTTTTCCATCATTTCCCGTGTGACAAGCAATCCATATGTCAGTGCGTGTGACTGGTTCCCCATCAGGGTTCTTCTCAACCTATATACTTGAAAGATTAGTCTAAGCCTATATAGTTAAATGGTTATTATTGTACTAGTAGCTAGAAACTCAATTACCATTTCATACTCTACTTTTGCAGCACTCTTTTGGCCACCCCCCCCCCCCCCCCCCCCCCCCCCTCATACATACTTTGAAGCCTTTTTGTTTTTGGCATTTTGGGCTCAATTGCCTTCGCTTCAGGGGTGCTCTCATAGCGAACAAACTCCTTCCAATCCTCCTCTTTACACCATTTGGAACATGCTTCTCTTGTTCCTCAATGGTAGGATACTTATCTAAATAATCCTTCCTAAGATCTGCCTTGAACCTTCTAAAATATTCAGGCATTTTCAAATGCACACTCCTTTTCACATAATTTGGGATGTCGTATTCACGCTGCAAATAAGCCATTGAGATATAAGTTGACAATAAAATAAGACATTATGAAAATCAATGATGTAAAATCTCACCTTGAGGCCATTCCACACATCCTCTTTGTAGTTGTCAGTAACATGGTGCCAACCTTTGAATTTGATGGGCACAAGGGTTTCAACAAGCTTTCCAATGTTTTTATTGAAATTTCTAGCACCAGGTCCAACTGCTAAACCATGGACATTGAACTGTATGGTCTTTTTAACTTCACTGTCATCATTTGTAGATTTAGTGACATCATTGGTGGAGAGATTGTCGCGAGTACTACCTATTTCTATCAATGACATTATAGATATTAACCATTATCAAACAAAAAGAAATAAGAAATAACTATATACACTACATTTATAGATACTTTCCTTTGAAGGAACAAGTTAAAGCAAAAAAGGTCGCCTTGCAATAGTGAGGTCACTACATCCAATATAAAAACACAAAAGAAATCGGAAGATTGACATAAACCCATTCTAGTTTTTGCAGTGAACTGAAATCAGACAAATTTTCAGAATAGAGTTTCTTCGAGATGATCTAAGTAATAAGCTGGGATTTGCGATATTCACATTCAAGATTGCATTTGACCGCCTTGAATACAGTAGTAGAATGAACCAAAATTACTTTTTAATGAGTGTGAATTGTTATTTTGAAAATTTATGTGTAAATTCAATAGCAAATGGCCAGAAAAGAAAATGGAACCCTAAAATGAAAATGGAAGGAGGCGAAACCAAACCGTGAAATTTTCAAGCTCTCTCTGACTCTGATTTTCAAGCTCTCTCTGACTCTGAAGCTCTTTCTGACTCTGAATTTCTCTCCTCCTCGATCTCTCCTCTGCGCCAAACCTCTCTCTGACTCTGATTTTCTCTCCTCCTCGATCTCTCCTCTGTACCAAACCTCGATCTCTCCTCTGCTCCTCGATCTCTCCTCTGCAATAGGTCGAAAATCTTTCTCCCAATGACTGCGCAAACTCTATTCTTTTCCCCAATTTTTTTCGCCAAAGCGGGAAACCTGTTTTCGCCAGAGCGGGAAACCTATTTTCGCCAGAGCGCGAAAGTCCTCCCTCCACACATGCGGCCCACGTGCAAAATGCTCTTATTTAGCAACGGTTTTTGGCCGTTGCCCCTTATAGCCACGGTTTTTTGCCGTGGCAAATGAACCCACGATTTAAAGCCGTGGCCCGCTTTTGGATATAGCCACGGTTTTAGGCCGTTGGCCACGATATACACGGTTTTTGGCCGTGGCAACTAAACCAACGGTTTAGAGCTGTGGGCAGCTTCGTGTAGCTAAATAGGCCTTTTGGTGTAGTGAACTCATTTGCCCATCCCTAAAATTAGCCATTACATAAACTACGAATATCTAAAAAGTATATTTTGTGAAGAAATAGGCCTTAAAAGTCATTTTTTGAATATATATATTACAATTCAGAGTGGTGTTTTACTATTCATTGCTGATTGGGACAAAGTCAAATCGAAAGGATTAGAAATAAAAGATGGTTAGGATTGACAGTTGGGAAATGTATTGAATTTGAGGGTTGAGATTAATTTTCCATGTTGACATATTTGTAAATATAAAACATGTACGAGGGCAAAAATAATGAAAAACTTTTGAAAAAAGTTTGTAAAATGTACATGTGGCATAAAGAGAAAATATTATGTTTTGCTACGATGAAAGAATATTCCCCTTATGTACTGAGAGATTCTAGCTCTTATTACAAGTTCCATGCTTGGACCCCTTCGTTTTCATGCCAAAAGTCGAGGAGAAAGTGAGAATTCTCTCTCACAATGGAATGGAATTTAGACAAAAGGACTTGTTTTGTTAGTAAGAATGGTTATTGTTGTTGGGATTATCTTTGCACCCAACCCTGGGGTCTGAATTCTCTTATTATTTGTTTGCATTTCAACGCATCAGCAGCTTCAAGGTACTACCTTTCTCCCCCTCTTTTGATTCATCTCCAATACAGATCCAAACCTATCTTTCAGATTCACAGAAATATATACTTTTTATGAAATTTTTCTTGATTTCATATTTGTTTCATTGCTTTAAATCCTGTTAACATCCTTCTTATATTTCCATTCATGTTTTGAAGGAAATTTTTTTCTCTATATACATATTGAATTGTGTGTATAACTATTTTGGGATTTTCAAGATTTAGATATAGATTAACTGAATCTGAATGAAACCCCATTGGGTTTTTGTGGCAAATCTATACTATAAGGCATCATGATGGATATTTGCTTATTCCCCAAATACCAGCTACATATCTAGATAAAGCTTCTGTTTTTGGAAGATAATTGATCCAACTTTAACTGAAAGCAAGGAAAGTCAACAGGAACAAGGAAAAAAATGGTCTTGAACAAGGCGTTTGTGCCCAAGTATAATCAAGTCCTAGTTATAAATCTATAAACCAAACCTTTTGTGATCAGTGTGTTCTGGACTCCAATACCAATGAATGGGCGTATTGTCCATGCCAGCCTGATTTGGGTTGATTTGTTTGGGCCATTTTGACATAATCCAATAAAATTGCAGATGGGTTGAAGCTCCAACGCAAACCCCCCCCCTAGAGAAAGCTTTACAATTCCAACTTTGCAAAAGGTTAACAATCAACAATAGAATGAGGAATAACCAACCTCATCCCAAACCAAACAAAAGAAGAAATGCCAAATTGCTATAAACAAAGTTAAGTTGTCCCTTGACTCATTGTAAGGGAAGGAACAATAAGATTTACGGGGAAAGGTATTGGAGGATAAAAACATGGTTATGGAATGATAGGTATCATCTGGCATCAGAGGATATCATATTCCAGTGATAAAATTGCTGTATTGTAAAAATGCCCCTCTTGTACTTTTCCTCATTTCAATACAGAGTTAACATTAAAAAGTACAAAAAGAGGGATACGTATGGAGATGGAATTGGATGGCTACGAGCTTGATTGTAGGGGATGCCGGGGCAGGTCAAAGGCTGAAAATTCTCCCTATCCAAGTGTAGCTACTGTTTATGAAGCACCCACCTGGAGTTCTAGTGAAAGCTAAATAAGAATAAATATCTTCACACACAAATATTTAATACTCTGTAGCCAATTTCTTCTCAGTGCTTGCCCAACCAAATTCTGAATTTTCTTATTTGTACTGTGAACCCCAAAAGGGAGTCCGTAGTATTTGGTAAGTGGAAAGCTTAACCTACTTCCACAGATTTCCTAAGCCTCACTTTGCAGTGAAGTTTCCTCTGACCTGAAAATGTTGCTTTTGCACTTTGAGTCCCACAAAACCCTTGAATAATGATTTTTGGGTGTTTGACTAGAGAAAGGTCGTGATTGGTGGAGACCATCCCAAACTTATTGTTCCCCAAGTCCTTAACATTCTAATCTAGGTTATATTATCTCTTGACCCTGGCAGATGAACCGCTTTCAGTATTTGAATCTACAATCAAATATCTCCAGTAAATCTTGGAACCATTCTTCCACCAGCATCTTGCTTGCTTAACACATTGTGTACATGATGAACCATGCCCTTTTTTAAAATTGGCATAGTCAAGGCAACAAAACACAAATAAGACTAGGCAGTGCCTGATCAAAACAAGACACAAAAGAACAAATTTTTTAATAAAAGATTATCATCGTTTTGCAAATAAAACTAATAAGAGTAAATATGAGTCGATCTGATATTATTACAATTCACCAAAAGGTATCCATCAATATGTTTCTTGAACAGGTAAATAAGAATTTCCATAAAGGAGGACTTTTTATTTTTATTCTCGATAACAATATTCTAGTGCACACAAGTATAATACAAAACACATTTCAAAATAGTACATACATGTAGCTTTTGTATTTTCTATTTTTGTCTTGCTATTATAAAAGGAGTTGTGTAATTGTGTTTTCCAATTCCAGTTCTGAACGCTGGACCAAGCTTTTGAATCGAGATGTTTTAGTTAAGTACAATCAGCTTCCTTGCTTTGTTGAAGAAATTGAGGGGACGAAAGCTGTCATGCTTCATAGCTCCATGAATTTTTTGGTTAACAAGATGGAGATGCTGTGGTAGAAAACCCAATCAGTTTGAAATGATGAGATGAATAGTTTGTGGTCAATTTTTCGCAACTTGATGAAAGCAACTAGACGTCGCCTTCGAGGATACAGACATAGCTGGAGAAAAGTAATCTTAGTTGTAGCCATCATGACAGCAGCTGGAGTTGTGTTGCAGCTATGTGAACTCTCCGATCCACCAGCCACCTCGCTTCTCATACCACCATCTACAGTTTCATCATACAATGTCTCAAATAGTGTGTTGCATGTCAAAGACACTCTTCCTCTGGCAACACTTGAACAGTTTTCACCAGTTTCATCCAATGTGTCCCTGAACTTCACTAATGCATTAGTGCCAGTCACAGCAGAGAGAGCTAATGTTTCACGTAAGAGACACAGAGGAAGGAAACATGCTAGGAAGGATATACCTGAAGAACCCAAGGTCATACCCATAGTGCAAAAAACAGTTTTTCCCAGGCAGGTAGAGTTTGTTTAGTTTGCCATTTCCTGTTCTAATATATTTTGAACTTTGACTCTGTTACTTCGCACCATCTATTAATTTTAGCTATTATCTTTGTATTTGAGACAGATCTTATCATTGCCGCCTGATGAAGCACTAGCATATGCCAAAAAGGAGATTGAGCGTGCCCCAATAGTTGATGAGGATCCTTATCTGTATGCCCCTCTGTTTCACAATCTTTCTGCATTTAAAAGGTTTGTTTCATACTACGACCATTTTCTGTTAAACTTTGAGAACTGATTTAAATAATTGTTTCTGGTCTTGGAAGCCTGCTGATTCATATTAAATTTTTATGTGATACATGTTCTATTAAATTTTTATGTGATTCATATTAGATAGGCTCATCTCTGCGTAGGATCTTATCCAAGCAATGAATGAGCTGTTATCTAAATACTCCCCCAGGGCCAGACGGATTTCTAGTCGAGTTCTAGAGAATGTACTGGCCTATACTTCTTGGTGGTGGCAGAAGACTTTAATTAATGAAGGCACTTATTGGCATCTGAATGCCACTATGATAACTCTTGTTCCTAAGAAAGAGGCTGATAACAAGGTCTTTCATTTCAGCTGAGCTAACTTCATGGAATATACAAAATGATCACCAAGGTTCTTTCTTCGAGATTACAATCCGTTCTCAAACCCCCCATTCTTATTTCCTAAAGGCTGGGTTACATTGCATATATGTTTCGATGGTGGCTAACAAAGTAATTGATTTCTGAGAGAGGAAGGGGGGGGGGGGGGGGGGGAAATCGTGACTCTACAGAAGTGTTTTGAAAGAGTTAACCATTCTTTTGTTGGTTTTCCTTGGACTACATCGTCAGTAGAATAACCTTTAGTACCAAATTGAGATGTAGGATACAGATGTCTTTCAACTGCACATTTCTCTATTTTGATTAATAGCAAACCTGAAGTTTTTCTCTCGAGCTCATGAGTAGCAAGACAGGGAGACCCCCTCCTCCTCTATGCTGTTGAGGCAGAGTGCTATACTAAGTTGGTTCTTAAGGCTACTTGTTGTGGTTTAATGAAAGGGTTTGTGGTGTCAATAACATGGCAGAGCTATCCATTCTCCAATATGCGACGACTAAGTTATATTCATTAACACCGAAGAGAGCAATTTCTATCTGTCTCAAGATTACATGTTAACTTTAAAACCGACTATGTTCCCACTAGGTGAGGTCCCATCTTTTAACTCCTAGTTGATACTTGAAGGAAAAGTTGCCTCCTCACCTTCCATATCTTTGTTTACCTTTGGCACAATATAAATCTTAAAGTAAGGAAGGTTGGAATTTGATTTTCGAAAGATTGACCCAAATATTGACTTACCTTCATTAAGAGCACCCTCTTGGGGCTACCAACATATATGATATCTCTTGTCAGTTTTCCATCAAGTGTTGCCACAAAAAAAATGTTGCATGGAAATAAGGCGAAAGAAAAAGGCATGCATCTGATCTCTTGGGATAAAGTTTGCTTACCAAAGGAATGGGGAGGGCTTCTTGAGAAAAGAAATATTAGAGAATCTAGTACAACATTATTTTTGGAAAGTGACTATGGTCTTATGGATCTAATGAGCAAGGTCTCTGGAAGGAGATTATCATTGGGAAATTGAGAGAAATTATGAAACATGTTATCCTTGCTTTCTACTTGAAAGGCCTAATGGTACCGGAAAACATATATGTTGGTGCTTCAGATATTGTGCCACCAGTTCCTGATTTTGAACATCCAGTTTGATTTAGTGAACTAGCTCTTTCAAAACCAGGGGGGAAATGATGCAAGCATATTGTATTTGGTTTTAAATATTTTACCTTGCAAAAAATTTCTTTTTGATTATAGTGATTTGTAGGTTAGGGTTTGCTTCTTTTAGGACTGGAAATTGAATAAACATCAAAAGGAAAAAAGAACAAAAAAATATTGAATACCAAAGCTTCCAGAAATTGAATCTCAATTGTTTCAACTCTACCAAAGGGGGTTTAAATTGATATATTTTTAATCAAAACATTATTTCACCTAAAAGTAACTAAAGGCTGAAGAAGTGGAAGCCCAAAATGTACAAAACCCGAAGCTAACATGTTAGGTCCAAACCCAATTATTGGAAAGAAAGAAGTAATTAAATAAATCATATTTGTTGATTTCCAATACTTATCATTCATCCATTCCAAAAGAAGTCTGTCTTCAACCTTAAGAGTGTGGGAACCATAGTAATCAGTATCTTACTATAAATTCGATACAATACATGATATGTATTATATCGAAACCTCATTGATACGATACTTATATGTATGTATGTATATTCTACGATATACCAATATAAGATGATGCAAGCTGCAAGAGAGATGTTCTCAAAAAGAGTTGTCTTCGTGTTTGTTAGGTGTGATGGGACTTAATCTTGTACAACCTCTCCCTGTGCAATAAGTGTTATTATTCCCTTCTGGGGAGGTCTCGAGCAAATGACCAATTTTTCAACTCCCATACCATAAACAATTAGGCGCAAAAGAGGAAGGTTTAGTAGAAGATGAAAATTACCTAAGTATTGTTTTTGGAATGCCTCTCGCGACGTAGGTTATGCTGATATCCAAAACCTTTACCTCATCCTTGTTGTCTTTCCAATGTATTTGTTGTGTTTTAAGCCTTCAAAAGGAGGTTGAGGAGAAGCTTGATTTTGAATTGGTTACTTAGCAAGTTTAAATCTCCCAATCCGTTGACAACTCTCTTTCTGTACCTATTGAATAAAGTTCAGTAACTTCAACAACATCAGTCTTATTGCTTTCTCCTTCTACAGGATCAAAGTAGATGCCATCTTGACCTCACACTTATCATCAAACTTCCTTGGTAAATCTGGTAAAAACACGTTTTCTAACAATTCGTCCTAGGCTAATTGTTTTCTTGTGGGTCAAGCTATGCAATTGAAACACCGAGATGGCTTGGCCGTATGAGGTGATACCGTGTGGGGGCGGCAATACATCTACAAGCAAAATAGTGCCACAGTCACAGTGGTTCCATTTGTTCGATGGTGGTGACATCTTGTGGTGTTGTGTCAAAGAGGTGGATCGACCCCGAGGGCTTTTCCAACTATTTTTTAATCAACTTCTCCATCATCTCCACTTCGTCTTCTCTTGATCTTCTTGTATCTTGAGTAATGATTTATGCCTTATTTATATTGCCAATAACTTACTTGGCAGCCAATATGGTACCGTTGCGGATGGAATCACCTATTCGAACCCCGCCGGCGGCATCTGAGGTGGGAGGGGGCTAAGGGATTAAAAAAACATATATTTACTAGGCAAGCAATTAACTATCCCTAACCCTAATTATGGCTGGCGTAACTACTACTTTCGGCTTTAACAAACCCAACCCAACTAATAATACTAATTAAATAATATTAAATCTAGGATTACATCATAACCTTTCATGCAACTTCCCGATATTTTCTTCATTGCTATTGTTTCCCTTGTGTCTTCTTGTTTCTACCATCTTCACAACTCTAAAAAGAGACTTATATGAAATTGATTGTAAATAAGCATAAAGAAGCTTATTAGCAACGATTTGAAAATTTGAACCAGAAATTACCCAACTCTGTCAAAAGAGGCATATAATTGGTATATTTATGATAAAAAAATTTGTTTCTCCTAAAAGTAACCGGACCCTACCCCAATCTGTAATAGAAACTAACAAGTTGGGTCCAAGCCTGATTCTTGGAAAGAAAAGGCAATTAAATAAATCCTATTTACCGATCCTTAATATCTATCAGATCCTTACTATTTATCAGGTCATTAGGCCATTGTATTAGTAATTGATTATCACTACAGAGTTGTTCAGCGTTTTGAGTATTTTTTTTTTTCACCATTTCGATTTGTTTTGGTGTATGATTCTCTTCTGCCACATAATACATCATACTTTTTTTTCTCAACCATAATAACATATCATTATTTGAATTTGAGTGAGCATCAACAACTTGTTCAAAGAAAGTTGATAGGAATAAGTGTTTTTTTTTTGTCTTGTGCTTTATGTGCTTCGAATTTACCAGTTAAGTGCATTTCTGAAGAAATGCTTCGGTGCGCTTCATCAAAATTGATGGCACTTTCAAATTACAGGAGCTATCAATTGATGGAAAACATGCTTAAGGTTTACATCTACAAAGATGGACAAAGACCCATTTTTCACACACCACTTCTCAGTGGAATTTATGCTTCTGAAGGGTGGTTTCTGAAATTAATGGAGGAAAGCAGGGAGTTTGTGACGAGAGACCCAGAAAAGGCACATTTGTTTTACCTTCCGTATAGTTCACGCCAGCTAGAGCTTGCCCTTTATGTGCCCGATTCACATAATCTAAAACCCTTATCAATCTTTCTGCGGGACTATGTGAACTGGATCGCCTCAAAGTATTCTTTCTGGAACCGCACCCGTGGAGCAGATCACTTCTTGGTTGCTTGCCATGATTGGGTATGGCATATTCAATATTCTGTCTTTCTAATTTTCTATTAATGGTTGATGGCTATTGTGTTATTTGTGTCAATTAGGAGTTCACAGGTCAATGTCATCATATTCATAGATGATTTGGTTTTATACTTTTATTAAACTGCCACTTGATTGTGTTTAGTTTGGAAAATTAATTTAGTCAGAGATATGAATTTCTTCAAAAAATGTATTCATAGATGATTGGGTTTTATTCTTTTATTGCTAATGTCACTTGAGTTGTGTTTGGTTTTGAAAATTAATTGTCATAGATGTGAATTTCTTCAAAATACCGGAATTATAATTAGATTAAGAGGTAAAAACACCTTCCCTTGTAAGAATTTCCACTCTTGGGGGTTCCACAGGTTATCAACATGGCTTCTTTTTGGCTTTAGACAGTCAATTGAAGAATATAGAATTGAATCCCATGGATATAGTTCTATTTCATATTGACATAGTAGATTCCTGTGTTCTTTAAAATGAGGGCCTTTTATTTTATGTTTCAGACTACTATACCAATGTCATTGTACTAGCGGACTGTTTAAGTAACAATGAGATTTTCTGTTCTTATTTTTTACCTTAAAATATGAGATTTGCTGATATGGTTTACAGATGGAGATTGTTATTTTTTCTTTTTTGGGTCTTACAACTTTTATCTCTCTGGTTTTTAGTTTTTGTGCCAATTGTAACTTGGCGGTTTTGGGCCTTGATCATTTTTAGGTGCTCGTTACTTGTATTTTTCCTTAATTTTTTTTATTAATGACAGTTAACCTGTAAAAGAAAAGTTATTTTGTGCTTGTTGGTGGTTATGTGTTTTTTCTTCAAGCTGTCTTTAAAACTCTCTCATTATATTTTCTGCGGAATAACTTTCAAGTCTACAACATGATCAACAGTTTCTTCTGTCTGAAATATCAGATTGACTTTCTTCTCTTCATTATATGTGATGATGCACCACTGTGAATCAGAAGAAAAAGAAAACCGTTCACCATTCACGCATTATATCCCATTTCCTTTCTTGAGTTCACTATTCATTCTCTATAGGGGCCTTACACAGTGACTGGACATGAGGAACTCCTCAGGAATGCCATAAAAGCTCTTTGTAATGCTGACTTGTCTGAAGGAATCTTTGTAGCTGGAAGGGATATTTCCCTGCCAGAAACCACAATAAGAAGGCCCAGAAGACCTCTTAGAGGTGTTGGGGGATTGAGAGTCTCTCAGCGTCCAATTCTTGCTTTCTTTGCTGGAAACATGCATGGTAGAGTCCGCCCGATATTGCTTCAACATTGGGGTGGTGGGAAAGACCAAGACATGAGGATATATGGGCCTCTGCCAGAGAGAGTATCTAGGAAGATGTCCTATGTTCAACACATGAAAACCAGCAGATTCTGTATATGTCCAATGGGATATGAGGTGAACAGCCCCAGGATTGTTGAGGCTATATATTACGAGTGTGTTCCTGTCATCATTGCCGATAACTTTGTTCTTCCATTTTCCGAAGTACTGGATTGGAGTGCTTTCTCAATTACTGTGGCAGAGAAGGATATACCGAATCTGAAAAACATTCTCTCAGATATATCCTTGAGACAATATCTTATCATGCAGACAAATGTGAAGATGTTGCAGATGCATTTTCTTTGGAACCCAAAACCTGTCAGTTATGATTTGTTCCACATGATCCTCCATTCAATTTGGTCTAGTAGGTTGAACCAGATTCAGATTCAGCACCAATAGTAAACTAGTTAGATTGCCTTCTTTGTTGATATCTTTTTTCTTTGCCAAGGCTTATATATTGATTAATTTGTTATAGTGACTGTTGTTTGTTGAGATCGAGTCATTGTATTCTTAGAAAGAAACTGATGTTATATGAAAAGGATTTTAACTATTTTATCTATTCTTTAGTTTGAATCTACATCCAACATGTGCATCTGCATGACAGATTTAAACAAACTCGGTTTGGTGATGGGCCTAATTGAAGTTCCTATTCTCCTTAACTGTAGATTTTAGGAGGTTTAATCCTGTTTCTGGATAAAACTCTTGGATCAAAGTGATGTTTAGTGATAGCAGTATTCATAGTGGTTCCTTTATATTTTTTTCTGCGAAGATTTCTGATGATTTTCAGAACATTACTTGGATTAATGGCAATTTCTGCTTGAATGGCGATAGCATTGGCAGGGATTTCTTTTGTTTACTGGTGGTGGAAAGATTGCTGCTGCGGTTGATTGAGTTTGGCTGGAGCAGGATCTGGTTATGATGATGATGCAAATTTTCGTGGTGGACACGGAAGTTACAGATGCAGACCTGAGGGCGATATTGGATAGAATCCAGACCCTGTTATTATACATTATAGATTTTGGGGTTTGTCCTGTAAAAAGTTATTATGTATAATAAGTAAGAAAATGGAAATAACACTTTGGGCACTCCCTACGTCTTCATTTTGTTCAGGGAGGTACTAGATATGGATGTAATAGTGTGGTTTGTTCATGTATTTATAAATGAAGATTGATGTATTTATAAAAGAAGATGTTCCTATTATTTCCTCTCTTTTTTTATTGCATTGATGGTGAAACAGGGGTGGGCACGGGATGAGATGGACCCATCCCGTTCATTCGGGATCGGGGCGGGATAGACCTCATCCCAACCTCGTCCCATCTCAATCGGGACGGGATGGGATGAGCATGTACTAAATAATCCAATAAAAAATAACAATTTTTTTTTTTATCTCACATTACTCACACTCCAATAATGTCAAATTTATATACATATAACTTACATCATAAATAATAATAGATATTAAATAAATAAATATTAAACTTTTTTTTTGGAAGGCAAATAAATATTAAATTTCATTTAGAATTAATGATTCAATTCATTTAGATTTCATATAGAATTTCATCATACATTGATTTAATTTCAATACATCCTAAACTTTAATTTAGAAGAGTATTTTGATTAAAATTAATAATAATAATTATTAAATAAATAAATCCAGGACGGGATGGGATAGGCGGGATTGAAAATCTTCATCCCGATCCCATCCCACTCTAGATCGGGGCGGAACGGGACGGGATCGAAATGAGTTTGATCAATCCCAAAAAGACCCAAAAAAATCGGGACGGGATCAAGACGGGTTCGAGATCGCAGGATGGGATGCCTACCCCTAGTGAAACACGTTAGCAACTCGTAAATTATTTTCAAAGGATATAGCTGCATAACCCGAACCACTTGCCAAGGGAGTGACAACAACCCTCAGGTAATATCTATTATTTAAAAAAATGTTCCATTATTCGATTGCATTGATGGTGAAAGCAGGCAGTGTATTACTTCAGCAACTCGTAAATTACTTTCAAAGGACATAAGCCAAAAACCTCATCCACATGCTGAGGGAGTGACAACAACCCCCCAAATACCAAAGATTAATACCATGCACCATTTTCAACCTTATCCCTATCCCTCTCTCCTTTTTGCTGCCCTTTCATAATTTTTAAACGGCACGAACGAGTGTCGTTTGCACGACCACACTGGGTCGTGCCTTCGACATTGCTCAACACTAATCAAATAAAGGATGGAGGGTTTTATTGGAGTAATACATAGAAACTCATTAGTTGCAAAAAGGGAGAAAATGATAAGCTCGCACAAAATAAATGTTTTATTTGTTAGAAAATTGCATTGTTCACGTCGAAATTTAGAACCAAAGCAAGAAAAGTCATAAAATAGGTATACTAAACCACAATCATGTACCTGAAAAGTATAATACTAATCTAACAAATTGAAAATTCATCAAATTTGAGAGGGGACAAGATATTATACTAAATTTGGAAATTAGATGAAAATTTTTATGTACTGATTTTGCTAGTATTCATTAGTATGGTATAAATTTCCTAAAAATCATTTATTTTTATTTCAAGTTGGAATCAAATTTGAAATTTTCTACTTTGGAAGGGCATTCTCGGAATGCCAAAACTTGACGGACTTAAGGTTACAGTACAATATAGATAATTAGGGGCTCAGGTATTTTATTTTAAAACGTATGAAATGTGGAGGGCAAAGTGAGATCCAAAAGTTATATGTAAGGATCTATTTATAATTTATAGATAATTAGGGGTTCAAATAAATTATGGTAGGGGCTTATGTATAATTAATATTTGAGAGGTGATGATTTTGATTGTAAATAGTTTAAATTTGGGATGGCGAAATTGTAAAAAAAAACTATAATAGTGCTTTTATTGAAAGGAACAAATGCACTTTGTTACTATTATTTGATTAGTGATTTTGCTCGTAAATATGAAGAATCGGTGAAAGCATATTCAGAATTCCAAAATATTGACACATTTACAGACGTTGCATTGTTCCTGCTACAGTGAATCTCAATTTCAGTTATAAAAGTATATGCACATCTTTATTAATCATCTCCAAGTTAGGTTTAAAAAATTACAACTTTTTTTTTTAATTAGTCTCAGTGTAATTTACAAAGACAAAAATTATTATTTATCTGTTATGAAAACTTAGTTAGTTAATAGCCTTTTAATTTTCTTGAGAATTTGTCTTGATCACCAAAACAAACAATGTGAACCAATCTAAAATTGTACAACTTGATGTAGAGTAAACCATGAGGGTATTGTCTAAGTTTTCGCTCTCGCCAAACTCAAACCCTTCCTCCTTACTTTTCTCTACCTTTTTTCTTTAACTTTCTCCTTTCTTTTAGATCTCTATCCACTTTCTCTCTTCAAATCTTCTCTCTTTCTCTTATCCATAACTAAACACTTCCCTATCTTCGATCCAACATAACGCTCTGACCACTAAATTTCTTAATCTGTCTACTGTGTTGTCTCTTTCTATTTTTCTTGCAGGTCTCCGAATCGTAACGATCCCAGTTTGGTTGTCGTACATCCCATCATCACTTCAAATCACTCCTCATCTCCTTAGTAATCATTCCCAGCTAGGGATGGCAACGGGGCGGATTGGGGCGGATTTGAGCAAATCCATCCCCGATCCGTCAGTAATAACCAATCCCCAATCCGCCCCGCCAATCCGTTTAAATTTTTTTATCTACATCCATAACCGACCCGTGCGGATGGGCGGATATCCGGCCCGCCCCGCCAATCCGCACAAAATTATAACAAAAAATTAAAAAATTCTCTGAATTATAACAAAAGTATTACAAAATATCTGAATTCGTACAAAAAAAAATACAAAAAATTCTGAATTAAAATTTACAAATAATTCATGCAAAAAAAGTACAAAAACAAAATCAATCTCTGCCTCTGGATCTGAGATCCAGATCCAGATCCAGATCCAGATCTGATGAGATGTGAGATCGAGATCTGTCGAGATCGATCATCAGATCAGATCTGTTGAGATCAGATATGTTGAGATTGATGATCAGATCAGATCAGATCAGATCAGATCTGTTGATATCTGTTGAGATCTGAGATCAGATCTGTTGAGATCTGAGATCAGAGCAGGAAAAGGAGAAGGAGAAGGAGAAGGGGTGACGACGCCTTCCCTGTGAGCCTGTGAGAGAGATCAGAGAAGACGAGGCGTACAAGCTTCGCCTTGAGCCTTCGTTGTGGGAGTGGGAGAGAAGAAGAGGCGGACGGCCTCCGCCTTCGCTGCTTCGCTGTGAGAGAGGAGAAGAGTCGGACGGCCTCCGCCTTCGCTGCTTCACTGTGAGAGAGGAGAAGAGGTGGACGGCCTGTGCTCTGTGTGTGTGTGAGAGGCAGAGAGGGAGAGGCCTTCGGCGCTTCGGCGGCTTCGCAGCCTTCACTCTCGAATCGCTCGGCACCTGTGCTGTGTGTGAGTGTGAGAGGCAGAGAGGGAGCTCTGCTCTGAGGCGGGCGTGTGTGAGGGAGGAAATGAGGGAAAGGGAAAGGAAAGGGAATGGGTTAAGGGTGGGTTAATCCTTTTATAAAGGGGAAGGGGTATTATTGTAATTTTACATAATAAACGGATATCCGCGGGGCGGATACGGCCAAATCCGTATCCGCCCCGAATATTAACCGGATGTTTTTTGGATATCCGTATCCGCCCCAAAATTCGTTTAGACATATCCAAAACCGCCCCAAACGGATTGGGTGGGGCGGATATCCGTGAAAATCCGCCCCACTGCCATCCCTATTCCCAGCATACACAATCTCCCCATGCTGATACTGAAGAAAGATCACCTTATTTATTTCGGAGATCTTCACTAAACTCAGTATCTCTTCGATTCACAGAATCCTTACCAAACTTAGCAACTTCTACTTTTCTTTTCCAAGCTCATTACTGCTACCGTGCTCTAATTATGGACTTCTCTCACAACACACAATCTTCGAGACCAGCCACAACACCTACCCTTGACCTTAGGGTGTGTTTGGTTGCATGGAATCCTAAGGTGAGAATTTGAATCTCATTCCATGGCATCCCATGCCATGGACTTGACCAACTTTGATGTTTGGTTGTCCATGGGAATTGGATTCCAATTCTTGATTGTGAGTGTTTGGTTGCCCAAAACTAATCATGGGATTTTTTTTTTTTAATTATGAAGATTCCACAATTCTCCTTTATATATAAACTAGAATATGGTTTTGATTTTGCTTCCTGCAAAACATTCTTATGCAAATTTGAAAATTTGTACTGACTAGGAGGAGAAAAAGGGCCCCAACTATGTACAACATATTTGCAAACAATAATCTGTAAAAAAAGTTGTTAATGTCAAGGCTATACCAAACACATTATGCCTGTACATGCAATCTCACTCTAGTTGTACATGGGCTATTCAGAAACCAAAACAAAAGAAGTAAAGATCGATACAGAATAACTAGAAATTTCATTTGGTTGATGTTCATTGCAACAGAAATTGTCAGATTGCCTTGGATCTACTTGTGGCTTCACATTTCATCTCGCAAACTTCATCCATATACATGTCTATTTTCTGCAGGTCGGAAGAAAGAAAAAAGTGGTTGTAGAAATAAGAAACGGAAAAAAAAAAATACAGAAATGCTGCACATTTACAAATTTGAATGCAGAAGCAAACGCAAAACTAGCTTAATATAACTCACAAACTTGGATCTAGAAACCACAACCGAAGGAGAGAACTTGCAAGCTATTGTAGTCAACCAGACAAAAGCTAGCTAGACGAGGCTCAATTTTAATTTAAACACATAAAAAGGGTTGAAGACAAAGAAGCCAACTACTTCTGCTCCAAACTAATTCTCCTCTAACTCTGCAAGAACCCAGCCCTCCCTTGTTTCTTCAGTCAATCCTAAAAAGAAAGTACCAAACTCTACGTTCCCATTGAACTTCCTCATGATTTTCAAAATTTGACATTGGGTACGTTCATAAACCGCCCTTACAACCTTCTCAACTTCTTGCCAAGGGAATGTTCCCAATCGTATAGGCATAGCATTCGGTTGCTCAAATGCCTTGCATATAAAAAATGAAGAGGGAAGCTAGCATTGGTAGCAGTAAAAAAGGAAATGAAGGAGGGTATGACCACATAATAGTAGGAGGAGGCACAGCAGGGTGTCCCTTGGCAGCAACACTATCTCAAAATTTTAGTGTTTTGGTGCTGGAAAGGGGAGGTGTTCCTTTTAACAATCCACATCTCCTTGGCTGACACTTCACCAACTTATGCGTCTCAGCCATTTGTCTCCACCTACGGAGTTATTAATTCTCGGGCAAGGGTTCTTGGAGGTGTTCCCTATCTTACTATTCTTTTTTACCCATTTTCCATTTGGCAAACATATAACTTTTTTTCATACTGTCATCGTCAAAAATCCTATGTGATTAGAAATCATGCTTTTACAGCCTAAAAATACAAAATGCAGATGCAAAAAACACAATTCAGATGTTGAAAGATGATCTAACATCACTTCACCCTTCGCCCGGTGAAAACAATGTGACATTAGATCTACCTTGAGATATATTTTAGGTACACGAAAGAGTTAGAAAAGAAAAAATAAAAAAAAGTGTATGTTAAATTTGGCCCAAAATTCGTAAAACACAAACAATGGGTGAGAAGTGATAAAGAACAAATGTAGAAGTGTGCATTGAATCCATTGAAGTGTTCAAATGTAGAAGTGTGCATTGCATGTAAATATTTTGTTAATTTATTCATAAAAGCTTCTCTAATCCTAAGCTATTAATTAATAAAATCGAGATTGCTTTGATTTTGAAAGTTTTAGCAAGTTTATCCGAAAGCATCGACATTGTCCTTCTCTTTCATAGCAAAAAAATACCCAACACTGCCACGCCAGTAACCTTTCACATTCACTGAGAAATGCAATGTTTTCTAAAAAACATTCAATCAATATTATTGGGATATTAAGAGGGTTAAAAGAATGAAGAATTACTTCATAAAGAGAATATGTTGACATAATAATACAATAACATGAGTTGATGAAAGAGCAATTGAAGTAGATAAATTACTAATATTGAAACTGCTAGAAAGGAAAAAATAGCACAAAAACATAAACAAATGCCATGAAACTTTATGCTGAATTCAAAGTATAGTAAGTGGGAAATACTATTTAGCCAAAAAATTCAACAAATTTTGATAAAAATTTCATGGAGACCAACAGTAAAGCAATTTCTTCTCTGCAACATGAATCAGATCTCCATTTGAACCAAACACCACACCCCTACCAAGTTCAAAGAAATCCTGACTACTTTTACAATTCTCATCTGTGATCATCATATACTTGATGATATCAACTAATGTATATTTGTAATGATGTGTGTTTGTGTCTCTTCATGTTATAACTCATGAAGAAAAATATTAAAGGACTGCAAAAACAAACAAACCTGAAATCATCGATGGATTGTACATAAGTGTATAAGTAATTGTTGATAAAACTTCATTGTTATATATATTCATGCATCGATCATTTGAATATGTAAATAAAAATGGAGAATCCACAAATTGTTAATGACCCAATATAAAAAATGTCACCAAAACTAATCTTAACTTGACCCAATGTTCTAGCTACCAAAATGTCATCAGAAAATGCAGTATGTCCACATCAACAGTGCTCAAACCCCAGATCTCCAAAACACTTCAAAACTTCTCAAAGCTACAAAATAATCAACACCCACAAAAAAAAAAAAAAAAAAAAAAAAAAAAAAAAAAAAAAAAATCCAATTTGAGCCAAAACCCATATCCTAAAAACTCATTTCAATGACACCCCAAAATCTACATACAAAACCAGTTTTCACACCCTCAAAACAACAAATGCAGCATACTATTCCCATATCATTCTTCAAAACTAGCTATGAGTATAACGTTCTTACCCCCACAATTGTATTTTTTTTTTCCTAAAAAGGCAGCTCAAAACCCACAAATAACCAAACAAGTACTACATCTACAATATACCTTTGCTTCAAATGATCCGATTCACTAACCCATTCAATCCTAACTGCTCTTCAAAATCCCCAAATTGAACCCAAAATTGAAACTTTTTCCACAAAAAAAATCAATCCAAATCGATAGATCGGCAGATGAAGAAGATGAAGAGGATGGAATCTGTACCTAAGTGGGTACTCTCTGAGAGCAAAAATTACAAAGAAAGTTGAAAGAGGCGTAAACACAGTTTTCTTGAAACGTTCACACGTGCACACAAAACTTCCTACTAAAAACATGAGACAAATCAACATACAAAACACTAGATGCAAAGAGATCTAAGACGGGAATACAAGCAAAATTTAATTTACCTTTGATGAAAAGCAAAGCTATGTTGGAAGTGGAGATCCAGTGACAGCCATCGAAGAAGTTGGGAAGAAGAGAGAACAAACGAGTGGGCAGTCAGATTGAGTGAGATAGGCGATGGAGGAGTCGGATCGAGTGAGATAAGTCTAGGGTTTGGTTTGGCAACGAAGAACAGATCAAGCGAGGGCAACGAATAACAGATCAAAAGCAACGAAGAGCAATGAAGAGCAGATCAAGAGCAACGAAGAATAGCACATCGAGAGCAACGAAGAGCGGAGAAAGAGACCCGTGAATTGTTTTCCCAGTATGAGTAGGGCGTCGAATTCCCATCAAAGGTGGGAGTCTCACTACAAGAAAACTGTATTTTAGCGATGCTGGCCAAAGGTATTTAGCGACGGTTATAACCGTCGCTACATAATGCTATGACGGTTGAACAACCGCCGCTAATAAAGGCGTCACTAGGGTATTCAGCGACGGTTTTCAGCAACCACTGGCATAACCGTCGCTATATATACATAGCGACGGTTGTTAATAAGCGCTAGAAAAACCGTCGTTGAATACCATATAGCGACGGTTACAACCGTCGGCAAACTTGATGAACGGTACACTTTTTTGCGACGATTATTAACCGCCGCTAAATTTCATGAACACACGGACGGTTATAACTGCCACTAATTCTTATGATTTGTTTACAAAAAAAAAACACATTTTTCAACCTGTAATGCTTTCTTTTCATAGGATGAAGACAATCCATCCAACATGTGCACAACTTCTAAACTCAAATAAAAAATCTAATATAAATGACACAAAACTTTGATACCATCATCACACATTAAGAGAGACCTTAATTTCATTTCAAAATCAATATTACATGGTCCATGGAAAACTACAAATTAAATTGTTACATATTGTCAATGTTCACATCTAACAACCAAAACCGAAGTTGTACAATGGCTGGCTAGTTAGCTTAAACGAAACTGAATTACGAAATGTTCCACAAGCTTTGGTGCTCATCACTGATCATGCTCTCCCTGCATTGGGGAATAACAAAAAAATATGAGTACATTTCACCACAAAACCAAAACAAAGGAATCCAAGAACAATGAATTGAAAATAAGATCATATTTCAATCCTTTATTCCCCATATTATAATTTGGTTAAACATTGCTTAAGAGCTATAGCATCCACAATTGAACGGGAGGTAATTATATTGATAAAATCTACAACAAGAACCGTTGATAAGGGAAAAGGTGAACATATATGACTGCAGTCGGTTTTAAGGTGGATTTAAAGTGGGAGATGACTTATTTTAAGGAGGATTTACCTTGAAAAATCAGAAATAAACTACTGATATGATTGATGACTTGTTTCAACTGTTTCTAAGCTTTTTCGGTATGTTTTCATGACAAATTGTTTGTTTCTCTTTCATTGTAGAAACAAATTAATTGATATCGTGAAGTAACATTCCAAGGGCAAATATAAAACATAGAACCATCGAGGGAAATAGTGATTGAAAACATAAGTGAACAAAAGAAAAAGAATAATAAACAATTAGCAATTGAAAAATTAAAGACATTGATGATGTGAGTTAACAGGTTAAATCCAATTAGGAGTTAGATGAGAAAATGCATGACTATAAATTCATTGAGGGCAAGTATGATAATAAAAGTTAAAATGAATACTAACCATAGCTTTAAGCAAGGATGGCAAGAGCTTTAAGCAAGGATGCAATATCGTTTTGTGGTACATTTGGTGCACCGAACAACATGCCCTTTATTGTTCCTTTAGCATTGATATCAACTATTGTATGGATATATTACCATATGCTTGAACACTTGTAGCTGGGAGCAAGGATGGTTTGAATGAGAACTGACGTAGTAATCAGTAAATCTGTAGCCAAAGCGCTTATCAAACTTCTTCAGGGTCTTACGGAGACCAATAGCATTCATTTCTACAAAAAAAAAGAAGCTTTAAAAGGTCTTGTCCAACTGCTCTATATGCTTCCTGTAGCTCAGACATCCGAGAAAGATCAGGCTGCTGTATCAGTTCGGCATGTTGTTCCCCAAGCTAATTAGCTATCCTGCTTGCAAGAAGCCCTTGTTGTTCCAAAAGGAAGATAACTATTTTTTCGATCTGAAATTTAAAGTGGTCAATGGAACAAATAAATTTGTATAGTTTCACTAAATAACATATAATAGACAATGCATTTACAATTCAATGCAAGGAATAAAATTATAGTCATCGAATTCTCAATGCAACGCGAATAAAAAATTTAAGAAGCGAAAGAGAATGTTCGTACTGAGGCCTAAATATTACATCTAGCTTTACACCATTATGTCCAAGTAATTATATACGGGGTGCTAATAAAACTAACAAGTTTTCAAGTAATAATAGCAGCCATGGCATTTCTAGGGAAAATGAATGACAGATCTCACCAGCAAAGAAATGTTTCCCAAGACTATGGCCCTAATGATGACTTTGCATTGATACGAGTATGATTGTATGAATGATAGAACTCACCAGCAAAGGAATGTTTCCCAAGAGTCAGGCCCTAATGATGACTTGCATTGATAGGAGTTAAGATACCTGGAAAAAAAAATCAATTTCCAGGCACCGGTTATGTTAACATACTTGGAAAAAAAATCAATTTCCAGGCACCTCAACCTGCATCAATAAAAATAAAAACCTGTCATTGGGACGGAAAAACAAACAGTGAATGTAAGAACAGTTCATTAAGCAAAATCAATCATTAAAATTTTCAGCTCAAAACATTTTGAAATATTGATTCTTAAGACACCAAAAAGCTATTAAGTGAAATCAGGAACCCACAAGTTACTGTGTTCAAAACATGGTTTCTTTGGTAGGCATTTCATCAATGTTCCCTAGAAGATCAAGCAATCTGGACTGTCCCATTCATTTCATGTGCATGGATAGTTGAAAACAGCCTCAATGACCATTGATCTCAAAACTGTTACTGCACATGACTCGTCACAAGGGACACACAAACACTACAAAAACTCACTGCAACAGTGCAATTTGTAAAGCCTACTTCTCCAACCCAACCAACCTATGCCACAACAGGTGCGCATCTAGGTTTACTGCACTGCTTGCAGATGCTAAATTGTCTAATGTACTCTCTATAAAACAACAGTCCATCTCAGTTCCCACTTACACACATACCAACAAACTAGTCTTTGCATACTGAAGAGACTAGAAGAAAATCCCTTAGAAGAACCCGAGCAAGCAAAAATAAAGCTACTATTAACATTACATGAAGCACCAGCGCCCACCATCTAGGTATTATAAGGCTGTCAAATCTAAAATCCAAGTGATAAGAAAATAAGAGCTGCAACAGCCCAATAAACAACTAATATATACCCTGCTAACCAAAATTTGCAGATTCACTCCTTTGACCACCTTTTCTCATCCCTTTCATTAAAATCCACCAAAACACTAATGCTAAGCAACAAAGATAGAATAACCAAAGAAAATTATGTCATAAATTGCTTCATTGTCTAAAAGCACAGAAACATCTGTGTGTTCAAGCAGAGAATAAGTGGATAGCACACTGTTGTAAGGCTCAACAACTGCAGTAGACACCTGCAATGGAGAAGACAAAAAGAAAGGTTGAGGAGAGAATAAAAACACAAGGATTCACAATTTCACGTAAAAGATGAAAAGGGGAGGTGTCTCAGCTTTTTAAGAGATGGTTAACATATACAGATTAAGAAGATAAACCCTGCAATCACTATCTGACATGGTATAATGAGTGGAAACACATTCAGGAATTTGAAAAGAAAATTTGTCGAAATGAACTCACCTATTTGCTGAAATTTGTCAAATAAACTAGGATTGACAAATAAACTCACCTATTTGCTGAAAAGAAAACACATTCAGGAATTGGAAACACATCCTAGGATTGACAAATAAACTCACCTATTTGCTGAAATTTGTCAAAATGAAGAAGAAAATGAACCAATCTCCTCTCAAATCCAAGTGTAGCATGAAAAAATCTGAAGGGGCAAGCATATAAATATAAATCAAGTTGAATAAAAGCCCAAATCATGGTGAATCAACTAAATAAGCTTATCAAGAAAACCCTATCTTCAAAAGTGCATAAAAATCCAGCAGATTTATGGCTTTTAAGCTTACTAACCCAAAACATTTGCAAATCAAGGACAAACTCACAGTTGCCCTAACCTGTTGGACATTGTATTTGGGATCAATATTGGACCGAAAATGAGCTTCAACCATCTCGACAAACTTCGCCCTTGCCATTTGCTTAAGAAGGGAAATTGCAGTTGGTACATCAATTTCTGAACAAAACCCCACACAATATAAGTAAACACTATAAAACAAACTGTAAAGAACAACAATTGCATTCAAGGTGTTTGATGAAATTACTTTGTCACTCTTCAATGGCAAAGTTGTTTTTCCCTTCTTGGATTTCAAAGGGGTGGTGACAGACGATGCAGTGAGCCAGTAACCTCCGCTTCATTTGTCTTTTTAGCTATTTCAACGTATGAGCGACTGCCGAGACGACAAAGGTCGAAGCAGTAGACTTATCTTCTCTCATTCAACAGACCCAATGGTTCTCTCTTTGGATTGTAATTGAAGAGATATTTACTGAAGTTCTTCAAAGGTGAAAGAAATGAGATGAGAAGAGTGCACGATCAGGATGGAGTGGGAGTGCACAGCAAGAGGAGGGGATGGAGATATGGAGCAACATGAGAGAGATGGCAGCGGCACAAGCAGAGTAGTGATAGGGCATCGAGATGGAGAGACGGGGAAATTTGTGTTTTAGGTTGCAAATGTGGAAGAAAAAAAAAGAAATAGAAAAAAATTGATGTTTTATTTATAACAACGGTTAACACCGTCACCCTTAACAATACACGTCGTTAAATACTATTATTCTGCGACGGTTTAATAACCGTCATTGAATAAAGTATATAGCGACGGTTTTTCCAAACCATCGTTACATAAGCGCCGCTAATTTGCTAATTTCTTGTAGTGTCTTTGGCACGTGACGACATGTCATGCCCATGAATAAAAACCTAAACAAACACCTCAAATCATATTCCAAGTGGGAATAGGATTCCAATTCCCATGGAATGAGTGCCACCAAACACACCCTTAATCTCCCGCCTCCCTCACCTTCCCCAGGTCACACACGTACTACTTCCATTTCAAGTTCGGAACAACCCTTACCCACGTCACATCAATTACATTTTCGCCCACTTCAAGCTTTCTATAATATACCTCACACGCGCTCACCAGTATTAACTTCCGTTAGACACCCACCCATAATGCAAAACACTCAACACAACCTTCTCCCTTCAACAGTTGATACCTTACAATCCACAGACTACAAAATACATCCTTCACAACTTGAGCTCCCATGCAAACCAATCACCCTGTCCTTGATCAACCAAATTCCCAAACCCCTCAACCAACCATGGATCAAACTTCCTCCCAAAACCCACTCGACTTGGTTATCACCCAACTTCAACACCAACTGGCGGAGCATCTTACGCTTCCAACCCCAAGTTTCGTGTCTCGGTATGAAGCCGATAAGGACAGTAGAGAGCTACGCACTGTTGCAAAGTATTTCCACAATTAAGGCCCACGAAATGATACCTTCACACATCGTGTAGCTGGGATATCCTGCATGATTTTCATGTAGAACGGCTTGATCGCCTTCCTGACTTGCATAACCCATACTATCTCATACATTTTACAAATGTTGAAAATAAATACAAGGTGCTCCACGATGGAACTTGGGCCTCTTTTGTCAAACTAATCTCAGTGAAAAGTTGGCTTCCAGACTACCACAACATCAACTTCAATAATATCCCCATTTGGATTCGCTTTCACGAGTTTCCAACGCAGAAGATATCATTGCAAGATGTGGAAATCCTAACCAACGTGATAGGAGAGTTTATAGAGGCGGATGTCTCTTCTTTGGTAGACTTGGCGCATCCATTTATTCGCTTCAAGATATGGTTTGATATAAACCATCCTTTGCCAAGTAACACGCAAACAAACTTTGGGAATCACTTAGGCTGACAATAATTGATTCAGTTTTATTATGAGGATGACAAGATTAAGGCCAAGTCGTTCTCTTTTCATTCATCCTCCAGCAATATAAATATTGTAGTCAAAATACAATAGGAAACCACCATACAATAGGAGACCTACCAAACAAAGGAAACAAATCCCCAGCCATAGGAAAGTCTCCTAACCCCATACAACTCTAACAAATATGCTAAAATAGAATGGAATATATTTTCCTAACAATAGGATATATTTTCCTAACAATGGAATATATTTTCCTAATACCCCCCTCAAGTTGGAGCATGAGGGTTAAAAATGCCCAACTTGCCAAGGAGATAATCGAACTGCGATTTGCCCAAAGCCTTTGTGAATATGTCGGCCAACTGATCAGTCGTCGGCACATAAGAAGGAGCAATAAGACCATCCTTAATGGCATCACGAATGAAGTGACAATCAACCTCAATATGCTTCGTACGTTCATGAAATACAGGATTCTGCGCAATGTGTATGGCAGACTGACTACCACAAAAGAGGGGAACGGCCTTGGGATGAAGTACCCCCAAACTCAATAATAAACCCTTCAACCATTTCAACTCACAAGTTATTGTTGCCATAGAACGATATTCCGCCTCAGCCGAAGAACGCGAAACCGTATGTTGCTTCTTAGTTTTTCAAGCAATCGGAGAATGGCCCAAAAACACCAACCACCCCGACAGGGACCGCCGAGTAATAGGGCAAGCAGCCCAATCAGAATCACACCAACCTTGCAAAGACAAGTCACTATCCGAGCGCAGTAGAATACTGTAACCCGTAGTACCTTTCAAATAGCGGACAACGCGCAATGCCGCATCCCAATGCTCCTGTTGCGGTTGCTGCATAAACTGAGATAGCACATGAACCGAGTACGTCAAATCAGGACGTGTGACCGCCAAATAGACCAAACGCCCCACCAGACGCCGATAAGACTCAGGATCCGAGAGAAGAGAGCCTGTGGCACGCGCCAGTTGATGGTTTTGTTCGATCGGAGACAGAGCAGGCTTCGAACCCAAAAGACCCACCTCTGAAATAATATCAAGTGCATATTTACGTTGACAAAGAAACAACCCTAAAGAGCTGCGGGCAACCTCAATACCAAGGAAGTATTTAAGAACCCCTAGGTCCTTCATATGAAAACATGAGCCAAGGTAGCCTTTAAACAGAGTCAAAGCAGCAGAATCATTCCCAGATAGTATTAAATCATCAACATACACGAGCACATTAATTTGAACAGACCCCTTCTTATAAGTAAAAAGGGAATAATTAGAATAGGACTGTAAAAAACCATACCCTTTTTAAGCTGACACGAGCTTAGCAAACCAACATCTAGGAGCCTGTTTCAATCCATATAGAGATTTACGCAATCGACATACCAAACCAGGTTCATCAGATGTAAAGCCAGGAGGGAGTTTCATATAGACCTCCTCATCTAGATCCCCGTGCAGGAAAGCATTGTGTACATCCATCTGATGCAACTCCCAATTTTAGAAGCCGCAATCGCAAGGAATGCACGATCAGTCGTCATCTTTGCCACCGGAGCAAATGTCTCGTCATAATCTATCCCTTCGGTTTGATGATTACCGAAAACAACTAAACGAGCCTTCAATCGCTCAATACTAGCATCAGATTTGTACTTTATCTTATACAACCATTGACTACCAAGAGCCTTCTTCCCTGAAGGTAACGGTTCCATAGTCCATGTCCCATTGTCTTCCAAGGCCCGCATCTCTTCTTGCATAGCGGCGTGCCACCCTGCATCTTTTACAGCCTCCTTAAAAGATTGTGGCTCTTTTCCAGCTGTAATAGATGCAATAAAATTTTGGTGTTTCACAGAAAAACTGTCACAACTAACATAATGTGCTATAGGATAAGGCGTACCTGAGGGAGGTGAAGATGTAGAAGCAGGTGAAGCGGAGGATGGACTATTTTTCTTCACTATAGTGTGTGTAACAAAGTCACGTAGCTTAACCGAAGAATACTTTTCCCGAAAACCATGACCTAAATGCTCGCTTGGCGGAGCATCTCCCGACACTGCCTCCCCGGAATCATCCGTATGAGAAGGCGTAGGCAAAGCCGTTGGCGGCGGTGTAGTGAGCACGGGCTGCAACGGCGTGGCGGAGGGCTGTGGTGTGGCTCGCGGCTACTTGTCAGACGCAGTTCTGGGTGCGGACTGTGTGGTGGCCTGCGGCTGCTGGTCTGGAGCACACCTGGGCGTGGTAGGTCGTACCTGCTGCACCTCCTCACCCTGTTCTAAAAACTCCGTAAAATCCACAGCCACCCCTTCATCCAGATCACCATGAATGTCATTACGAGGAGCAAAATTAGTAACCTCAACATCAAGATATGGGAACACATTCTCATAAAACTTTACATCCCTTGACACAAAAAAATCTTGCTTGTCCAAATAAAACAAATACCAACCCTTCTTGCCAAACGGATATCCCACAAAGACACATTTACGACTCCTACTGGCAAACTTATCACCCTTCGCCATCTGATTATGAGTGAAGCACAGAGAATCGAAAACACGCAATTCACTAAAGGAAGGCGGACTACCAAACAAGACTTCATATGGAGTTTTATTGCCAAGAATACTAGAAGGTGTTCGATTGATTATATGAGCAGCGACAAGGGCACATTCCCCCCAAAAATAAATCGGTAGACCACCCTGAAATCGTAGTGAACGAGCAACATTCAAAATGTGTTTATGTTTCCTTTCTGCCCGACCATTTTGTTGAGGAGTCCCCACACAAGAAGTTTGAAACAGAATTCCATTGACCAAAAAATAATCCTTTAGGCAATTAAATTCAGTACCATTATCACTACAAACAATCTTCAATTTCGGATAAAATTGTCTATCAATCATAGCTATAAAGGACATAAACATTTTAAAAACTTCCGTTTTATCAAATAACAGATAGATCCACACAGCGCGGGAGAAGTCATCCACTAGTGTCAAAAAATAGCGAGCCCCACAAGACAAGGGTGTATCATATGGCCCCCATAAATCACAATGGACTAACTCGAAAATGCGAGTAGATTTATTGTCACTTAACTGAAAACTATCCCTAGAATGCTTAGCACGATGACAAACTTCACATGCTTTATTCAAGTTACCACTAGAATTGCTAAAAAAAGGAAGCAACTTCACCACTTTCTCGGAAGGATGCCCCAATCTGCGATGCCATAGCTCCAAAGAAGTTGAAGGATCAACTGAAACTGCTTTCACCTTTGTCTCCTCCCATAAGTAGTATAGTCCATCCCTTCTGTCACCTGTTCCAATCACTCCCTCGTGTGACGGTCCTGGATAGCACACAAATCGGAGTTAGTTATGAATTCACAGTTTATATCATCACTCAATTGTGAAGCCGAAATTAAATTACAATTTAATTTTGCAACATAAAGAACATGGTTAAGAATAATTTTGTCAGTAAGCTTGACAAGTCCTTCCTTCAAGGCAACAACGTTCTGACCATCCGGGAGGCCAACAGAACAGGGAGTCACATTTCTTAGATCCGACAAATACGACAAATCTCCCGTAACATGATTGGAGCACCCAGTGTCAATAATCCACTTACCATTCAACCGATTAGGGGGAGGGTGAGGAGTGCCGAAAGAAGCCATGAGAGCCTGCCATTGTTCGGCAGAAAAACCTGGAAGAGGTGCAGCCAACGAAGAACCTGGCGGTGCGTTCACGGCCTGGTCAGACGTGGCCTTGTTGGCCTTGACATTTCCGCGGCCACGTCCAGCAGCAAGTGGTGCAGCAGTGGCCTGTCTGTCACACACAACAGCCCCCTTCGTCGCACCTTTAGACCCATACTTCTCAATGAACCAGTTTGGAGTGTCGTGCAGCTCAAAGCAGGTGGTGTCGTTATGACCCGTCTTGTGGCAGTGTGAGCAGACCAGGGCAGCCTTCTCGACTCGAGTAAGGGGTGGTTTGGAACGATTGTCCATACGTACCGCAAAGCCCGCAACTTCAAATGCCTCGTCTTTAATACGTGTTATCCCCCTAAGTCTTTCCTCTTGAGCTATTGTTTGGAAAGCTCTATTTAGTGATGGCAGGGGGGCTTGAGACAAGAGAGTAAAGCGCAGGGAGGCATAATATTCATAAACCAAACCAAGCATAAATTGATGTAATCGATCTCCCTCACGCCTTTCCGCATGTTGTTTACCTACACCACAAGTACACCTGCCACACTTGCAAGAGATTAAGGGTTCGTGATTATCAAGTTCATCCCACAACATAGTCAATTTGCTGAAATAAACCACGACGGGCATAGTCTTGGACTGCTCACAGCGATTTATGTTAGATTTTAGTTGTTGTATTCTTGGACCATTGTCAAGACAAAATCTTTCATGCAAATCATCCCACAATCGTTTTGCATCATCATAGTTTGATAACATAGATTTTACCTCAGAGTCTATTGTGTTAATGAGCCAAGAAACAAGCATGCAGTGAATCGTAATCCAATCATCCTTCGTGCAAGGGGGAACCAGGTCTTTAATGGAGCCATCAAGGAAACCAAATTTTCTGCGGGAAGTAAGGGCAACATGAATTGCGTGAGACCAATCATCAAAGTTGTCGAGTTTGAGGCAAATCGGAGTGATAAAATCCCAAGGCCTATTTTGCAGCCCTAGAAAGAATGGTGAATTAGCCTCAATCATTGGAGGCGGTGATGGAGAAGTTTCTCCACCAGCCATAGCAAGCAATCAAGAGAGAAGAAAGTTTTAGGTAGGCTCTGATACCATGACAAGATTAAGGCCAAGTCGTTCTCTTTTCAATCATCCTCCAGCAATATAAATACTGTAGTCAAAATACAATAGGAAACCACCATACAATAGGAGACCTACCAAACAAAGGAAACAAATCCCCAGCCATAGGAAAGTCTCCTAACCCCATACAACTTCTTACCCCATACAACTCTAACAAATATGCTAAAATACAATGAAATATATTTTCCTAACAATAGGATATATTTTCCTAACAATGGAATATATTTTCCTAACAATAGGATATATTTTCCTAATAGAGGACATGCCAAAATTCTGCTTTTGTTGCGGTTTAGTAGGACACGCTGCCGGAGAAGAGTGTGTCAAATATATGCAGGTGGTTCAATCTTTTCAGAACACTCTGAACGCCTCGATGCATATTAACATAGCGTTCCCATTCAATATCACTTCTCGGATTAGTTATCGTCAAGTGAGACGGCCCGGTCTTCATACTCACACAAACCAGTCAGCCCCGTTCAGGTACACTTTTTGAGCACCACGGCTACATGTTTCTTCTCAAAACTGGTTGTTACACAACAATCTTGCCCCTGGTAACACTGTGCAAGTCCCTCCCCAACCCACTGAGCCTACCCAATTCCCCATAGCCCCCTGAACCGAGTTGATCGACTCAGCATGAGTCAGACTCGGCCAAGTTGTCCCCAGTTCAAACGCCAACCTCGGTCTTGCCCGCTTTAACTCACCCATCTCACTCACTAGTCAATACAAATCAATTCCTTCTCAACCATATCTCTAATTCACTCCCCTTGGCCCTACCTAACCGTACCAATAATGTTAACAACCAAAAATTTAGACAGCCAGGCCCCTAGCGTTAGAGTGACTTTCTGTACGTGTGATTGTGTTTGAATGGGACATTATAAGCATCTCTAGAATGATGGAAGGTGTTGGGCCTGCCTTGACAAGGGCCTAGCCTGACTCTCTAGACAAGTTCTAACAACAATGACTCCCCCCAACCACTTCCAACAACAAACCCTTCCCTCACATGATATCCCAACATTTTACACCACCACCAGCTGCCTTCAATAACACTCACAACCAAGGAGTCCCCCTTTTACCACGTGTCCCTATTACTCACACTTCGCATCGATATCTACTTCACACAGAAGGTACCGACACCAACCCTGTTGGGCCCCCAATCCCTGGATATTCCCAACCCAAATAATGTCCCACTCACACACCCGTCTTCCCCACATGAACTTCTTCTTTCAGAAAAGATTTCTGTGACTGAACCTTCTATCTCACGCCCCAATATTCAGTCCAAATCATGTCTCCTCCCATAATCATCCATTTCCAAATCCAACAAACAGTCTTCACAAATCACTACCACTCATAACCATCATGCTCAAGTCCCTTCTCTCATGAAGACAACTGTCTTTGAAACCCATGTCACCAATGAGCTCACTCAAACGGTCGTTCAAGAAACCCAGTCACAATTTCTCACCACCTCATCTTTTCTTAAAAAAGGTAACCCGAGTCTCTTACCGGAAGCTCCCTCCCCCACTCTTCCAACTCTGCTAGAAAACTTAACAAAAGAAGCCCCTACTCTCTCCTTGCTACCTGATTCAAATGATCAAGCCAATGCTTTGGATGGTTCCTTACTCACCATCCCTCTCCCTGCAAATTATGGTTTCTTTAACAAGGGCAAACAAATTCCAACAACGGAGACCGAGCAGGAGCAACAACAAGGGCTATCTCACACACAAATCAATGAAATAGAAATGCGAGCAGTAAGAAAACGTGCCAAAGCCACTTAGGCAATGCGAACAAGGGCCAAGTTAACTGTGTCTCCTCCAAAATAGACACGCAAAATACCACAACCAGCTAGAACCAATGTGCGTAGTCAAACTCATGCAGCGGAGACAGTAGCAGAAAAGAGAGGAAGAAGATAAAAGGAAGTAGAGCCAAAGGATATGATTCTTAGAATAGTTAAGAGAAAATCATCGGGGCTTTTCATTGGAACCAATGCAGTAGAATTCCATTCAGAAAATGATTATACCTCTCTTGTCCGCCCTCCCAAGGAAACCCAGTTGCAAGCACACCATGCAATTCAGGTCAATACAGTTCCAGTTACCACAACATAGTCAACTTCAACAGCCTCCTTTGATCACTCATCCAGTGCTTCAGGCCAGAACAAAACGGACTTGGCGAATGCTGTCAAAGGGTCACCACTATGGACATGATTCTTTGTTGGAACGCTAGGGGCATGGGGTCCCCAACGCATTCTAGAATCTCAAGGCCCTTTTCCCTAAAATCCAAATTTGAGATTATCTTTCTATCCAAGACAAAAGCTACGACAACCAAAATGGATCGCTTGCGACAGAGACTAGGCTTCAAACACGGAGCAATAGTACCATCATCGGGTCTTTCAGGCGGCCTAGCATTATTTCGGAAAGAAGGTATTAATCTTACAGTTATTTCCTCTTATAAATATATTTTCTTGCACCATAGAATGTTATTACTTTTCTGCACCTTAGTCTATTATTTTTGTTCATGGAGAACCTAACCCGTCTCTCCGCTTGCCTTTCTGGGATATGCTTTCACACCTTTGTAATACTCACACGGAACCCACTCTTATTATAGGAGATTTAAATGTCATACTCAATCCAGAAGATAAGATTGGAAGGAGGAAAACCACTGCCTTCCAAGTACGAAACCTCATAAATTTCATGGATACTAACAACCTGCTAGATTTCCCTTTGAATGGTTCCAAATTTACTTGGAACAACAAAATAAAAGATAGAAATGACATCAAAGCTAAACTAGATAGAATCCTGGTTAGCACTGAATGGATGGTTCTTTTTTCCTCCTCTCTAGCCTGCACCATCCATAACTTCTCCTCTGACCATCGTGCCATTTCCCTGCGACTCGCCACAAACATACCTTGAAGTCCTAAACCTTTTAGATTATTCCATATGTGGACTAGGGATTTGCGTTGTCGCCATTTAGTCAACTCTTCGTGGACAACCCGTCTTCATTCCAACCCAGGGCAAAACTTCCATTTAAAAACAAAAAAATTTAGTCACTCCTTTACTAGATGGAACAAGTCAGATTTTAGGAATATTCACACCAATATCAAAGAACCCAGGTTGCTCTCAACCTAGCTCAAAATGCTACCCCTTCCACGAATAATGCAAATGCCATCTCTGTTTTTGAAGCCTGGTTATTTGAATTATATCTCGGGGAAGAACTCTTCTGGATAAATAAATTTGGTGAATCCTAGCTTAAGGACGATAGCCGAAACGCCAAGTTCTTCCATTTGACTTCCATGATCCGTAGGAAAAGAAACTTGATCTTGAGACTTTGAGACAACAACAACCAATGGCACTCAACCAACTCTTCTATGGGACACGTGCTCAATGACTATTTTGAATCCATTTATAACTCCTCAAACCCAGATCCCTTCCCCAACCTTGGGTCCTTGTTCCCACCGATCATCATGCCACAAGAAAATGAACTTCTTGTTGCCATTCCCACAGAAGAGGAAATCAAAGTCACAATCTTTTCCATGGGGAACCATAAAGCTCCGGGACCTGATAGCTTTCATGCCTTTTTTTTTCCAACATTATTAGGACATAGTCAAACTTGACATTATCGAGGTCGTGACTAAAATTTTCAGCACTCAACAACTGGATCCTAAGCTCAATAATACCTTCATAGCCCTTATCCCTAAGGTGTCAACTCCTGACAAGCTCAGACCCACAGGGCTATGTAATGTTATTTACAAATCATTTCCAAAATCTTGGCCAACAAATTTAAACCTCTTCTGGATAAAATCATATCCCCTAACCAGGGAGCTTTCCTTAAAGGGTGATCTATCTCGGACAATGTTGTAATAGAGCATGAAATTTTCTTTCAAGTGAAACACCGTCGTAAGAAAAAATAAGGATGGATGGCAATTAAAATTGACATGGCCAAAGCCTATGATAGAGTCGAATAAACCTTTCTGTTTGACATCATGAAGAACCTCAATTTTTTTGAGACCTAGATCCAAATAATATCGCAATGTGTCTCCACTTCCTCCTTCATAGATCTTCTTAATGGTAGCCCCCTCAAAAGTTTTGCTCCTTCCTGCGCTATCAGACAAAAGGACCCTCTCTCCCCTTACCTCTTCATTCTCGTAGCAGAAGCCCTTTCTAGGAAACTTGCGCAAGCAGATGCAAACAATGAGATCATAGGTATTTGCATCCGCAAAAGATCATCTTCAATCAGTCATCTCTTATATGCAGATTGATCTCATGTTTTTCTGTCGTGCTTCCCTGTCTGAAGCCCACAATGTCAAAGATATTCTCTCGTCGTATTGCACCACCTCTGGGCAATCGGTTAACTACGACAAATCCTCTGTCTTTTACAGCTCAAATGTTTATCCAAGACACACAAAAATGATCAATAGAATCTTAGGATCCAAACTGTACAATCCCAAAGATAAATACCTAGGATCACCCCTTCTGCTCTCCAAGAATAAAGCTTCATATTTTCAATTCTTGATTGACAAAATCAATTCTAAATTGTCTTCCTGAAAAGCCAAAGTTCTCTCCCAGGCAAGCCGTACTGTTATGATCAAAACAGTCATGAACGCCATTGCAATCTACACGATGCAAACTTTTTTCCTGCTTTGCTCGATATCTACCAAACTAGACACCATCGCTAGGAATTTTTGGTGGCAAGGGACAAGTGATAGCAAGGCTAAATACCTCTGCCCCTGGAACCGGATCACCCTTCTCCGGCATGTAGGGGGCCTAAATATTCCAACAGCCCATATCATAAATCTTGCCTTAATGGCAACAAAACATCTGGAATGCCATATACATGCCCTCAAATCCCTGCACATTACAACTCAAAAGCCTTTACTGGTATGAGAAGAGTCTTTTTCGAATCTCGCACTCTTCATCCACAGTGTTTCAGGTGTTCTTGGTTTTGATGACAACATATGGTTCTGCAGCATTAGGGCAACTTTTCTTCTTTCATGTTGTTCTTATTCGAAAGGTACAGGTTTATGAATGAGCAATTTCTTTTATTACTTTTGTTGTGATAATTGTGTATGATATGGTTGAAAACCTAGTTGCTAAAGGAAACATAAACACAGGCAAATCACTTTGTGATACGATGTAGAAGGATGTAAACGATAGATACTTTGATAAAAAGGAATTGGGAAACAACATTCTACAGACCTCTATACAACTATAACTAGAGAAAATTACGAAGATTCATTGAGATTATATCGTCCAAAGTAAATGACAAACAAGTACTTCAGTAAAGAATTACAACAAAGTATTTCTTTACTCCTCTTATTATATCTACACTATGAAGGTCGAGTCCTACATGAAAACAATATGCTAGTATTATTGCTGATCAGTTCATGATTTTTTAACATATCTTTTTTCTGGGTAGTTCTTGAGCTGCAATTGAGAATATCCCAATCTTATAGCATTAAAGATTATGAGTGTTCAAAACATATCTTCAACACTTTCTGACTATTTTCGTTAAGCTAAAATCGAGTGTGTACCAACTTTTAGCATTTATAGAGTTATTGAAGCAGTTCATTTACATCTTGTAGATATCATTCTGAGCATGTCAGTACAATTTTAGCATTATAGTCATGTTGTTCATGATTTGTTTTTGGCTTCCTCCTTTAACTATCTTTGTCTATCATCCATGTATCAAAATTAAATTCCAATTTCGATTTCAGGGAATGAGAACATATGATTACATTTTAGCAATGAAAAAACAAAACCAATTCATGGATATGGACCCTCGATGATTCATCCTCCTCAGATTTTTCTTCAGATGAAAGCAGTGACTTTGACTCACCAGAAAAACCTAGATTTATATCCCGGTTTATTTGCAGCGGAGGGCACAGAACAACTCAGGTTCAATATATTTAGCATCTAGTACTATTTCTCAAATAAACTGTGTGACCACCTAGGCTTTAAATAGACACTTCTCTTTGAATTTCAGGATCCAATGAGATTGTCCATAAAAATTGACAGAGAACCAGATTCCTCCACCTTGAAAAGAAGCCAGGCTTTCGGGCAAGCATTGATCCATGGAAACTGATAAAGATGAGCAAAGAGAAAACTCTAGCAGCTACAGAGAAGGCCAGAGAGAGACTCAGGAAACAAACATCAAGCACAGAGAATGAGCTGAAGCCACTGCCTCTAGAGATAAAGTGTGGACTACTAATGAACCCAGATAAAAACATTGCATATTCAGGATCAGCAACAACGTCTGTTGCTTCCAAGGAATGGCTTCCATCACCTGTAGGAATGCTTTCAAGTCCGAGAAGGCGGTTCCATCACCTGTAGGAACCGAGTATGTTGGCTAGTGTCACATTGTCACCAAAACAGAAGTACCAGAACAGTTTTGAAAGATATTAGTTTATTCAAGTAAAATTAGAAGGTGTTTGAGTTGAATCCTCAAATCTTTTTCAGGTGAAGAAGCGCAGCAAGCATTGTAGGACTTGCAACCGTTGTGTTGAAGAATTTGATCACCACTTCATGGTAAGAGGCTCAGGCTATTTCTCATGGGCTATTTTTATGCTTTATTCAATTTGTATCATTTGATAATTGATTGAAAATGGGTTTTGGTGTTTTTGTCATATAGTTAGACATGCAAGTTCAAACACGTCTCTTGTCTCAAACCTACTAAGCTGAGTTATTTTGGAGTTAATGCTAAAACTCTTAAATATAACATCGATGTTGCAATTGTGGCTATGTTGGCAGATCCTAAATAGGTAATAAATTTAAATAGTTGAAGATATTTTAATACTCAGTTCATGACCACAATGGTACTTTGTTTACTTTCACATTGGTGGTTCCCTTGCAAATTGAATAATTTGTTCATTGTTTTCCTGCAAGGCCCGAGCTTGAATCAAAGAGGTTCACTTCCTTCCTTACATACACAGACAATGCCGGTAAAATGCATAGAGTGAGCAAGGGTGCACCAGAGCAGGTACACAACTTTCAGTGCAACGACTTTATTATTTTACTGTCCCACTAAAATTTTATCGGAAATAATCCTTCCTTCTTTTTTTGTTGGAATTCGCTATACGTAGATTCTTAATCTAGCATGGAACAGAGCAGATATAGAACGAAGGGTCCACACTATGATAGACAAATTTGCAGAGCGAGGACTTCGATCACTTGGAGTGTGGAACTCTCATGGTGCCCACATTTGCAGTTGGAAGTCTTCAAGAAAACGCTCATGTAATCACTCCAAGAGGAGGACGAAAATGCAATGAGTTACCCATGCTTTACATCTTCCAACACTCCTTGAAGCTTGGTTTAATTAAAATAGTTGAGAAGCTTGATCTGCTTTACATCTTCCAATACATGATCTGCTTTGTGTTAAAATTACTTCATAGAAAGGTCCTTGCTGCAACCTGAAATTTTTTACCTGATGGACTAACTGTTAAAAAGTAACACAGGCTTTAGGCAAGACAGCTGACTGGTTCAGAAGAGCATTAGCTGTTGAACCTATCAAGGGGAACTTGTGCTTCAGTGGGTATTCTGCTTGCGGACAGGATGGTGGTGTACAGCTTCCGAGGGAGTATGTACTGATAAAGTTTTCTTAACTACGCCACTGAAAATGCCTTAAGTCCCGAATAACCTGGATATGTTTGGGAAATGTTCTTCATGAGTTGTGGTGCACTTGAAACTAAAATAATGAGTTAGAAACACGATTAAAGCTACAAGTCATGGACATGCCAGTGAACTAGAGTTGCATATCATTCTTTCCTTAACACTTTTCTTATGACATGAAGTACTTGTCAATTGTTAGGATAATGGTATTTTCCTTTCTTCTAAAGGTTTGTGGTCTGCCATAACCACCTTGCATGCTCATGAAAAGAAAAACTGGTTGTTATAGTTTATGTTTTTTGCTTGTATCATATTGAACTTATGAGACTAGAATGAGGACATGGATATGTCTTTTGACCTCTTGTGGCTTTTTGAATCCAACTGACTTGAGAGAAATAATCAAAGGTTTGGACACTTCATGGTTGTTTCAGGCTGAGAAAGAGCCGATTTTGAGTAGCTTTCTGTATGCCAGTATTATGTCACATAACTATTTGGAGCGTGCCTTGGGGTTTGCTCTTGCTAATCGGCTCCAAAACCCTGTACTCTTGGCAACACAACTGATTGATAATTTGATATATTTGATGATATAATGATGCATGATAGAGGTATTTAACGCTCAATTTGCCAAGATATGCAGGTAATCCTATTGCCATTTTGAGGCATCTGAGTCTCACCATGCTTTCTCATTTTTCGGTTTATACCTGAGATAATTGATGAAGCATGCTTTTCTTATGTTCTTTTACAACATTTAAAGCATTCAGCCTTTCAGATATATACAAACACATGGAGTGTGATTTCAGTTTTGGTAAAAGTTTGTGGAAGGTATTTTTATCTGGTTTTAATTTGTTTCCTTAGACGTCCCTTTGTGATCCTTATGTTGTGCAACATTTTCTTTCTTTATTTAAACCTGTTTCTCTAACGAATCAAACACATGTTCTTTCGTTGTAGAGGGTGTTACTGATGTTGACTTAATGCTTTTGGTAACAACAAGGCCTACAACTGGCAACACTCTTGCATGGGCAGTGGCATGTGAGCGTGATCAATGGGGCCGTGCTATTGCATATATGTAGCTTCCCTTTCGTAATGCATTTTCTTGTATGATATTCTGTTATTGTGGTTTATCTATGACACAGTTGAATATGAACAAATCGTATATGCAGGGCATGTCAATGTTGCTCCTCGCCATTTGACTGCTGAAGCGTAGACCTTACTTTCAGCTACACTTATACATGAGGTCAGTGATCGTCATATAAATGAGATAGAAGAAATATGTACTAGGTATATATAGTCAGTCCTTTCTATGGCCTCATAGGTAAAATTTTGGTACCATTCAGGTGATTCACGTTCTTGGTTTTGATCCTCATGCATTTGCACATTTTAGGGATAATATGCTTGTCCAATGTGCTTGATGAACACTCATCTTCATATATATAGTGCTAATTATTATGTCTTGATCTGTTTTTTCAACTTATGCAAGAACAACACTCTTGATCGTAGCTTGATAAAGGGGAAGATGGTTGTCTGTGCTTTTGATCTCCCAGACCTTAGAAGCGAAAAAGCCATTTTTGTTAGAGAAGCGAGTGGTGTTATTGGCATGATTCTCATTGATCCACTGGGCAAAACCATCGCTTAATTTCCAGTTTGTTATCCCAAGTACCATAATTATAATAAATTATCTTATTAATTACATTATCTTTATTATTTGATAGATTTTGTGACTCGATGTAATACAGCTTATTAATTAATTACATTACTTTGCCTCCATTCATGGAAATGTTTAAGTTTGGCACATTAAAATTTTTATTTTCTAGACATAAAACTTATGAGATGTAATAAAAAGTCATTTGATAGTAAAAAAAAAATTTTAAAATTAAATAAATTTGTTATGTATACTTACAATAGCGTTTTTAAAATGCTATCGTAGCCTTACAATAGCATTTTAAAAACGCTATTGTAAGTTAACTACAATAGCGTTTTAAAAACGCTATCGTAGACTCTACCATAGCGCTTCTGAAACACTATTAAAGGCCAACTTACAACGTTTTAAAACGCTATAATAGACCCTGGGTCTATTATAGCTTCGGCAGACATAGCGTTTTTGAAACACTATTAATGGGCTTTTTTGTTGTAGTGAACCCTTTATCTCTCTTATTTAATCCCCCACCAACCCATTTTTATTTAAATTTTCACCCCATTCCAATGCACCCCACGTCTCCACCCTCTTTCTTAACGCCCACTTTCTCTTTTTTTTTAATGCCTTATTCAGAGAAAGAGTTGAAAAAGCCTACATTTTCTATCTTATTTAACCCCACCTACCCAACTTTTCTATCGTTATTAATGTCATATTTTTGTCTTTTTTAACTCTCTGTTTTTCTTTCTCTCTATCCAACCACTTGCAAGTTGAGGAGGAGAGACAGAGTTTGACTCAATCTTGTTGAAGAAAACCAAACTTTTCACTTGCTTGCTTGCACCAAAGATGAGCAATGGCGATGGAGCCAACTTCGGCACTTCTGATTTGATAAAAAAACCTTTTGAGGATGAAATTACGAGACTGATGGAATCGTCATCGAAGGTTTCGGTCTTGTTCAGATCATCACATGGGTGTGGTGGAGATAGATTAAGATTCAAACAGTGCAGTTATGGTTATAGTATTATATATGATATTATAGTACTGTATTTATGAGAGACGTGACAATTTTTTTTAATCTTATGGAATTATCAAGAGAAATAGGCAAGAAAATTTTGAAAGAATTCTCTATAAATGAATAGTTGGAGCCTTGAAACTCTTTTTTATGTTCATCTGGCATTTACTTTCCCTTTACTGCTTCCCCTTTTCTCTCTCTTTTATTTTATTTGTACTCTCTCTATCTATGGGTTTTCCTCCATTGCAAACCAAGCTTCATTTCCTTCTTTTCATTCTTTGCTAAAGCCTCGGTTGTTTGTAGTAGCAGAAAATAAATAAAAAATAAAATAAAATGGAAAATAACCGAACTGTAACCGATCGGTTCGGTTTTGGTTATTTATTTGATAAATGTGGAAACATAATTCTTGGTTCGGTTCGGTTCGGTTTTGGTCCAACTTTGAACCAATCGAGCTGATTAATTTTAGAATTTCGAAAATGTCCTTGCACATTTTTTGAAATTCCCACTGTATCCCCATCCTCTCCCTCCCCACTGATCGCAGCCCATCACTGCCCCGCCACCGGAACCCTCTCCCTCCCTCTCCTTCTCCCACCACCACCGACCTTACCGCCTATGTCTCTCTTATTTTTCCACCCATTGTTTTATTCTTTTTCCTCCTATGAAACTCTTTTTCTTCCCACTGTCACAAGAAAATTGATAAGTAGAAAAGGAGGGTTTAATCGGAGATGGTGGAAGGAAATCGGGGGAGGTTTAGATCGGGTAGAAGGTAGGTAGGGTGTTCAGATCTCGTTCAGGTAGGGTTATTTTGGTTGGAGGGGGAGACCGTTCAGATCAGGTGGAGGAGGGTGACGTTCATTGGAGGTGGGATGACTCTAGTCGGAAAGGTTGGGGTGACGTTCCTCCCGTGCTTTCATCACTCCAATGGCAATTCAATTGATGGAAGAGGATGGGGATACAACTAAAATTTTGAAATATGTGCGAGGAACATCACCCCATCCTTTCCGACAAGAATTCTGAAATATTGACACACACACACGAAAGTAGATGTAAGATGGAAATACGCCATGAGTTCATAACTTGTACTGATTATGTTTTCTAGTCTCGTATTTTCTTGACAAGGGTAAACATGGAAGTTGTCTGCAGTCAGTATAAAATGCAAAATACAAAACAATTTACTGCTCAGACATATCTATTAAAAAAACAGAGAAAAATTAATAAACTGCATAATGATCTCCATGAAATATGCAAATGCCGACAACAACTCAAGAATGCCTCAGGTTGCACTGAGTAGTGTACTTGTTTGTAGCTGAAAATTTTACAATTTAAATACATAAATTTCTAAAGACTTGCAATGGCCACTTATATAAACTGGATAGGATTTCATGAAACCCTTTAAATACCCTAACATGGTACACCCTGGCTACTTATCAGTAGAAAAGGAACAACTAAATTAGAACAACCTGCTGTTTTTAGCATCAGTGAGCCACCATTTTATTCATTAGAGCCCTTGGAAGAATCATCTGTTGCCTTTAAATCAATCGTCTTTCCACCCTTGTATAAGTTAACTACTGTCCGGAACTCTTCCACAATGGAACCATCCTTAAACTTCAAAACAAATGTAGAAAGCCAATCATTCCCTTCACCAGCACTATTTATGCAAGCAAAAGTGACCCCTTTCTTGTTCATATTTGTGAGCTTCATGTCTTGATATAGACTTGCATTCAAGATCAATCGGTAGTTACCTCTTGCTCTCATCAAAAGTCTTATTTTTTTCATCCCCAGCAGTTGAGTAATTCACCTTGAGTTCCCCTTTTCCTCGTTCCTTCCAACCCCCATCAATATATTCAAACAATACAAAATCAGCAGCGTAGACAACTTTTTCATTCTCTTCGCCCGTTGCTACATGTACCTCTTTCGTGGATGGAAGACCACTTCCCTTACTTTTACCAATAGCCATTGATCCTGAGCAAGGAAGCACAAACTCTTCGAAAAGTTGCCTTATCCGTGTCCGACATGTATCTGACACACGACACTCGCTCAATACGCCTCCAAGACGCGTCAGACACTTGGTCAACTTGTCGGCAGGTGTCAGACACATGGTCAATGTGGTCAACGTGTCAGACACGCCTCTGATACACTCGAAACTTTTTAAGACAAAGAGTCGAAAACAACCTTTGTTTTATTTTTTACTTTTAGATGTTAGCAAATAACCACGTAATATAATGGTTGTTGATCCATCTAAAGTAAATGACTATTTCAATTGTGGATTAAGACAAACAGGGCAAAAAACCATTAAAGACAAATAGTGAATGACTATTTCAATTGTGAATGACTATGCTTCTTCTTTATCTTTGTTTCTTATTTTTATCTCATTTGCTTATTCTCTCCTCTATTTCTTCTCTACTATATTTTTTCTCTACTTAAACTTTTTCTTGTAACAATGTCATTTTCTTCAAGACACTCTAGGAAGGCACTTTATTAGATTATTATTTATATTTATATGACTTATTAAAAAAATAGTATGACATGTTTACGTGTCCCTGATTCTTAGTTTTTGAAAAATTGCCAAGTCGGCGTGTCGTGTCAGTGTCTGACATGACGCACATGTCCGTATCCGTGCATCCTTGCTCCTGAGGTGCCAAAGAGGAAAGAACTTCCATTGGTGGTGCTATTAACGTTGAAGATTGGAAGAGAAGATCCCAAATTGCTATTAAATGAAGAGCTATCTTTTGGAATTATCCCAAAGGAAAATGACGAAGTAGATGATCAAGTTCCTGCAAGCCCCGTGAAAGCATTTTGGCTGCTAGATAACTGCTTGAACGAACTGACGCGATTTTTTGCATCAGAGGGAGCTGCACTGTTGTCACCATTATCTTAACTTCTTCCACATTTGCTTTACCTGTGATGGCTTCCTTTTCATCAGCAACATCAGTTTCGTCGTCTGTTCCACATAACTACTTTTCTCCTCAGCAGGTTCAACTCCAGGCTCTTTAATATTCTTTTCTCAAAACTGTTTATCATTTTGATCTGTCCCTTCAGGTTCAGTAGTATCACAATCCTTTCCAGCTTGTTCATCCCCATTTTTTACATTTGCCTCTTCTGAAGTCGGTTTGCACCAACTGGTTGTGCGATTTTGGTTACTTCATTTGGTTTCGCACCAGATTCGGCCACAGGAGCAACCAATTGAATACTAGCAAAAGGATTGGTAGATGCTTTCGCTTCATTTGGTTTCACACCAGATTCAGCTGCAAGAGGAATCGGTTGAACAATGGCGAAAAGATTGGCATAGACAGCTTCTTAGGGCTGATTGCGGCGAACCTTGACAATTCTTCTGGTTGCCAACACTTCCTTACTGGCTCTCTGAAAAGTTCATGTCTCTTGTTCTGGTGCATTTTCCTCATCATCAAGACCAGGATTATCCCTAGAGATTTCCCTTCCAGCAACTCTCTTTTTAGGAGGAAGGGTGTTTTCCGTATCGGCCATTGACAATCATCAGCACAAGATAAAGTTTTGTAATTCCCTCCGAAGAAAAGAAGATTATCTGGCTATATGGAAATAGTAACACTCAATTACCAGTCATATTAACAAACAAATAACTGAATCTATTCCTGAAGAGAGTCGAAAAGAATGGGAATGAAGAAAGGCAAGAATAATAATGAAAAAGAATCACCCATAGACACACTGAATACGAACATACACTTCTATAATAAATTTCCATCTAGGTTTTGGACAAAAGACACCATCTAGGTTTTGGAAAACAGACAGTGATTTTTCTAAAATCTTCAGGCAAAAAGTGAAAAGAATTGTATTGTATTATTGTAATTATTCTTTGACTGAGTACAAGATTATATAAGTTGTCCCTGTCCTAACCTTGTGGAAACAGGAAACCTGAGACTTTTTATTCTATTTTGACTCTCCTAACATATTCTATACTAATTTTACTATTCTGTAACATATGTATATTTTCTTTCTTTAACACTCCCTTTCAAGTTGGAGTGTATGTTTGTAAACCCAACTTGCTAAGAAGATTATCAAATTGATAAGTGCTCAAAGCTTTATTGAACAAATCTGTCAGTTGATGTAGTGTTCCAACATGCTCAGTCTGAATAATACCCTCTTGTATCTTCTTTCTAATCAAATAGCAATCAATCTCGATATGCTTTGTTCGCTAATGAAAAATCGGATTAGATGCAATATGGACTGCAGCCTTGTTATCACAAAATAAAAGGGCTGCCTGAGGATGATTAATGTGCAAATCATTAAGAATGTACCTCAATTAGGTTAACTCACAACATGTGGACGTCATGGCCCTATTTCTGCTTCAACTGTAGATCTTGCCACTGTAGTTTGTTTCTTAGCTTTTCAAGAAATTGGTGAATCGCCAAACATGACACAATAACCTGTAATGGATCTCTTAGTATCTCTACATCTAGCCCAATCTGCATCACAATAAGCTTTCAACAGTAATGAGCTGGTGGAAGAGAAAAAATACCATGTCCTAGTGAAGCCTTTATATATCTCAAGACCTTTTGAGCAACATCCAAATGTGGTATCCTGGGCTTTTCCATAAACTGACTTAGAACATGTATAGAATAAACCAAATTTGGTCTCGTGATCGTTAAGTATATCAACCTTCCAACGAGCCTCGGTACGTTGCTGGATTTGGTAGTAAACCTCCGTCATCTTGTGTGAGCACCAAGTTTTGATCCATAGGATAACGTGAAGGCTTTGCTCCAAGATACCCTGTGTCCTCCAATATTTCAAGTGCATATTTGCGTTGAGATAAAACAATCCCTTTGGATGACCTCGCGACTTCAATGCCAATGAAATATTTCAATTTTCCTAAATCTTTGAGCTTGAACTTTGCAGCCAGAAATTGTTTTATTTCTTCAATGTATTGGAGATCATTACCTGCCAATATTACATCATTAACATATATGAGAATTGCAGTAAAATTGTTACCCTTGGATCGAACGAATAATGAGTAATCAGGCTTAGACTGGTTGTAGCCTGCTAATATGAGGGCAGAGGATAACTTAAGAAACCATTGTCTTGAGGCTTGCTTGAGACCATTTAAGGACTTGTTCAACTTGCATACTCAAGTCTCCCCCTTTCGACAAAATCTAAGATAAAGACTCATGTACACATCCTCAAAAAGATCACCATAAAGAAAAACATTGTTGACATCAAGTTGACATAAATGCCAACCCTGTGTGGATGCAAGAACAAGGAGAAAACAAACAGTAGTCAATTTAGCAACAGGAGAAAAGATCTTTTTGTAATCAAGACCTTCAACCTGACTATATCCTTTGGCCACAAGATGGAGGTTGTAGTGCTCAATACTACTATCTGGATTAAGTTTGATCTTATAGACTCATTTACAACTAACCGGATGCTTGCCAAGAGGAAGAGGTTGTAAAGTCCAAGTGTTATTGGTTTCTAGAGCATCAATCTCACTTTTCATGGCTTGACGCCACTTTGGATCCTGCATTGCCTGCATAAAATTGGTGGGTTCTTTGACTAAGAAAGAGAAGTGTTGTAAGCCTTGTAAGAGGTGGATAAATGGTCATAGAAAAAAAATCAGACAGGGGGTAATCATGCAAATGTTATGGCACAAATTTCATATTGAAAGGGCTCATAGCATTTATTGTATTTTCCAATTAGAAATGATATTACAACAATTTTTTGGAAGCATTATTAAGGAAATGTTGTCAATTAGAAATGTTATTACACAAAAATAGGTTATTTACAACAGTTTTCAGATAGCATTATTTAATGAATGTTATTTATATTTTCATTTAGAACGCTATTGGCGTGGTTAGCATATATTGAATGTTATGAGCGCTTCACACAAGTCCCCAATTCGAATCTCATGACGCCTTTATTTTTTTGAATATTTTTAGAATCTCGGCGACGCCTTCATTCGAAAACATGTGTCACATTGTTGTAGATGTGGTGTGGTTATTTGTACATGTGGTTGAGTTGGACGTTCAAGAAGGCAATCGAGTATCAAGATAATATTGTTGAAGATAAGATGGTTCACAGGTGGCACGAGTGGATGTGCGAGGTGGGAGAAAGGGATCTAAGGGTGGAACAAGGGCAGGGGCGACTGCTTGGGGTTTGGGTTCCGAGGATTTTGATCGGTTGGTGATAGAGGCATCGGATTGGGCGACCAGTTGGTGGGAGTGATCCGACCGGTCAAAGAAAAACACTGTTGGAGGATCAAAAAATGGAGCATGATCGACCGATCGGGGAAGTGTGTCGGACCGATCAATGAAGTAATTGTGCATTTTGTCAGAAAAATAAGGGAAAGTCTCCTCATGAAAGATGACATCACGAGAAACAATGACCTTTTTGTGGTGAGATCATGGACTTTGTATCCTTTTTGCCTGTGAGGGTATCCAATAAAGACACATTGACTAGAACGAGCATCAAATTTGCTAGGACGTTGGGCATGTGTGGAAGCGAAACATAGACAACCAAATACTCGAAGGTGAGGGTAGGTGGGCAGTTTGATATAGAGAAGTTCAAAAGGCGTTTTGCCTTTAAGAACAAAGGACGGTGTGCGATTAATGAGATATGCAACGGTGAGAATTTCTTCTCCCCAAAAATGTTTAGGGAGATGTGCTTGGAACAAAAGAGCACGAACAACATTTAAAAAATGTCTATGTTTGCGTTCCGCCACCCCATTTTGTTGGGGCGTAGAGACACAAGTTTGATGGATAATGCCTTTTGAGCCATAAAAATCAATGAGAAAAAATTCAAGTCCATTATCACTATGAATGGTTTGAATTTTGGAAGAAAATTGATTTTCAACATAATTAATGAATGAAATTAAGAGTGTGCGTGTGTCAGACTTGTGTTTCATGAGATAAATCCATGTACATCATGTGTAATCATCAACAATGGTGAGAAAATAACGCGCTCCAGAAAGGGAAGCAACGTGATATCCCCCCCCCCCCCCCCCCCCCCAAATGTAAACATGTAATAAGGAAAAATGAACAGTATTCAAAATATGAGATAAATGAAATTTATTCCTATTTTGTTTGGCCAAAGGAAAAATAACACATTTATTAGAAACACAAGTACTAACATCGCGAAAAGAGACAGGAAGGAGATGGAGAGTTTTGTCTAAAAGATGACCTAGACGATTGTGCCATAACACAGGGTTGTTGTCTTGAGTGATGTGACAAGTGGTGGTGTCGTCCAGGTAGTACAAACCATCAAGCTCAGTTGCTATCCCAATCATCTTCCCCGAATGAAGGTCATGTATCAGACAAGAAGTGTTGAGAAAAATGGTGAGAAAAAAAATTGTTTTGTGAGTTTGCTAATGGAAATTAAATTAAGATTAAAAAAGGGAACACAAAGAACATCATGCAAGGTAAAAACAGACGAGAAAGTCATGGTGCCAATGTGTGTAACAGCAGCAAGTGTACCATCAGGAAGCTCAACGGTTCGATTGTGGACGGATTTGGAAAATGTGAGTAAATGAGGGTTATGAATTATATGATCAGTGGCGCCACTATCAAGGATCCAAGATGTGATACCCTTGTGTGGGCGGACCTGAGGAGGGTGCGGGAGAGTCCCGTGATGGCAAAACCCAATAGGCCCGTGAATCCCAAAAGGGGTTGAGCAAGCTACCAATGGGAGATTATAGTCCAACATCACCTAGGTTAGGGAAGGGGATGTGTTATTTATGTACGAGGTTGGATCTACAAAGTACTATGCGTTTTAAAGTCGTGTGGGCCTTAGGCCCAAAGCGGACAATATAGTACTCGGTGGATCCGGTCGTGACAGAATGGTATCAAAGTCGAACCTAGCCGAAAGTGTGCCAACGAGGACGTTGGGCTCCCTTAGGGGGGTGGACTGTGATACCCTTGTCTGGGCGGACCTGAGGGGGAGGGTGCAGGAGAGGCCTATGATGGCAAAACCCAATAGGCCCATGGATCCCAAAAGGGGTTGGGCGAGCTACCAATGGGAGATTATAGTCCCACATCACTTAGGTGAGGGAAGGGGATGTGCTATTTATGTACGAGGTTGGATCTACAAAGTACTACGTGTTTTAAAGTCGTGCGGGCCTTGGGCCCAAAGCGAACAATATAGTACTCTGTGGATCGGGTTGTGACACAAAATGAACGAGAGTCATGAGATTTGAGAGAGAGCATTTTACCTGTCAATTTTGTAATAGAAAGGTCATTACCAATACTGTGAGCCTTGGACTTGTTGTTGGTCAACAAGGTCATGATTTGCTTGCACTGCTCGAAAGTGAATGGAAAAGGATTGGATGGTTGAAGTAGACACATTATTGCCCCTAGGACGTTCTTTTCTGAAAACGTCGTTGTTTAGTATGATTGACTTTCTTAAATTTTAAACAATTGTCGACAGTATGGGCTTTCAGTCCTCAATAATCACAAGTGAGATGAAAACAACAGTCAGCAATAGTATGACCTACTCTATCACATGTTCCACACTTAACATTGAAATTAAAGGGTTTTCGGGGTCCTCTCGACTTGTCAGTGTTGCGTGAACCTTTGGAATTAATATTCTGCATGGCAAAAGCTGTAACATCAGGTATTGTGGGTTTGCCAATAGAGATCTTTTGTTGGCGTTCGCGACGAAGCACAAGGGAGTAAACCTTGTTGAGTGGAGGAAGATGATCCATCAACAAAATTTGACCCTTAACAGAATTGTAGGAGTCGATTAGCCCCATCAAGAACTTGATCAAGCGTTGAGTGTGGACATATGCAAGAACGGTGTTCATGGTGTCGCTAGTGTCTTCAGCAAAACCAACCACAACATCCAATTCGTCCCAAAGAGCCTTCAATTTTGTAAAGTAGGCACTCACAGTCATCGTCCCTTGAGTGCATCCATGGATTTCAGATTCAGTATGATAGATTTGCACGTAATTAGATTGTGCATACCTTTCTTTCAAATCAGCCCATACATTATAGGCCAATTCACAGTACATGGCACTTGAATATAGGCCAGGTGAGATGACGTTAATGAACAACGATTTCACCAAGCTATTGCAACGATCCCATTGCAATAGTTCATCATTATTGGTTTTATCACTGGGTTTCCTGATAGATCCATCAACAAAACCAATTTGTTTTTGGCTTTGAGAGCCATGGTCATCGCTCGACTCCATATGTTGTAATTGGTGGGAGTAAGCGGCTGTGAAACAAGAGTCACTCCAGGTTGATCGGAGTGGTGAAGAAAGTATGGGTGATGAGGATTGTCATATGATGAAGTGGTGGTGTTGGAACCACTGCTTGTATTGTCGCCCATGGTGACGGCGGCTATGTGGTTTATGAGTGGCTCTAGCTGAACCTTGGGTGCTAATAGCCCGATCCTTTAAAATCAGGTTTTTTTTTATTTAATAAAACAAGGTCTTCTTCGAATTGAAGAGTTTGGTAAAGTAGGATGGATGAAAATGGAGTTGAGAGATACAGAAAGCTTCCAACAAAAATCAATCTTCCAGAGTTCAGTCACGTGCTTGGCGAGAACCTCAGATCGCTTGCTTGGCAAGGATGGACGACAATCAGACCTCGATGATGGACGACGATCAGACCTCGATCGCTTGCTTGACAAGGATTGTTTGTTGATCGTTTGAGGGGTTAATTGATTGGAGTGGTTTGTTGTGAGAGAGATTTTTCTGTTTGTTGATCTCTCTATTGATTGGAGTTTGAGTCTTCTTCGTTCTTCGGTCCTTCCTTTGTTTTAACAACAAGGAAGGAGAACAGAAGACGATTCGAAGGTGAGGAAGATCTGACTGTTGCAAGATCTGATGATGGGGACGATGTGACGAATCTAATGATGGAGACGAACCTGTTGCAAGATCTGATGAGGGAGACGATCTGATTGTTTCAAGATCTGACTGAAGGTGTCTGGGCAGAAAAGGGGCGAGGATGGACGATCGTTGGTTGTGGTTGGTGATTGAGATGAGTTGTGCATCATTCTGTGGATGGAGAGAGGTTTGATTCACCCGAGAAAGTGCGGCCAGGCTTTGGTTCAACAGAGAACTTGCTTTGATACCATGAAAAGAATTGTATTGTATTATTATAATTATTCTTTGACTGAATACAAGCTTATATAAGTTATCCCTGACTTAACCTTGTAGAAACAGGAAACCTAAGACTTTTTATTCTATTCTGAGTATCCTAACATATTCTATATTGATTTTCCTATTCTCAACATATGTAGACTTTCTTTCTTTAACAAAAACAATATTAAAAAAGCATAAAGAAACTCATGTAAGTAACAATTTCACAACAACAACAAAAATAGCTATCTTCAGCTATGTGGTTCATATGTAACCTATTTATATTCATTTGCAATCGGGGGAGGGGGATATTATGTGGAAAAAAAATACTAACATTGTCATCCAACTTGAATATGAAAGACAGTTTGCACACATACTAATAATAACATATAAGAAAGAAATGAGTCATAAACTGTTTGCACATAGTAGAATAATAATAAAAAAAACTTAGGAACTGATCAATTATTATATGACTAAGGAGACAATAATCATAATAGTTATATGAACCGATGATTCAAGTGACATGTTTTACTTGCTTCATCCTCTCCACCAACAAAAGTCCTCAAGGTTTCTAGCTTTTCTCAAACATATCTTAGGAAGAAGCTAGAAATTCCAAGAACCACTCTTTCAAATCAAATCAAAGCTAATCTAATCTTCATAATTTTGATTTGGCCAGTTAAAAGCAACCGAAACATATTTCCGCAAACGGGTAACATTCTTACTGATTGAATGAAAGATTTTGAAAGTACTTCAATATTTAGGAAGTTGGAAAATTTTTATATAACATGCTTTGGATTGTTGTCCTATAAATCGCAACATAGCCAAGAGAAACCTGAAGAACATAATAATAAGGCAACAACTACTCCACACCACCAAAACTATTGTCTCACACCATTGAACTCTCCCACACCACCTGTTTTATTCCCAAACCACCACTATTTCCCACACCACCTATATAAACAAGGAAATATCATTTTTCTCCTCCCCATTCAAATATTCCCTCTCCCCTATTCGAATCTTTTGCAAAACGCAAAAACAACCCTCAGACCCTCTTCCAAATCTCCCCCGTTTGACAATTCTTCTGTAAGATTTTGAAACCCCTCAAAATTGAAACGCAAAATAAAACCCCTCAGGTCTCAGACTTCGACTCCAACACTTCTGCAAGTGAGCCCTCCATTCTATCTTTGATTTCCAATTTTAGAATTGAACGAAATTTCGAGTTTAGGGTTTTTGTTTGGATTCTAAGTGAGCCATCCATTATTTGCTTTCTTCCTTTTTTAAAGTAGAATTATATATTTGTTATGTTTTTTGTGCATTTATCATTTAGTTCATCTCTTGGTAATGAAAGTAGTTGCGAACGCAGACTTGGTGGTCACTAGGGTTTCAAATTGGTATTTTTCTTATTAGAATGTAGGAAAATGAGATATATATTGTTGTTTTACATTGAAATCGTGTAAGTTAGAAGTGGTTGGTAACCCTTGCATTGACCAAAGTATTTCTTAAAATTTAGTAGATTTTATTGTATAAAAAAATTGACTTGAAGTATTTGTTTGAATGTAATTTATTTTTTCCTTTTTATTTGAAGGTTTATTATGTCTTTTGTTGGCGTTGGTGATGGTGGAAGGGATGATCGAGGTGATAAAGGTCAAAGACGTCCCAGACGGTGTGTCACCAAAAGGTGAGAGCATAAAAGGGCAAAGAACAAGCAGAAAAACGAAAAAAATGAATGAAAAAATAGGGAGAAAAAAGTGAAGAAAAAGATGATAGAGGATCAAATTGGGATTCAAATAGATGCTCAAGAAGTAGGTAGACTGGTAATTATATCGCAAAGTTATCCCTAATAAGAAGGGCAAGCAGGTCGGAATGGTGAGGGTGTTGGACATGAAGATGATGAGTTAGAGGGGGGTGACAATGTGCTTGTGGATGATGAGAAAACAACGGTAGAGAAGGGTAAAGAAAAAGGAGATGGTAGAGATTTTGATCCCGGTGGTCCGAAGGATTGTTCCACATTAGACGATTACCATGGACATATTTCTTGTGCCATTTGGGATGGTGAGCAGGTAAGTTAATATTTTTAGTTAGTTAAATTATATAAACGTGTTATTTATATACATTTGGACATTAAATTATTTAATGGATATGTTTATTGTATTTAGGAACGATGCGCATTGCAATGTCAGCATCAATATAGAAACTTATTAGATTGGAAGTTGAAACATGAGCCAAAAGAAGTAAAAAGAATGATCTATAATAGTGGTCTGTATCACTTGATTCAATATTGTAAGGTTCATCTTGATAAGGTGACCATTTTTGTTTCGTGGAGTGTTGACAACATGAGACCAACACATTTCACCTACCTTTTGGAGAGATGAGCATCACCCTGGATGACGTCTACCGTATAACTCATTATTTTGATTGTTGGTAAGCTGGTAAAAACGTCGATGAAGATGAAGGCAGATGAGTGTGTTACATTATTGATGAATGATTTGGGCATTGAAAATAAAATAAAAAAGTAAAGGACCATGTCAAGAAGAATGGCAGATCAGTGGAAATGAATTTTATTCAAGATAGTTGTAGAAAAGTTACAGAAAATGATTATCTTCAAAGGAAAGAACAAATGTGTAGGGGTTACTTGTTATTGCTTCTGGGTATGAGTATATTTGCCGATAAAACTAGAATAAATGTTTGGATTGAGTATTTGAAGGTGGATGATGTTCAAAAATATGCATGGGGCACAACAGCTTTGGCATTTTTGTCTCGTCAGTTGGGCGGTGCTAGTAGAGAGGGTATGAAGCAAATTTCAGGATATTTGCCTCGTTTGGAGGTATGTTTCGAGTTTTATATTTTGTTAATTACCCTCATAATATATAAGAATTTCCTAATATTTATTTATGTTGTTTTCGTTTATAGGCATGGATATATAATCGCTTTAGACTTTGGGGTAATGCAAAATTGAAGTGGGATGCTAGACTCCCCACCATGGCTAAGTGGGAACCCCACAAATTGTAGGGATTTTGGATGAACAAATCATCACTCTTAGAGAGCATCTCGATGACATGTCTTTTGAAGAAGAAAATATGCATCATTAAGTTCGATAAAATTTATTGTATGATGTGTCATATATTAATAAGTTTTAATTTTTATAATTCGCAAGTACTTTGGGACCCTTACGTAGAGTCCAAGCAAAACACTCCCCTTCATGGCATCACATGGTTCACAGGATGTTTGTTATGCATCAATGTAAAAGAACCATATCACCTCGATAGAGTTATGAGACAAATGGGAAATGTACAAGTCATCCCAAATCCCCTAATTCGAGCCAAATTCAAGAATAGAAATCGATCTGGCAAGCACTATTCCGTGAAGTACGAGGTTTTGTCTTCGTTTGCTAAAAGGTGACAATATCATCTCGTGCCAACTAACCAACAAGGTGCACCCATGAAGCTTCCATGGGATTGTAGGGAGGGTTACTTGGACTGGTTTCACGGCATTGCCATTATTTCGTACAACCACCGAACAAGAGAAGAACTCATATCCTAAGAAGACATGTTTTTTTTCAAACAAGAGGGTAATTATAAACATTTTACACTTATGGAAGATCTAAAATTTACATGGTTTGCACTAACATCAAATGTTTCCCTACGAAATATTGTGATTCCTCAGGATCTTAAGATGGCCAATGCCTCTATTAAATAAGGGGAAATGTTGACAGGGTTACATTACTCGCACGGAAAAATAGAGTACGAGATTTGCTAGAAGAATTGTCTGTCTGTTACCTTGGAACAAGAGGAAGAAAAGCCTATCGTATGCCCCAGTGTTGACAGTGGTGAAATTGGTGGTGGAGGAAGTGAGTTTAGAAGCAAATCAAGGCATGAGCAAAGTTACTATGTTTGGAGGCAAAAATAATTGTGTTGTTTGTTCTATTTTCATAAATATTTTCAGATTGTCAGATTTTGTATAAGTTGAATGATACGGTTTGCTTTATATGATGAAGTTTGAATGATTTTGTCATAATAACAAAACATTACTCAACTCCATTGCTTCTCTTATTTCAGATTCACCAGTAGCCTCATTATTTTGATTTTGTCAGAAGAACTTCAGAAACTTAAGAAAAACTCGAAAGAAAACTTCAGAAAAAATGCGAACTTCAAAAAAACTTCAGAAACTCTAGAAAAACTTAAGAAAAAAAATTAGAAATCTCAAAATTTTGCAAACTTTTGAGAAAAAAATTCAAAAATCAACTCCGTTCGCCTGAGCCAATGCGAGTTTTTTGCAAATCTTTTTACTGTTCGCCTGGAACAATGCAAAAACCTCGCCTGTATCAGGGCGAGATTTTTCAAAACTCTTGCCTGGACCAATGCGAGGTTTTTTGCCTGAGATTGCAATTTTTTTTACTATTCGCCTGGATCAGTTCGAGGTTTTCTAAAAAGTTTGCATTGTCTCAAGCGAATTTTTTTTTTTTTTTAGATTTCTGAATTTTTTTAGAATTTCTGAATTTACTTTGTTTTGTGATTTCGCATTGTCGCAATAAATGATCATTTTTTGTCATCAAACGTAAACATAAACAAAAGCTCGAATTAAATATAGTCAACAATATATAATATATTAACAAAAACTCGAACCATACAAGTCTTCCGTAAATACATAAACAATGACTTTTCTAACAAAAGAATGGTTCCTATGTCACAAAAAAATCAAAATTGTCATTAAAATTTTTTCATCCCAATATTTGTTAGCAAAAAACAATATGTTCATCAATCCAATATGGTTACGACCTCGTTTGATTTGTTGACATTCTTCTGATTCTTCTCATTGAACTTCTTCACCATTACGGCACCAATCTTGAGTTGGGCATCAAAACTACTTTTCAATGAGATTGCTTCACGAAATATGCGACACGGCCAAGTTGGTATATCGGAGGCAATGGTGGTTTGGGTTGCATATGAAGCAAGACATAGTGACTACTCTGTGCAAGGTATGCCATGAAACAAACTTGTATGTCGTCAAACTGTGATGCCGAATAAAGATATGGAAAACAGGTCGTATTTTGGTTCCCATAACAAACAAAGACACACCGGTAACGGTTCGCTGCGAGTTCTAACATATCGGGGTCCATAAACCAATTTTTGTTGTCTATCCGCACCTAACCTTCTGAAATTAGCAAAGCATCCTTGACAACCTTGACCCCTGACTCGTACCACATTCCAACCCACAACTGTTCATTACTTTCAAGCTCCATTAGTATATTTCCAACCACTTTCGTCGTCGTAATGTAAGAATTTTTTTATGCATCGAAATCCACAATTTTCATCATCTAGAATGTTCTCAAGGTTGTCAATATAATCTCGTATCCAAGAAGGAATTTGGCTTTGGCTCATCAATCTAGTGTTATGAATTTTTGGCTTATCCTTTTTGTTTGACAACTTCTTAGTTTTGCCTTTTAGTTCCTTTTGAGTCATGGCGTATTCGTGGCCTGATGGATCCCTTTTTGTCGACCTCTTGTGCTTAGACAACTTTTTCTTTTTAGGTCTTCCCTTGCCAGCCACAAGTGCTAATGGTTCAATCATTACAATTGAACCCGGGCAACTCAACTCTAGAAGCTTTCTCTTCATCACCAACTTCTGATCATGAGTTGAATCATTAAACCTATGGCATAAGGGCGTCGACCACTGGGTCTATAATCACATCCCCACGTTCACGAATAGGTATTGTGGCAAGTTGACGCCAATACTTGTATATGGTGCATGATGAAATTTGTCCAGTGGGAGTTAGATAACATGTAAGTTCATAAGCACAAGGTAATCCATGAGTCGTTCGAAGAACCCATCCATACTTGACAGGGTCATTGACCATATTTTTCACACCTCTGAATTTCTAATAAAATCAAATCAAGAACTTTGTACGCCATCGACCCATGAAATTTGCCAAATAAACCTGACATATGCTCAGTCTTCACCTTCGCTAGACTTTGCTGAAATGATGATTCTATCTCTACCAGTTGGATCATATCATGCATCTTTATCCGTACATTCAGAAATGTACCTTGTGAATTTTTCAACGAGTGCTTCAACTTCGAGTGTGCCCCTTCAACGTGACTAGTTGTTCGTTGGCCAAAATGCATAAATGTATCGGTCCATGCACTAACAAAGTACTTCTTCTGTGGATACCAAACCGTCCTTATATATTCCAAACACTTCGGGTGTGATGCCCATCTTCTATCAAAGTCAATTGTGGCCTTGTTTCATTTCTCCTTTGTACTTGATCTATACAAATCTGAAAAAAAAGTCTATAAACTCGTACCACCTGTCATTATCCTCAAAATATTTTTTGCAGTTCTTCTCAATATTTTTGTTTATGTGTCATGTGCACAATAATCTCCTTGCCTTGGGAAAAACCCGCTCAATTGCCTTGATCAAACCCAATTATCTATCAATCACAAACACGCTTGCCAAGTTGTCTGGCTCAAAAATTCCTTCAAGTTATTCCAATGCCCAAGTGTATGATTCTTCCTTCTCAGAACACATAAAACACAATACAACATTCGACGTCACACCAACAATCTCAAACAATGGCATCTTATAGCGATTCATTTTATATGTGCAATCCATAAACATTACTTGTGAAAAATACTTTGCTAATTGACTAGATTCAGGATGCGCCCAAAAAAGACTGGTGACTTTATTCCCCTCATAACCAGTATTCCACTCTACGTAATTGTGCTCCCTCAACAAATGTAGAGTACGTTGCAAAGTCGTCATGCCTTTTTGTTCAACTGTCTTTATTCGACAAATTACATTGTAAATATTCTTCAAATTCGAGATATTATTCGGATACATCTCTTTCAACAAAGACAAGATGTGGCGAAGGTTCACACCCGACTTCACCGTATTCTACACATATATCATCTCCTCTTCATTCAATTTACTAGCAAACGAATGACGAACAAATGAGTTTGATCAAGGATGATTGTGGGTTCCACATGTCACTTGCAACATCCAATGGCCATTTTCTATTGGGATCCCTTGCAACTGAAATGTGCAGTCACACTTATTTGTATTGCTTGATCAAACAAAATTATTTAACCTTTTGTCGGGCTTCTCTCTCCTTTAACAACCAAAATGGATCATTTCCTTCTGTCTGTGATTAGCAGGTTCCAATTTAGTGATAATAACAACTGTGTTATTATCCCTAGCGATGCCTTGGACCCAAGCTATCAACACAGACCTTGATGAGAATACCCAAAAAAAATTTAAACTTGTTAATAACAACATATTTATAATAATATCGCATGAAAACTGATGAAAACGAAAAAACATAAACTATCTTACCTCATCAGCAACAAATAAGTGACAATCATCGAGTACCAGTTCCATTGATCTTTCTTCATTGTTAATGTCGCCACTTCCATCATCGAGTAACTTGTCATCAACATTTATCATCATCATTCTGCATAATGATTCATTTTATAAATAGTTTCATATATTAATTAAAATTTTAATTTACTTAACAACAAAATGGCGGTTACCTCTAAATGGTTCGTCTCTGGGTTCTCAACATCGTTAAAAGGCATGTCCATATTTATTACATCCATTAGAATTGCCTATGCATCATACAATAATCAAACAATTATCTTGAAAAAATAAAAATAAAAATAAAAAAATTAGATGCAAATTAGATGAATTTTTTTATGCAAATTACCTCAATTGGAATGGATTGTTCTTGCTCTTTAAATTGATCATCTTCTTCACCCTCATGTTCACCCTTAAAATCTTCATTTCTAACATCATCAACTTCATTAAATCATTTCATTTTCATATAATAAAATCAAGATAAGTTCCTCCGAGGGAAATGTAGTGGCATGCGAGGAAGAGATAGGGGAATGCAACTGAGGAGGGAGAGATAGGGGAGAGGAGGATGGCGAGGACGAAGAGACTAAGGGTTTTTGCGATTTTGGGGTTTTTTCCAAGAGGAAGAGATAGGGGTGAGGAGGAGAACGAGGACGAGGAAGCTGCGAGGAAGTGGAGTTTGCTCGCCGAGTTTCGGACGACACGCAACAAGGAGTGCGAGGAGACCAAGGGAGATGAGTTTTGCATTTTTCCGTTTTTTGCGTTTTGAGATTTTGGGTTTTTGGGTTAGGTTTTGCATTTTTATTGGTGGTGTGAGTAAGTAAGAAAAAAAAAAACTAAATGGTGGTGTGAGACATTGCTTTTAGTTGTGTGAGACAATGCTTTTGTTGGTGTGGAGTAGTCGTTGCCTAATAATAATGATTACTTTTTCTACTTTCCAATTCACTCTAGTAGCCTAAAGATTTCCACAATCATGATTCTCTGGTTATCTGACCTTTGGTGCAACGCCAAAGACTCAAAAAATATCAAAAAAATAAGACGTATATAAAATCAAATGAACACAATTTCATCACATATACAAACCTTATTTCTTGACTTTTCATTCTTCACCAAGATTTGCAACAACTATAGTTTTATCAATTCTACAAGCGAACAAATCCATAAAAAAAAACAAAACAAAACAAAAAACTTGGCAATGATACTTTCTTTCAAAATGGATAATTAAGCTAAGAACTACAATGGAATATAGAATACCTCAAATGGGTTTCCTAGAGAGAAGCATTGACCCTTACAAAAATCATGAATAGACACAGAGTTAAAGACTGGAACTTTCGAAGAGAATATGCAACAGGAAGGGATTTCTACATCTACAAACAAAACGTAAACAATCGAGAAAAAGAATAAAGAAATAAAGAAAGCATTAGAATTACAACTGCAGAGAGAGATTGCAAATCAAAACTTGGTTGCAAAAATTGAAGAAAACTTACCCTAATAGACGATAAGGCGAAGGAGTGGGTTTAGGAGCTCGGGAGACAGAGGTTTATGTCGGTGTTTGGGAAAGGAGTGGAAAATTACTAAGGTTTTATTTTTATATTTTTTTTAGCAATTGATTCACATAGTATAAATAACCCCTGTTATGGATTCCATCTTCTCGACTCTTGTAATAGATTCTGTAAAAAAATTATATATAATTTGATTATTTTTTTGGTCGATTTGGTATGCAGAATCAGATTTGAGGGTGCATTTTGAAAATTAGCCTATGTGAATTGGGATCGTTCCTCAGTCGAAAGCGTGAGAGGCTTTTTCAATTTCTTTCTCTACAAAATCTTAGTTGCAAAAACCTAATTTTTTTTTTTTTGCTAAAACGCAAAAACTTGATGCGATTTGCTTGAATCAAATCCGATTGATGCTTGAAGTTTATGCCGGTTATTGTATGTTTTGAATGAATTTTTTGCGAGTTGGCTTGTGGTTTATTGTCGCTAATATAAAATAGCGGAAAGTTATCAACCTCTTAAAGTCAGGTAAGTGGTCCATTATACTACCTTTTTGTCTTCTATGCTTCACTCTTTGTATTTTTTTTTTTAAGGAATTGGAGCTAAACTTTCACCATTTAGAATTTAAGCCATTCTGGGTGTTAGATTTTTTATGTTTTCTCTTAGGAAAAATTCTAATTGTCGAGGGAACCAGCGAGGGACCCCACAGGGGGGGGGGGGGGGTGGGAGCTGTCCATCCCCTCGAGATGCGCGCTTGAATATTCGGGATCTGTGCATTGAAAATTCAAGTGCGCATCCCGAGGGAGATGAACGGCTCTCTCCCCCCCTGTGGGGTCCCTCGCTGTCTTCCTCGACAGTTAGACGGGTTCTTCTCTTAGTTAGTGTAAAAACTTTTTTTTTTTTAATTGGTCAAGACATTCAATATGGTTTACTATGATAATAATGTATTTTGTGAATTAGATAAAAATAAAAATAATTATTGGTTGTAATTACAAAGGCAATATAGGTTGAACATTGAGTGAATTGTATAAGTGTGCAAACTTATAAATCGTACATATTGAGTGTCCCAATGATAGAGAAAATTAGATCATTTAAATGCGACCAAAAAGACTTAACCAAAGGCTTCATCTCAAATGATCAAATCAACAACGTTAGTCTAAGTCGAATTATCAACTAAATAACAAAGTTCAACATCAAAAGACCAAAGTCAATGCCAAAAGAATGGTCAACTAAAGTCAAACTTCCAAGATGACTAAATGAAGAAGTCCAAGAAGGTAGACCAAAATGGGTGAAAAGAAGACTAACTAAAAATTGGCTAATGGATTGGCTCAATGCAAATGATAGCCAAAAGGAGAATGGTAGTAAAATTCAAATTCTAGATTGAGACCATAAAGTAGTCAACTACTATACATAACCCACTTGATCGTTCTGGTCAAGAGAGTAAAAGAGTCATTCAAACTTCTATGGAATCGGGTAATAAGTCAATTGTTTCTCTGTCCATGACTTTTATGATAAACTTATGGTTGATGAGTTTTGGTGCAACGGCAGGGTCCAAACAAGTTTTCTTTCAAAGAATATTTTGTTAGCAAAGATAAACCCTTCCCAAACGGAACCACTTTAGTTGTTCTATTGTCCATGGAAAAACTTTCACCATTGATAATTTCGCTAAGCATGATCTCCTACCCCCAAACAAATCCCTCTCTTTGAAGGCCACCAAATCTATCACTCATCTATTTCTCACCTATCCATTCTTTGAAGAGGTATAGGTGTCATTTCCCCAATGATGGTCTGGTCCATTAAATCTTTACGTGGAAGTACATGGTTTTATCGTCGAGGGGTAAATGGAACTTGGAATGTCTCATTCTAATTGTGTTTTTGATCATCTAGAAAGAGATGAATTGTCAGTTTACTAGGTAGAAGCTTGTTTCAAACACCATCAGAAAAATCAAAGTCATGTTTATCCAATAGTCGATCACCTGGAACATGTTCTCGTAGATGTCTTTCCCCCTTTTTTTCTTGACTTGGAGATTTAGTATGTTAGGGTTCATGTGGGGGTATTCTTTTGTACCAGTTTTCTTTGTTGTTTATTGTGGTGTTCTTTTGAGTTTATTGATGTATCTCTAAGCATCTCGCTCTTCTATCTCCCTTTCTCAGTTGCAATGCGAGAGTTTGATTTATTGAAATAAGGGTCATTTTGACTCTGATGTGACTAAAGGAGACTGAGAGTAGTATAGTTGACTACTCCCCTCCAGGACCAGTTTATAGATATAAAACCTTCTCTTTTGCTCAAAACAACTTGGAATTTTTAGGGAAACTAGGAGGAGTAGTTATTCAAGAGCAAATTTGAGAGAGATCAAGCAAGAATAATAGAGAGATTTCTCCAAGTTCAAAAAACATTTCTCCAACTCTCTATAATCGATTTGAATGATTATTAAAAAAAAAAATTAGAGTTCTAAGAGTTGCTTGTGAGCTTTATTTAGTCCCTCAAACAAATTTTTTTCTTTTTTAATGCCACTGAGGGACAACCCTTTTGTCGCCTCCAAAACCTTTACATTTGTAAGGGTAAAAGATCTCACTTCCATATCTATAAAAAAAAAAAAAAAGTGAGATTCCAAACTCAAACCCTCTATAATCGTCCATTTGATCAGAGACATTACTAGTAGGGATGAGCATCCCATCCCGCGATCTCGATCCCGACCCGTCCCGTCCCATCCCGTCCCAATTTTTTGGGGTCTTGTAGGAATTGATCAATCCCATCCCGATCTAGAATGGGATGGAGATTTTCAATCCCGTCCCATACTGATTTTTTTTAATATTTATTATTAATAAATTTAATATTTATACTTATATATTTATTTTAAAATTGCCATTGTTTGGAGGCCCATAAAAATGCATTGGTGGAGATAGCAGTTCAACATCTCAATGTGTCTCTCACTTATGCATCTCTAGACTAATCTCTTGATTCTTAATCATCTGATCTGAATTCTGAAGTAAATTTGGTCTTTTCCTTTCTCATTTATTCCTTGAGGGTTCATGAAGAAAAGAGATTCAAGAAGAGAGAAATAGAACAACAAAAACAACAACAAACAACAAATTACACACACCTTCTCCCCTTCATGCTTCTGCTTCATCAAGACATTAACAACAACATCAGCAGCAACGACAACTCATTCGCAGAACAACAACGTCGAAGCTACAAGCCTTCAATGACTATGCATGCTCCGACTCTTGTCCGCTGACTCCGATTCTTCCCTCCGCTTAGTTAGAGAACAATGCCTCCGGTCTATTTTTAGACACCTTCTTCTTCTATCCAACTAGTTCTCGCTCAGATCCAAGTTTGTCGCTTGGATCCAAGTCCAACTTCTCTTCGATCTAACTCCAAGCAAGCCCTACTGATCTTACTCAGCCTCGCCGGGACCAGATCCAACTTCTTCAACAAGTCGAAGAGCTTTTGATCCCAAAATCACGTCACCAAATCGAGCTTCTTCAGCTCAAATCATCGAAAATAGCTCTTGAATCGAGGATTCAACTGTCTGTTGCACAAATCCGTCGAATTTTACAGGTAAGAACTCGATGGTTTCAGTACTTTTTGCAATATTTTTGATAGACTAATTTACTTGGACTTTTTGCAATATTTTTTATAGAATTTTTTTGTCAAAGCTCATGATTAGAAATTATTTCTGTGATAGACTTATTTACAATTTTTTGCAATATTTTTTCTTAAAACATAAATTTACAAAAACAAAAGAGCCGAAACAATGATCAAGGCTTCACTATTAACTTGCTTAACAAATTAGAAACAATTTGTTGTTAGTTACACAGAAATTTTGGTTGCTTGCAAGAAAGGAAATGATTTGTACATTAATTGGGTTCTCTATTTCTTTGATAGACTGATCAAGAAGAAGAACAACAACAACTAGGATTCCAAAAACCCCCAATATGGAATTTTGTGTTAGGAAATACCTAGCTAATGCAAATAATTCCAACACAAGTCCTAGACCTAGGTGGTGATAGTGAATGGCTAAACACGCTATGCAGGTAATAGCAAACAACAAGCAATATGCAGAAAATAAAGATGACACTGAGATTTACGTGGTTCGGCTTTTCCTACTCCACGGACGACGACTCTGTAACTATTTTATTGATATGGAAACACTTACTTGAAGATTACAACGTTGTCAAGCAATGATCCTTGAGATTACCCAATCTCAAGCAAACAATACCACCAAAGGTTTGACGAAACTAGCAAACGAAAAACACCCGAAATCACTCGATTCCAATCCTTCTACTTGGCTATTGTTTCACGTTGCACAGGCATTCCGATGAACTCGTCGAGTCGTCCTTTCTGAGCCAAGTGCTCGATTTCATCTTTTAGATTGTAACAGTTTTCGGTATCGTGCCCATGATCCTTATGGAAGGAACAATATTTGTTTTTGTCTCTTCTTTTCAGGTCCCTTCTCATCCTAAGAGGCCAGTTGACATTATCCCATTTCTCTATGTGCTTCAATATATTTGCTCGACTTGTTTTCAGGGTTGTATGTGGCTTGTATGTGGTCTTCATCACACTCGTTACACGCTCGTGTTGAGGCCGCGTTGGTTGTAGTTTCTCGGATTCTTGTCGTTGCAATTTCAATGTTTCTTCGATGGTTTGCTACCCTCCCATTGTTCGTCGTCCTGTCTTCTTTCATCATTTCTTTCCCGTTTCCTTGAAAGACTTTCTCTTTCTTGGTGATTTTTCCTCCTAGCCTCCTACATTTCCTCAAGGGAGATATGTTTTTGTGTTATTTTTAGCAGGATTGTAATGTCTTTTGGAGGTTCCAGATTAAGAGCATCAAAGAAGGGGCCTCTCTTCAATTAGGCCACAAAGGTTGCAACAACTGTGTCGTCACTGCATCCATCAATCATTGTCAATTCATTGGTAAAATGGGTGACATGTTCCTGTATTTTTTCTTCGGGCTTCTGCCTAATATGCAGGATTTCGGCGTGGTCCATTATTTTCAAAAATATCGTATCTTCTCCCCTCTTAAGCTTCAGTGCGGATTCAAGTTCTAACCTTTTATCCTCGAAATAGTGATAAAATAATGTGGCCATTTCCTCATTCGCTGGCTCCCGATGAATCTGGTGATAAAAGCGGTGACCAAAGCTTGAAAGGAATCTATCGATCTCGGTGGTAGGCGGCCGAACTAATTCATTGATGTGGACGTGATGCTAATCGGAAATGAAACGCATAAGATCAACTTCGTGGTCTTCTTCAAGGACATCATGTGGTGGAAGTGTCTCAGGTGATCAATTGGGTTGGAAGTACCATCATATACTTTGAACTTTGGCGGAGTGAACTTTTTTGGTATTGTCCTTTTCATGAGGGTGTTAGAGAATGGCGGGTTTGCTAACTCGTATAGTATGTTGGGATCCATGACTCCTATTCTAAATGGGATTTCGGTAAGTATCCCTTCACACAATGGATTCTTGCCTCGAGAGAGCTCGTTGCATTCAAAGTTTCCCTGTTGGGGTTCTACTAGGACTTAGTCACTTCCTTGATTTCGATTGGCGAAGTTCTATTGTGGCGGTGCCTGAATAGGATCGGCTGGCTGAATGCACTCTTGGGTGATCTTTTCCAGCATCTTTGTTATGTGACTCATTTGGGTTATTAGTAGGTCTACCCGAGGATCCGTGGCAGTGTCGCCGGATGTTTGGGTTATTTAAGCTATTGCATGTTGTGGATTTGCATTTTTGGGTGTTATTGGTCCGATGATCCGGATTGCTTCTTCGTAGTAAGATGTCAATGATGCATTGTTGCCAATAGGAGAGTTGGCATGACCATTACTGGGTTGAGGATCTGCAGACTGCGTTATTTGCTCTGATGGCTTATTGATATTTTACCAGGTTACGGTGAGCTTTGTCACTGTGAATTTTGCTTTTAGAAAGGAAACTCATCGTTCCCCGCAGACAACGTTAAACTAATGTGACCAAAAATCGTCCTTCTGTGAGTTTGACCTGCAAAATAAATGTTAGACCGCTAAGGACCACCTTTTTTTTGTGGCTGAAGGCACTCTGATGCTTAAGTCAGTAACTCTGTTGGAAGAAGGAAGTAAATCTGGACTAATTCAGTTAAAGTTGCATACCTGTGTCGAATGTTCCCTTTACCTTTTATAATGGTCGCGGTTAATTCTATGCGTGATTAAGCATGTGAGGCGCAACTGAAGGAGATGTTACCTATGACAGTCCCCTCCTTAATGGAGATGCGTTCATGGAGGCGTAACTCCCTCCACGACTCTTTTTTGGTGCAACGTTCCTCTTCTTTATGAGAGAACTCGTGTCGGGCCTTGATTTGGGATCTGACTCATTCGGGCCCTATTTACATCTCCTCGTTGGCGGGCTTTGTCTGAGCCTCAGTAATGGGCTCTATTCTTCCTTGGATTTATAAGCTGGCCCAATAGGCTGGACGCTATTAGCTCTGGCAAAGAAATGAACAAATGTCAACGGTGTAATAGAAATTTTTTAACAAGTTCAAATTAATATCACATTGCTCGATGCTATTAAGCAAGTTCCTGCCTATGCCAAGTTTTTGAAGGACCTTTGCACATAAAAACGAAAGCTAAATATGAAAAAGAGAGCCTTCATCGCTGAGCAAGTTAGCTCAATTATTCAATATTGAACCCTGCATAAGTAAAGGGATCTAGTGTTCCCGACCATTTTTTGTGTTATTGGTGATCACATGATTGATAAGGCATGGATGGATTTAAGGGCGAGTGTTAATTTATTGCCATATTCCTTTTATGAGAAATTAGGTCTCGGCGGATTAAAATAAACTAAAGTAACACTGCAATTGACAGATAGGTCAATCATAGTTTCCCGTTGTGATATAGAGGATGTGACTATTAAGGTTGAAAAATTATATTTTCCAGTGAACTTTATAGTTCTTGATATGCAGCCCGTTCACAATCCTGCCAGTCATGTTCCAATTATTTTGGGTCGTCCATTTTTTGTCACATCCAATTGTATTATTAAGTGTAGGAATGAAATAATGAAATTGTCATTTGGTAACATGACCATCGAACTCAATGTTTTAATGTAATTCAACAAACTCCCGAGTCAGACGATGTTTTTGAGGTTAACATGATTGAGACTACTTTGCTTCCTGATCCATTCCCTTCCTCATTTTTTCATATTGACTCATTCGACATATGCCTTCCTAGTGATTCATGCATGAATTCTGATTTTCAATATTCCTTGGAATCTTGCCTCGACTATTTGCACGATACAAATGACCCCATAATTCAAGAAAAAGTCAGGGCTTATCGGAAGATGCATTTTATGAGAGAACTCCTGCCACAAGTAGTGTTAATTCTAGGTTTGGCAATGTTGTGATGAGCCTATACCACCCTATATATCTATAGATACACCTTTTTGCATCCTTTTCACATTGACTAACGCTACTTATGCGAATCCGTTATTTTTAAGTGATGATTTTAACTTCCACCATCCCATTGTGAAAAAGGATCAATCTTCTAATTTGACACCCGACTTAAGATGTCTCTTTTTAGGAGTAAGCAAGAATCATTTGCTAGATATCATTGTTTGTGACCCCTTTATGCTCCAGGTCCCTAGGGATTTCTTAGGAATGCAAGTTCATTTGCATTTTCTCTATGATTTTGCATGGTGCCCTCGTAGTTTTTGGAGTGTGTTAGTGTATGTTCACTACACCAAATTGGCATTTTTGTAACAACCCCCAAAACAGTATCACTTTTGAAGTGTAACAATCCACCTAACAATTTTACAGATTTTCACAAACAAAATGATACAATAATTGTATCACCATGAAGAGTATGGTAATAAAAGTGATACTATTCATGGTGATCCAACTTATTGTATCATTTTTTTTTTGTTACTGTTTTTCATTTTTTTGACTAAATTTAGTTTTGACTTGAAATTGTTTGGTGAATTGTAACATCTCAAAAGTGATACTGTTTAGAGAGTTGTTACAAAAGTGTCAATTTGGTGTAGTGGTTGTGCCGCATGTGGGTGCTAATTTTTGTTGGGTCGATCCTCAACTTTTCAGATTGTTGCTATACAGTTCGTTGACACTTTTGATCAGGTTTACATCATGGACTAAGTGTCTAGGTTTGGGGGAGGGTTGCAATGTTCTTCCTCCTCGTTTTTTTGGTACATCATTTGTGAGAGGGAATATATGTCGGGTTGACGACGTTAAACCAATCGATCCTGGAAGGCAACCCAACTTCAGTTTTGTCATTAGGTTAGTCTGAATTGATTTTCGAGTTATTTCTAGTTGCATTCCACTCATACTCGTTAGCTCCGTAAAGATTTTGACTTGCAACTGGTGCTGCATTCATTTTCGTTTGTGCAAAACAAAATTTTGTCATGAATGTGCTATATCAATTTCTCATGATAAGTCCACCGTTATTATGTTTCTGAGCTTTCATTGTGGATGATCTCTTCAAAATTGGTAAAACCTTTACTATGGTAATATCACTCTACCCTCATCTTTTCTTTCCCTTCATTTGTTATGATTATTTTTTTATACATTGAGGACAATGTTTGGTTTAGATTTGGGGGTGGGGTTTATATATTTTTGTAAAATTTTCAAAAATTTTGAGCTTAAATGTATTTCATAACTCTACCAATTAATTAATGTATTCTACTCAATCTCCAATGAATACGTGGATGATTATAGTACTTGGAAAAATATTTTGTATTTGCTATGAAAATGCATTCGATATCCGAAGTTACCTTTCCAGTGAAGAACATTTGCTTTCAAGTGCTTGATGCTTTTAAATTTGAGAAAATACATGCTATCACTTGTCACATTGATATATTAATAGGAAAACATTAGGTTTGGTATTATCTTTATATTAAATATATTTCATGAGATGTTTCAACTCGACTATCCTTGCACTATAAGCTAAGTTAGCATAATTTGAAGTTGATGAGTGAGATATTTACTAGAAAGCTTAAGAATAATAGTGGAGACTTAACCCTTGTGAGTTTTGAGCTATTATATTTTTTCGAGGGTTATTCAATAAACTCCGATTATTCTCGAGTCGGCATTATCCCGTTGATGATCTCATTATTCTTGTTTCTCTTATTGATTTCTTTGAGAATGACATTAAAATTTGATCATTACACTAAAACTTCGTGGTTTATTTAGTTTAGATGTTATAATACCGACTAAAACGTAAGAAGTGATATAGACATTTTTCTTTGAACCGTGTTGTAGCCTTTTAGCCTACGCAATAAAAAATATATGTTTGCAGCCCTCTGAGTCTTTAAATAGACTTTTTTTTTTGCTAACCCCCTCTCCATTACCTACTAAAATTACAGAGTAATGCCCCATATTATTTTTGTCCTTACCCATTTTTTCTGAGCATGTGTATGGTTGATATGTGTTTGGAATGGGCAAATAGAAATAGTTGAAACTAGATATTACATGAATCCTCAAGATTGAAATGTTGTATCATGTAAAAACATAAAAACATGACATTGACAGAAGAAAAAAAAAATTTGATGCTTCAAACGAAAAATATGAAGAAGAATTTTGAAGGAAGAAAAATTAATGATGTACAACATTGGTTTATTCTTCAGTGCCCTATGTGTTTTTTTATATCCTTTTTATTCTTGTTAGCCATAATCCAAGCCCCATTACAACCTAATAAAGACCGAATTGATTTTAAGTAAATGGTTAGTCTGTAGATGTGGAGATTTAATATACAGGAATTATGGTGTTTGATCCAACATTCTCAAAAGTAATTGATATTCTTGTACATAAGATCATAATCATTTCATTCTTTGAAAAGTCCATTTTCATGATTATTATATGAGATGTTTGTGTTTCTATAATTTATTCTTTTCCTCACATATCAACTGAGTGATAAATACCCAACCTATGATTGATTTATTTTTTATTAACACGAGAGATTTGCAGTTGAAGCGTATTTTCTAAAGGTTATCTAGTTGTGTCTTTAATATGAAATGGAGAGTTATGTTGATAGGGTTATGCACACACACTCCGAGTTGAGAATGATGATAAAATTTATTTAATCTTTGGATACTACCGTGACATTGTTAGTTGTTTTTCGGATCATTTTTTGGCAATTAGATAATTACTATGAGGAAAATAAAATAGAGCGACCACGTTCTTGAAATTTTTTTTAAAGTAGGTTTTCTTTCATTAGTAATGTTTGTGGGTAACATTTCTAGAAACCTCACGAGACTATAACTTGTCCATTAGAGGTAATCTTGATCTAATCATTCCTGCGAAAGTGAGTTATGATTTGTTTTGCTCGAGGACTAGCAAAATATAGGTTTTGGGGTATTTGATATTCACGTAATTTATACTTAAATTACTTTATAATTTATATTTGTTAGTGTTTCGAATGTTGTATTTCATTCTAATTGATGATACACCAAAACGGTATCTCTTCAACACCATACACGTGTCACGATGATCTCGAGAAATGGTAGGCCCAAGCGTCAGCTCAACGGTGATCCGGCCCACGCGGTTCTAAGCCCGCACAACACAGTCCGCCAGATAGACCCGAAATCATTACATCCTGCTAAGCCCACACGTCTCACAGCTATTCTCAATACCTATAAGCCCTGCTAAGGCAAGTATCTCGATGATCACTTTGGACAGGCAAGACAGCAACACTTCACTTCCAACTAGAAAGAAAATTCCAGAGTATATATCGCACATGGAGACTTTTATCTATGGACTACTCTCGGAAAGAGAACTATCTCCCCCGTATCTAAGAGCACAAGGCTAATAGGGAAACTCCCATTCAAAACATGACTCCCAATTAGAGAAGAATCTCCATGAAGATATTCTTCCCTAAACTACGTCATCTATGGCCTGGTCGAACTAGGACTCCAGCACTATAAATAAGATATGATGTTGGTAAGCTAAGGTACGCTACGAATTCCATGTTTACAACATTACGCATTCCTCATAACCCTATCTGACTTTAGCATCGGATTGCTATCGGCCTCCACAACCGTGGTCCGTGGCTCACGTGTGTTTCTTGTGCAGGTTAGCAGGTTTACAGGTCAAGGTCAAAGCAGGGAGTGAAAATCGCGGATGACACCTGCATATCACCAGCTAATTTAAGGTAATTTTGTCCCTTCAAAACTTGTATGCACGATGCACTCCGCTCGCAGATGTAGGATCACATGCTCGCAACAAACGGAGCCCCCACCTAGTTGGGCAAGCTTAATCAGCTTTGGCTGACGACGACGACTTTCGATTCATCTAGACACCTAGCTGCCCAGTGCTAATGTCGATGGTTTCGGAAGTGGGAGTCTAATCAGTGCTATCACGCTTGGTGACTCGCCAGGGACTATAGCCCCCTCCGCGAACAACGGTCACTGAGCCTAATCAGGTAAGCCTAGCTGGTGACGACTGGCAATGACAGGTTCTGACCAAAGCCCAGACCTGTAGCCCCCACTGCGCGGTTTTAGATGGTTTGGAAGGTGAGAGCCTAGTCAGTCCCAAACTGATTCCGACGGTTTGCCACGGGACCACTACTCTTCTACACAATATGGTCGCCGCATTACAAACCCCAGACTTGTAGCCCCCACTGCACGGGTGTAGATGGTGTTGAAGGTGAGAGCCTAGTTAGTCTCGAACTGACTTCGACGGCTTGCCACGGGATCATTGTTCTTCTATAGACCATGGTCGCCAAAAATCCCCAAATTTGTAGCTTAATGTGCATGGGTGTAGATGATTTGGAAAGTGGGAGCCTAGTCGAGCTTATTCCGACGGCTTGCCACGGGACCACTGCTCTTTTACAAACCATGGTCACCAAATCCCCTCAACCCAAACTTGTAACCCGCTCCGCGCGGGTGTAGATAGTTTGGAAGGTGAGGGCTTAGTTAGTCCCGAACTGTACCCTACTTGTTATACCGCAAGTACACGACTGTCTAACTAGTAGACAATGGCAAATACGGGTCGATCTCACAAGGATTGACGAGACAGCCGATTTCTAAAATCTATTTAAACTAATCTAAAATGGGGGTTACAGTAGTTGGAAATTCCTAAATTATGACTAAATTGAACAACTAAATATTAAATTGATAAGATGATGAGGAAGTGGACCGAAACATCGAATCCACCATAGGTTCCTCGAGACTTGTGTAACCTAAATTATTGTTTTCGAGAATCACTACTACTAATCTAAAGATTAATCCACATTCACAATTAATTTCAGCAAAGGCATAAACCTCTAGCATTGCATGTTTTTCTACAGAACACACAACCACAAGTTTAACTTAATTAATTTTAAACCCCTAACATTGCATGTCTTTCTACTGCACAAACAATCACGGGTTTAAATTAAGTAATTAAAAACAGGTTTCGAATATCAATAAAGAGAGCTTTTAACTACCGATTAGTCTAGATTATTATACCGGATATAATCGGTGAAATCAAATTATTAATATCCAGAAATCAATTCTATTTAACATTTAAGCATATAAAAAACAATAATTTAAGTACGACAAACTCTAAGAAACCTTGTGGTTTAATCTTCAACAATAATTTAAATACGACAAACTCTAGGAAACTATGTGGTTTCATCTTCGCTTCGGCGAGTGGTCTAGAAGATCATGGTGGATGAGGTCACAGCACTGGCAAAGGTGAAATCCATTTTCGCACGAACACGCGTCCCAAGAAAGAGTTGCTAGTGGACTGTGGTGGCTCAGACAGGATCCTGGTGTGTAAATAACTTGTGCAATTGTGAAGACGTGGTGGTACATAGTAGAAATAGGGGTGCCAAGAAAAATAGGCTTTGAATATAAATAAAGAGAACTTCTAACTACCGATTAGTCTAGATTCTTATACCAAATATAATCAGTGAAAGAAAATTATTGAAATTCAAAAATCAATTGTATTTAACATTCAAGCATATAGAAAATAGTGATTCAAATACGACAAACTCTAGGAAACTCTGTGGTTTCATCTTCGCCTCGGCGCGGAGTCTAGAAGATCATGGTGGATGAGGTCACGACATTGGTTTAGATGGAATCCATCTCAGCACGAACACGCGTCACGCGAAGGGTTGCTAATGGACTATGGTGGTACAAAGTAAGTAACTGGGGTGTCAATAACGAAACTTGTTCAAAAATCAGTTTTCTCCCGCCAAAATCCTACGCCTTCATCCTCATCCTTCGCGATCTTCCTCCTACTGTTTCTTCTTCTTCTTTGCTGAACCTGAAAGAGAGGGAGACACGAGAGAGTGAACAGGATTAAAGGAGAGGGTGAGGAACGAGAGAGGGGAGGAATAAGGCAGGAAAGATGGCTTGAAGAACGTCCTCGCGAGTTTGTCCCGTTGTTTGTGATGGTGGTTGTGTGCGTGGTTGTGTTGACGCAGAGAGGGAGGAAACAGGGAGATAGGAAGAGATGGGTTTTTGGTGTGTTTTGTGTTGATGGAGCAGAGATGCTCCAGTGGTGAGGACTAATAGGGAGAGAAATGGAGTAGAGGGAGCAGGGAGAGAATGAGGAAGCAGGGGCGGTGATGTTGGCTCTGATGGTGCTCCCTGTTTCGTGATGTTAAGAGTTGTGTGTGCGTGAGAAATATGGTGGTGAGGTGTCGTGATGGTGGTGTTGTATTGGCTGTTGGTGGTGTTGGTTGGTGTTGTCTGTTACTTTATAAGGGAGAAACAGAGGATGGACGGTGGCGTGGGAGAAGAAAACAGGGAAGTGGAGGAAGAGAGGAGACAGTGATGGTGGTGATGGCGAGGTGAGGTGCGCTGCCGGTCCTCCTATCGAGCGAGGATAGATGGCAGGGTGGATGCGGCATAGTGGCTGGAAAAAGAGACGAGGAAGAAGAGAGTCTGTAGGGGAGCACAAAGATACGTGAGAAAAAAAGGGATCTCTGAATAGGTTTTATTCTCTATTTTCATAGTTACGTTGGTTTGGGCTTTTAGGTTAACTTTGGGGCTTGGGCTTTGGTAATAGGTGAATTTGGGTTTATTTTGATTAATTTAGGCATGTGATAGTCGATTTGTCACCTGTTACTTTGTACCGCCATTTGAACTAACTAATTGATCATTTTTCGAATTGCCGCCTTAACGCGATTTCATGTTTACGCTCAAATTCCTACAAAAATATGAAAACGAAATAATTATAATAAAATATAATAATCGAAACACTAACAAATATAAATTGAGAGATACATTATGTAATAATTATGTGAATATCAAATACCCCAAACCTATATTTTGCTAGTCCTCGAGCAAAACAAGAAAATTAAAATCCTAAAAACTTTCGCGGGAATCATCGGTTGCACTTACCTTAACCGTGCAACAATGTTTTAAACCGCTAGATTACCTCTAGTGGACAAGTTATAGTCTCGTGAGAGTTTTCAGAAATGTTATCCACAAACATTAGGACTCAATAAATTTCAAAAACATGATAACTTGATCACTCTATCTATTATCCTCAGAGTAATAATCTAATTGCCAAAATTTTCAGAAACCAACTAACAGTGTCACAATAATATATCAAAGAGTCTAACAACAATTAATAGTATCCAATGGTTAAATAAATTTCATCAATCATTCTCAACTCGAAGTGTGTGTGTGCATGGTCTTATCAACACACTACAATACAAGTGATTAACAATAGCACAAGTCCATAGCGTTTTTTGGACTTGTGCTATCAAAACCAATGTTAATTGAGAATATAGCGTTTTGATTACACAGTGAAACAGAGCGGGAGATCAAAATTTTTGTACGCGCGTTTTTGATCGATTTCATCTCCTCCCTCGCGACTCTCCCTCACAAGAATCCCTCACAGACGCACCTCTCCCTCTCGACCAAGGCTTTCATCTCCTCCCTCGCAACGCACCTCTCCCTCACAAACGCAGCTCTCCCACCTCGACTCTCCTCTCGCTGTCACCTCGCCTCGCCTGATCTCTCTCGCTCTTATCTCGCCATCACCTCTCGTCTTACCGTCACCTGATCTCTCTCGCTCTCTGCTGCATCGCCTGAGATCTCTCGCTCTCTGTCACTTCGTCGCTTCGCCTCCACTTCACTCTGCTTCTGCTACTCACTACTCCTTCACTATTTCGTCCTCTTCATTTTACACAAATTAGGGTTTCTGATTGAAGGTAAGTTGGATTTTGTGATTGCATTTCATTTTGTAGTTTGTTCAATAATTTATTGAGATGTTGATTTTTGGGTCTCTTTAATTACTGACAATGTGTTTGTATATTCAGAGAGAGAGATGAAATAGATTTCAGAGTCTCTCCATCGGGGAAGAAATACCAAGATTCTCTCCAGCGAATTTCGAGTCATCTAGAGGCAATTTTGAGGTACGAATCTTGGATTGATTTCTGTTCTAATGGTTTTTAGTATGAGATTGCTTTGTGAGATTGGTGGTTGTTTGGTTCCCATTTAGTTTGCTTTGTTCTAATGGTTTTTATTATGTCATTTGTGTTCCCATTTGGTTTCCTAGTATTTTAATTTATTCTTTCTCAAAAATACATGAAAATTGAAACAATACAAGCACCTGAATTAAAGAAATGCATGCCTCAGACACCCATCTCAGTTTGTTTGCATCATAGAAATGTGAACTATAAAGAAAACATGACTTGATTCCAAAGGAACATCCCAAGATTGCATGTTTTTCAGCATGAATACTTGTGGAATTCTATTTGTACTTAAGTTGTTAATGGGCAAGTAATTCAAGGAGGGGTTTGATCCCACGGCTAAGAAAACGTTTCCCGTCTCAATGAGATGGTAGGTTCAAATTGTAATGGAAGTAAGGGAATTGTGAAGCTTTGTAATAGTCACTTGTGGAAGTATACAATATGTCTTCTTGCATACATATTATTCCTCTTTGAATATGAACTTCATTTTTGCATGCTATTTGTTCTTGCATACTGAAAGAGTGGATAGTGAATGAAGCTGACTTTACTTCCCATGAATCTAGCTACTTATCAATTTAATTTGCCGTTAATAGTTTAGTGTACTCGCAGTCTTTGAGAATATGGTAAACTAGGCAGTACATCAATTTCAATCTTAAAATGGATCAACGGTTGCATTCTCAAATTTTTAGAGAACATAGAGTTTAGATGAATTTTCCTAGTGAACTAGGTTATCTAGTTAAATGCCCTTAGAGATTTTGGTTTGAATTTGATAGTTTGGGGAGGAAAATCACAGTTGTGAGTTGTGACATTGTTGGTTTAAATGGTCGAGTTAAGTATCACGCAGTTTACACAATGCATGGACAGTTCGAATCAGTCATCACGCTCTACCAAAAGCTAATATGGAATCCATTCTGCACATACAGGGTACAATTCAAGGCTGTTGGAAGTAGTAAGTTCATTGTTAAAGTTTAGAGTGTTCTACTTTAGTTCCATATTGGTTAGTTAGTTGACGTAACTCTAGTCCTCCATATTGGTTAGTTAGTTTCCCTAATGACTATCTCTAAAAAAATAAATAGGATATGCATGTGTACCTGTGAAAGCTAATTATACTGCTGCCATTGTGTCTGTTCCCTGCATTACTTGTACATTTTGTCTAAGAAGATGATTGACCACTTGTTAGTTTAAGTGGCCAGATTGGATAATAAAAAGTTTCTATGAGTAAGAGCCTTCTTGCATAAATAACATGATTCCTTTCTTGCATAAATAACATGGTTTCTTTCTTGCATTGTTTTCAGAAAATGTGGATAAGAGTTCCATTTGTGAACTTGAATTGGATGTTGCGAAGGTTAAGCAGTTCAAAGATGAAATCGAGAATACATATTGGTTTGAGTTTTTCATGGGTACAGTCCTTACCTTTTCCTTTTTGTCTTATATTTCAATTAATCAATTCCATGCCATGTCTTCTGATAGATTTCAATTGGCTGCTTTATAGTTTCGTGCCATTCTAGGTGATGGGTTTTGGTACCCTTTTCTTTTGGTTTATCAAATTCTTACAATATTAACTTTTCTTTGTTCCTTTTATGCTATGCTGGCGCATCTCACAGATGATCAGCCACTATGGGGTACGTAGATTGACAAATTGTTTTTTATATAAATTTTTTGTTCTTTCAGAAAGTTTGGTCTTATTTATTTTGGTTGATTCATGGTATATTATTTTTGTCAGGTTTTGTAGGTGAACTTCATCCTGATAAAAACAATGATAATAAGCATGTGCTTTACACTCATAAAAGCATTAATATCAAATATAATGGAGATCAGGTTTATGCCTTCAGATTCTACTTATTATTTTTTATTTGATGAATTCATTTTGATCATCATAGTTACTCATTATTCTACTTTGTTAGTATTAACTTCAATTATTTTCTTATGCTTGCAGATAATCCATGTTAATCTCACTCAAGAGAACCCAAAACCCTTGGAAGTGGGGAAAACAATAGATATGACATATTCAGTGAGATGGTTACCTACAAATATCACCTTCGGGCGGCGTTTTGATGTTTACTTGGACTACCCCTTTTTTGAGCACCAGGTGAATATTAGTCACTGATGGAAAGCCTTTTGTGCTAAAGATTATCTTATGCTTCTGATAGTACTTTCTTTTTTTGTTGGCCTCTTCTCCTTCTGCTGGCTTCTTTTGTAGTTGTTCAATTGTCCTGTCCATTCTGTTTGATTTAGTGATTGTTGCTTTGAAATGTAATTGTAGATGTTAGTGATAACATTTCTGAGACGAATGGCATTGAGGATTACTGATATAACATCATCTTGTCTCTTCAGATACATTGGTTCTCCATTTTTGATTTTTTCATGATGGTTATCTTCCTAACTGGATTGGTATCTATGATATTAATGCGAACTCTTCGAAATGATTATGCCAAATATGCTCGGGAAGATGATGATCTGGAGACCCTGGTGATGTTTCTTATTCCTATTATCAGTATTTAATTTCTTTTTAACGTGCTTTATTGGAGTCTGTTCTAGATTTCAAATTATTTCTCAAGATGTTAACAATCAAAGGATTGTGCCAGTTACCAATAAATATTTATCAGGAGAGGGATGTGAGCGAGGAATCCGGTTGGAAACTTGTCCACGGTGATGTGTTTAGACCTCCACGCAACTTGGTTTTGCTTTTAGCTGTTGTTGGCACTGGAGCTCAACTAGCGATGCTTGTTCTACTTGTCATTCTTTTGGCAATCATCGGGATGTTGTATGTAGGGTAAGTTACAAAAACAGAAATGCTAAATCATCCATTTTTTCCCACCTTTTCAGAATATCTATTTATTTATTTGTTTTATATTTTGGAGGATATGTATGTTTTCCTTTTTTTTTTTTTTTTTTTTTTTTATTACACAGGAAATTCTAGCATTTAGTTCATTGACTGTGTGACTGCTAAATACAATTTGTTAAATGGAAAAAAGCAGAAAGCAAAGAAGGACCCTACTTACCGAAGCATTGAGTTGCAACCAAGTCCTGAAATGAATCCCCTGTTTACTCTTTCCATAGTTTGCCCTAGAGTAATAGGAGGCCTTTCATCTCGACAGTTACCTCCATGGAGCAGGACTTTTTATTTATGCTCCTTTTCTAGTAAACCTGTTAAAGGGTTAACCTCCACATCTGCAATGTGGTTTTAGAGTCCATCCAGACACCTTGTTTACAAACTAATAGGTTCTGGACCAATCATGGTTGGATTAGAGCTTTATATTGACTTGGTTTGATAAAGACCTTGCTACTTACTAGATAGTATGTGGGTACACATGGATCTGACCTGATGAGACCCCTTAGGAGTCCTATTTATTATTTTTACTTAGTAATTAGGTCTTTTTTTTTGTTAGTTTCTCTTGATTGTATTATCTTTTTGTTTACCCTGACTACTCTGCACTCACTTCATCAATCTTTTTGTTTCTCTTAGGCGAGGAGCAATTGTGTTAACTTTTATAGTGTGTTATGCTCTTACATCATTCCTCACAACAAGACTAATTCCAATTTAATAATCATGAACTTTCATTTTTATGCTTCAATATATTGTATTATTTAACATAAATAACATATGAGATGTTGTGGTGCAAGAAAACCATCATGGATCAAAAGAAGAAGTCTAAAGTGTGCTGAAAATAGGGGAAATTAAACACCAACAAAATAGGAGATCATGAGATTTGGTCTTAACTTAAATACATCACATCTCCAAAGAAGAAGCAAGAAGAACAGGAAGTTGGAGGAGGAAGCAAGCAAAGTACATCTTTTTTGGGTTGGGCTTGGCTTGTTAATTTGGGGTTACCTCCTCCTTCTTTTTCTACATTGTTGTTCAGATCAATGGCGATTGAGAAGGAGAGGAGGAAGCACTTCAAGTACATAATCCTTGGAGATGGCACTGCAGCTGTACGTTCATTTCCTCACAATCTTGTCCATCCTTTTTTACTAGATATATTATCTCCAATTACTCATGTTCAATTTTGTTGATCTTATTACATGCACAGGGATACACGGCTAAAGAATTCGCCCAACAGGGTCTTCTGTATGGTGAGCTCTCAATCATTTCCAAGGAAACGGTACGTTGGTTTAGGATAACTTGTTCGAATATACATATATAACAAATGTGTGAGTTATTGATATACTAAAAATGTAAAAACTGGCTTTTGGAAGAAGAAAAGAATGCTCCCAGATAACGGGTGGTAGTGTTGATAGAGTTGATGTTCAGGGGAATCTGAGGTATTCAATCAGTAGGTTTTACAAAGCTACTAAATACCTAGGTATTGTGCATTTGTACTCATTAAAGCATTGGGCAATGTTTATACATGTTCAATGATATATGAAACCAGGAGACACGATTGGATAAACATAAGGATCTTATCCATTCTTTTGTCTTGCTTGGTCAGTGTCTCATCCACTTATGCTCATACCTGTCCTGCTTTGTGGTTGGCTAGTTTTCTTTGTTCTTAACTTTGAATGTTCAATTTATCGTAATTTTTTTTTTCATTTCCTGCAGTAATCTGTACATTACAGTTCCCATGATGACAATCCTGAAATTTTGCCGGCATAGTAAAAAAGTTTTGGTTTTTGAAATATTACCATGTTTGAAGTTGACATGGCTAGATTCTTTTTCTTGATTGCCATATCATCATATTGGTCTTAAACTGAATGAAGAAATATTAACGAAGCTTATTTTATTAAGAACAAAATAATTTCATACCCAGGCAGTTGAAGATGATTCCAAATATTGGGAAGGGATATCATCAACACTTTCAGTTGATTGGCTTGATACTGTGGTAAGGAATTCTCTAGCTTCAAATGGTTGATTCTTATTTCTCTATGATTAAATTTAGAAAAAAAATTCTTTGTAGAATATACCACTGGAAGTTCTTTTATTTTGCAGGTGGAACTGTTGAGAATGCATGGATCTTACCGACTGGATCAGTTAGGAACTCGTGAGGTTTGTGAGAACTTCCATATTAGTTCAGATATAACCTTAAATAGATTGGTGACTCGTACAAGGATCATATGGTCTCATGTTGTTAGTGAAGCATTGTATAGGATTACAAATGGCTTTAGCTTTATCTGTTGTGTGTCGACTGTTCCTATTCCATGAATAGTTTTTAGGAATTCTAAAATATGAAATAAGTTGATCAAGCTTCATGTCATTTCTGCTGTGTAAATAGGGAAACTTGGCGGGAGCTTGTATTCTGTAGAGGAGACTGCTGCAAGGCCTAATAAGCATGTAGCTGAAAGGCCTGCTGAAACTTGGCGAGAGCTTGTATTCACAAGCGGTACCTATTGCCAGGCAAATGATTTATTCCCTGCTTATCTTTACTTTTCCTTCTTGTTTGTAACTTGCCAAACAGGTTTTCAGATTTAGAACTCAACTCTAATGGTGTTTTTCAGTCGGTAGTACATTGCACAACTCTAGTCGCCCTGTAACCAAACATCAATTATGCAGCCTAGAAGATGAAGATGACTGACATCAACTTAAGAATGGTAATATGCTTTTTCTTCATTTCCAATGTCATATGTTTGGGTACATCATTGTGTTTTGATCATTAGGATCATAAGTTCTAAAAATGTTGCTGCTAGGAACCATTGTTATTCAGAACTCATTTGCTGCATGTAGATACTATAGGTGAGAGCTCAACGCTTTAGCATTGGAGAAATATCTGGGAGAGAACCACAAGTCAGCCATTTCATGTGCACATCTTTGATTGGGAGAACATTTTCAAGTTGTAGCTGCTTTGATCTTTGCTTTTCTCCTTTGTAATGTGACTTTCTTCATCAATTTGCTTCCATTTTTTTGTTGATCAAAAACATAAAATAAATCTAGACAGGGTTCAACTCTAAAAGGGATAACCTCGATTGGAGCCTCAAGTAAGTCTCATTTTTTTTTTAAAACAATCAGCAGATCGTGTTAGAAAGTGCAACTAGCTCTTGTTATTTAACTAAAAAGATATATTGGTCGAGGTAATGTTATAACGCATTTGAAGACATGGCTTTAGATAGATTCAAATGAAGGACATGGTTTCTTCATCCGAGCAAAGACAATGAAGACAGTGCAGTGCTACACTGATATTCCTTTTTTTCACTGTATATGATCAAGTATATCTAATGGGTTTTGGTTATGGCTTCTTTGCATGAGTTTAGAGTATGGTACGTCGGCATGATACTTCATAACTGTATTCGTTTGTTACTTTCATTTGTAATATTGGTTTGTTACTTTTCATTTGTAATATTGGTTTGTTACTTTTCATTTGTAATATTTTAGAGGAATGCATGACTAATTAAAAGAACTAATAAAACTAGGATAGACAAATTATAAGAGCCTATCGTAAGTTTGATTTTCTTCCTTTAGTTGGATGCTTGTAGAGTCTCAACAAGAAAGCCGGATTATCAATAAACATATGACGATGCTTCATCATGATCCTATGTGTCGTGCACTAAGAGTAGCTGCAATCAAGGTTGGCAATTTGAAAAACATAATTCATTGCAACTCAAAGTTCCGTTTTATTTCAAAGTCTCACTTGAAGCATGCATGTTTTGTCTGACAGTTGCACCATGAGAATTGAACTAAATCAAGTACAACGTTAACATTTTAATCATATTTCCATATCTATGAAAAAATTAACAGTTGATAGTTTGTAATATTCTCCTGCTGAGATTTTGTTGCTTTGTGTTTCCTATACTGTTTATATTAATGCAATTTCGTGTTTTAGTGAAAGATGATATATTTAAAGAAAATTTTCTGAAACAAACAGTGGAAGATGATATATCGCTGATTCGATCTTTTTGCACATTGAACTACTGCTCTAAATCATGTGGGAATAGTTTAAGCAACCCCCCCCCCCCCCCCCCCCCCCCATATTATAAAAAATGAAACCATCTCTGCATTCCTTAACCCTAGCAGGCTAGCATCAACACTAAATAGATTCAGGAGTATCTTTTGTCAATTTGAATGTTGATATCTATGGGGTAATATGAGCGAACTGAGATGGATTGTTCTACTACCATTTTCCTTTGCAGAAAGCTAAACAGACTCCTGCAGCTCGGAAGCAGGCATCTGAATCTATGAAAGCTTGCTTCAGCAATTTTGAAAACCGCAGCAAGAAAAGTATTTCAATGCAAGGTGAGGGCACATTTCTTCACATAATTGCTTGCACGGGAAGTAATTTTTGTAGTTGACTTGTGTGCTGAATGTGTTCATTATGTCCCATTAGTGTCATTCTTATGTCTGTATCAACTAAGTTCATTATCTTGGGGCTGAGTGAGTGAAATTCTAATGTAGCGCGTTGATAGTTGCACTCTGCCTAACCTAGGTTCTCAATGGCATTTTTAGGTTGTTATTGGCTCTGCTACTATTGGAGGCATTCAAGCCGGAGCTTTTAAGATTGGTGATACTGCAGGAACAATTGACAATATCATCCAATCCAAGCTTTACAGGCCTGGATCTGTTTGATTTGTGTCCAAGTCTGTAAGTCACTTCTTCTTTACGTACTGCTGGTGTTACTATTGTTGGCCCTTGTCGTTGTACCATGGATGTTGTTGCCAAAGCCTTTTCTTTTGAAGAAACAACATCAAGAGGTACATCCTTGAACCAACATCAACAAATGAAGGAAGGAGAGAACCAAAGCAATGAAGTTGGAAATTGGAAAGGATTGTGACTCGATGTAATACATTATCTTTATCATTCAGCTGAAATAAATGTAGTTTGATCATGCCTTTCAAAAACAAAATGTAGTCTGATCTTTTATTATTTGATAGATTTTGTGACTCGATGTAATACATTATCTTATTAATTACAATATTACTTTGCCTCCATTCATGGAAATGTTTAAGTTTGGCACATTAAAATTTTTATTTTCTAGAAATAAAACTTATAAGATGTAATAAAAAGTCATTTGATAGCAAAAAAAAAAAAAAAAAAAAATTGCTATGTATACTTACCATAGCGTTTAAAAAACGCTATGGTAGACTCTACCATAGCGTTTTTGAAACGCTATAAAAGGCCAACCTACCATAGCGTTTTAAAAATGCTATAATAAACCTTGGGTCTATTATAGCTCAGGCAGACATGGCGTTTTTGAAACGCTATTAATGGCCAGATTTCTTGTAGTGACATAACTCTCTATTTCACAGTAAAGACACGACTAAATAACCTTTAGATAGTAGCTTCGACTATAAATCTCCCGTGTCACTCAGAAATGAATGACTCAGAGATAGTTATTTATCACTCAGTTTATATGTGAAGAAAAGAATAAATTATAGAAACACAAACATCTCACATATAATTATCATGAAAAACAAATTTTTCTAAGAATGAAATGAATATGATTTCATGGACAAGAATATCAATTACTTTGATAATGTTGAATCAAATACCATAGTTTTTGTCTATTCAATCTCCACATCTATGAACCGGGCCTTTACTTAGGATCAATTAGGTCTTCATTTGGTTGTAATGAGGCTAAGATTATGGCTAACAAGAATGAAAAAGGGTGTACAAAAATTCTCTGAGAATGAATACACTCTTAAATAAACTCATGAGCACTGAAGAATAAACTTTGTTTTTCAATTATTCGTCATATTTCTCTTCTTCTTCTTTTTTTTTTCATTTTCAATGCATCAATATTTTCTTTTCTTTTTTCTATAAAATCAATGACATACTTTCCCTTTCTGCACAATGAAACATTTCATTCCTGAGGATTCATGGAATATTTATTTTCAACTTTTTCTATTTGCCCATTCAAAAAATATATCAACCATACACATTCTCAAAAAAATTAGGTAAGGATACAAATAATAATATGTGGTATTAATCCCTAACTGGAGTAGGTAATGGAGATGGGGTTAGCAAAGAAAAAGTACAATCAAATGCTCAAAGGGCTACAAACGGATATTTATTATTAGGTAAGCTAAAAGGCTAAAGAATGGTTCAGAAAAAAAATGCCTATATCATTTCCTAAGCTCTAGTCGGTATTGTGACATCTCAACTAAATAAACCAAGAAGTTCTAGTGTAATAATTCAATTTTAATGTCAATCTCAAAACAATCAATAAAAAAAAATAGATCATCAACGATATAATGCGGACTCAAGAAAAGTTAGAGTTTATTTAATAACCCTCAAGAAAAATAGAATGTCTCAAAACTCACAAGGGTTAAGTCTCCACTATTATTCTAAGGCTTTCTAGTTAATATCTTACTGTTAACTTCAAATCATGCTAACTCGGCTTATAGTGCAAGAGTGATCAAGTAGAAAAATATCATGAAATATATTTAACTTAAAGATAATATCAAACCTTATATTTTCCTATTGATATATAAAAGTGGCAAGTGATAGTATGCATTTCTCAAATTTAAAAAGCATACTTGAAAGCACATTCTTTTCATCAGAAAGGAACTCAGATTTTGAATGCATTTTCAAATCGAAATTTTTTTTCACACAGTCATAATCATCTATGTATTCAATGGAGATTAAGTATAATACAATAGTCAATCAGTAGAATTGTGAAATACATTTCAGTTAAAAACTTTGAAAAATGCACAAAAACTCATAAACCTCACCCCCAAACCTAAACCAAACATTGTCCTCAATGTATAAAATAAGGATTGTGACAAATAAAGGAAAAGGAAAAGACCAGTGTTAGAGGGATATTACCATGGGAAAGTTTTTTACCAGTTTTGATGAAATCATCTACTATGAATGCTAAAAAACATAAGAATTGTAAACTTATCATGAGAAATTGATAAAAACAAATAAAATGCACCAAAGAAAAAGAATGCATATACCAGTTGTAAGTCAAAATTGTTACGAAGCTAACGAGTATGAGTGGATTGCAACTAGAAAGAACTCGAAAATCAATCCAAACTAACCATAATGATACAACTGAAGTTGGCCTGCCTCCAAGGAGCAATTGGTTTAGCGTCGTTAGCCCGACACATATTCTTCCTCATAAATGATATACCAGGAAATGATAAGGAAGAACTTAGCGAACAACCCCAAACCTAGACTCTTAGTCCATGATGTTAACTAAATCATATAGCAATAACCTAAAAAATTGACAATCCGTCCAACATATAGTAGCAACCACATGCGGCACAACAGAAACTAACACACCCCTAAAACGACGAAGACGCCATGAAAAATCATAGAGAAAATGCAAACGAACTTGCAATCGTAAAGAGGTCATAGGGATCTGGAGCAGAAAGATGTCACAAACAATGTTATCCAACAAACGACTATTGCCTACTTCTAAGAAAGAACATCCTAAGTCTGGTGTCAAATCAGAAGATTGAATGTGTTGCACGATAGGATGGTCAAAACTAAAATCATCCCTTAAAAACAAGGGAACCATATAAGAAGAGTCAAATGATGTGAAAGGGATGCAAAGAGGTATGTATATATCAGGTGGTACAGGCTCATCATAACAAAATAAATTGCACAAAGATGATGAGCTAGACAACTCACCAACATCCCCCAAACATGGAATCAACACTACTTATGGGATGTAGTCTCTACTTAGATGTGTCTTCCGATAACGATCTGACTATTTCTTGAATTATGGGAACATTCGTATCATGAAAATAGTCGAGATAGAAATTCAAAGAATATGGGGAACCAGACTTCATGCAAGAGTCACTAGGAAGACACATGTCGAATGGATCATCATGAAAAGGTGGGGAAGGGAATGGGTCAGAAACCACAATAGTCGCAACAGAAGGGGTCAGCTTGGACTCACTGAGTGGAAGACATATGTCGAATGGATCATCATGAAAAGGTGGGGAAGGGACATATGTCGATATTGAGAGTTAGGCTTTCATGTGTAACCCAAATCCATAATAGGGGTTGAATCAAACAAACCATTTACTTCCCTAATGGAATCATCAATATCGAAGTCTAAACCGAAGTGAGTCAAACATGTCGCTAAGGGATCATCTAATGCAGACTGCAAGAAGGAATTCTCTACTGAACTCTCAATCATGTTAACTACACAAACATCCTCGGACTCAGGAGGTTGTTGGCTTATATTAAAAACATTGAGCTCGACGGTCATGTTACCAAATGATAGTTTCATGATTCCATTCCTACAGTTAATAATAGCATTAGACGTTGCAAAAAATGGCGACCCAAAATAACTGGAATGTGACTGGAGGGATTGTGAACAAGTTGTGTATCAAGGACTAAGTCCACTGAAAAATAGAATTTTTCAACCTTAATGATCACATCCTCTATAACACCGCGGGGAATTATGATTGACCTATCTGCCAATTGCAGTGTTACTTTAGTCGGTTTTAGCCCGTCGAGGCCTAATTGCTCATAAACATAATATGGCACAAATTAACACTCGCCCCCAAATCTAACAATGTCTTATCAATCATATGATCACCAATAACACAAGAAATAATCGGGCACCCAGGATCCCTATACTTAGGTGGGGTTCTGTGTTGAATAATTGAGTTTACTTGCTCGGCGAGGAAGGCTTTATTTTGCACATGTAGCTTTCGCTTTTGTGTGCAAAGATCCTTCAAAATTTTGGCATAGATAGGAACTATCTTAATAGCATCGAGCAATGGAATATTAATGTGAACTTGTTTAAAAATTTTCAGTACATTGTTAGCATTTGTTCATTTCTTTGTCGGAGCTAACCGTAATGGAAACGGTGCCCTAGGAAAATAAGATGATGCTTTATCATCCTCCTTGTCAGATGGAGATGCAACCTGCTTTGACTAAGCCGGAGATGCAACGACACTCGAATCGGGCACTTGTACCCGATTATCAACCTGTTTTCCACTCCTAAGGGTAGTAATACATCTTCAGGGCATGACTCAGATGTACTACCAACTGCGAATTGTGGTTTTGGAACAGGTTGACTAGGAAATCTTTATGGCTCTCTCATAGACAATGACTAAGCAATCTTACTCACAGCAATCTCAAGTCTATTGATGGCTTGAGATTGGCGTTGAGTCATGGCTTTCAACTCTGATATATCCTTAGAGTGTTGTTCAACTATACTCTTTGTGTGCTGCATAAAACAATTAATCGTTTCCTCTAGATTGGATGTGTTGTATGGAGGACCTTAATTAAAGTGAGACCTAATAGGGCTAGAGGCTTGAGGAGGCTGGGAGACAACAACAGGTCCCTCTTTGTGTGGGCCATGGGCTTAGGGAAGATTTGAATGTTGGGTGACTCCTGGATTGTAATAGTTAGGTTATGAATTATTACCAAGTCACCGCATAGCATTAAAAGAGTTGACTTGCTCAGCATAGTATGCAAGATAATCGTTTTGCAAGACACAATTAGCTATTGAATGACCAGGACTCGAACATGCAGCACAGACCTCAGATGAAGCATTTGCAGGAGGTACAGGTTGAATCAAATTCAAAAATGCATCTATCTTTTGAGCCATAGTCATAACAATTGTCTCTAACTTCGAGGCAGAAGGGGTGAACAAATGTATCTCTAACTTCATATATACCGCCCTTACACCTATCATACTCCTTTCTCAAATAATCCCAATGCTGAGAATTTTTAAATAAGTGTTTCAAAGAACTCCGATATCTCATTGACGCTCATCTTCATTAGTGACCCACCACTAGTGGCATCAATCATAGGACAGTTTTGAGGGGTTAAAATGTATTGGAAGTATTGAACTAGCCGCCACTTCTCAAATCCGTGATGGGGACACCTGACAATGAGTTCATTGAACCTTTTCCAGCATTCATAAAAATGTTTGCCATCTTTTTGTTGAAAATTAGATAAATTTTGTTGGAGGGCATTCATTTTATGAATGGGGAAATACTTAGACAATAACTTTCTTGACAATGCATCCCACGTTATGATGGATCATGTCTCTAATGAATTTAGCCACGATTTCACCTTATCTTTCAAAGAAAAGGGAAACAACCTTAGACGGACCGAATAATTAGAAAAGTTCTGGTACTTCAGGGTAGCGCAGATGTCAAGAAAATCTTTGACATGAAGATATGGGTTTTCTTTCTCAAAACCATAAAAGATGGAAAGTTGGCAACGGATGAATAATAGATGGTTTGAGTACGAAAATGTTTGCAGTTGTCTTAGGTTAGACAATGCAAAACAGAAAACTGCTAGAAAGAGGGGAGAAGTAATCCTTAAAGGCCTTATCCTCAGCCATCTCGTTGCTATCAGTCGAAAAAGAGGATGAACCTAAATAGGTGATGACTTCAAAGGACTCCTCGGAGTCTTGTCGGATAAGCCTACTCTTAGAATCACGCACTCAGGTACGCATAAACTACTGGACACCGAAGTTTCAAAGTCAACACTGTTAAACAGGGTTCAAATATTTTTTTATTTTTTATTTTTTTATGCACGCCTAACCTCTATATGAAGATGACCTAACTCTATAAAATAAAAACAATGGAACCCTAAATGACACCTAAATGATGCGCAAACAAAATTAATGGCAGACGACCTTAGAGCTTTGTTACTAATGCAGGGCTGAAATTCAATTCAATTTTCCTAACCGTGGGAGAGGCATGGTAATTTCCTATCAATCCGCTACCACGGAGTTGCTCCTACCTCTTTTTCTACTTTCTAGCTCAAAGTGAAATGCCAGTTCAAGAACAGATCCCAGATAGGATATGTTCCTTCACTCGACCAGTTTAAGCTGTCAAACTTTCAAAGAGGGTCCCTATGAGCGTCAAAACTGTCCTAGATAATTAGCTTTCTACAAATTTTAAATAGTGAAGGCTTAGGTTCCTACCCAAAAATATATGGTGGTTAACCTATCCGCGGAAGAGGGCACGAAAGTTACAAATCAATCCTGCCACTATTCAAAATTTGCATGCAATGCTACCTAAAACAACCAAAACACAAGTGATCACACATAAACCGCGTGCAGATGTGATGGGTAGAAGTTACCTCTGGCGTGAACCTCTTTCGGGTTACTTGCGACACCGAATATAAGTCAACTTCTGAGAGTTTCCTAGCGAATCACAATTTTTTACTTCGTTCCCACTTGAGCTCCTATGTGTGCGACTGCCTGCAAAATAAATGAAAAAAATAATTCAAACTCAATCAAATAAAACAAATAAGAAAACGACTCCTAACACTGTTCCTAAACAAATAAACAAAAAATTATACCTAATCTATAAACTAGTAAAAACATACCCTAGATTTTGATTGTACCGTTACAATCCCTGGCAACGGTGCCAAAAACTTGATGCAGATTTTATTAAACTAAATTAATAAGCTAATAAATCATATTTGTTATACCGCAAGTGCACGATTGTCTAACTAGTAGATAGTGGCAAATACGGGTCGATCCCACGAGTATTGACGAGACAACCAATTTCTAAAATCTATTTAAACTAATCTAAAGTAGGGGTAAGATGATGAGGAAGTGGACCGAGACATCAAATCCACCACAGGTTCCTTGAGACTTGTGTAACCTAAATTATTGTTTTCAAGAATCACTATGACTAATACAAGGATTAATCCACATTCACAATTAATTTCAGCAAAGGCATAAATCCCTAGCAGTGCATGTCTTTCTACGGCACACACAGTCAGTTTAAATTAATTAATTAAAAACAGGCTTCAAATATCAACATAGAGAACTTCTAACTACCGATTAGTGTAAATTATTATACCGGATATAATCGATGAAAGAAAATTTTTAATATCTAGAAATCAATTATATTTAACATTTAAGCATATAGAAAACAATAATTTAAATACGACAAACTCTAGGAAACCCTATGGTTTCATATTCGCTTCGGCGAGAGGTCTAGAAGATCATTGTGGATGAGGTCACGACACTAGCATAGGTGAAGTCCATCTCCGCACGAACACGTGTCACGAGAAAGAGCTGCTAGTGGACTGTGAGACATGATTCGGGGGTGCAAATAACATGTGCAATTGCGAAGATGTGGTGGTACACAATAGAAATAGGGGTGCCAATAGCCTATTTTAAAATCCCCCGCCAGAAACTTGTGTTTTCTTCTTCGCGAGAAATCAGTAAGAAAGTGAGAAAAAGGGGCAAGAGAAAGAGGGAACGAAGAGATGGCTGATATTCACATAATTATTACATAATATATCCCTTAATTTATACATGTTAGTGTTTCGATTATTATATTTTATAGTAATTGTTTCGTTTTCATGTCTTTGTAGGAATTTGAGCGTGAACGATGAAATCGTATTAAGGCGACAATTTAAGGAATAATAATTGGTCGATTCTAGCGGTGGTACAAAGCAGATGGTCACATACCTAAACCCTTAACCAAGCCCATAACCTAAACCCAATCCTACCCCTAAAGAATATTCTCTCATTTATACCTTGATGAATCTTCCCTTTATCTCATCCCTATTCACTTTGATCATTCTCTATAAATACAAGAGAATAGGGTAAGAAAAGGGGAGGAAGAGAAGGGAAAATAATGATTACACAAAAATCAAAACCTCTTCCTCACAAGTGATTCTCATCACCATCACCACTCATCCATCTCTCACTCACTCAGCAATCACCGCCACAGTCACCTCGCCATCACCCGAGCACCACCACCACCTCCGGACAGCACAACCGCCACCACCACGAAACAGGGGCGTGACAACCCTGTTTTGCGTCAGCGCCACCTCCATCACCGTCCCTGTCCCTCTCCCTCTCCCTATCCATCATCCATCAACCAACGTCATCCATCAACCACCATCACCTCCGGACACCACATCGCGAGCCACCACAACCACCGCGAAACAGAGCCGCCATCACCGCGCTATGTTCCGCCTCGCCACAGAGCCAGAGCATCTCTCACAGCCGCCATCTCGGCCTCTCTTCGTCTCGACCTCCTTCTTGTCTCCCTCCCTCACGGCCACCATCACAGAGCGGCTCATCCGCGGCGCACAACCACCGCGATAGCGAAAACAGGGGAGCCTCCTTCTTAGATCTCTCTCTCTCTGTTTTTGAGTTTTCTCGTCGTTTCCTTACCTTCTCTCTTCTTTTGCAGGTTCTGGAGACAGTTGGAGGACGAAGACGCTTGCGAGGAGCACGGAGGAAGGAGAAGCAGCGCCGCTGCTCGCTGGAGACGAAGGCGGAGTCGCGGAGGCACTGTTCTGAAGGCGGGAGACCGAGTCAAACTGTTTTTGGCTATTCACACCTTTGGTTCTGCTCTGTACCACCACAGAGCGTTTTGGGAACATGTTTCTCAGGATTCGTGTTCGGACCACCTGCTGATCTGCTGAGTGCCACCACATCAAGTTTGCGACAAACAAAAGGGGTTGCATAATTCATTTTGATTTATTTTACTGAATTGTGTGCTTAATTGTTAATTACAATTTATTTCTAAATTTCTGATAAATTGCTTTCACCTTTCATGTTCGAGAAATTAAACTTGATATGTTTGGTAGTTAGAATTACCCTTTATCAATATTCAAAGCATGTGCTAAAAATGTTAAGCTTAAACTTTGATTAAGTGTGCCCTAAAAAGACACTTAATACTGGGTAAGAGCATATTTGCTTGAAATAATTTGTTAATGTTTGATAGAAACATGATATAATTTGAATTAGATTTTAACGATCACATATTCGGTGTAAGCAAGGGATTCTCATCCCTAAAGCTTCTCGTTTAAATTTTCAGTAATTTAGATTTAAATATTTTTGCTAACTCATTGGTGAGTCCAAGCCCACAAAAATCCATCTCATCTATCTTTTATTTTATTTTATTTTTCTTATTTTTAATTTATTTTTAGTTTAGTTTTAAAAATACTGTAACCCCATTTTCCTTCAAATTATTTTAATTAAATTATTAAATTCAATTGCATCCACTTTCCTCGTGGGATCAACCCGTATTTGTTGTTGTCTACCAGTTAGGCACCGTGCACTTGCGGTTATTACAAGTGGGTTAAATTAGCCTATTAATTTAGGTTAGTTAAGCCCGCATCAATGGCGGAGAGGTGGCTGGACGAAGTGATGTTGGCTGCAAGAGAGGAAGGAACATGGGCGGTAATGGTGGTTGTTGTGTTTGAACAGGGAGAAGAAAACAGGGATGTTGGTACCTCTGTTTCGTGGTGGTGGACGGTGATGGGGGAGAAGAAAACAGAGAAGTGGAAGAAGAGATGGTGGTGATGTTGAGACGAAGGAAGAGAAAGAGGGAGAGAAGAGGAGGACTGCGGTGATGGCGACGTGAGGTGCACTGTCGGTTCTCCTATCGAGCGAGGATCACTGGCAGGGTGTATGTGGCGTGGTGGCTGGGAAAACACTGAGGGAAGAAAAAAAAAAGTAGGAAGCAGAGGAGGGAGGCCTCCAAAAGGGATAGAAGAAGATGTGATTCCTGTTTGCCAATTATATGGGGAAGGATTAGGGTTAATTCGGGCTTGGGCTTAGGTTAAAATGAATGGATTTGGGTTTGCTTTGGTCGGATTTTAGCATGTGATTATCGACTTGTCACCCATTTCTTTGTACCACCATTTGAGCCAACCAATTGATCATTCTTCAAATTGCCGCCTTAACGCAATTTCATCGTTTAAGCTTAAATTCCTACAAAAACACGAAAACAAAATAATTATGATAAAATATAATATTCGAAACACTAACATATATAAATTAGAGGATATTTTATGTAATAATTATGTGAATATCAAATACCCCCAAACCTATATTTTTCTAGTCCTCGAGCAAAACAATAAAAATAAAATCCTAACTCACTTTCGCAGGAATTATCGGTTGCACTTACCTTAAATGTGCATTAAGGCTTTAAACCCCTAGATTATCTCTAGTGGACAAGTTGTAGTCTCGTAAGGGTTTCCAGAAATGTTACCCACAAACATTACTGACTCAATCAATTTCAAAATCATGGTCACATAATCACTCTATTTATTATCATCGGAACAATAATCTAATTGCTAAAAATTTCAGAAAACAAGTAATAGTGTCACAGTCATATGTCAACAGAGTTAAACAACAATTTGGTAGTATCCAAAGGTTAAATGAACTTCATCAACCAATCTCAACTTGAAGTGTGTGTGTGCATCGCCTCATCAACATAACTCTCCGTTTCACAGTAAAGACATGACTAAATAACATTTAGAATGTATGCTTCGACTCCAAATCTCGTTTGTCGCTTAGAAATGAATCATTCGGAGATTTGTTATTTATTACTCAGTTCATATGTGAGGAAAAAAATAAATTATGGAAACACAAACATCTCACATATAATTATCATGAAAAACATATTTTTTAAATAATGAAATGAATATGATCTCATGGACAGGAATATCAATTACTTTGAGAATGTTGAATCAAATACCATAGTTCTTGTCTATTCAATCTCCACGTCTATGAACAAAACTTTTACTTAGGATCAATTAGGTCTTCATTAGGTTGTAATGAGGCTAAGATTGTGTCTAACAAGAATGAAAAGGCATATACAAAAGTTCTCTGAGAATGAATACACCCTTTATAAACACATAGGGTATTGAAGAATAAAGTATTGTTGTACGCCATTAATTTTTCTTCATAATTTTTTTTTTCTTTTCAAAGCATCAATCTTTTCTTCTTCTTTTTTTCTCTTTTTTTTCTATAAAATCAATTACATGCTTTCCCCTTCTGCACAATGAAACATTTCAGTCCTGAAAATTCATAAGATAGCAGCTCTTTCTATTTGTCCATTCAAAAAATATATCAACCATACACATTCTCAGATAAATTGGGTAAGGATACAAATAATAGTATGTGGTATTACTCCCTAACTGGAGTAGGTAATGGAGATGGGGTTAGCAAAGAAAAAGTCTATTCAAACGCTTAAGGGGTTGCAAACATATATTTATTATTGGGTAGGCTAAAGAACGGTTCAGAAAAAAAAATGCCTATATCATTTCCTAAGCTCTAGTCGGTATTATGACATCTCAACTAAATAACCCAATAAGTTCTAGTGTAATAATTCAATTTTAATGTCATTCTCAAAACAATCAATAAAAGAAACAAGGATAATGAGATCATCAACGAGATAATGCTGACTCAAAAAAAGTCGGAGTTTATTTAATAACCCTTAAGAAAAATAGAATGTCTCGAAACTCACAAGGGTTAAGTCTTCACTATTATTCTAAGGCTTTCTAGTTAATATCTTACTGATTTACTTCAAATTATGCTAACTTGGCTTATAGTGCAAGAGTGGTCGAGTCGAAAAATCTCATGAAATATATTGAACTTAAAGATAATATCAAACCTTATGTTTTTCTATTGATATAGCAATGTGACAAGTGATAGCATGTATTTCTCAAATTTAAAAGCATACTTGAAAACACATTCTCTTCATCGGAAAGGAACTCAAATTTTGAATGCATTTTCAAATAGAAAAAATTTTCACACAATCATAATCATCTATGTATTCAACGGAGATTGAGTAGAATACAATAGTTAATTGTGAAATAAATTTCAATTCAAATTTTTGAAAAATGCACAAAACTCATAACTTATAAAACCTCAACCAAACATTGTCTTCAATGTATAAAAATAATGATCATGACAAATGCAGGAAAAAAGAAAATATGAGGGTTAGAGTGATATAACCATGGTGAAGTTTTTACCAATTTTGACGAAATCATCCACCAATGAAAGTTCACAAACATAAGAAATGTGAACTTATCATGAGAATTTGATAAAAAAACACACACACACACACACCTGACACAAAAGAATGTACAAACGAATAAGAATACATGTATCAGTTGTAAGTCAAAATTGTTACAGAGCTAACGAGTATGATTGGGCTACAACTAGAAAAACCTCGGAAATCAATCCAGGCTAACCATAATGACACAACTGAAGCTAGGCTGCCTCCCAAGAGCGTTTGGTTTAACGTCGTCAGCCCGACACATATTCTTCCTCATAAATGATGTGCCATGAAATGACAAGGAAAAACATAGGGAACACCCTCCTCCTAAAGTGTCAAGGAATCATATAGCAACAACCTAAAAGTTTAGGATCCGTCCAACAAATAATAGAAACCACATGTGCCACAACATATACTAACACATCCCAAAAGCTACGAAGGCGCCATGCAAAATCATAGAGAAAATGCAAATGAACTCGCATTCCTAGAAAATCAGTGGGGACCTTGAGCAGAAAGGGGTCACAACCAGTGATATCCAACAAATGACTCCCGCCTACTCCTAAAAAGAGACATCCTAAGTCAGGTTGCAAATCAGACGATTGAATATGTATCACAATAGGATGGTCAAAATTGAAATCATCCTTAAAAACAAAGGATCCACATAGGTAGCGTCGGTCAATAGGGATGGAAAGAGGTATGTCTATAGATATATCGGGTGGTACAGGCTCATCATAGCAAAATGAATTACACCAAGATGATGAACTAAACAACTCAACAACACCCCAAAACCTCGAATTAGCACTACCTATGGCATGTAGTCTCTCATTGGACGCGTCTTCCGATAATGCCCTGACTATTTCTTGAATTATGGGATCATTCATATCGTGAAAATAGTCGAGGCAAGACTCCAAAGAATATTGAGAATCAGACTTCATGCAGGAGTCACTAAAAAGACATATGTCGAATGGGTCATCATGAAAAGGTGGGGAAGGGAATGGGTCGGAAAGCAAAATAGTTTCGATCGCATTATCTTCAAAAACATCATCTGACTCGAGTTTCGATGTGCTACCAGTTATGAATTGACCCTCTGGATTTTGAACAGAGTGACTAGGAACTCTTCCTAACTCTCTCTCTCAAATAATGCCTGGGCAATATGACTCACAGCTATCTCAAGTCTATTGATGGCTTTAGATTGGTGTTGAGTCGTGGATTTAACTCTAATATAGCATGAAAATCTTGTTCAAGCATTCGTTATGTGCGCTACATAAAACGGTTAAAAGTTTCCTCTAAACTAGGTGTGTTAGATGGAGGAGCTTGGTTAAATTGAGGCATAATAGGATTAGGGTCTTGAGGAGCCTAGGAGAAAATATGTCCTCATTGGTTTGAGCTATGAGCCCATGAGAGATTTGGATTATTGGCGAAACCAGGGTTGTAATAGTTGGACTCTGGATTATAACCAGATCACCAAATAGCATTAAAAAAATGAACTTGCTCAATGAAATATTCAGGATAATCATATTGCAAATCATAATCAGCTGTGGAATGACTAGGACTCGAACATGCAACACAAACCTCAGATGAAACATTAGTAGGGGTTGAGTCAGATTCATAATTGCATCTATTTTCTGAGCCATAGTCATAAAAACTGTCTCAAGCTTCGAGGTAGAAGGGGAGAAGTAATCCTTAAAGGCTTTCTCCTCAGCCATCTCCTTGGTCTCAAGATTTTTTTATTAATTTTTTTTAAATGCAAGCCTAACCTCTATATGAAGATGACCTAACTCTAAAAAAACAAAAACAAAGAAATCCTAAATGATGCACAAACAAAATGAATGGTACATGACTTTAGAGCTTTGTTACTAATGCAAGGCTGAAATTCAGTTCAATTTACCTAACCGTGGGAGAGGCATGGTAATTTCCTATCAATCCGCCACTATAGAGTTGCTTCTACCTCTTTTTCCACTTTCTAGCTCAAAGTGAAATGCCAGTTCAAAAACTGTTCACAGATAGGATATGTTACTTCACACGACCACTTTAAGTTGTCAAACTTCCAAAGAGGATCCCTATGAGCGTCAAACATGTCTTAGACAATTATCTTGCTACAAATTTTAAACATTGAAGGCTTAGGTCCCTGACCCTAAAATAGATGGTGGTTGACCTATTCGCGGGAGAGGGCATGGAAGTTACAAATCAATCCTGCCACTATTCAAAATTGCATGCAATACTATCTAAAATGACAAAAACACATGTGATCAAGGCTATTGGCACCCTTGTTTCTACTCTTCGGTGAGGTGAGGTGCGTTGTCGGTCCTCCTATTGAGCGAGGATCCTCGGCAGGGTGGATGTGGCGTGATGGCTGGGAAAACACGGATGGAAGAAAGAAAAAAGAGTAGGAAGGAGAGGAGGCATACCTCCAAAAGGGAGAGAAGAAGACGTGATTCTTGTTTGCCAATTATATCGGGAAGGATTAGGGTTAATTCGGGCTTGGGTTAGGTTAAAACGAATGGATATGGGTTTGCTTTGGTCGGGTTTTAGCATGTGATTATCGACTTGTCACCCATTACTTTGTATCGCCATTTGAACCAACCAATTGATCATTCTTCAAATTGCCGTCTTAACGCATTTTCATCGTTTAAGCTCCAATTCCTACAAAAACACGAAAACGAAATAATTAGAATCAAATATAATATTTGAAATTCTAACATATATAAATTAGAGAATATTTTATGTAATAATTATGTGAATGTCAATCATCACTCTTCAACATACCATGATCGGCGAATTCCCACATCCCAAACTTGTAATTCGCTTCGCGCGCGTATAGATGATTCAGAAGATGGGAACCAGTCAGCCTCGAATGATGTCAACAACTCGCCACTTGGCCACCGCTCCCTCTCAATATAGCGGTCGCCGAACTAAAATCACAGCTCAGGCAACGCCTACACACTCGCATAGGCTGACTTTCCATTATTAGCAACAACCACCCGCTGACACGTGGACGAACGCTACATGGAGTGTTAGCCTGAGCTCACAGAACCTAACTCGGGACAAGCGTTCTAGCTCTGAGACAATACATGTGCTTGACTACACCAGTTTACTCATGCCAGCAACCGCAATCGTCAGTCGGATACGCTAATTAAGTCCTCAGTGACTTGCCTCAAAGATGAGCTACAGCCTGGGAACTATAGCCCATTGCTAAACCATCCGAATAACACCCACTATTGGATGTAACTGAATGATAATGACTCTGAGACCTCGTGAAAGAATAGGTCAGAGTCATCCGCGGCGTGAGTGGTCAATTTCTCTGCTGCAGACAAACCATTTGGCTTCCTGCTGACCCAACCAAACCTGTGTCAAGTTAATACGACAAGACAAAATGGAAAGCGCAAGACAGGGAGACCGAACAAAATACGGGAATAAAATGTACTCAAATAAACCAATTTTCATTAACAGTTGGAGCAAAAAAAGTACAAATACACAAAATCTATTCCTCTCCAGGAGGAGGTACAGAAACAGGAGAACTAAGCTCAACGATGGAAGGAGCAAGAGTTACGTCCGTGCGCTCCTTAATCTGGGCATCATGATCCAGACCGCCCTCTTTTTCTGATGACACGGAAACCACTGCTGGGTCTGCATATGATCTCTTCTTATAATACCCGAAGTCCCATTCCAGATGCTCCTCCTTCATCAGCGCCAGCAGCTCTAATACTATGCACGACCCAGCGGAATTCACATTTGCCCTGCACCTTCAGAAGCTCTTCCTCACCCCCCTCGTTGCAGCAAGCTCACGCTCCAACAACTCCAACTTTCTTGTCAACACATCGACCTAAGATTGCTCTGTGCCAGACTATTCTTAACAACATTGACCTCATGTTGTTCCCGTTGAAGCTGCTCTCCAGCTTTCCTCGCTACTCGAGCAATGAATTTCACGTTGGCCTCTAACTGCTACCTTTGGCAGCCCAGTCAATCTCCTTCATGGCTTTTTCCTCAGTGAGAAACTGCAGTTCAGAATGCGTCTTAGCCGCAGCTTCCTACGCAACCCTTAGATCAGAGTGGACAAGATCCAACTCTTGTTTGAATCTATCCCTTGCGGACACCGCCTCTGCCAAATCAGACTCAAGGGCCTCCAGAGGAACCCTTTGAGTGTCAACAACAATGGTTGACTGTTTCAGACTCCTCTCCTCAACCTACTTCCTCAACAACTCAATCTCCAAAAGCGCGTCGAGTACAACTTCTACATGTTTGAAAAGACACAATCGATGGTGTATACTCTCACGAGTCGCCTCAACCTTCGTTTCAGCAACGACCACCTGGCTCAAATGAAACATCCCCAACATAAGGTGCTTTAAACCATTATCCATACACCCTTCTAGCGTATCTTATTCGGGTTTTAGAGCATGGTCCATCAGCAAGCTATGACGCCTGCTTATGTGCTTCTTTGAAGCATAGTCAACGTCAACCTCTCGATGCCAAGCCTGGTTGCTCATTTTCAGTACGTCCGAAACAAACAAACTTATCCGTGCATCCGGATGGAGATTCCCGGACGCAGAATTACGATGGCACCACCCTTCGTAATCGCCACTACACCCAAGTCTTCCTCCGCAGCTTTCCCTTTGTCACCAGCGGCCGACCCTTTATTGTGAGACGACCCAACGGAATTCAAAGGAAGAGAGGGAAAAATAGTTGTCCAACGGACCCTCCATCACCCTGTTATGCGGCCTAGAATGAGATGGGGAACAATGCGGACTACAAGAAGGATGGCCCACTTCACCGTGGCCACTATCGGATGATCTTTTAGTGGAGCGATTGGACTCAGGAACTCGAGCGAATCTTCGTCGAAAACCTCAAACGGAATGGCCCCAGAGTGATCAGCACCAATAGAAGCCGCCACAGCGGCCAACATAAGCTTGTGCAATACTCAGATTCGACACACCTTCAACTCCTGCTAATCAAAGATGGTCCCTCTCCCAGTCAGATATTTCAGCCTCCACCCTGACAGGCTGACTAGGCTCATGCTCCGCACTGGAACAGACCGTTTGGAAGCCAACTCAGTCCTAGCGCGAGACTTCTTCAAACTAACAAAGGAGGCGAACGTCTCAGAAAGTCCTTCCGAGTCAGACGAGGCAGAAGCCTTAACTTCGGTGGCCTTCCTCTTTCTAGAAGAGGCTCCGCCTTCACACTTAGCCTTCGGCGTTCGGTAAAGAGTGGCGGCCGCATGCCAGTTGGCCCACAAACCGCTGCGGCTGAAGTTAGCAGGACATATGACTTCCTAAAGCTCATTTTTGGCAGGTCACAAAATGTTTTCATAGTGTTCCTACTCCTCTGGAAAGAGGAGTAGAAGGGAACCTCCCTGCAATGAAATAAATGCAATAATCACCGTACAATCAACGCAACAAATTAAAAAAGATGAAGTTGTACTTACAAAGCAACATGAACTCCCGCTCAAATGAACAACCCTTGAACCTGAAGTACTTCGAATCCAAATGAGCCAAGAAGCATAATTTTTGCCAAGACTTGAAGTCATTTGGCAACTTCCCGAAGCAGGTCGGCGATGTCATCTTGCAAACGGCGTGATCATTCAGCCGAGGAAAAGTCAGCAACTGAATCACCCGCGGAGTCACGCGAGCACCTGCATCCTTCGCTCTGATAAAAATAAAAAGGATAATCATGTACCCATTGGGTACCAATTGGGCAAGAAGGATTCCAAGAACATCCAAGAAGCCCCAAATCTCATCAAGAACGAGAAAACGGACTCCAGTCTGAAGTATTCCACATGCAAACAAATGAACCCTTATGGAGGGAGCATTGGCGTCTACTCATCTTGCAGAGCATGCAATGGCAGGTCATCAGGGACCACAAACGTCTTTCGAATTTCACCAAGGCCCGACTCAGAAAGCAACTTATCTTCAAAAAACACGAGGCCCCTAACTAAAGTTTCATCATCAAGATGGTCTTGGTGAGCCATGACAAAGATGAACAAGCTTTCAATCAAAAGATGAACATAGCGGAATCTCTAAAAGCAAGAAAATGGAAGAGTCAATCTTCGTAGAAAGGAGGATCTAAATAGGGATTGGTTTCCTGCCTCTTCTCCACTGAACCGATGCACACTTAATTAATGAAGCGTGCAAATCAAGCAAACGATTCAGACTCGATCATCATGAGCGGCATATCTGTTCAAGAAGTGACTTAGTGGACCGACACAATGGCCCACTAACTTGGGGAGAGTAGTTGATGATACACCAAAATGGCCTCTCTTCTATATTATACATGTGTCACGATGATCTTGAGAAATGGTAGGCCCAAGCGTCAGCTCAACGCTGATCTGGCCCAAGCGATTCCAAGCCCGGACAGCACAGTCGGTCAGACAAACCCGAAATCATTACAGCCTTCTAAGCCCACGCGTCTCACAGTTATCCTCAATACCCATAAGTCTTGTTAAGACAAGTATCTCGAGGATCAGCTTCGGACAGGCAAGACAGTAGTATTTCGCCTCCAACTAGGAAGCAAATTTCAGAGTATATATCGCACATGGAGACTTCTATATATGGACTACTCTCGAAACAAGAACTATTTCCCGCGTATCAAGGAGCACAAGGCTAACAAGGAAACTCCCCTTCACAAGACGACTCCCAATTAGAGAAGGATCTCCACGAAGATCTTCTTCCCTAAACTACGCCTTCAATGGCTTTGTAGAACCAAGACTCCAACACTATAAATTAGACATAAGGTTGGTAAGCTAAGGTACGCTACAAATTTTACAGCATTACGCCTTCCTCAGATCCCTGTTTGACTTTAGCATCAGAGTGCCACCGGCCACCACAACGGTGGTCCGTGGCTCACGTGCATTTCTTGTGCAGGTCAGCAGGTTTACAAGTTAATGTCAAAGCAGGGAGCGAAAATTGACTGCATCGCTAATTATTTAATTTTTCTTGTTTTTATAAGATTCAAAGCTTAAACGATGAAATCGTATAAATGCGCACTTCAGAGAACAATTATTTGACTGTTTGGATGGCGGTCAAAGTGACGGGCCCTGGAAAATTGCAAGGTGCTACAACAATGGGAATCCAAAAACCAATTCAATGCAAAGAAGAAGTAAACCCAAATCAATCTTTTTTTTGCCTAAGCCCAAGCCCAATTAAGATCTAATAGCCCCTTTTCTTTTTCCTCCTCCTTATAAAATGGAAATTACATACACAAAGCTCGTTGTCTCTAGCATGGCAGCCACAACAAAATAGAGCCACCCTTTTCTCCCTCTCCATCTCACCTTCTTTGTTCATCGCATCTTCCTCGTCATAGATCTTTCTCGCTCGCTAGAGATATCACCACCACCAACCACAACCCATTTGTTTCCTTTAGACCTCCCTCACGTCCCCAACCAACTCACCAGCTTCATCACACAATAGCTTCCCACCTCCTACATTTCATCATCACCATCATGATCACGATCCAGACGTCATCCTTCACAGACCTTCTTCATCACCATCTCTTCCCTGACGATTAGCAACCATCGGCATCGTCCTCGCTAGCAGTTGCAGACAGAACACCATCACCGCCCCTCACCACTCTTCTTTGTCTATCTTTTTCATAAGGCTGAAAACCGATCCGACGGTTCGGTTTTAGGTTGAAACCGCCAACCGAACCGATGAGGTCTGATTCAAATATGTTCAGAAAAAAAATAAAACCGCATTCTTCATGAATCGAGCCGAACCGAAGTGCTTCAATTTGTTCAATTTTATCGGTTTATGAAACCATTTAATGGAGAAACAAAATAAGAAAAACAAAAGGAAGAAGAAAGGAGAAAGAAGAAGAATAAGAACAATAACAAGGGGAGAGAGATCATCTCAGCCTGTAGCCTATTCCCGCCAGATCGTGTTAAAGAGACTTGTGTGTAGCAAATCCCACTACTACAAATATTAGCTTAGGTAACGCCACTTAGATAGCGCTTTTTTAAAGAGCTATCCAAGCGGGCACTAGGATAGCGCTTATTTGTCTTTAAAAAAAAAAATGCTACAATAGCGCTTTTAATTTTTTTTTTCAGTTAAGCGCTATCTTAGTTATGTCTTAGATAGCGCTTTAAAAAACGCTATGAGAAAAAACGTTACCAAAGCTACCATAGCGCTTTTAAAGTGCTTGCATAGCGCTTCCGAAGCGCTATGCTACTTACATTTAGGATAGCGCTTTGATCTTGATCAAATATCAAATTAAATCTCATTTTTTAAGATCTTGATACGATCGGACGGTTAAGATGACAAGCCCTAATATAAAACCTAAATCTCGTTTTTTTGGTTTTGCTATTGCCTTATGTTTCAAACACACAGAGAGGCTGAGGAGGCGACGAACCAGAGGAGGCGATGAGGCGAGGAACCGAGGAAGGAGGCGACGAACCAGAGGAGGCGAGGAACCGAGGAAGGAGGCGAGGAACCAGAGGAGGCGAGGAACCGAGGAAGGAGGCGACTCAGGCGAGGAACCAGAGGAGGCGAGGAACCAGAGGAGCAGATTTTTGGTGTTATTTCAACAGATTTTTGGGGTTGTTTCTAGCTGAGTTTGTGGGGTTATTTCAGCTGGTTTAGATGGCTGATTCGGCTGTGTTTAGTGGCTATTTTCAGCTAATTTAAGTCTGTTTCAGCTGGGTTAAACTCAAACAAAATTTCCAGAAACTCAGCTATCTCGAAAGCTTTGGAGATCACGCGTGGAATCTCGAAAGCTTTGGAGACAGAGATTCCGTCTGTCCTTCCTTTCTTTCTTCCAGTTCCAGAAACTTCTGTGAACTCTTGTTGGTAATGGTCGACAATATCTCCTGGCCCTCTTCGTTTAAATTAAACCCTAAAAATTTGAAACCTATAGCTGCAAATCACTTCATTTTATTTATTTCCTGTTTTTGATACTAAGTGACGAGGTTAATTATGTTTTGTAATCTGTTTTCTTTCTCTCTTTTATTGTGTAATTGACGTGTTACAAATTATTCTGAAAAAGAAGAAAATGATTGAATTGAATTCAATCCCTTTCAACTGAAAGTGAAGGCATCTAACTTCTCCTTTGGGGATCAAAATGCTCCTCTTTTTGGTCGATTTGGACTAAAAGTATTTGTTGTTTTCCATCAATAAAGTTGTTTTTCTGCTATTTTCTTCATCTTCTTATTGTCTTCATGTGATAGTGTTTTTTCTGTATTATGTGGTGTTTATTTACCTATAAGCTTATGCATTGTTGTGATGTTGGTCAGAGTCTGGAAAATTGATCACATGGGGTACAACTGATGACATGGGCCAAAGCTATGTGACTGCTGGAAAGCATGGGGTAGTGTGGTGTCTTGTGATTCTCCAATTCATTTGATTTCTACATATTAGTTATGAATTAATCTCAAATTAAAATGTCTCCCTTGTTCATATGTCAAGGAAATTCCTGAGCCTTTCCCTCTACCAAATGAAGTTTCTATTGTGAGGGCTGCAGCAGGTTGGGCGCATTGTGTTTCAGTCACAGGTGCATCTCATTTTCAGTTGCAAGTGTTGGTATTTGTTATTCGGTTTAGAATGATGTGTTGAATTAATCTGATTTGTGAATTGTAGATATTGGGGAGGTATATACATGGGGTTGGAAAGAAGTTGATTAAGAGCATTCTTAACCCAAATCCTCTTGATGTAAGCAATTAAGGATCAATTTTTCTTCTTGTTGAATCAATGCTAAATAGGCCTATTTGATTGTGTAATGAGGGTTTTTGTATTGATGTAGTATCTCATTTTTGTTTTCTATGGCAGAGGATAACAATTCCAGAAATATTAGAAAATGAATGGTTTAAGAAGGGGTATAAGCCCCCACAATTTGAAAAGGCAAAAGATGTGAACCTCGACGACATTGATGCTGTGTTTAATGATTGTGAAGTAAGATGTTCAAACTTCAGTTATGGAGCCCAACCCTTTAAATAAGTCTGGTTTAAATTTGCGGGTAATAAACTTGACATTCTTTTGCAGGAGTATCTTGTGACAGAAAAACAAGAAAAACCTGTTTCGATGAACGCCTTTGAGCTTATTTCTAGGTCTCAGGGCCTCAACCTTGGAAGCTTGTTTGAGAAGGACAGGGTACGTTTTATAATGGCATAGTTCAAACTATCAATTTCTAATAGAGTTTTCTCCTAACAATAAGCTTGGAGGCTTCAAATACTTCTTGAAAATAATACTTTTATTTCAAAATACAAATGGCATAGTATTTAAGCTGAAAAGCTGCAAATAAGCATATCAGGCAGTGGTTCTTTTGAGATTGCTTCAGCTAAAAGATTTGCAGGAAGCCAAATTAATTTTTTTTGTTAGTTATTTAAATTAAGGGGATATACACTGTCCTTGACAGTACAAGTACATGCCAACAACAATCTCATTGATTTTTCAATAGATAAAAGAGGTGTGACTTTAAATAGGGGTAAAAAGTGTTTCTTTCATATTTTTTATTTTTCTTCTTAAGCATCATTAAATTTCTTCGTGCTTCACTCAATGTATTTGAGATATAAAATGGCACTTTCTTCAATCTTATTGAATTTCTAATTTACAGGCTAGTACCGTGAAGCGAGAAACACGTTTCACTTCTCAACATCCTGCAAAAGAGATAGTAACTAAAATTGAGGAAACGGCTAAACCCCTTGGTTTTAATGTGCGAAAACAGAATTATAAGGTAGAATTTTTGTTATCCTTGTTTTTAATTTGGTTCGTTATTTTTTCACCCATTTATAGTTACATTGTAACAATTGTGTACAATTCCTGTTGGTTATGTAACTGTATTCTCTGTTTTGGAATTTTCATAGATGAAGTTGCAAGGTGACAATGCTGGAAGGAAGGGCTATCTTTCTGTAGCCACTGAGGTATTTAGTCATCTCTCTGCTTGATATCTTTTGTTCGATCTCGATACGTTTTGACGAAACCAAAACTCATGCTTTTCTCAATCCGTGTTTTTGTTTTCTCAATTCAATCATAGATTTACTGCTCATCTTGTGGACAGTACAAACCAAGTTGGTCACTTTCAAAAGGTACTAAGATCTTAAGCAGTGACTTCAAAGAAAAATGAACTGTCTCTAGCAGCTTAGAGTTCTTGAAGTAAGTTTGTAATTTAACACATTTGATGATGTTTTGTTGTGCAACTTGTTTGCTAGGTGCTAGCGTCCATCGGTAACTTCTGCATATGTTCAATAGCAGTGGGGATTGTATTGGAGGTGGTGATAATGTACGCTGTGCAGAAACGCAAGTACAGAGATGGTATCGATAACATGTTGGTGCTTCTAATTGGTGGGATTCCAATTGCCATGCCAACAGTGTTGTCAGTGACCATGGCTATCGGGTCTCACAGATTGTCAGAGCAAGGTGCCATCACCAAGCGTATGACTGCAATTGAAGAAATGGCTGGTATGGATGTCCTTTCGGAATCTGCTCTGTTACTTCGTAGGCACGAGAAGGAATCACAGAGGTACACTTCCTACCCTTCAACCCTGTCGAGAAGCGTACTGCCATCACTTATGTCGATTCGAATGGCAAATGGCACCGTGCTAGCAAGGGCGCACCAGAGCAGGTACATTATTAAATTTCTATACCTGAGCGTCAAACACAAATTCACATCTTCAGACTTCAACCACATAGGGAGTTATCGTCTACTGGCCGTTATGTTTTGGCTGTGTTATATTCTAACAGTTTGAGCTTTTAGATTAATTGGTTGTTTCATACATGCATGTAACATTAGAAGTGTTTGTAATTTGTAGATCATCGAGCTATGCAACCTAAACGCAGATATGAAGAACAAAGTCATTTGGTGAGTATAAATGATGTTTCATGCCATTGAATATATCTGTATTCTCCATTAAAACTGACAATTTATCCATCCATTGTGTTAAGGTGGCTACATTGATAGCTGTTTATGCAAACTGGGACTTTGCAAGGATCCAAGGCATAGGGTGGGGATGGGCAGGGGTGATTTGGTTATACAGCATCATCTTCTACTTCCCTCTTGATGTCCTCAAGTTCTTGATCTGTTACAGTTTGAGTGGCAAAGCTTGGGATACCGTGATTGAGAACAATTTTGTATCTTTATTGAATTTTGTATGAATGCTTAAATTATATTTTGAATGAATGAGAAACAGTTAGTTATCATGTTGTGTCTTTATTGATTGATTGAACGTTGTCATTATTATATTAAATATTATATTTAGCCCAGAAAATCGGTATCGGAAAAATAGAAAAAACAAATCAAATAACTTAGATAGCGCTTAAATAAGCGCTATCTAAGTTTAACATATATACTACAATAGCGCTATCTAAGAACAATCTAATTACTTTCATAGCGCTTATTTACGCGCTATCTTAGCAGATAAACAAATCTAATTTAAAAAATTCATTTAAATTAAATAGCGCATAAAAAAGCGCTATTCAAGCTAATTTAAAAAAAAATTAGCGCTTACATAGCGCTTTAGAAGGCGCTATTGAAGTTAATTAAAAAAAAAAATCAACGCTTAGATAGCGCTTTTTAAAGTGCTATCTAAGCGAAGCGCTATTCAAGTACGCGCCTTGCATAACGCTTTTTTGAGCGCTATCTAAGCCTATTTTTAAGCGCTATGCAAGCCTATATTTGTAGTAGTGTCCATCGAGAGAGACCAGTAAGTAAGCCCACCAACAACAAACCAGAGAAAAATTATGGTAGAAAGAATTGTAGTGAGGGAGAAAATATGTTAATGGAGAGAAGAGTTGTACGCAAATAGTCAAATCAATGATCCAACTAGTGAAACTACCCTAATAGGGTGTCTGAGCACATGAGACTTACAATGAGCAAGTAGTATCAAACTTGAGGATGAGCATACAAACAGAGCTTTGATAGTAGAGAAAAGTCAAATCGAATAGAAATGGAAGAAATTAAATCCAGAAAAAAAAAATTTACTTTGGAGAAAGTGGGAATCCAGGTCCACAGTGTAATGTAATAAGGGTGAGAGATGACAATTGACCTAACCTTATTAATACTAGGGTACTTTTTGTAAAACAAAGTAAAGTTCATTTATTGCTTTTCTTGATAAACTAAAGTAAGTTTACTTTATTTTGTCTTTGAATACAGTGAAATATAATATAATTAGTATACTTTTGCATTTTCAAAGTCAAACTTATAATGTTTTTATATTATATAAAGTATTTCGGTTTTGTTTGGTTTTTTTAATTATTGAATTCAAAAATTTAACCGTACTTATAGACTCTCTTTCTTGCGCCACAGATTCCACCTCGCCTTCTCTGCAGCCACGAACCAGTAGCGTACAGAAAAAGAGCAGCAGTTTGCTCAGAGAATAAGAAGATTTTTTTTTTGAGGGGGGTAGAGATTTGAATCTTTTCTCTCCACTATTCACACCATGCCGATTATTTACACCACCACAGAGCATCCAGGTACATTGGTGAATCGTGTTCGTTGAGGACGAGATGGAGTTCACCCACGCTGCTGCCACAACCACCACCAAGATCTTCTAAACTCTCCGCTAAGGCGTAGATGATTCCTCAGGTTTAGTAGAATTTTCTTTTGTTTTTCATTGTTCTCCAATGCATCGTATGGTTTAACAATGGATTGATTTGAAAAACAAACACATATTACTTTCACCTTGTATGTCATGCATCTATGGTAGTTAGAATTATTATATATTTTTGTTTAAACATGTTTTATTCATATTAGTTAAACTTGTGATTAGTTGTGCCTTTAAAAAGACAATTAAATCTGGGGGTTTGGATATTTGATAAAGCACACCTCAAAAGGGGACAATAATTGACATTAGTATACTTTTATGAACTTGATGGATGATTCAAAAGTCTTAACATATCTTTCTTTGATTTTCAAATGCACTACCAATTGTTTTTCTAGTTTTCATTAGTTTAGAAATTTAATACCACAGTAACCCCTTTTTAATTAGCTTAGGTAGATCTCAGTTATAAATTATGTCTTTAACTCTCGTGGGATCGACTTGTATTTGCCATTGTCTATTAGTTAGACAACCTAGTTAGACAATGGCAAAATCTATTATGGTAATTAAATGTTGTCTAATCATGGTAATCAAATTTTGGGACAGATTGATGTAATACAATTAGATGGGTTTGACTTATAATTTATTTTGAAGGATTAAGTCGTGGCAAACATTGATATTGGTTATGAGATGAAGAATTTTGAGGATGTTAGTTTATTTTACTTATTGATCATTTTTTTTCTGTACCATTTAAATTGTTCACGTCGTGTCGGGATTTTTGAATAATCTATTAATCTAGATTGTTTAAAAATCGAGGCGTGACAGTAACTTCATAATCTAGAATGTTGAATACGATAATGTTGAAATATTGGTTTGAATTTCAAAAACAAAGGGAAATGGTTTATTAACTTTCATATCTTTCTCTATATTGTTTAGTCTCATATCTTCTATGTAACTCACTTTGGATGAGTTAATAAGGATAGTGTTTGGACTTGGGTTTGGACCCCAAGGGGTACCCACTTTAGTGAAGGAGGGAGGAGATATACCAATGTTGGTCCACTCCGCCACCGTATGTCCGACCGACCGAGCTGAGTCAGGTCGGATTGAGATGAAACATATTTTTTTTTGCTGAAATTTTATTTGGAAAAATAAAATATTTTTCTTTATTTGCTTCAGAGAACAAGACTGAGTCAGGGGAGACCCAGTCTTCTCTTCACACGTTTCTCCGTGATTTTCGTCACCTTTTAAGGCACGTTTTCTCTCAAAAAGATTTTCTATCAGTCTATAAATGTTTGCTCTCTCTCGGATAAAAAATATATAACAATCGAAAGCAATCGTTTTCAGAGTTTTGTAAACAGCTTATTTTAGAGTTTATTTGTTTTGTAAAGAGTCCATTTCAGAGAGTTTTATTTATTTTTGAAACAGTCTATTTCAGAGAGTTTCACAGAGTTCCAGTTGTTTTGTATTTTCGTGTTTACTCATTGTTTTTCGTGATTCCGAGCAAAAGAAATAGGGTGAATAGATTTATGTTCTTCAACAGTGCATGTGACTGAATGAGAAAGATAAAGAATTCTAGGTTGTTTTATCTTGGGGACGACGGGGCTATCAGACTGCTTGCATAATCTTTGGCAGAGCACGCGAAATGTCTTAAAGAGAACGATCTAGTCCGCGACTCAACCCAAGAAAATTTCGGTAACTTCGTTCCTGTTTTAATTTTCAATTATATTTCCAACAATTTTAAGACGATTATATCTGTCATGTCTACTACTACTGAACTTGTTGCTAAGGACCTAAACATGCCCTTTCATTTTGAGGGTCAACACTTTAAAAGACGGAGACAAAAAATGTTGTTTTTCTTAACTACACAAAAAGTTGCTTATATCTGTAATGCCGAGAAACTCAAATTATCTGCTGAACCTGATGAAACCCAAACTAAGGAACTAGATTGCTGGATTGAAAATGACTTTTTGTGTAAGAATTTTATTCTGAATGGTCTATCTAGTGAATTGTATGATTATTACTGTTTTGAAAAAACTGCTAAGGATATTTGGGAAGCCCTTAAGAAAAAATATGACACTGAGGAGGATGACACAAAGAAATATGCCGTCAGTCGCTATCTGAAATACCAAATGACTGATGACAAATCTGTGGAAACCCAATCTCACAAGCTACAGAAGATTGCTCATGAAATCATATATGAAGGCACGACTTTAGATGAGCAATTTCAAGTAGCTGTTGTGATAGATAAATTGCCCCCTAGCTGGAAAGACTTTAAGAATGCACTTAGGCATAAAACCAAAGAGTTCTCTCTAGAAAGTCTGATTACTCGACTTCGAATTGAGGAAAAAGCTCGGAAACAAGATCAGAAAGATGAAATTCTGATTATTTCTAACCATAAAAAATCTACCCCTGTGGCTCTGAAACCCGATGGAAAGACTATGAAAAATCAGAGTCACAATAGAAACAGAAACAACCAGAACCGCAACTAACAGAATCAGAATCCTCCGCGAAATCATAATGGACAAAAACACCCCTCAAGAAATGGAACAACACATTTCCTATGTTATAGCTATAACAAGCCAGGGCATATGGCCAGGAACTACCGGAATGGATCTCGTCTTGCTCCGCAGGCAAACCTAACCGACCAACTTATAGCCATGGTCTCTGAGATCAACTTTGTTGGTGGATCCGAGGGATGGTGGGTAGACACTGATGCTTCTCGACATGTCTGCTATGATCGAGAAATGTTCAAGTCCTATTCTGAAGTTGAGGACAAGAAAGTGTTGTTGGGTGATTCCCACTCCACTATCGTTGCTGGAACTAGCGAAGTAGAATTGAAATTTTCCTCTAGAAAGACCGACATCCTGCATACTCCGAAGATGAGGAAGAATTTAGTTTCTGGTTACCTTCTGAACAAGGTTGGGTTTACTAAAATAATAGGGGCTGATTTGTATACCATCACTAAGAACAATGTATTTGTGGGGAAGGGTTATGCCACTGATGGTATGTTTAAATTGAATGTTGATGCTAATAAAATTTCTAATTCTACTTACATGTTGTGTTCTTTTAATACTTGGCATGCTAGACTCTTTCATGTTAATAAGCAAATAATTAAAAACATGAGTAACTTAGGACTAATTTCAAAATTGTCCTTAAATGACTTTGAAAAATGCAAGTATTGTAGCCAAGCTAAAATAACCAAAACACCACATAAATCTGTTGTTAGAGAATCTGAACCTCTAGATTTAATACATTAAGATATATGTGAACTTGATGGTGTTTTGATTAGAAATGAAAAACGCTATTTTATTACGTTCATTGATGATTGCTCCGATTATACCTTCGTCTATCTAATGAAAAATAAGAGTGAAGCATTTGACATGTTCAACTGCACCGTACTCTCTTGAGATGAATGGCAAAACGAAAGGAAAAATAGAACTCTTACTGAATCAATAGTTGCCATTCTACTTAACTCCGGTGCTGCATCACACTTGTGGGGAGAGATTATTTTGTCAATCTATTATGTGCTAAATAGAGTCCCTAAATCAAAAAATAAAACTTATCCTTGTGAGATTTTGAAAAATAGACAACCAAACTTGTCATACTTCAAAACTTGGGGTTGTTTAGCTTATGTAAGAATTCCTTATCCAAAAAGGAACAAGCTTGCCAGTAGGGCATACGAGTGTGTATTCATAGGCTATGCCAATAACAGCAAAGCCTATAGATTCTATAACCTAAGTGCTCACGTTATCATAGAATCGAACGATGTTGATTTCTATGAACATAGATTTCCTTTTATTTTGAGGAATAGTGGGGGTACATCCTCTAGTTACGTGCCAATGATCAGGATGAATGAAAATGATAAAGCAACAAAATCATAGCCTAGGAGAAGTAAATGAAATCGAACCTCTAAAAACTATGACCCTGACTTCTATGCCTTTACAGTAGAGGAGGATCCCCTTAACTTCGAAGAAGCCTTGTCTTCTATAGATGCCAACTTTTGGGAAGAGGCTATTGATGATGAAATCAAATCTCTTGAGTCTAATAGAACCTGGCATTTAGTTGACTTGCCACCAGGTTGCAAAACAATAGGTTGTAAATGGGTATTTAAGAAGAAATTGAAACCCGATTGAAATGTTGAAAAGTTTAAGGCTCGTCTTGTAGCCAAAGGGTTTAGACAGAAAGAAAATGTTGACTTCTTTGACACATATTCTTCTGTTACTAGGATTACATCTATTCGAGTGCTAATATCTCTTGCTGCAATACACGATCTAGTATTACACCAAATGGATGTTAAGACTGCTTTCCTTAATGGTGACCTAGAAGAAGAAATTTATATGGACCAACCTGAAGGTTTTGTAATTTCAGGGCAAGAAAATAAAGTTTGCAAACTAGATAAATCACTTTACGGTTTGAAACAAGCTCCAAAGCAATGGCATTAAAATTTTGATAATCTTACTATCTCACAAGACTTTAGAGTGAACGAAAGAAACAAATGCATTTGTTATAAATCTGAAAATGGCATTTGCACTATTATATGTCTATATGTGGATGATTTTCTTATCTTTGGTTTTAATATTCATGTCGTGAATAATGTGAAATTTTTATTGCGTTCGAACTTTGATATGAAAAACCTTGGAGAGGCGAGTGTAATCCTTGATATTAAGATTACTAGGTCTGAAAAGGGAATTTATTTGGATCAATCACACTATATTGAGAAGATCCTAAAGAAATATAATTACTCTGACTGTTAACCTGCATGTACTCTTAATGATCCTAGTGTAAAGTTGTTCAAGAAAATCGGTAATGGTGTTAGACAACCTGAGTATGCGAGCATCATTGGTAGCCTACGATATGTTACTTATTGCACTAGACCCGACATAGCCTATGTTGTGGGACTACTATGCAGATTTACCAGTAGACCTAGTATAAAACATTGGCATGCTATTGAAAGGGTCATGAGGTACCTAAAGAGGATTAAGAACCTTGGATTACACTATCAAAAGTTTCTCGTTGTCCTTGAAGGATATAGCGATGTTGATTGGAACACCCTCTCAGATGACTCCAAAGCCACCAGTGGCTATATTTTTAGTATAGTTGGTGGAGCTGTTTCTTGGAAATCAAATAAGCAGACTATTCTGGCACAGTCCACGATGGAGTAAGAGATGATAGCACTAGCCACGGCTAGTGAGGAAGCATGTTGGTTAAGAAACTTGCTAGCAGAGATCCCTCTATGGGAAAAACTGATACCAGCTGTCTTGATCCATTGCGATAGTACCGCGGCTATTACAAATATACAAAACCGTTATTATAACGGTAAGAGACGCAAATACGTCATAAGCACAGTATGGTTAGAGAGTTTCTATCTACTGGAGCTGTTAGAGTGGATCATGTACGACCTGATGAGAACTTGGTTGATCATTTGACGAAAGGATTAGCTAGATAAAAGGTTTTCAAAACCTCGAAAGGAATGGGACTTATGTCCTTAGATTGATGAGTTATTTATGATGGTAACCCGACCTATAGACTGGAGATCCCAAGAAATAGGTTCAATGGGTAATAACAAGTCGTGAATGATATGAAGTGAATTATGCTGACTTAATAGTAATTCCATTCCTAGATTGAAACATGAGTTCCTGAAGCGATAATAGGATGAGCTAAAAACTCTTAATGAGATCTATACTCTATGTGGAGTGGAGTACCTATCTACAGGAGTACTCGTGATAGACTCACTTAAGTAATTGTGGAAGTATGGCCGCTTCCTATGGAATTTGTGGGCAAAATTCCTAGAGCCTTCACTATACTGGGATATACGTGCATGGCCCTGAAGCACGGGTTTTTTAGACTTCACCCTGGTAAGGTTGTGCGTGTAATGTTGTTAGAGATGGAGTTCAAAACTACGAGTTACTCTAGTATAATCTAAATCATGAACACTACACAAGAGTTCAAGTTGAAAGACACTTTTGTTTATGCACAATCTTATATTTTGGAGATTGCTCAATGAAGAAATGTTTTTTTTTTAAATTCAAGTGGGGGATGTTGAAATATTGGTTTGAATTTCAAAAACAAAGGGAAATGGTTTCTTAACTTTCATATCTTCTTCTATATTGTTTAGTCCCTTATCCTCTATGTAACTCACTTTGGAAGAGTTAATAAGGATAGTGTTTGGACTTGGGTTTGGACCCCAAGGAGTACCCTCTTTAGTGAAGGGGGAGGAGATAGACCAATGTTGGTCCATGCGCACACCGCCGCTGTTCGGCCGAGCCGAGTCGGGTCGGGTTGGATTGAGATGAAACCTATTCTTTTTGTTGAAATTTTATTTGGAAAAATAAAAATATCTTTCTTTATTTGCTTAAGAGAACAAGGTTGAGTCAGAAGAGACACGATCTTCTTTCCACACGTTTCTCCGTGATTTCTGTCGCCTTTTAAGGCACGTTTTCTCTCAAAAATATTTTCTACCAGCCTATAAATACTTGTTCTCTCCCGAATAAAAAATATATAGAAATCGTTTTTAGAGTTTTGTAGACAGTCCATTTTAGAGAGTTTTATTTGTTTTGGAAACATTCTATTTCAGAGAGTTTCACAGAGTTCCAGTTGTTTTGTATTTTCATGTTTACTCATTGTTTTTCGTGATTTCGAGCAAAAGAAATAGGGTTAATAGATTTCCATTCTTCAACAGTGCATGTGACTGAACGAGACAAATTAAGAATTCTGGGCTGTTTTATCCTGGGGACGACGGGGCTATTAGACTGCTTGCACAATCTTGGGCAGAGCCGCGAAACGTCTTAAAGAGAGCGACCTAGTCCGCGACTCAACCAAAGAAAATTTCGGTAACTTCGTTCCTGTTTTAATTTGCAGCAAATATATTTCCAACACTAGTGCTTCTAGCACATGTTCGTCCTTCCAAAGAGAAAGTAATCCATTGATGCTAATCAAACCTCATTTGGGTGAACGTTGTTATATTTGTGTGTTGTGGTATTGTTTTTTGCTATGTATCATTTTACTTTCACTTGTTCATGTTTGTGCACTTTATTGCTTATAATTTTCTCGTAATTATTCTTTTATTTGGTTGTTTTAAAAGCGGTTTTTTGATATTAAAGTTCGCTTTAGTCTCGCTATGGTCTTAGCTGACTTTCGTTATCAACTACAAATTGAATCAAGTACATGCAAGCGAATCCATTTTAGAAAACCTTATTTAAATAAATCAAAGCCTAATTTCGTCTAACAACGCTATTCATCTTACATCAGATAAATCAAGTTAATCTTATTCAGAACTTAAAAAAGTTAAGAACCGTAAAAATCTTCATGTAAACTTCAGTCTTAACTTCAAACAACTAAAAATACAATGAAGAAGTTTATAAAAGCTAAAATCACTTCAATATGAACTTGAAATTTTCTCAAACAACTCAAATTCAAATAAAAGGGTTAGAACTAATCAAATACCCAATTCGTTGTCTCTTCAAATCACTACTTCTAGTCCACCAATTGTAGCTCAGTTGGTCGGACATCCACTCTCCTTGTGAGAGGTCACGGGTTCGAGACTCACCAGTTAGGATTTTGTGAGTTTTCGCCCGATTATTAGGAACACATTTGCTCCACCGTTGATAAGCCTTCGGGTATGGACTAGACCGGAGCGAAGCGAAAGCGAGTTTTCATGCAAGGTGGGGGTGATGGACCGGAGTGAAAGCAAGTCTCTATGCGAGATGGAGACGACGGGGATATTAAGTGGCAACAATATTGTAGCCTTCGGGCCTTGTTTGGTTAACCCTATAAGGTTAGTCATGTAGCCTTCGGGCATGGATTAGTAAATAAATAAAAATTGTCAACGATCCAATTTAAAAAAAAAAAACTAAAAAAAAATCACTACTTCTACGTCGATTTCAATAATGCGCGAACGAATTAGAAAGAAGTCTACAATGCTCAGATCAAAGATAGGGGCACTTTTGGAAGTTTAGTTAATGATGAAATAACATGTGACTCGCATTGTTATGATTTATGTTTCTAGGTACTAAATTGACAATAAATATTCTTGGTCTTTTTTTTTTGTCATTTAAGTTTCATGCATGCCTTAATTGCCAAACCCCGTTCTAATATGTATATAAAAAAAAGTTATAGATTTTTTTAACATGGGGATTTTTGGGGTCATAGTCGATCATAATTTTAATCGATCGTGAAAAAACATATATATTTTCAAATTGTGGAAGTGATTTCTCTCCAAACTTTGATTTTTCTAAAATATGAAGTTCAGGGGTTTAGTTTGAATGTGGCTTAAGATGATTGGCTTGCTTCTTTGAAAAATATATAAAAAAAAATACTTAATTATTGCGTGAAATGAATAGACATTTTCCAAAAAACACATATTTTAAATTTTAAGTTTTTGTATTCATTATTGTTTCAATAATTATTGATGATACACCAAAGCAGTCTCTCTTCTACACCGTGCACGTGTCATGATGATATCGAGAAGTATTAGGCCCGAGTGTCAGCTCGACACTGATCCGACTTAAGCAGTTCTAAGCTCGCACAATGTAGTTCATCTGACAGACCTGAAATCATTACAACCTGATAAGCCCATGCGTCTCACAGTTATCTTCAATACTCGTAAGCCCTGCTAAGACAAGTATATCGAGTATTAGCTTCGGACAGGCAAGACAACAACACTTTGCTTCCAACTGGGAATCAAATACTAGAGTATATGTCACACATGGAGACTTCTATCTGTAAACTACTATTGGATTGGGAACTATCTCCCGCGTATCTAGGAGCACGAGGCTAACAGAAAAACTTCCCTTCACAGCACAATTCTTAATTAGAGAAGGATCTCCACGAAGATCTCATTCCCTAAACTACGCCATTGATGGCCTGGTCGAATTAGGACTCCAGCACTATAAATAAGACACGAGGTTAGTAAGCTAAATTATGCTACAAATACCCTGTTTACAACATTACACCTTGCCCAGATCCCTACCTGACTTTAGCATCGGAGTGTCATCTGTCACCACAACGGTGGCTCATGTGCGTTCCTTGTGCAGGTTTAAAGGTCAAGGTCAAATCAGGGAGCGAAAATCGACTGCACCAATTTAGCTCCGTCCGTGGGGAACGACAAAGTTCCTAACATTTCACTAGCATCATCTATCTTCAAGATACAAGAAAATGGTGACCACCCGATCATGCAACAATGGAAAACAAGGGGACATGTCAAATGCTCAAACTAGTGTTATACCGCCGCTCTCAGCAGTGCAGTGACACACGGGAAACATGCTTACACCCCGGCGCCAGCAATAGCAATGATAGACCCCTGGATAGATTTGTTGTTGTCTCAAATACAACAAATCGCCAAAGCGAGAAAGGCTCTCATACAACAGAACCCTCCACCTTCTAACAGAGATCAGAAGTAATACATGCCCCCATCTCTGGAAGACAACAAAGAGCAAGCACAAGAGAGTCAAGACCCTGCTAGTTCTCATTGGACTAGAGGAAACGACTCAACTAACCATGAATCAAGTTTCAGGGTAGACATGCTCGCCCCGTAGAACCCTCTCCACGGAGGGGCACATGTCCCAGACGTGCTATATCACCTCTATGTTCCATCGTTCGTGAACTATTTCATGAACGAGGCTCTTTCAAAGAAGTTCACGCCTCCAAAGGTTGACTTCTATGACGGGACTACCAACCCATTCGATCATTTGCGCCATTACCAACATGTAATGACACTTAAAGAAAGATTCGAGTCGGTGATGTGCAAAACTTTCCCCACCAGCCTAAAGAAGTCATCACTAACATGGTTTCACAGCCTCCCGCCAAACTCGATTGACTCATTCAAGACACTAGCGAAGGAATTCCTAATGCACTTTGTTGAAAGTCAACGTCTCCGGAAAGGCCCACACCACATACTTTCCCTGAAGCAAAGATCCAATGAAACACTAAGAGTGTGTCACGCACTTAAATGATGAGCTGATGCTCATTGACGGCTGCAGTGACAACACAGCTGTGACGGCTTTTACCGTGGGCCTAAGAGAGAGAAAACTTTATGACTTTTTCACCTTGGAACCCCCATTTGGATATGACGAAACTCCTAAAAAAGGCGCACAGAGGTACATCACCTTAGAAGAGATGATAACAGTGAAAAAATAAACAGAAGTTGAAAAGAAGTCGTCTGTTCCTAAGGACATAAAGGAGGGAAGAAGGCGAGAGGACGAAGAAAGAAGCAAGCGAAAGCGCAATGACAACAGGTCAAACCCTGGCCAGGCTTGGCTAGATAAAGCTTGCATTTACGTTGGATCTAGATCCATGACCCCCCTCAATTCTAGCTTATCGGATGTCCTAAATTCCATGAAAAACTGGGAAGATCTGAAGTGGCTCCCAAAGCAGCGCGGAAACCCCTCAAAATGTGACAACAACAAGTACTGCTCGTATCATAAGGAAGGTGGCCATGACACCAACGACTGCAAGAGTCTAAGGTACAAGATCAAATATTGGATCCGCAGGGGCAAGCTAAAGGAATTCCTTGGTGCAGAGAAGCGACCAGACCGACCCAGGGACAAGGGAGACACAATCAAGGAGATTGAAAAGGAGACACTGTGCATAATCTATGTTCTTCATGGAGTTAGATCGGATGAAACAAATCAAACAAATCCCGCAAGAGGATTCTACTGAAGATGCAGACGCAACTCGTAGACGAGGACAGACCCGTATACTACTCGAGGGTGCAAAGCCCCATGTCCACCTTAACTTTTACGGACAAGGACCTCGAAGGGGTCTGCGCACCGCACAACGACGCTCTTGTTATTTTAGTCTCTATTGCAAGGTGGAAAGTGAAGAGGGCCTTGGTGGATGCGGGAAGCTCCATCGACATCCTGTTCTACAACGCATTCCACGGTATGGACCTCAAGGAGGAAAATTTGATATCATCATATTACTCACTGATTCGATTCAGCGGATAGAAATGCTTCCCAATCGGTAAGATAAGGTTAGCAGTAGTGGCATAAGAGCAACAACTGAGAAAAATCTTAATCCCGGACTTCATGGTGGTAGACGCGTCGTCTACTTACAACCTTATCCTGGGAAAATCATGGCTCTACCAGATGGAAGCAGTAGTCTCCACCTTTCACCAGTGCGTTAAGTACACTGCTAACCACTCGGAAGGAATAATACGTGAGGACCAACCAATGGCATGAGGCTACCATTATGCTGCAATGAAGCAGATAGAATATTCCCATATCCAACTGGAGCCACAGGGCAACATGAACTGAAGCCAAACCTAGAGACTGTGGACGAGTCGCTCCATTCACATGGAGACGAGATCCCAAAAACGGTGGCTCAACTCGAAAACAGATGACTTTCAAACATCACGGGGTCAATTTTCCTCTCAACCCACCAAGGCGGAGAGGTCAGTGCAGACGGGAGTACAATCCCCTGACAATTAGTCGGCACGAAGATAATTAAACTCCCACGCGAAGTTTACTTTCCAGTAACTTCAGCGACATCAGCGAAGCGTATCAGTTCGCTGAAGGTACCAACAATCCAGCAAGGGCCATGCGAATTCACTTCAGGGCCGGATCGACTTCTCTCCGCCAACAGTTAGTCTATTCAGTTGTTTATTTCCCTTTCCGTAGTCAATATAATATGCCGCAATTGCTTATTCATTAGCATTTGGTCATAGCTTTTTTACACTTAGGCTCCGCTTGGTACGCGGTAAAATAATGCATAATGCAAAAGTTTACGACGGTTACATAAATTTGGTGCTTGATTAACTTTACGGAAAACGGTTATTAGAATTTGAATTCAAGACCTTTGCATCTCCTAGTTATAAAACTTTGCAAAACTTTACAGGGACAAAATCTCCCGCATTACTTTGCAAAACTTTCATCATCTCCTCGAATACTTTCAACTCCATAAACACCCCAACAATCATCACTTTCACAACTACCGTTGTTGCCACTACCACAACCACCATACCATAACCATCACAACCACCACCGCCACTGCCACCTCCACCACTACTACCACTATCATAGCATAATCACTACCGTCGCCGCTCCACCACTACCACTACCACCGCAACAACCACCACAGCCACCGACCATCATCGCCGCCACCACCATCACCTCCATCACAACCGACGACACAACCACTACTATTTTAACAACTGACATCATTGCCGCCACCACCACCATCATTATCCACATTCACAATCACTATCAACACAATCACAATCACAATCACGATGACCATGCCACAATTACAACTACTACCATCATCAACACCACCCACAATCATTTGTCTGATTTGCATTGATTTTCTTTAATTGATACCAAGCGTCCGTAAAGTAATGCATTACAAACTAATGCAATGCAAATTAGTGCATATGTATTAATTTACGAAATGCATCATTTTACAGTGTACCAAGCGGAGCCTTAGTGCTAAGAAAAGTATAGATTTAATAACATTAGAATATTAAAACATTGTGAAAGATAGCGGGAAATTAAAAAAACAAATCCGCTCGATTCCACTTAAAATTTTAGAAAATGCGCTCCTCTAAAATTTTAGAAAACCTATCTATCTCCTTTTCTCTGTCTCTATCCCTCTTTGTCTCAGAGCAGTGTTCTTCATCTCCACTGACCTCTCATCCTCTTTGCCTTTCTCCCCCTCTTTCTCTCTTCTTCCTTGGTGCCTTCTCTCCCTCTCTATCTTCTGCTCTGTTTTCAACCAAAACTCATCACAAATCTCTATCAAAAGTTCTTGTTCTTCCTCTTCATCTTTCATGGCACCCAAACCTGATTTCTTCAATCTTCTCCTTCACTGATCCAAGCAGCCATGGTGAGAGAAGAAGCAGATGTTCAACACCAACAACAAGAGCACCGAATACCCAATCATCAAAGAGGTCTGGTGGTGGGGAATTACTGTCACGACGTGCTGATTCGAGACATGCCAGAAGATGGCGTACGTCCACTCCAAACCCTCCACTACTTGACAGAGCTCTTGCTGCATATTTGAAGTCGATAAAATGTCCGACACACCTCTCTTTTTCGAACTGCTAGTGACATCAAGAACTTTTAACACCCCTAAATTTCATAAAAACTAATTTATTTGATTTTGAATTAAATAAAATAGGGTTACATTTAATTGAATGTGAATTTCAAAATTTAGGGTTTTATTTGGTGAGTTTAGAAGGTGGGTGCTTTCAGAAGTTCAGTGGGGGCAAATAGCCACCCACACTATATAAAGAAAAACCTTTCCTTCTTTCTTCTCTTGTGCAACAGGAAGAATTGTTCTTCCTCATTTTTTTTTCTTCGATGGCGGCGCTAGGAATGGTGGAGAGCTTATGCAAGATCTTGGTCAATCTTGACCTTCACAAAGTATATTGGTAGGTTTGAATCCGCCTTGCTTCGCCTTGCAGGTGGCGAACCTTGCCAGGCTGTGCTATATGATACCTTGCAGTAGAGTTGAATCAGAAACGTAGATTAATCCTTGAGTTTTTCTCCCTCTACAATGCCCCCTCTCCCTTTTTCCACATCAATTCATCACGTCAAACATCCGAATCCCAAACTCTAAAAACCCACAAAAATGACACTGTCTTGTAGAAGATGTTATCGATATTTATTCACAGGGGAAACTCCAACTGGCTGTTGATGCTTTAGAGCTCCTCACTAGCCGAGAAATTCGTTTAGACTCCAAGACGCTAGCCTTCATCCTCCAACAATGTACTATTTCTAAATCTCCCAAGGAAGGTCGATGGGTTCATCTTCATTTGAAGATCACTGGGTTGAACCACCCCAACACCTTATCCAAACATTTGATCAATATGTACTCCAAATGCGGTAGTGAAACTAAAGCTCGCCAGGTCTTTGACAAAATGAGTGCGAGAAATGTGTTTTCGTGGAACAATATGCTCTCAGGGTATGCTAAAATGGGAAAGGTGAAGCCTGCAAAGCGATTGTTTGATAAAATGCCTGGGAAGAATCCAGTGTCTTGGACGACTTTAATTAGTGGTTATATGCGGTATGGTATGGGCTATGAGGGACTTCAGCTCTTTACAGAAATGATGTTTAGGGGGATCAGACCTGATCAATTTAATTTTAGCAGTTGCCTTTGTGTTTGTGCTAGCATTGCATCAATTAGGCATGGTACGCAAATCCACAGTCATTTGATAAGGACAGGTATCAAGCCTAATACAATAGTCGTTAGCTCTCTTATTGTTATGTATTCTAAATGGGGGTTTTGTTTTCTCGAGTAGAGCATGGCGAAAAACTTAGCCTTTGCGACGTTTCGGTGCGCGAGGTTGAGAAGAAGTGGCATCGTGTGGACGTGGATTTGTTGCGCAAATCATTGGTGATTTCATCAAGTGAGTTTCTCCATTTCCTTCTCTTTTACTGTGAGTTTTTCTTTTTTACATTTTTTGATTTCATTATTGCTTGATTGATTCAGTTTTTGTTATGTGGATTTTAATACCTGGGATGGTTTGAATTCTTTCATGAATTTATCGGTGGTTTAGTTCAAATCTTGAGTTTATTTTTCTGTTGCATGGGCCTTATGTTTGTTGAGGGATTATTATGAATAATATGGACTTGGGAATGCTTAAGTAGTTTTGTCGATTGAGAATGGTTCTATCATGGAGTAAATTCCAGTATATATGAATAATTAGCTGGAAAGGAATCGATTTTCTGAGTGATAACTTCATCCTGGATGCATGAATTATGGAGATTGTAAATCTGAATCTTGTAGGTGTTTGGTATAGATAAGTACTTTTCATGTTCTTGGTGTTTAGTTGCAAAAAGGGAAATTGATTTTGGGAAAACCTTCAAGTGATCACTAAATTCATGTGCATGTCCAAATGGGAGCCAATGGAATTTGTAAAAGTGACTTGTGATCTTACTTTGGTCCTCATCTTCATGAGGAACTCATTTATCTAGAATTGATGGATTTGGGGGAGATATTATCTGTGGAGTATTTCTTTGGACCTATTTACTTAGGATAGTTTAGGTGAGTTTATATTCAGGTGGTTTGTGTTTAAGTGACTAGTATTTGGCTGAATGTATCCATTACTATGGGCAGTAGTTTATGACTACAATTTCATTGCGATTGGGGTTGGGATAGGCTATCAATGTGCATGTGGTTGATAAATACATCTTCCCATGTATAGAATTCATGGTTGTATTGAGAATTTTTAGTTGAGAACATGAAGCTAGAGAGTTGTGTATGGGATATCTTGGGTCACTAGTGGAAGTGTGTGGAAGCTTTTGAAGCAGCTGTATATCATTTAAGTTTGAGTTTGTATTGATTGGCAGAGTAGATTGTGCTATGTATGGTTGATGTAATTTGAGGAAGCTTTGATTTTTGAACAATGGATTGGTTGAAACATTCGATAGCTCAAAGTAAGGTGGATTTCTAGGCATGTTTTTGTTTGCAGGTAACAACAGTTCTTCTCTGGTTAGCATTGTGCATGAATGCTCATATGAAAAATTTGAGGTTTGTATGGAAATGATGAGTTTCATTTCAGGTAATCCGTTATGAGATTTTAGGCATGTTTGAGAATGAGGTTGTCTTATTTGTGGTGTTTTGTGTCGCAAATGCGCGATCTTTACTATTGTGATCTGTTTGATGTATGAGTTTTTCCTACCTTGTTGGGTTCATGTTTTGGGTCTTTGCCTAATTCTACGAAGTTACATTTGTATGTTTGTGACTTAAATTTGATTGTATGTAGATTGCGTTGCTGAAAGGAATTTATTTCTTGTATTAAATGGGTTTTGATCCCCGCCCTATTACAAAAAATTTGTATATGAAACTGCTATGTTTTTCTCCAAAAATGTGGGTGGATACGGTTGTGAATCGTTCTATAAAGGACAAAATGTCACTTGATCACCGTGTTATTAATAAGCATGATTTATGAATATGCTATGTTTTCCCCAAAAATGTGGGTGGATAGATTGTGAATCAATTTATGTATGACAAAATGTCATTGTGGAGGAATTCTGAATTATCAAAAATAAATGATATTGACAAACCTTGATTTTTGAAAATATAAACCACTTGGACTTGTATAATTTAGAACTACCACATCTCTTTTGTTTATTATTTTCCCTCTCTTACTAGAGAAACTAAATAACCCGCGGGTCGTCTTGCGGAGTTGGGGCACCTATTTCCTACTAGAGAAACTAAAATAACCCACGGGTTAGTCTTGCGGAAGTGAGGTGAATTTGTATGCCTAAAATAGGCTTTGATATTTATCCGTAAAAAAATGTGACGTGAGTTTATGCGCATTGATAGCCCAATGGTGGTTTTTGGTACTCATATAGTTAGGAGTATCCGCGATGCATGCCTGTATGTGATGTCCCCAGTTAGGCATGGATGACGGAGTAGTCCTCCTTTATATGAGAGAGACATACAGGCATGTATGTTCAGCACGGAGGTGGTGCGAATGTGGTATCGTCTAAGTGATCATTTCGTTAAAAAGATGAATCAAATTCAAATAAAAACGAATAAACTACGTTTATATTATTTCTAATCCTTTTTCATGGAGGATGGCAAGTCCACTAATATTTCTACAGGTCAAGCTTGCCATAGTCGACTCCTATAGGGTAAGTATAAGTAAATGCATTTTTACTTAATTGAAATGATGATATGATGGCCTCGATGAGGAACTAAATTCTTGGAACTGTGTTTTCTTGCATCACACTTTTGCCTCGTTGAGGAACTACTTGTTGGTATGTTTGTGTTTAGCTTGATGTTTATCACGTGCGATTTTATTGATTTTGGGATGAAGATTTCTCACACCAGCTTTATTGCTGACCCAAGTGTGTTTTTGCTTCTTGGGTACATTCCTTTGGGAATGTAGCCGATTAGCCTTTCAGGTTTAGCGACTTTTGAGCAGCGTTACTGGAGTTTCGCTAGTGGGGCTAGCGACGTCAGTTTTTCCTGGTTAGAGTTTTGTTATAAATTTTAATTTGTTCCTATTTTTCTAAACTATATTTTTGTCATTGCTGCTAAATGTTTATGTTGTTATTGAATTTCACGTCCCGAGTTTTGGGAAAACGGATAATCCTACGTGGATTTTAGGATTTCGTTTTCTCTCGAAAATCGGGGCGTGACAGTTTGGTATCAGAGCATTTTGTTAGCCTAGGCTGGGGTAGAGTCTATGTGATCCTCGGAATGTGGATATGGGTGTGTAGGAGTTTAGAAGTCTTAAGATGAAGTGACAAGGGCGAACCTTGAAAACTTTAGTTTCGTTTTATTTTCTTCGTGAATCTCATGATGAGGCTTCATTGACTTGTGTGTGCGCGAGTAATCTTATTTATAATTTCGATATTTGTTTGACATTATTCCGTATTATTTCTTTTTAGGGGTTTGATATCCGTAGTGTTCACTTAACACTTTCCGTGAATCTCGGGACGAGATTCCTTTTGAGTTGTATATAATGTAACACCCCTACTTTTTCAATGACAATAAATATTTATGTTTATAAAATTCAATTGAAATTTGTATTTTTAAAATCTTCTTTCGTTTGACAAGTCGTATTTTTCGAAATTCAGTAAACTTTCTTACCTACCGAATCTCGGGACGAGATTCCATTTAACATGTGTATAATGTAACACCCCTAAGGGTGTGTTTGGTTGCATGGACTCCTATGCCATTGGAATCCATGAGGGGAACACTACATTTTAGGCTAAATTGATGTATCACTACACATCCACCATTTGGTTTTGTGATCAATGGTGGGAATGAAAGTCCCATGAATATGAGAATCACATGCCTTGGGGGACCAAGGAGTGGAATTCTCATGTTCATGGGACTTCCATTCCACCATTGATCACAAAATCAAATGTTGGTCAAATGGTAGATGTGAAGTGATATATTAATTTAGCCTAAAATGTAAAGGTCTCCTCATGAATTCTCATGGCATATGATTCCATGCAACCAAACACACCCTAAATTTCATAAAAACTAATTTATTTGATTTTGAATTAAATAAAATAGGGTTACATTTAATTGAATGTGAATTTCAAAATTTAGGGTTTTATTTGGTGAGTTTAGAAGGTGGGTGCTTTCAGAAGTTCAGTGGGGGTGAATAGCCACCCACACTATATAAAGAAAAACCTTTCCTTCTTTCTTCTCTTGTGCAACAGGAAGAATTGTTCTTCCTCGTTTTTTTTTCTTCGATGGCGGCGCTAGGAATGGTGGAGAGCTTATGCAAGATCTTGGTCAATCTTGACCTTCACAAAGTATATTGGTAGGTTTGAATCCGCCTTGCTTCGCCTTGCAGGTGGCGAACCTTGCCAGGCTGTGCTATATGATACCTTGCAGTAGAGTTGAATCAGAAACGTAGATGAATCCTTTAGTTTTTCTCCCTCTACAATGCCCTCTCTCCCTTTTTCCACATCAATTCATCACGTCAAACATCCGAATCCCAAACTCTAAAAACCCACAAAAATGACACTGTCTTGTAGAAGATGTTATCAATATTTATTCGCAGGGGAAACTCCAACTGGCTGTTGATGCTTTAGAGCTCCTCACTCGCCGAGGAATTCGTTTAGACTCCAAGTCGCTAGCCTTCATCCTCCAACAATGTACTATTTCTAAATCTCTCAAGGAAGGTCGATGGGTTCATCTTCATTTGAAGATCACTGGGTTGAAACACCCCAACACCTTATCCAAACATTTGATCAATATGTACTCCAAATGCGGTAGTGAAACTAAAGCTCGCCAGGTGTTTGACAAAATGAGTGCGAGAAATGTGTTTTCATGGAACAATATGCTCTCAGGGTATGCTAAAATGGGAAAGGTGAAGCCTGCAAAGAGATTGTTTGATAAAATGCCTGAGAAGAATCCAGTGTCTTGGACGACTTTAATTAGTGGTTATGTGCGGTATGGTATGGGCTATGAGGGACTTCAGCTCTTTACAGAAATGATGTTTAGGGGGATCAGACCTGATCAATTTACTTTTAGCAGTTGCCTTTGTGCTTGTGCTTGTGCTAGCATTGCATCAATTAAGCATGGTACGCAAATCCACAGTCATTTGATAAGGACAAGTATCAAGCCTAATACAATAGTCGTTAGCTCTTTTATTGTTATGTATTCTAAATGGGGGTTTTGTTTTCTCGAGTAGAGCATGGCGAAAAACTTAGCCTTTGCGACGTTTCGGTGCGCCAGGTTGAGAAGAAGTGGCTTCGTGTGGACGTGGATTTGTTGCGCAAATCATTGGTGATTTTATCGAGTAATTTCTCCATTTCCTTCTCTTTTACTGTGAGTTTTTCTTTTTTACATTTTTTGATTTCATTATTGCTTGATTGATTCAGTTTTTGTTATGTCGATTTTAATACCTGGGATGGTTTGAATTCTTTCATGAATTTATCGGTGGTTTAGTTCAAATCTTGAGTTTATTTTTCTGTTGCACGGGCCTTATGTTTGTTGAGGGATTATTATGAATAATATGGACTTTGGAATGCCTAAGTAGTTTTGTCGATTGAGAATGGTTCTATCATGGAGTAAATTTCAGTGTATATGAATAATTAGTTGGAAAGGAGTCGATTTTCTGAGTGATAACTTCATCCTGGATGCATGAATTATGGAGATTGTAAATCTGAATCTTGTAGGTGTTTGGTATATATAAGTACTTTTCATGTTCTTGGTGTTTAGTTGCAAAAAGGGAAATTGTTTTTGGGAAAACCTTCAGGTGATCACTAAATTCATGTGCATGTCCAAATGGGAGCCACTGGAATTTGTAAAAGTGACTTGTGATCTTACTTTGGTCGTCATCTTCATGAGGAACTCATTTATCTAGAATTGATGGATTTGGGGGAGATATTATCTGTGGAGTATTTCTTTGGACCTATTTACTTAGGATAGTTTAGGTGAGTTTATATTCAGGTGGTTTGTGTTTAAGTGACTAGTACTTGCCTGAATGTATCCATTACTATGGGCAGTAGTTTATGACTACAATTTCATTGCGATTGGGGTTGGGATAGGCTATCACTGTGCATGTGGTTGATAAATACATCTTCCCATGTTTAGAATTCATGGTTGTATTGAGAATTTTTAGTTGAGAACATGAAGCTAGAGAGTTGTGTATGGGATAACTTGGGTCACTAATGGAAGTGTGTGGAAGCTTTTGAAGCAGTTGTATATCATTTAAGTTTGAGTTTGTATTGATTGGCAGAGTAGATTGTGCTATGTATGGTTGATGTAATTTGAGGAAGGTTTGATTTTTGAACAATGGATTGGTTGAAACATTCGATAGGTCAAAGTAAGGTGGATTTCTAGGCATGTTTTTGTTTGCAGGCAACAACAGCTCTTCTCTGGTTAGCATTGTGCATGAATGCTCATATGAAAAATTTGAGGTTTGTATGGAAATGATGAGTTTCATTTCAGGTAATCCGTTATGAAATTTTAGGCATGTTTGAGAATGAGGTTGTCTTATTTGTAGTGTTTTGTGTCGCAAACGCGTGATCTTTACTATTGTGATCTGTTTGATGTATGAGTTTCTCCTACCTTGTTGGGTTCATGTTTTGGGTCTTTGACTAATTCTACGAAGTTACATTTGTATGTTTGTGACTTAAATTTAATTGTATGTAGATTGCGTTGCTGAAAGGAATTTATTTCTTGTATTAAATGGGTTTTGATCCCCGCCCTATTACAAAAAATTTGTATATGAAACTGCTATGTTTTTCCCCAAAAATGTGAGTGGATACGGTTGTGAATCGTTCTATAAAGGACAAAATGTCACTTGATCACCGTGTTATTAATAAGCATGATTTATGAATATGCTATGTTTTCCCAAAAAATGTGGGTGGATAGATTGTGAATCAATTTATGTATGATAAAATGTCATTGTGGAGGAATTCTGAATTATCAAAAATAAATGATATTGACAAACCTTGATTTTTGAAAATATAAACCACTTGGACTTGTATAATTTAGAACTACCACATCTCTTTTGTTTATTATTTCCCCTCTCTTACTAGAGAAACTAAATAACCCGCGGGTCGTCTTGCGGAGTTGGGGCACCTATTTCCTACTAGAGAAACTAAAATAACCCACGGGTTAGTCTTGCGGAAATGAGGTGAATTTGTATGCCTAAAATAGGCTTTGATATTTATCCGTAAAAAAATGTGACGTGAGTTTATGCGCATTGATAGCCCAAGGGTGGTTTCTGGTACTCATATAGTTAGTTGTATCCGCGATGCATGCCTGTATGTGATGTCCCCAGTTAGGCATGGATGACGGAGTAGTCCTCCTTTATATGAGAGAGACATACAGGCATGTATGTTCGGCACGGAGGTGGTGCGAATGTGGTATCGTCTAAGTGATCATTTCGTTAAAAAGATGAATCAAATTCAAATAAAAACGAATAAACTACGTTTATATTATTTCTAATCCTTTTTCATGCAGGATGACAAGTCCACTAATATTTCTGCAGGTCAGACTTGTCATAGTCGACTCCTATAGGGTAAGTATAAGTAAATGCATTTTACTTAATTGAGATGATGATATGATGGCCTCGATGAGGAACTAAATTCTTGGAACTGTGTTTTTTTGCATCACACCTTTACCTCGTTGAGGAACTACTTGTTGGTATGTTTGTGTATTGTTTGTGTTTAGCTTGATGTTTATCACGTGCGATTTTATTGATTTTGGGATGAAGATTTCTCACACCAGCTTTATTGCTGACCCAAGTGAGCTTTTGCTTCTTGGGTACATTCCTTTGGGAATGTAGCCGATTAGCCTTTCAGGTTTAGCGACTTTTGAGCAGCGTTACTGGAGTTTCGCTAGTGGGGCTAGCGACGTCAGTTTTTCCTAGTTGGAGTTTTGTTATAAATTTTAATTTGTTCTTATTTTTCTAAACTATATTTTTGTCATTGCTGCTAAATGTTTATGTTGTTATTGAATTTCACGTCCCAAGTTTTGAGGAAACGGATAATCCTACGTGGATTTTAGGATTTCGTTTCTCTCGAAAATCGGGGCTTTACAAAACTCTAATGCTTCGTGACCTAGAACTGACTCCTCCATGGCTCTCCTCTTCATTGCTCCAAAACCTCTCGTCCGTCGTTAGGGTTCCTTTCTACTAGGGGTGGGCATCCCATCCCGCGATCCCGTTCCCGTCCCGATCCCGTCCCGTCCAGTCCCGATTTTTCCGGGTCTTAATGGGATTGAATAATTTCATCCCGATCCCGTCCCGTCCCGATCTAGAATGGGATGGGATGGGATGAAGATTTTCAATCCCGCCAATCCCGTCTCGTCCCGAACTAATTAATTAATATTAATTATTAATATTTTTATTTCATAGTTAGTGTGCAAATACCCATTTCTTGTTAAAAGCTTGTTAGTGTACCAATACCCATTTCATAGTTAGTGTGCCAATACCCATTTATGTACATTTCATTGAACACTATTTCTGTTAGTGTGCCAATACCCATTTTTTGTTAAAAGCTCAAGTTGTGAGGAAAGACACAAGTACAAATTATCAAAACCAGACACAAAAAAAAATTAGGATCATTACAAAGATCACTGACATAGAAAACTGCAAAAATGAAGCATCTAGCTGAATCATAAATTCACGTTCACTGAATACTGGAAACTCATTCAACAGAATATTTTAATTGTCTATAGTAGCATATAGACATGTAGAAAATTTCATCGTTCTTAATTTTCAGCATTGAATTACTTAACAGGATTTGCCTTATAGCAGACTCAAGACTATTTCAGGCTTCCAGGCTCAAGACTTTCAGATTAGCACGCTGATCCCGTCCCGTCCCGAACCCGTTTGGGATGGGACGAGGTCGGGATGAGGTTTTTCCATCCCGTCCCGTCCCGATCCCGTTAAACCTCATCCCGTCCCGTCCCGATCCCGTATGAACGGGCTGGGATAGGGATGAGTATATCTCGTCCCATCCCGTCCCGTGCCCACCCCTACTTTCTACTATGTTTCACTCGAATGAAAATCATTAGGGTTTCTTTCTTCTCTTGTCTCTAAAAAAGGGCCCCCCAAAAATCGCAGCAGGCAAGCCATCTTTGCTCTACTTATCATATTTCACCCACCCACCCCTTCTAATCTTTTTTATGATTTCGGTATAAGGGAAACAAATTTATTGATTCATTCAGTTGAGTTGTTGTTTTCAATCTTCTCTTTGGTTCAGATAGGGTCCCCGATCCATTCCATGGTGGGTTTTCATTTCTGTTTGGCTTCCTCCGGTAGAACAAGAAGATAGAAAATGGTTTATTCGTGTTCCTGCTATTTCATTCATTCATTTCTGCGCGTGCTTCGTTCGCCTAGCACAAAAGGTATAATAACTGTTACTTGGGTTTCTATCATTATCATTTAATATTGAAATCTTTCAATTATAACTACACGATTCTCTTTCATTCTGCAACTATATTCCTTATAAATCGCATCATCATTACTCCATCTACAATTCCTCTTCACTATAGTAATCTTCAAACTGGGGGAGTTGGATTCAAATAACCACTTCTAACTATTGTATTATTGTTGTAAACATCTTTCTTTACTTTTGAAAGGCATTGTTGACCGATAAATTCTCTTCAGATCTATGCCTTGAGTTTTTCATTTCCATTTGTTCTAGTGTTATCTACAGTTTGATATATCACTTTTACTGTTATGCTCCACAAGGATAAATAAGTTGATTCACTCGCATAATTTTAATTCCATGTTCTATTTGTTTCTTCTTTAGTCATGAAACCAATTTTCGTATGTTATTATCTTTATGACGATGGTAGCATATCAGAAGGCTCTCATCAAGACACTGGTTATTCTTTATCAATTTATTGGTGGCTTTTGGGAAGGTCTTTGTGTTGATAATATTTATTCAGTTTATTGATTATGTTAACGATGGTTATCAAGTTGAAAGTTAAAGTATGTGGGGGTGGGGTGATCATAATATTATTATCAAGTTTTATTACAGTCAATGATTGCAAATGATCCTTATTTGTTGTCTTCTTTAAAGGAAAATTTAGAATGTTATAATGCTACAAACTGGCTCGAAACAGGTATTGATTTATGGTTATGTAGAAAAATCTTACAAGGAGTCTAAGTTTATGCTTATGAGATCGTACAACTACAAAGATCTATCAAAATTTTACTGGTCTAATATTGTTATCATTTTTGTCAGAATGCTTTCAAGAGTTTAGATTTATTTTAAAATTAGAAGAATTGTGGATGCTTTGACTGGCAGCCCCTCTTGCAACAGTTTCATTTTAGTTTCTTTGTTTTGTAGGTTAATGGAGCATCATACCTGCACTTGTGATCTTTTTATGTACATATATATTTCTATAGTAATCATAATCCATTTGATGTTTGTGGTTTCAAGTTTCAACAACACTCATGAGCAGATCTTCTTTTACTTCATTGTCCTCATTATCTTCTAAATATTCGAAGTCAACATGGTCCTTGCAATAGATACAATCAAAGTAGATGATTGTTTTATCTTATAATATATCATTAGAATCGTTAAACCATCTTGATTTGCATTGACTTATAGTTTGGTTGAGAAATTTTTTTTCTTTGACACGATTTTGGATGTTTTTAAATAAGAAGGGAAATACTTGAAGCACGCCTTATCTTAAATTAAGCTGAGCATAAGTCATGTCACCACAAACCTTGGCATAGACTGTTGTGTTCTTGTGTATGATATTAATGTCCAAAAGTCATTTGATAATTTGAACAACTGGAGGGAAGTGATGGATTGCCTTTAAAAATTGAAATTTTCAGAATCAAAGAAGAGAAGAACAATCAAAGTTTCAATATGTTTGTTTCTTATGCATGATAAATTGTTAAATGCATGGTTCTTTATGAGTACTCTCGAGTATTGCATGCTTTCATCATGTGTGTTTCATCATTTGTCTTGTACCTTCAAATGAGTACTCTCGAGTCCTTTGTATGTTGAACAACTATAAACCATAGTTAAGAGGGGAGAATCTCCTACCTAACACTTTTCATTTGTTATTCATTTCTCTTTTGGTTTTACACACTTGTACATTTTGTTATAAGTGCAAATCTGACTTTTGTTGGAGGACCCTAGAGTTGTACCTTTTAGCAGAACAAAATCGCTTTTTGCCTTTTTGGCAATTACATGTTACTCTATTAGCCAAATGGAAAAGAGGATCCATTAGTTATTTACTATTTAGCCTAAGATCAAGAGATCAATGCCATTTTTTTTTAAAGTGAACATGAGAAATGGTCAGATAGTCCACTGCATAGCTCATGGGCAGGTGCAAAGTGTGCTCCTTGTTTTTATGCTAGCTGATCATTGTTATGACTCTTGTTTTAATGAAGTGTGTTTGTAGACTGGTTGATGGGCCATTCTCAATCATGGTTGACCAATGGGTTTTTTTTATTGTCCTTTGTACTTAAATGTGTTGCATTTCACTGATTGCCTAGAGCGTGTTAGAACTAATGCATGTGTTGCAATGTGGCAAACAAATACAAGTGTTGCTAGTTCACTCGGAACATATTTCTTATAACAAAATTCATTGATCTTCTTGGACATGCTCAATGTTTACAAGTATTTGAAAAATTTGATGGGTTTTTATTTATTTATTTTTTTTAAATCTTGGTGTCGTATAAATTTTCCAAATACTTATGTTGTACTTCTTGCTTGCTGCAAAGTTTGCAACTTTATGACCTTTTGATGTTTAAACAGAATGTATAGTGAGCTTATCATCATCATCATCAAAGCCCATTCCCGAGATTTTCGGGGTCGGCTACATGGATTTTGGTTCTCCAAGCAATGCGATCTTCCCACATTTTCTCGTTTAATCCAAGCTCAATGATATCTTCATTCACCGTCTTCATCCAAGTTTTCAACGGTCGTCCCCTCCGTCTACACCCTCCATTAACTTGCCAATTTAAACATTTTCTAATTGGCGCCGTGCTTGGTTTCCTCCGCACATGACTAAACCAAGTTAAACGTCTTTCTCTAATTTTGTCCTCTATGGGCGCTACACCTAAGTATCTCCTAATTCTTTCATTTCTAATTTTATCCTTACGAGTTTTACCACACATCCACCTTAACATACACATTTCTGCTACTGCCATCCTATGTGTATGTTGTCCCATAGTAGCCCAACATTCTGAACCGTATAGCATGGCTGGTCGAACAATTGTCTTATAGCATTTCCCTTTTAGCCTTGCAGGCATCCTTCTATCGCATAATACTCCTGACGCCATTCTCCATTTCAACCAACCAGCTTTAATCCTATGGTCTACATCTTCTCCAATAGTCTCATTCTTTTGAATTATAGATCCTATGTTAAACTTCTAAGGTAAAATCACGTGTTTGGACTTTGGACTTGCTAAAATGACATCCTATATTTTCTGGCATATTTGCTTAGTTAGTGTGATGTCATAAATGCAAGCTTAAGAAGAATTTAGATACAAATTTTCTGCATACATTTGCATTTTGGGGTTGATTAATGGATTGTAGCAAAAGGTAGCTTTTCAACTTACATTAGTGATGTGTTTGGTGCTCGTTTGGTGGTGTGTCTAGAGAAGGTTGTAGCAGGGTGTTGGATGAGATATGATCAGAGTTTGTTTGGACTGGTTTGATGTGAGGAGTGGGTGTTTTTGTTCTGTTTTGGTGACTGGAACTTTCTGGTTTTAAGACTGAAGTACATAGCTATTATGATGCTCGGTTTTTGTGTAAAACAGGCTGGTTTTTGTGCAAAACAGCCCTGTTGTTTGCTCTCTTTCTGCTCTGTTTCTGGGCAAAAAAAAAACACTGGTTTTTGGACAGAATTTGAGGCCCTGTTTTATGCAGCTTTGGTGCGGTTTCTGGACTGATTTAGGCTCTGGTTTTTGGACAGATTTGTGCAATATGATGCAGTTGAGCAAGCGATGCTGGAGCAGCAGCAGCAGCAGAATCACTACCACCTAGTTGGAATTGGAGTTGAAGTTGGAAGACCTAATTGAATCAGTGATGAGGCGGCAGCGTTTCAAATGAAAGTGCAGCAATTTCAGCAGCCCAACAGCAACAACAAGGCTTCTCCTCCTCTTCACAAGGTGATCTTTGTGGATTATCTTAAGTGTATTGACTTATGGTAAAGGAGTTCATAATTCTGAAAAAAAATTCACTTTTTTTTTGTTGGTGTGAAGGTCGTTGATTGTCATATCCGCGGTGATCCTAATTTTGTTCCTTGTTATGCTTTTATTGAGTTCACTGATGAGGGTATCCTGTGTGGTGGTCTATTCCTTTATTTTGAGTGGACATTTAGTTAAAAAAAATAAGGATTGCGCTAAGTTTAGCAGGGACAATGCTTGGATGGCCCTAAAAAATTGCAGTTGCACCTGTTAACCCAACATTTTTGCTAAGGGTGAGCACGTTTTCCTTTTCGTGTTGATGTAAATGATATTTAATTTTGGTTTGGTTGTCCCATTGTAAAAGTTATTGTGCATCTTTGTCTTGTTATCACCAGTTTCTTGCGATCTTTGTAATTTTGTTTTATTCCTGTTATAACTTTATGCTAATTGCTTAAATGGGCTATTGTCTAAAGATGAACAGGAGATGTAAACATATCATTTCTCCCCCACAATTTCCAACTTGCTTATGTAAACATCTGGTCACATAGTTCTAGTTGTTTATAGAATGTTTTTCATAGTTGTGTAGGGATTTTGGTTTATTTGTTTTACATATGTAATGGATCATTGTTTGTTATAGCAAGATTTATAACCTTTTGCTTATCAAGAATAAACCTTGATATATCTTTATGTTTATTTGGCAGGATGAAAAAGAAATGACTTCATGCTATGTTCAAGTGTTTTGTAGTAACTAATGAGATTTATTTAGTTTGTTATTTATATTTCAACCACGTATTAAATTAGTATGATTATGCTATAAATAAAGATTTTCTTATATGGTTGGATTCTATTTACTGTTGCATTTTTAATTAATTGCAGGTAAAACATTGCAAATGATATGAGCATATCTAAAAACAAATGGGTACAAAAAAAAATGGTGTAGACTTTTAATACCACTTTTAAAGTGTCGTGGTTAACTAATTTTACAACACTTTAAAAAAGCTGTATAAAATTATGTAACAATATATAAACATTACAACAACATTTAACATTATACAACATTTTCTGTGTTATAATAGTGTTCAAAAATGTTATTAAAAGAGCAGTTTTAATAGCGTTCCAAAAATGCTATCATAGAGCCAGATTTTTAATAACAGGGGCTGTCATAATGTCATTTAATGTTATTATATTCAGTTTCTAGCATTTTTGGCATGCTATTAATGATGATTTTTTGTGTAGTAGTTTTAGTTTTTAGAAGCTTATGTGATTTGTAATCATTTAAAAAATAAAAAATAATTACGCAGACACTATTGATTATTGGAAAGATGTAACAATGATCGCCTTGAGACGAATACAAAAGACTACGAATTACAAGCATCTAAATTTGATGCAACATACAATAAAGATTCACTTAAATAGTTCGACTCCAGAATAAGACTAAAAAGTGGCAGCTAAGGTACTCAAAGTAAACTCCATTCCGCGACTTCTTCAAGGAAGATGTCCCAAGATCAAGGAAATATGTGCAAAAAGGGGGTTGAAAGTACAAGTGCAACTCATTTTTAATTACTCCGCCAAATCACCTCGGTAAAAGGGCATGTCTACTTCAATGTAGACCTTGTGACGAACTGTAGACATTTTCAATCCGACATCTGGCCTCCCTAAGGAGGTAGAAGAGGACAAACAAAGATGGTCGCAAACAGCAAGGAAGTTAAGGTCTCACAATGCTGCCAAGCGAGGACACTTCTCCCACCGGAAGCAGCGACACATTTGCCAACACTTTGATCAATCATAAACTAAGTGCAAGAAGCATCTATCGGCGGACAGAACGATACAAGGTAACACCGAAACGCTGGCGAGTAAACGATAGACTCATCCCTTAGGAGGTAGTCCGTAACTCTTATTTGAAATACGAGAAGAAATTACAAGGTCTCAGTGAACCAATTTGGTGTTCACCCAGAGCAGGTGACCACACATAACAAGTCTTATCACGACTCATCGGTGCAAATGCCAGAACATTATAAGACTCTAGAGTTGGAGATGTTCCTTCAGCTTTGGAAAACCCAGAGTATGTTCTTCGAGTAAGAGCATTAGAGGAAGTGTGCTATGCAAAAGATAATGCCTACAATGATGAAAAAACACCATTATATAGCCATATTGGTTCACCAAACGGGTGTTTTAGCATTAACTGTCAGCATTGAATACCGTATGGGAAACGAGGAGACGACGGTTTTCCTGCACAAGATCACGTTCATCCAATTAACGAGGTTGCACACAACCCCAGTAATTGGGGGGAGTAATCGATACTCAATTGTCTCGCGATCTATGCCGTACACGCATTACCATGCAATCTATGTTGTACACGTATCTTCTCGATCCTATGACAAACCCTAGCTCTTCCTCCACAGGCCCATGGGCTCAGTCCACAATTCAAGCAGTATTTTACCACGTGCCTGACACGAGCATTAGAAACCCTAGTCACTTTTGACACACGGATCACACCTACAAATCACCAACTGATTTAAGGTACTCCAGTCTCTTCAAAACTCGTCCGCATGATGCACTTTGCTCGCTGATGCAGGCTCGTAACAGGCGGAGCCCCGACCTAGAAAGCTTAGTCAACTTTGGCTGATGACGACGACTTCTGGTTCGTCCCGACACCTAGTCCAGCCAGCACAGATGTCGATAGTTTAGGAAGTGGGAGTCTAATCAGCGCTATCACGCCTGGTGAAGATGACTCGCCAGGGACAGTAGCCCCCTTCGCGGACGACGGCCACCGAACCCGATAAGGTAAACCTAGCCGGTGACAACTGACAACAACAATTTTTTATCAAAGCCCAGACCTGTATCCCCCAGTGCGCATGTGTAGATGGTGTGGAAGGTGGGAGCCTAGTCAGTTTTGACTGATGTCGATGGTTCACCACAGGACCACTGCTCTTGTACAGACTATGGTCGCCAAATTACCAACCACAAACTTGTAGCCCCCACTGCACAGGTGTAGATGGTTTGGAAGGTGGGAGCCTAGTCAGTACCGAACTAATTCCAACGGCTTGCCGCAGGACCACTGCTCTTCTATAGACCATGGTCGCCGAAAACCCCCAAATTTGTAGTTCGATGCACACGGGTGTGGATGATTTGGAAGGTGGGAGCCTAGTCAGTCCCAACTGATATCGTGGCAAACCGAATGCCCTCGCCCCAAACTTGTAGTCTACTCCGCGCGAGTGTAGATGGTTTGGAAGGTGGGAGCCCAGTTAGTCCTGAACTGATGTCGACGGCTTGCCACGGGATCATCGCTTTTCAACAAACCATGATCGCCGAATTCTCATATCCCAAACTTGTAATCCGCTCCACACGGGTATAGATGGTTCGGAAGGTGGGAGCCTAATTATCCTTGACTGATGTCCTCGACTGATGTCAAAAGCTTGCCACGCGACCATCGCTCCCTTGCAAAGCAGCAGTAGACGAAAGAAATCACAACTCAGGCAGCGTCTACAAGTTCGCACAAGCTAACATTCCATTATCAGCAATGGCTAATCGAGCTGACCTAAAATTCATCTCGTTGACACGCGGATGAATGCTACATGGAATGCCAGACCGAGCTTACTGATGCGCTATTTTAGTAGCACACAACTTAATACCCTGCTTTGTAATTTGTAGTATAGAATAAGTAGGGATCGTTCTAGACCGGGGATTAGAGGGCTTGTTAATTACACTAATAATAATTAAAAGAAAACTAACAACCTAATTAATTAAATAAAAGGGGATTGGATTTTCTAAATTAAATTATGAAAATAACTACGAAAATTAATGTAAAGATAATAAACTAAAGAGATGGCAAAGATGAGAAATTAGCTAAGGGTTTTATCTCCACACACCAAACATATGCTTATAAATTAATCTTCAATAATCACTTGCTAACTCGTGAGAGACAATGCTCAAGACTAACCGTGACCGCACTGCATTAATCTTATTATTTTCCCAAGTTCGTTGAATTAAACTAAGCGTCGCTTTCAAACTATTCTTATCATGCTATCTAAACAGGAATCGCAAGTTAAATAGCAATCTAAGATCATTAAGTTTTGTGGAAAATATGAACACTGACTAGGCAATCACAAGTATGATCAGCATCTTGTTCTTGCCTAGGTTTTGACTTAACCTTACCAACGTTCCTTGCATGCTTACTAAGTTGGCCACCTTAACAAACATACAAAGAAAAGTTTTCTATAAAGCAGTTAAGCAAAACACAATCACTAATAGCAAGGAAGACTAAATTCAATTAATTTATAAGGCACATGTTCGGGGCTTCGAATCCACCCCTAACTAAGAGGAGTTTAGCTAGACATATTAATTATGTTCAAACAGTAATCCATAATCAATAATCAAACTAAAATACGAGAAAGAGATGTTTAGAGATGAAAACAAAACACTGATCCGTGGTGGTACTGAGTAGAACTGGGGTGCGAATAACGCGAAATCGCCTCCTTCACCTTCCTCACGCGAACTGCTCCTTCGCTGTCTGCTTCACCTCTCTTCCTTCTCGATCTTTGCTTGTGAAACAGAGTGAGAGAGATAAGGGGATGACGAGGGACAGCGAGAAAGAGAGGGAGATCAGGCGATCGGTTGAGTCTGGCTGAGAACGGGAAGAAGGGACGAAGAGGGAAGGACGAGGGACAGCGACGGTGGCTACGGTTTGGCGAGGTGGCGATAATCAGGGAGGAGGTCGATTGGTTGAGTGGAGAGAGGACGACGAAGGGATGTCGCGAGGAGGAGGGATCTGCGAGAATGGGGGTTCGATTAGGTTTGATGAGGAGGTTGTAGATCGGTGGATGATGAACTGAGGACGATGGCTAAGGTGAAGGAGGACAGTGAAGATGGGTGATGATGGGTTCAGGGCGATGGACTTGCTGCGGCGGTGGATTAGGAGGCTGTGGATGGGATGCAGTGGATGGGATGGCTTGCGTTCAGGACGATGGAGATGGATGGTGGGTGACAGCGGCTAGGGTTTGTGCGAGGATGATCAGGGAAGAAAAAGGAGATGATGGAGGCGATGGATGAATGCTATTGCTCGACGGGTGGTTCTTTTCTCAAAGCCAGGTATGGCCCCTTTTTATTCTTGTTTTCTTCTTTCTGTGGTTTCCTTGTTGGTGTGGTTTCCTTGCTTGTGTGAAGTCCTTGTGCAATTAGTATTCCTAAATTGCCAATTTGCTTCTATTTTAAAGTATTTTAATTGGAAACCTACACAAACATGAAAATAACAATTAGTACCATAATTAACAAATAATAGCTAATAATACATATAGAAATATGGTACTAAAAATAGCATAATTATGCCCCTATCACTTACAAAACCTGACTCGGGACAAGAGCTCTAGCTCAAAGACAACGCATGTGCTCGGCTACCTCAGTTCACTCATGCCAGCCGCAGCAATTGACAGTCAGATATGCAACTTAAGTCTCCAAGGGCTTACCTAGAGGATGAGTTACGGCTTGGGTAACCTAGCCCACTGCCAAACAATTCGCAAAACACCCACTATTGGATGTAACTAGGCAATAGTGACTCTGAGACCTCACAAAAGAACATGTCAAAATCACCCACGACGTAAATGGTCAAACTCTCAACAGCAGACAGACCACTTGACTTCCTGCTGACCCAACCAGACTTGTGTCAAAGTAAAACGACAATACATAATGGAAAGCACGAGACAGGAAGACCAAACAAAATACGAGCATAAATTGTACTATAAGTAAACTTGTTTTCATTAGCAATTGAAACAAAATGTACAAATACACAAAGTCTATTCCTCTCCAGGAGGGCATACAGAAACAGGAGAACTAAGCTCAACAGTGGAAGGAGCAGGAGTTACGTCCATGCATGCCTCAATCTGAGCATCATGATCTGGATAACCCTCTTCTTCTGATGACGCAGAAACCACTGCTAAGTTTGTGTATGATATCTTCTTATAATACTCGAGCTCACATTCCGGACGCTCCTTCATTAACGCCATCAGCTCTAAGCTCTTTTTTCATGCGCATTTGCTTCAGCAAGTTCACGCTCCAACAACTTCAGTTCGCCAGTCAGCCTGAGAGTGCTCCGTAGCCACACTACTCTTAACAACATTGAACTCATGTTGCTCTAGTAGAAGCCGGTCTTCAGCCTTCCTCGCTAGTTAAGCATTGAATTCCATGTCGGCCTCTAACTTCTGCTTCTGGGTATCCCAGTCAATCTCCTTCATGACTCTCTCTTCAGCAAACGACTGCAACTCAGAGCGCGTCTTAGCCGCAGCTTCCCGCACAACCTCTAGATCATGGCGGATCAGATCCAACTCTTGCTTGAATCTGTCCCTTGCGGACACTGCCTCTGCCAAATCAGACTCAAGGGCCTCCAGACGAACCCTCTGAGTCTCATAAAAAATGGCTGACTGTTCTAGCTTCCTTTCCTCAATCTGCTTCCTCAGCAGCTCAATTTCAAAAAGCGCATCAAAGTACAACTTTTGCATATGCGAGAAGACACGCTCCAGCACACCCTTTCACGAGCCGCCTCGACCTTCGTCCTAGCGATGACCACCTGGCTCAAATGAGACATCCCCAGCATAAGGTGCGTTAAGCCTTTGTCCATATGCCCTTTTAGCGTATCCTCCTCGGGTTTCGGGCGTGGTCCATCAGCCAGTTAAGACGACTACTTATGTGCTTCTTTGAAGCATAGTCCACGTCGATCTCCTAGTGCGACTCAGCGGAATTCAAAGGAAGAGAGGGAAGCCAGTTTTTTAACGGACCCTCCATCACCCTGATATGCGGCCTGGAATGAGATGGGGAACAACGCGAACTATAAGAAGGATGACCCACTTCACCGCGGCTACTATTGGATGGTCTTTCTTTGGAGCGATTGGACTCTGGGACCTTAGGCAAATCTTCATAAAAAACCTCCAATGGAACATCCCTGGAGTGGTTAGCAACGGCCAACATCAACTTCTCGCTCAAAGCTTCAACTGGCTCGGTACTCAGATTCGTTGCATCTTCAACTCCTGCTAATCGAAGATGGTCCCTCTCCCAGTCGGATACTTCAGTCTCCGCCCTGGCAGGCTGACTAGGTTCACGTTCCGCCCTCATTGGATCAGATCGTTTGGGCGCTGACTTAGTCCTAGCACGAGACTTTTTCGAACTTACAAAGGAGGCGAGCGTCTTATAGAAAGTCTCTCCGTGTCAAACGAAGCAGGAGCCTTAATTTTGGCGACCTTCCTATTTCTGAAAGGGGTTCCACCTTCAAACTTAACCTTTGACATTCTGTAAAGAGCGGCGACCACATGCCAGTTGGCCCACAAACCACTGCAGCTGAAGTTAGCAGGACATATGACTCCCTCCACACTCATTATCGTCAGGTCACGGAATGTCTTCATAGTGTTTTGCTCTTTTAGGGAAAGAGGAGTAGTAGGGAACCTCACTGTGAAGAAACATATGCAATGATCAACGTACAATCAACGCAACAAATTCAAAAGATGAAGCTATACTTACAAATTGGCCTGAACTCTGGCTCAAAAAGCTGAATTTCTACGAGAACTTGAAGTCATCTGGCAAGTTCCCGAAGCAGGCCGACGACATCATATTGTAAACGATGTGATCATTCAGCCGAGGATAAGTCACCAACTGAATCACTGGCGAAACCACGTTGACACCAGCGTCCTTCACTCTGATCAAAATGAGATGGATGATCTTGTACCCATTGGGTACCAATTGGGCATGAGGGATTCTGAGGAAATCCAAGAAGCCCGAATCTCGTCAAGAACAGGAAAGCGAACTCAAGTTTGAAGTATTTTGCGGTGCAAACAAACAAACCCTTCCGGGGGAAACATTGGCGTTTGATCATCCTTTAGAGCATACAATGGCAGGTCCTCAGGGACCCCGAACGACTTTTGGATTTTGCCAAGGCCCGCCTCCAAAATCAACTTATATTCAAAAAACTCGAGGCCCCTGGCCAAAGTTTCGTCATCAAGATGGTTTTGGTGAGCCATGACAAAGGTGAACAAGCTTTTAACTTATACATCGTAAACGTGTCATGATGATCTCAAGAAATATTAAGCCCAAACGTCAGCCCGACACTGATCCGACCCAAGCGGTTCTAAGCCCGCACAATGCAGTTCGTCCGACGGACCCGAAATCATTACAGCCTACTAAGCCCATGCCTCTCACAGCTATCCTCAATACCTGTAAGCCTTACTAAGGCAAGTATCTAGAGGATCAACTTCAGACAGGCAAGACAACATCACTTTCTTCCAACAAGGAAGCAAATACTAGATCTTTACGAGATTGAGCTGTTGAGGAAGCAAGTTGAAGCTTTCTCAGATATTGGAGCTGAGTCCTGGTCCATTAGGTTGGAGGCTCAAAAAGTTCCCTTGGAGGCGCTTGAGTTCGACTTGGCGGGGGTAGTGTCCGCGAAGGATCAGTTCAATAATGAATTGAACCTTGTCCGTCGTGACTTGTAGCTTGCCCGCGAGACTGTGGCTGGAGTGCAGAGTGAACTGCATGTTTTGCATGCTCAGAGGATCAAGAAGGAGTCCAAATGAACTGTTCAATGTCAGCAGTTGGAGGCCGACATTGAGTTCAATACCAAGAGTGCGTGGACCACTGAAGAGTAGTTCCTTCTGGCGCAAAGTGAGTTGAATATTGCCAATGATAAGCTGGGTGCTGAGCAATCCAAGACTGAAATGCTGCCGGGTGAGATGGAACAGCTGGTGTCGGAGCTCGCTGAATCAAGAAGGCACAAGGGAAAGCTTTTCAATGCCCAATGCACGTTTGAATTCAGCACAGTCATGCATGGAAGGCTAGAGTTGTTGCATCTGATGAAAGAAGAGCATCCCGACTAGGATATCTCCTATTATAAAGAGATTGCATATGCAGAGTTTGGAGCGACCTCCGATTCGTCTGAAGAAGAAGGCAGCTCTGATGAGGAGAATTGAGAGGCAACATCTACAGATGTGTCTTCTGCTTCTTCCCCTGCTAAGTCTAGTTTTGTTGTATCCGACTCTCCTCCTGATGAGGGGTGAATCTTGTATTTTCCTTCCAGTTTGAAAAAAAAATACTTTGTACTTGTTTGTCTTCCTTTGTTTTTTTTGCTAGCTTTTACCTGACACGTGTACGGTGCTGATCTGATGACGATTTGATGTATCATCAGCTACTCCCCCCCGAGTTGGTGGGTCATTTTCTCGATCCACTAGGTCATTTCATGAAGCAACTGTTCAGTCATGATGATTGAGTTTGAATTGTTTCCTCGAGCGGCGAATTTCATTAATTGAGCGTGTGCCAATTTGAAAGAAGGAAAGGCGGGTGTTAAGTTTTCTATATAGATCTCTTGCTTGCGAAGTATAGCCCATTTACTCTTTCAATCTCAGAGGTTCTCCTTTGTCGTATTGCATTTTGTACTTTTGACTTTGCATAACCTTCGTATTCGAAAGCTTGTACTTTCTTTCATGGCAGGCAAAAATCAGTTTCCTGGTGAACTGTTTGTTAAGGGCCACAAGTTTTTTAAATAGAGGTTGTTTTCTGAATCTGATCTGGAAGTCCACCGTAAGACATACGAGATTCCTGATGATATGGTGCTCTACATTCCGGGCACCGATTTGACGCCATTGTCCCCTCCTGATGGGTTTATTTGTCTTCACCGAGGTATGCTACAATCCGGTGTCCGTTTTCCTGTTATCAAGGAGATGTGAGAGTTTCGGGCATACCTTGGTATTGCACCCTCTCAACTTATGCCAAACGAGTATAGGATTGTTTTGCCATTCTCATTAGGGCTAAGGTCGTTATTGTCCGAGTGTCTTCGAGGGTGATGCAAATGTTTACTTATCCTTGGATAACCGAGCATGTTGTGTGCGTGCTAACGTCGCCCGACTGCTTCGACAATCTGCTTTATGAATTTAAATCATGGCAGAAGTTTTGTTTCATGGTTCATACGAACTTGACATACTTTGAGCTTGCTGGTCGTTTGGTCGAGCATGAATTTATACCACTGAGTAAGTTGACTCTTTTTTGTTAATTTCATGTTAAATTGACCCATTGTGATTTTGGCAGGAGATTCCAAACTTCGCCACTTTCTAGTGAAGATAAAACAATTTTGGATGTGTTACACGACATGCCTTGTCTAGATGTTGTGGATGTCGTTAAGTCTTCTAATGTCGTGCGCAGCAGATTGTGGGCTTATTGGCACATGGCTTCCACTCTTTTTCGGGTAAAGAAGCCAAAGCATGAAGGTGCGTCTGTTTCGCGAAAGAGGAAACTTCCCAAGATTAAGGTTCCAAGCCCTTCGAGGAGGGCAGAAATAGATGAGGCGCTTCCTTCTCCTGTGCATCCGAAGAGGTCTTGTGTTTTGTCTAGATCCGTCTGCAGGCGCTTGGCCTCGTCCGAAGAACGTGATGCTGTCAGGCAAGTGCCGGATGAGATTGTTGTTTCTTAGGGGCGTGATGCTCAGGCCATGACCCCTATCTCCCTCCCTGACTTGGAGAGGGAGTATCTGCAAATGGTTGGCGTGGAGGATGTGACCAAACTAAGCACCAAGCAGGCAGAGTTTCTAAATAAAATGATGTTGCAGGCGCGCATAGAAGCTTTTGATGGTCATCCCTTTTCAATAAAATACTTTGAGCTCTTCCTTTTTCTAGATCATGAACCTGTTGAAGAGTCATCCGATCGTCGATGTCAAGGTGAAAAGTCTCGTTCTCATCGCCTGTAATGTGCTCCATCTCGTTCTCGTCCTCAAATTGAGTTGACGACGGGTCCAAGGAATAACTCGCTTCCCTCATCTCCTTCAACTGATTCTGAATCGGTGCATGAAAAGAGCCAGTAGTTGCGGGCAAAGGAAAAGCTGTTGATGAGGGATCTGATGCAGTGAAGACGACCAAGGGCGGTGCTGGGGTGATTACGGTTTCAAATGATCTTCATCCGGATGCCCGAAACAGTCTGTTTGCTCCAAACGTAGTAAGGATGAACAACCAAGCTTGGCATTAGGAAGTTTACATCTCTTACACTTCAAGGAAGCATATCAGCAGGTGGAATAACTGATTGGCGAACTGCGCCCTGGAGCCAGTGGGAGAGACACTAGGAGAGCGTTTGGATAAAGGGCAGAAACATTTTGCGCTGGGGATGTCATACCTGAATCAAACGACCTCAGCTGGAATTGAAGTCGAGGCCGCTCGTGAGAGAATGTATAGCATGGAGCGAGTCTTTGCTAACTTGCACACGTCATACTCAGACGCTTGGCTAGGATGTTTTATGATCGATCTGCTGTTGAGAGCTCTAACTTCTTGTGCTGCAATAGTTTTTGCAATTCTGGTCAAACTTGTTTTTAAAGATTGGGGAGTGTAATACACCCTTTGTTTGGCGGCTTGGATATCTACCAACAGTTGCTGTTATAAGAAAATTAGTCAGAGTGTCAGACTGTGGTCCCAGCGCGTGCATCGTTGTAGATGATCGGACAATGTCCTTGCTAGTCGCATGGGTTGAGTGTTTTGAACTTTGACCGAACTTTTGACTCGTTTTTACTCATTATTCATAGAATATGCTTAATTGGACCGGCGGTTATTATCGCTAGTTATAACTGACTAAACCGGGGTCAGGTTTCGGCGATCATGGTGGTCCCTAGAAGCCATCTTGATCAGGCATTGAGAGCACTGACTAGACTCCCACTTTCCAACCCATTTTGATCCGTTCGTGGCAGACTAGGAATTGGAGCGAGTCAGAAGTTATCATCGTCAGTCGTTCTGACTAAACTTTGGCGGGGTTCGGCGATCATTGTCTGTAGTTGGCCAATGATCCCTGGCAAGCCGTCTTTACTAGGCTATATGAGCACTGACTAAGCTCCCACTTTCTAGGCCGTCGTAAGCCGTACACAGTGAACTAAGCTTCGAGCAGACTAAAACCATCGTCATCAACGACCACTGACTAAGCTTTGGTCAGGGTTCGACGATCACTATCTGCGTACGAGTAGTGATACCTAGCAAGCCATCTTGATCAGGCGTCGAGAGCGCTGACTAGACTCTCACTTTCTAGGTCATCAGAATCCATTCTTTGCGAACTAGGCTTCAAGCATATCAGAAGCCATCGTCGTCGGTCATCACTGATTAAACTACCTCAAGCGTAGGCAACATTGCTTCAGAGCAAGTCTATTAATTTCATTACGGAAATCATCCTCTAATCATCGTGTGAAACAAATAACCAGCAAGCTTCAAAACTACATGTTTGTCTGGTTTGCAGCTTTTGACTTTACGTAAGCCCGTTTGCTGCCTCCGTGTTCTAGCTTGTTTTATTGCTTGTTTCGTTTCACATTCCAATTATAGCTACCCTAGGAGATTCCTAACAAGTCAACTCAAGAGCTCCCACACCTCTTCATCTTGTTTGTGTTGCTTATTCGGGTTCGGTTGCTTGTGATTATTCTGATTCAGAGGATGAGTCTATTAGTTACCCATGTTTGGACAATGATCCCTGACAAGCCGTCTCGATCAAGCATCAGAGCGCTGACTAAGCTTCCATTCTCTATACTGTTAACACCAGTTTAATTTAACGGACTGGGCGTTAGAGCGCACCCGGAGCTATCGCCATAGGTCAAAATTGAGTAAGCTTTGGTTAGGTTCGACAACCGTTAGGAAAACTCGTTTGTACGTTGTAGGCTCAATTGGAGGCGGAGAGCTAAGGTTCGAGAGCTAGGCGATCTTGATTTGTGCTCAGGATCTTGAACGTGTTTGCCAGTTTGATTGCACAAGGATGATACCATTCTCTTCCCAGGCCACCAACGTCTCCATTACCCCTCGTGGAGATGCTTCTGAGATTGAAAGGGGACATGCAAAAGCTACGACTGAACATGAAACAGATCAGGAACATAGCATCATGGATGCTAATAATGATTCAAGAACATTAATGATATTAGATGCGACAGTGGTTATGAATGGAAACCATGCAAACCCTACGGCCGCCACATCCAACAAAACTGCACCCAAACAAGTTAGTTGGGCATCGCTGTTTGCTAGTCGCAAAGAACAAGGAACTACTAGGTTGTCCTATGTCCCTCCATCCATGGTTGCAGCCGTGGTGCAGATCAGGGTTGCAGAACATAACAAAAGAATGGTTGAATGTGAACAATACATTATAGGCAATTTGTTGGTAAGAGGCTTTCATATAGTTTTGTTAATGAAACTTTGAAGCGGATATGGGGTTTAAAAAATGGATTTGAGATGTCTGTATATGGTGAAAAGGCATTTGTATTCAAGTTCATTAATGAAACAGACAAGATCCACGTTCTAGAAAAGGGTCTTGTGCACATAGCGAGCAAATTGTTCCTTATCGAGCCATGGAAACCTTACATAGAAGACGATGTAGAAGTACTTAACTCAGTCCTTGTCTGGGTTAATTTGAGAAAAGTTCGACTATTTCTTTGGAGCCCTGAAGGATTGCAGTCTATTGCTAGTGCAATAGGGGTCCCCCTAATGCTAGACAAAGCAACTGAGCAAAGGACTAGGCTCTCTTTTGCAAGAGTTTGCGTTGAGATGGCCTCAAATAGTAAGTTCCCATCTGAGGTACGGGTGGTTTCCGATGGTGGGAGGATCACTAGAGTGGAAATTGAATACTCCTGAAAATCGGAGAGGTGCAAACATTGTGTGAGTTTTGGTCATAACTCTGCTAAATGCCCAAAGCAGAAGGATACTACTAAGGCAACTGCAAAATACTGGAAGCCGCAAGAGACTCAGGAAAAGCAGAGCACTGAAGGAGTATCAGACGGCTGGACAAAAATTACTAGTAGACTCAAGGACACTAGAAAACAACACTAGGAAAAGATTAAATCTAACAAGGGTACTCAGAATGAGACACACAATGAGATGCAAAGCGATCAGCTCAATGAGATTCAAATTGAGGTGCAGAATGTTGAACATAATGAGGTGTAGGAAGACATGCAGAATGTGGCAATTGTGAGTGGTACGCCAAATGTAGCATAGACATCTCACAGAATGAGTTGCAAACTGAGTTGTAGAGTGATAAAATGAATGAGACAGATGTTGAGGTACTAGAAGATGGAAAGCATAGCTTGACAACTGCAGTGCAAGTAGTAGAAGATAATGCTGATGTGCAAGCAGTAGAAGCCAATGTGCAAGCAGTAGAAGACAATGTGCAAGCAATAGAAGCCAATGGGCAAGAAGTAGAAGCCAATGTGCAAGTAGCAGCAACCCAGCCAGTAAGGATCACACCATCAACTAGTCAGGTTGATAAGGCACCATCTAGCTAGTCCGATAAGGAACCAAGTGCACCTAGCACAGTGAGAGCTACTGGACGCCGCAAGGAGATAGCATTAAAACCTTCTCAGGGAGTCACAAATAAGGGGTTGGAGAATGTGATTAGTCACAAAGGTAGCATTAAGCAGTCACAGACTCAGGCTAGAGTTCACAATCTAAGAAGCAAAAGCAATCCATTTGATGTCCTACAAATAATGGAGTCTAAGCCTGCAGCTAAAAGGACTTACACAACTAGAGCTCCTAAGCATACAACAGGACACGATGTATCTAACCCAGTGGGGGGGTGTAAACTCACAAGCTGAATGATTAGATGATTAAGTCAGCATGCTGGAATGTTAGGGGCCTTAATGAACCCTTTAAACAAAGTGAAGTTCGGAAACTAATTCACAAGCATAAAGTCAGTATTATAGGTTTGGTAGAGACAGAAGTCAGTAATGAAAAAAAATAAAAGATTCAAAAGGAACTGGTGCGTGATTGGCTAGCAGTGGACAACAATGACCTAGTCTAGGGAGGGAGAATCTGGGTTCTTTGGGACCCTCAAGCAGTGAACATTAGTGTAGTCTCAAGGTCAGAGCAGGCCAATTTTTTGAATGCTATTTGGCCTAATGGCTTCACATGCATTTTAACATTCGTATATGGTAGCAGCTACAACACTATCAGGAAGGAATTATGGCTTGAACTTGAAACTTTTTCAGTCAACAACAAACTGCCATGGTAAGTATTGGGGGACTTCAACTAGATACTGAACTCACAGGAAAAAATAGGTGGGGGGAGATAAGACCAGGACAATTTATAGACTTCGCTGAATGTGCTTTGAAGTCAGGCCTCTTTGATTGTCAGTACAAGGGATGCTTCTTAACATGGAGTAACAAGAAAAATGGTGAAAATAGAGTCATGTCCAAACTCGATAGGACAATGATTAATCAGGAATGGCTAATAGACATGCCTAACTCTGAGGTGGATTTTCTCAACCCAGGGGTTCAGACCACTCCCCAGTTGTTCTAACCATCTACGAGCACAGGAATCCAGGGCCTATCCCGTTCAAGTTTTACAACTATTAGGTGCATGAGAAGGGCTACATGGACGTGGTGCAAGATGCCTGGAGCCAGACAGTGAATGGTAATGCAACATACTATTTCGTACATAAACTAAAAAGAGTAAAAATACAACTGACGGAGTGGAGAAAAAATAATTTTGTTAATGCCAGCAGTGGTGTCATTGCAGCGAGACAGTTCATGGAGGGAATACAAAGCTCACTTCAGTTGGATCCTCTTAATCCTACTCTTGTAGATACTGAAAAAGTGGCAGTTAAGAAGTATGCACTTGCAGCCCGAAATGCAGAATCAGAAGTGGTGCAAAAAGCTAAAGCAAAGCACATGCTATCAGGTGATGAAAATGTCACATATTTCCATCAGCATTTGCGTGAAAAAGGGTCAAAAAACAAGATACTATCAATCTACAATTCTCATAATGAAAAGTTAGAAGACATGAAGGATATAGAGACTGAATGCATTAAGTACTTTGAAGAAATTTTTGCTGGAGAACAGAGTACCTATGACATAACAACCATAGATGGTTTGCAACCTAAACGAACATTCAATGCAGCGGAGGCTTTAGAGTTGGTCCAAGAGGTGAACAGAAATGAAATCACTGAAGCACTGGTTTCCATAGACTCAGAAAAGCCCCCTGGCCCTGATGGATTCTCCTCACTATTCTTCAAAACAACATGGAGGGTTATAGGCAATGATTTTACAAGGGCAATAAAGATTTTTTTTCAAAAACAGAAAGTTGCTTGGGGAGTTAAATGTTACGTGTATTACTTTGATTCCAAAGATTACTAATGCTTCTTACTTGGCTGATTACAGGTCGATATCTTGTTGCAATGTCTTGTACAAATGCATCACGAAGATCATGACAAACAGGATGAAGAAAGTGATTCACAGGCTGGTTAGCTCGAAACAGTCAACATTCATACGAGGCAGATACATTCATGACAATGTGATGTTAGCTCATGAATTAGTCAGGAATTATCACAGAGACAAGGGAGTCCCTAGATGTGCAGCAAAGATTGATCTTAGGAAGGCTTATGATACGGTTAAATGGGAAACAATTGAGCATGTCATGTAAAAAAATGCACTTCCCTGACTTGTTCATTGACTGGATGAAGGTCTGCATCATGACACCTAGGTTCTCCATCTCTGTCAATGGTTCTCCTAAAGGATTCATCAAGGCCAAGAGAGGCGTACGAGAAGGGTGTCCAATGTCAGTGTATTTGTTTCTCCTGGTAATGGAAATACTACACTTAATACTCAAGGAAAAGGTGGAGGAAGGAGAGTACGGGTTGCATCCTAAGTGTAGCAATCCACAAATTACTCATCTATGCTTTGCAGATGACTTAATTGCATTTTTCCAGGGAAGCACCAGGTCTGCAATGGCACTATCAAATGCTTTAAGAACATTCAAGTCATGTACTGGGCTTGCTATAAACTGCTCTAAGAGCAATTTGTTTGCTGCTGGGGTTTCCAGTGAAGTAATTCAGTTGATAACTAGGTGTCTTGAGTTCAACCTAGAGGCGTTTCCAGTGAAGTATTTGGGTCTCCCCTTGATATCTTCCCGCTTGGACTATAATCAATGCCTACCACTGGTAGATAGAGTTCGGAAAAGAGTCCAATCATGGAAGAATAGGACACTCTCATATGCAGGCAGAGTCACCCTCATCAAAACAGTTTTTAACAGTTTCCATGTTTACTGGACATCTTGTTTTATTCTGCCTAAAAGTGTACGAGATGATATAACAACAATAATGAGGAACTTCTTGTGGTCTGGCTCTGATAACTACACAAAGACACCTATGGTTAACTGGCAACGTATTTGCAATCCTTACAATGAGGGAGGCTTGGGCATAAGGTGCATTGAAACGTCAAACAAGGCTGCAATGATGAGGCATGTATGGAATATTGTTTTGCATAAAGATATCCGGTGGGTACAGTGGACTAAAGCCAACATAATTAAAGACAAAAAATTATGGACTATGGGTATTCCGAATGAAGCATCTTGGTGTTGGCGTAAAATATACTAAAGTGCAGAGGTCAGGCTAGTTCACTAATAGTACATTCTATTGGCGATGGAAAGGATACTATGCTGTGGAAAGATCCATGGCACCCTCTGGGTATCCTACTAAATAGGTTCCCCCATCACATAACATACCATTCCTCACTTCACCGTAATGCAAAAGTAAGTGCACTTATTCAAAATGAAAAATGGGACATCAAAAGGCATGAGAGAATGACTATTGCTGATATTTGTGAAGACCTTGGACTGGTGGAAATAGACAGTGAACACAAAGATGTAGTCACCTGGATGGGGGGCCGAGATCGGGAGTTCTCTAACAAGAATGCATATCACTCAATGAGGCACAGATCACAATCAATATCTTGGTTCAAGCTAGTGTGGTTCACGGGAAGAATACCAAGACAGAGTTTCATCACTTGGCTAGCAATGCATAAGGCTCTCAAGACCCAAGACAAACTGCTGAAATGGAGAGTCATTGAACGATCGATATGCCCACTATGTAGTGATGAACCAGAGTGTGAAGAGCACCTATTCTTCAAATGCAGGTACTCTAGCTTCATATGGACGTGTATCCTTCTCCAATTAGGTTACAAACACCAACCCATGGACTGGGCTGCAAAGTGGAGATGATGTGAGATTAACTTCTCTGGTACTTCACCTAGCAGTGTGTTAAAAAGGCTTGCTTTGAATGCAACTACGTATCATCTCTAGAGAGAGAGGAACTGCGGATTACTTCAGTCCAAATTTAGAGCAGCTATTGAAGTAGTCCCCAAGATTATTGAAGATGTCAAGTTACGTATTTCAGTCTTGGATCTTCAAGTAGAAGATAATGCTGACAATAGGTTGTTCTTTGACAAATGGAGACTTGAAGTGCAGTTCAATATTCGCATTACCACTCTGCATGCATGGCAGTGGCTTGAACAAGGTTGGTTTAAAGTTAACTCGGATGGTTCTCTTACAGGAACTAAAAGAGGCTACAGAGCATTGATCAGGGACCATGATGGATTGGTGGTGGCAGCTGGGGCAGGGAGTCAAATAGAACAAATAGTCCTTCTTCATGAGCTACAGGGGATTGAATTGGGAATCAAATAAGCGCAGAGACATGGCCTCTACAGACTGGAGCTTAGTATGGATTCCAGTAGTGCTTTTAAGTACCTTATTACTACCAGAACTCCTCCATGGGAAACGATTCATACAACTAGAAGGATCAAGGAGGCAATCAAGAAGTTTGAAGGGTGCAGGATCATGCATGCAGTGCCAGAAACAAACCAGGCAGCGGATAAACTAGCAAAACTCTTACCTAATCATGAGTTTTTTGAGATCATTCCAAGTTCATTTGCGGAAGATATTAAGAAGATTGTATTTGATGCTGCTAGAAATAGGAAATATACACGAATGTAACCAGTCCATTCCTATCTTTATTCAGTGGTCTGGGGAGCCCATATAAACCCCCACGTTTGCCTTTCAAAAAAAAAAAAGGTTCGACAACCGTTATCTATAGTTGGACAGTGGATCCTGGCAAGCCATCACGGTCAGGTATTACACACACTGACTAAGCTCCCACTTTCTAACCCATCGTTGTCTGCTTCTGGTGACCTAGGTGTTAAAGCGGACTAGAAGCTAATGTAATCAGTCGGAGCTGACTAAGCTTTGGTCAGAATAAGATTTAGGGCGTGTAAGTCTGACTTGGATGTCCTGACTTACTTAGCTTGTATGGCGGTCTGATTCCAGTGTCCGATCGATTGATCAGACTAATAATAGATTGACCGTCTTTAATGAACAACAACAGAATAATAATAAAGCTGATGCCTTGGATTTAATGATAAATCTCTGTAGGCACGCTCCTTATTCTGTGGGCGCTCAGGGCCTTTGCTGTTGGTTCCTTTGCGTGTGCTGGGCCGGATCTGGCAGAGCATAAGCTTGGGCCCATTAATTGAGGGGCCCAATTAGAAAAAATCTTTGTGGATCAGCATGCCAGGGATACGGCGCATTCTGTGAAACGATTCAGTATCTATTACTTCCCCCAATTAATGGGTTGCTTGCAAGGTCATTAATTCGGAAGATGTGGACTTGTGCAGTTGCAATTGTGATTTGTCTTTTTCCCTATTTCTCTGGCATTTAATGTTGAAGCAACTGCTTGTTGATGCCCTTTCGTGAACAATTTCACGTATATATAGGCTGGTTATTTTGCATTTAAGCACTACAATGAGAATAGTAAAGCATGTTAATCAAATGCATCTTACTAGAGAATTTGCTTTGGATTTTCCAAAGGCTGAAGGAAGATCTCCCTTGCTGGAGTCTTCGAATGTTCTAACATTTGCGCAGATTAGTCTTGATAAGACTTGTTATTATTCGCTGCCACCTGATCTGGGTAGGCATCTTATTGATCCTATGAGATCTTGTAATATCTTCTTATATTTCGTAAAAGAATTAGAGACTATTCCTCAGGGGACAGGTCTATCTTCCATTTACTGTGGCTTTCGAGTGCCCATTTGCCACTGCCGTTGGTTGATAATTTCCGCAGTTAGTTTGTGGCGTTCATTCGATCTGAGCTTCACGCGTGACGCCCCAACCGGAAGGTAGGTTGGTGGAATGGAGTTCTGACGAATGCGACCTGCTTTCCAGTGATGTTAGCTCAGCCGCATTTCAGACACTTCCATTTTGAGGGTCATCCTCCTTTTGGTTCATTCTGCTTCAGTTTTCGTCCCTTTCCTTAGGGTAGGCTGGCGGGTTGAAGACGTCTGCGTTTCATTTCGAGGCTCATGTTTCCTCCTTCAAAGCATCCCCACAAGGTGATTGACGAAACAATAATTTGAGTGCGTTCTTTCACCTTCTGTTTGGACGCTTTACTTTCACCACCTTCTCTTTTGGCGGCGGATTAGCAAATCGGAGTCTCTACCCTTGTTTCAGCGGATAAATACTTGCATTGGACTTAGATACTTGTAGTGTACAAACTGATATACTAGTTGGTCGACAAGTTTTGTAATAACTCTCATTGCAATCAATAAAATCTATTTTATTTCTGGATTGTGTCTTGTATGAACAACTCTTCTAAACTAAAATGAAAAATAGAAAACAAGAAACGAAACAAAGCAACAAATAATTTAACTTCGAGCAGAGACTGAGCTAATCCGGCCTTGAAAAAGGCGCAAATGGTCCTGGCTCGGATTGCATGGTCTCTCTAGTGAAGTTTTTTTTAAAGCTAATGAAGTTATTGAATAGTGGACTTCGTGCTGGCGGGCAATTCCTTGCTGATTAACAATTCTTGGATTGTGTTACTAGCTCTAAAGTTACTGAATAGTGGACTTCGTTAATTAGCTCTTTATTAGACTAGATTGTGTTGCTAGCTCTGACTTCTAGATCTCCAATAGTTGCACTTTGGTTAACTGGGCTCCTCTGCCCTCATAGAGTGATTCTCCTATTTTGTCTAGGCCCGATGCCTGACATGTTGGTTCTTTGGGCCCGAGCTGTAATTGTCAACAATTCAGCTACTTCAGGACTACATAATGGCAGTCTCTTGCAGCTGGTTGATCTCATTGGATAGTCCTTTTGCATGGTTGGCTGTATAATTTTTGCATTGGTGCAGGGTGTAGACCACTGCTTCCATATGATGAAGCCATGGCCTTCCCAGAATAATGTTGTAGGTGGATGGAGCGTCAACTACCATGAACTCTTGGACAAGGTACTTTCGTAACTATGGCTCTCGTGCCACCACCATTAGATTGATCTTCCCGATGGGGAAGCACTTCTCTCCGCTGAATCTTACCATAGGGTGGGTGGCAGGTGTTAAGTCTTTCTCCTGTAACTGCATGTTGCATAATGCACTTGGAACAGTACATTCAGTGAGCTTCCATTGTCAACCAAGGCCCTATTTACCTCCCACTTAGCGATAAAGACGGAGATAACCATGGTGTCCTTGTGAGGAGAATGTACCCCTGGAGATCCCTCTCTGTAAACGTCGGTGATGGGACCAGGCTGTGAACTCGTACGTGCTGCACTCGTCGGTCCTTATATTGAGATGGTGTCCCCATCTCATTTAGTGTCCTCTTGCGAACCTGTTCGATTGTTCCCCTTTGGGAGAGACCCCGTGGAGAACGTAAATGACGCCAGGAGCTACCTTTTCAATTTCCTTGACAGCGTCTGCCCTTTCCTTTGCTCGGACATGCCTCCTGTTCGAGCCTAGGAACTCCTTGAGCTTGCCATTCCTGATTCTGTACTCGAGTTTTCTTCGGAGGTTTCTACAATCCTTAGTATCATGTCCGGCTTCCTTGTGGTAGGCACAATATTTGTTGTCGCGCCCAACAATGTCTCTTCGTTGCTTAGGAGGTCATTTCTATTATTCCCAATCCCTGATGAAATCAAGGATGTAAGACTAACTGGTATTGAGAGGGGTGACAGACCTAAACTTGATGTAATTCGAGGCCTTGTTCTGCCTTGTGCAGTCCGAATCGGTCTTGTTGTCTTTGCACATCCCCTTGTTACCGTCATCGTCTTCTTTATTCTTCCCCTCCTTCCTGTCCATTGGGCATCTCTAAGCGGCCATCATTTCATCTAGAGTGATGTATCTCTGGGCATCTCTAAGCAAGTCTGTCATATTGGTTGCAGGGCCCAGAGTAAGGAAGTCATAAGACTTGCCTCTTCTTAGACCCGAAGTGAAACCATGACGGTGCTTTCATCACTACAACCGTCAATGAGGGTCAACTCATCATTAAAATGAGTGATGTACTCCCTCAATGTCTCGTTCTGTTTCTACTTTAGGGTCAACAAATAATGCGGGCCCTTCCTGAGTCATTGGCTTCCCACGAAGCGTGTAAGGAACGCCAATGCCAACATTCAGAATGAATCGATGGATTTCAGAGGAAGGCTGTGGAACCACGTCGGTGCTGATGTCTTCAGGCTTGCAGGGAATGTTCGACGCATTATTACTTCAGACCCTTCTTTGAGCGCCATAACATGCTGTAAGTCGCGCAAGTGATCGAATGAGTCTTTCGTCCCATCGTAAAACTCAAACTTTGGTGATGTGTATTTATTTGGTAGCGGTTCGTCCATGATATGATCCATGAACGGAGGGACCGTGAGACTAAACAATATGTTTGGGTTTTTGGCCTCGTTACGGATGGGGTCGTGCGAGACGTGGCTGTCAACTCTGGATGTTGAGTCTCTATTGGTCGTTCCTCCGCTTTTGTCCATTGAGAAGCTACCGAGGCAGCGTGACTCTCCTGAACATACTCTCTGGGGACCGGGCCATTCACTGCTCACGGTCTCCCTTTGCATGTAAATGATTCCGCAGTTTGAGAGCCTCCAACGTTTTTGTGATTTGTTGCTTCTGTGTTGAAAGTAGGTCCACTCTTGGGTCTGTTGTTGCTGTCACCGGTGCGGGGGTCTTAGGAGGTTTCTCCCATGGCAGTGGTGGAACGGGCAGTGCTCTGCTGGTTTGAGCATACGAGGGCTCAACAACATCTCCATTGTTTCGAGACATTGTTGTTACCATCTCGCTGATTCTCTAGAAAAGGTGGTACTACTGATTTTTCTGAGGAACTCTGTTGTTCCCCACGAACAACGCCAAACTATTGTAGTCGATGTCTGCTCTCATTCCTCGCTGCTTCCATAGACCTACACAAGTACCACACGTGAGCTAAGAACCACCGTGTGGCGCCCGATGACACTCCGATGCTTAAGTTAGATAAGGCTTAGGAGAGGTTTTAAGCTGTAAATTGGGTTTCTATGGCATACCTTAAGTTCATTGACCTTATCTCCCTTTTATAGTATGAGAGTCCTTGTTTGGCTAGGCCTTTGGTGGCGTAATTTATAGAAAGAGATCTTGCTGGAGATCCTTTCCTAATTGGGAGTTGTCCATGTGGGATACTTTCCCTACACAACTCGCGCTCTTAGATCCGTGGGAAAGGTTTCCCTTTCTGAGTGTTGTCCATGCAAGGAAGTTTCCTTACCCAACTTATACTTTAGTATTTGTTTCTTAGTCATATCTAATATGTTGCTGGCCTGCCAGTCTTGGGTAGATCTCTCAGATACTTGCCTTAGAGGTCTTACGAGTATCGGGCCTGACCGCGTGACACGTGGGCTTAATGACTCATTGCAACTCATATCCGATTGTCTGGATCCTGCAAATAATTGGCTTAGTGCTATTTGGGCCTCGCTGAATTGAGCATGCAATCGGGCTTGCTTTGTTATATTGACGAGGTTATCATGACACGTGTACGATGTTGATCGGATGACGGTTTGATGTATCATCAAATACAAACTCTGAAAATTAAAAATATATATTTTATTATTAAAAATGTCTAATGCATTTCACGCGGTAAGTTTTTTTCAATATTTTTGAAGAAATGAGACGAGTATCTTAATGCACATTTAAACAAAAATTATGAACTTCATGTTTTAGTGAATTCAAAGTTTGAGAGAGAACTCACTCTCGGCGATTAGAAATTTTTTCCCTAACCAATTCAAATTTTGACTGAGTCTAACTCCAAAGTTCGAAGTATCTATTTTTACCTTAGAATATGCTTGGAATTCAAAACTGATTGATGGTGAAAGTGTCGATGGTCGTAGGTTCAGTACATCATATTTAAAAAAAATGTATGTGGAGTGCCAACTGCGCGGGTAATACTGTAGTTTGTCTTGCAAATCAGCCAAGTGTTTAACAATTCATATACCAAATTAGAGATGGAAGATGGTTAGGATTGAAAGTTAAGAAAATGTTGAGGGTTGAGATTCATTTTCTATAATGGCATATTAGTAAATATAAAACATGTAGAAGTGCAAGGAAAATGAAAAATGATGAAAAAGTTGGTGGAATGTATATGTGGTGAAATAGAGAAAATTTTGTGATTTTGTTTTTCTCAAAATAAAAAATGTCATAACTATTTACTTAGTTATCGAATTATGGTAAATTTGACATTTGAATTTTTGAAGATCTTTCCAATGAAACCAATGATCGAAAAGTTCGATATAAAAGCTAAAAAAAAATTTATTATTAAAAAATAAAAATGTCTAATGCATTTCACGATGTTAGTATTTTCAATATCTTTCAAAGAAATGAGATGGATCGAACATAACAAGAAAATGTGAGTTGGGCATCATAATGCACATTCAAACAAAAAACTCTGAACTTTATGTTTTGGCAAAGTGTCATGTTTAGCCAATGCTAACGAAGCTACTGAAAAGCGAACAAGTGGGAAAGTCGTTCCTCGAGTGAGGAAGTCGCCAATGCACATTCAAACAAAATTTGTTGAAGTGTTGTTACTTAGCTTTGTATTGGACTGGATTGTGCCTCTAGTGCTAAATTCTGGCTCTCCGTATAGTTGATCCTCGATCGTCGAAGCTTTATCTTTGTTCGTGCGGGGTGATTCTTCCCTTTATCTGGATCTGGTATCTAATATGTCTGTCTCTTGGGCCCGAGCTGTAATTGCTAGCAATCTAGCTGCTTCAGTGCTGCGTAATGACAATTTCTTGCTGAAGGTTGATATCTGTGAATAGTCCCTTGGGCCTGGTTGGCTGTGTACTTTATGCATTCGTGCAGAGTAGAAACAACTGTCTCTATATGATGGAGCCAAGGCCTTCCTAGGATGATGTTGTAGGCGGATGGAGCATCGACCATCATGAACTCTTGGACAAGGTATTTTCGTAATTGTGGCTATCCCGCCACTACCATTAGGTTGATCTTCCCAATAGGAAATCATTTTTCCCCGCTGAACCCGACCATGAGATGGTTGACGGGTGTTAAGTCTTCATTCTTAAGTTGCATATTGTGGAACACATTGAGAAATGGGACATTTAGAGAGCTTCCCGTGTCCACCAATGCCATTTTCACTTCCCACTTGAAACGACGACCATATAACCAGTGCGTCATTGTGAGGGGAATAAACGCCTTGGAGGTCCTGGTTCGTGAACGTCAGTGGTGGGATCAGCCTTACGTGCATACTGCACTTGTTTGTCTTTGCATGCTAAAGTCATACAAGGCTTGAGAAATGCTTAAAGCTGTAAATTGAGTTTTGTAGCGTACATTTGTTCATCAACCCTGTATCTTATTTTTAATGCGAGAGTCCTTATTCGGCTAGGCTTTTGGTGGCGTAATTTAGGAAAAAAGATCTTGCTAGAGAACCTTTCCTATTTGGGAGTCGTCCATGTAGGAGAGTTTCCCTACACAAGTTGTGCTCCTAGATCTGCGAGAGAGGTTTCCCATTTAGAGTGTTGTTCATGCAAAAAAGTTTTCATGCACAACTTATACTCCGGTATTTGTTTCCTAGTCGGAACCAATGTATTGTGGGTAGGGGTGTTAATCGGTTCAAAAGATTTGAAATTGGATCAAAATCGAACCGAACCAAACTTGAGATTCGATTTTCGGTTCAGTTTTCTGATATTTCAAACAGAAAACGTAACCGAATTGTTTCGGTTTTTCCATCCTCTTACTGAAACAATTTTGCATTGCCATTACCATTCCCATACAGCTAGACGTAAACACGGATAAAACCTTTTCATAAATATGGATTTCAAATAAAATTTGAACCTCAACAAAAGTATATTATCCAAAAAAAAAATTTATACTAGTTTTTCTATTATAATAAAATAGATTAGCATTATTGCATTCTTATTAAACAAGCTCGAATGACCATACAATTCGATAAAACCTCCCAATAGTGCTAATGCAAAGAGAATTAGTTGAACAAAAAGAAAAATAGGCTCAGACACACGGTGCCCAATGAGTTTGCAAACTTCCGCCCAACCTGGCCGCCGGAATTCAAGACCTGATTTAGCCTGAGCTTCAAAAAGTCATGTTTCTCGGCCGATTTGATCCCCTTTACGAAACCCTTGGCGGCACTGAGGATGGTGTCGGAGAGGTACCCGCTGCCTTTGTAGTAGTTGATGTTCTCTGACCATGTGTGGCGTGCGCGGTGACTTCTTCAGCAAAAATGAACTTTGGCGATGTTAGGAGGTTTTTGACATATATATACAACAACTTTACAACAAGATGACCAAGATCACATGGGATCATTTGTACCCAGTTGTTGTAAAGCAACATAAACTCCTTCAACAACAGAGCCGAAAAAAGTCTCGAAACAAAACTCATTTATAAGATTATCAATAAATGGATCTTAGCACACCAGGCTCACCTATATCTATGATATTCATGGAGGACCTTTCTACTTCTCTAGCTGAATCCAATATCTATAAATGGGGTAGGTGGGAATTAAATGAGTGTGGGTGGGGTTGGGAATTGAGTTGGTGGGGTTGAGAATTAAATGGGGGTGGGCGGGGGGGGGGGGGGGGGGGGTGGGTGGGAATTAGGGTCGAAATTGAGTTGTTTGTCGTGGAACTAGGAGTTAAAAACATAAAAAGTTGATACAGTTTGGTTCGATTTATTCGAGGCTGAAAAAAATTCAAACCGAAGTAACTCGGTTCGATTTTGGCAATTTGGTTTCGGTTTCCGTTTTTTAGGCTCTATTCAATTCGGTCGATTTACATGGACCAATTAACACCCCTAATTGTTGGTCTTTCCGTCTTAGGTCGATCCCCTAGATACTTGCCTGATTAGGCCTTACGGATATTAGGCTTGACCATGTGACATGTGGGCTTAGTAAGGCGCTGGAATTTGAATCCAACCTTCTGCATTCTGCCAATATAGACCTGTGTTGTCTGGGCTTTGCCAGATTAGATGAGCAACAAAGTCTGCTTTGCTCTGATGAGATCATCGTGACACGCATACAACGCGAATTAAATGAAGATTTAGTGTATCATCAGTAATCATTAAATTAATGCATTGGTGAAGCAAATGTTTGTCTATGTTTAATGCGGGAAATGTTCTATGTAGATGTTGAACTCTATTTGTCCTTTTTTTTCCTATGGAATACACATTCATTGATGCAACACCAATGTCCTCTGACAACTTACTATTTGGCAGAAGAGACTAAAGGGACTGTTACTGAGAAATCATCAGTTGTTTTAATTTGATTGTTACTTTTGTATGCAACAAACTGGTCTTTGAAGTCTTACATGTTTGTCGATAGCCCGCAAATCAATTACCAATTAGGAATCACTGAACAAAAAAAAGGTTCTCCACTATCTAGCCATTTTATATTTACTTTCAGTATTTTAGATCTATTTGGTGCATTGTTCAAGTCTCATGTAATGGAAGTATGTAGTTAGGTTTTGATTATGCTTTGCATCTAACAGTCTCTAACTCTTTAGTAGAGAAGATCTTCAGGGCATTGTTGTTGATTGGACACAGAAGGAATTAGCGTCTTCGCCATGGTTTCTTTCGATGTCCCTATTTTAGCTATTTTCAATATCCCTTTAGGAGGGTGTATTGTATATGGATTCTTATGGAATTGATAAATAATTTGAAAAGTCCACGGACTCTTTAAATTGTCCACAAACTCTTTAAATTGTCCACGGACTTCTGCTGATTTCTTAAATCCATAGACTTTCTAAAGATTTATGAAAATCCGCGGACATTGTATGAACGACTTTTACAGATTTCTAATTATTTACAAGATAAAAAAGAAGTTGGTAAATAGTGATGAAACAAAAAAACGTCCGCATATAATTAACAAAAGTGAGAGATACATGTGCTAAAAAAACTAGAAAAAGAAAAGGTCGTTAATTAGCATCTTTAAAATAAGAAGTAAACGTCCATAAAATTGTATTATGATCATTCTTCTCCTTCATGATCATGGTCACTTTCTTCATTATCATTGTTAGCAAAGTTGATGTTTGCTTGAGCTGCTGCCCACATTTGATTAGCAATACTCATTCTCCATTGATTAGCATTTTCTCTTTACTTCTCTTGGGTTTGAATATCATCCCATTCAAAATTATCTTCATCATTCTCTACCGGATCATTTTCTGGTTCAGGAAGAAATTCATCTGAACGACATTCTTGTCGAAGAAAATTATGCAATCCTGCACATGCTGCCAAAACAAGCTCCGCTTGTGTCTTGTAAGGAAATGGTGGTGCTGATTTGAAAATTGTAAACCGCGACTTGAATATTCCAAATATTCTCTCAATTACGTTCCTCAATGAAGCATGACGAAGATTAAATAACTCAATTGTGTTGACAGGATGGTTTCCTGGACCGCCAAAATCTTTGAGATGATATCGAGTGCCACGAAATGGAGCTAAAAATCGACGTCGGTTTGGAAATCCACAGTCTCCAAGGTAATATACACCTGATCATAAAAAATGTGCAATTAGTATGTTTATACTTTATACTATATGGTATAAAATTCAATAAGTTTGCTGCATTTTTAATGCACGTAAAATTATACCTGATGGTATTTTGAGTCCATTTTGTCTAGAAATAGCATCATTTAACACTTTCGAATCATGAGCATAACCCTCCCATCCACTAAGCACATATATGAATTGTAAATCAAAGTTGCAAGCTGCTAAAACATTTTGTTATAGTTTCCCATGACGGTTCCTGAATCTACTGACCTCACGTCCAACAACCGTTGCAGGAATATGTGTGCCATCAATAGCTCCAATACAATCCTGAGAAAAAAGAAAAATAATTACAACATATGTACAAAAAGAATAAAAGAACCAATATTAAAACAATACAGTGATATAAATATTTGCTATAAACTTACATTGCGTACCTTAAAGAAAGGATAAAACCTTGTACTTTCTCTTATGTTAGGTGGTGTGGTATCAGGTAGCGGTGGTTTAGCCATGAACACTGGAGCTATTGTATTCAAGATTTTGTTGAAACTTCTACTAACAGTGAAATGAGATCGCTCGAATACCATTCGAGGTTCACTATATCGATTGTTTTGACCGACAACTAGTAAAAAGGTCGCAAGCATTTCTTCAACACAAATATATCTAGTACTCCGTAGAGGTGTTTTCTCTTGTATGATGAGACATAATTTTCGAAACACTTCAGGATACATTTTGTAGACATCCCGAAAGATATGTGGGTCTCCATCCAATAACTTATTCATGTATATGTATCCATTTGATGTCACCGGTCGTCGAGTCAATGGACGTCTAATACGTTCATCACTTATATTGGGCACAAGATTATAGAGCACATAAATCACTGCTTGTATTGCCGTTAATAAAATTCTCATGGCCTTGTAAAACTCTTCATCTTGTTCATCAACTCCATACATATCCATTTCACAGATTGCTATCAAAGCAAGTACCTGAACAAGGTCATTATATATTCATAATATTCACCTATTTGAATGCAATTAATTGTTAAGGACTAAAAAATCGCAATCCAACATTCAACAAAATCAAATTATTTAACACAACCAACTTAAAAATCATCACTTGCAAAATGAAATCAACACACAGTATTTAGCCTTATGCATATAAAAAAGTATCAAACTAAAAATCCGAATGGCCTATAGCTTATTAGTTTTATGCATCCCTTTGTGCCCAAGTGATCCAGTCAAGTCTTTGGTCTGGACTCATCTTCAAGAAGGTGTCTTGCTTTGTTTTAGTGTTAAGAAAACTAATCGCAAAAAACTGAGCACCATTATTCAATCCTAGGGTCTCTTGAATAGCAATCCAACATTTGTTGTTCATTGATTCTCTCTTCTCCATTATGCCACAAATTGTTTTAAAACTGGTGACAATTTCACCAAAGCCACTTGATAAAATTTCCAGAACTGCAGCTTGAGTAGCTACCCCTTTTGAGTTGCTACTTTGTTCATAATCAGCTCTACTTCTTTTGCCATGAGCTCTGATTTGTGGTGCATCATTTGCATTTTCAGTTTGACAAATGCATTGATGTCTTGATCAAAGACCAAGTCATCCATGCCACCAAATTCCCAAGGTCCATTTCTTTCTTCATCATATGTTGTGGCATCTGTATCATCACCTAGACCTATTGACCCCATCCCAGTTGCAGTTCCATTACCAATTGCAATCTTCAAATCCTCATAGTCTGCAAAAGTTTCTGACTGAAAGTGCGCATGCGCTGGATGTGACTGAAAAAAAGATTCAAAATATAAAGAAAGTTAATATGTTAAAGAGTCAAAAAAATAAAGCTGTAAAATAGAATAAAAGTTCAAGATATTTAACCCACCTTCAAATAGTCTGCCCATACTTCATCAGGCGTAGTGAATCTCTTTGTGATCGGGTCCCATCCAAACCCAGAATTGTGGCGCATAAACTGAGAGTAATTGTTGTATTGCTTCTTAAACCATTTCACTCGGCTTTGATACTGGCTATAAGTTATCTCCTTACTAATTTTCTCCTTAAGTTTTGGAAGTAACTTTGCCTCTACGGTTGTTTTACTTATAACACCATTAATATCCCTGAACCCAAGCATGGCGCCTTCAACCATGAGCTGGAGCAAAGCATTGCTCTTTTCCGCGGTCCAAGTTTTATAATCTTTTCGTTTACCGTTACCTTGTGAATCTCCCATCTATATATTACAACAGGTATTTTATGAAGCAAATATATGCTACTGTAGCATACACAACTCGAAAGTAGTTTCATTCCTCTATATGATCACTACATGCATGAAGCTAATCTATCATACATGAAGCATGTATGGTTATGCCTATATGCTATATGTCATATCTAATTAGAATTGGATGAACGTTTTATGACTATTGTTTAACCTCTAATGAATTCATATGCTATTGTTCAACCTCTAATGAAGACATGCAGTAGGATATCTCTAAGACATTACAGTTTATATACGAACATACATGATCCAACCATGATCAACTTATATGGTCCAATCATGATCCAAACACATGGAAGTCAAAACCATAGTTACATAAATCTAGTCATACGCAACCAACTATAGCAAAATATCATATATGTAGCATATATGATCCAATTAACCATCAAAAACATAGCTGAGAAGATAACCGGCGTAAAAAACATATATGCAAGGGATTGTAAGCCATAATGATCCAAATAATCCAACGATTTATAAACCCTAATTTAACATGGATAGTGACAAAATCAAATAGACTGCAAGCATACTAAATTTGAAATGTTAAAAACGGAACTGTGAACAAAACAAGCACCCGAACACGATCAACATGTGTATGCTAGGGCTGGCTATTGGCATTTTTTTTATGAATGTGATATGTATTTGATTTCCAGTGCTTTTGCATGTTTGTTTCACATTTTAACATGAAGAACTCGTGGGGTAAGGCATGTCTTCCGTCTTGGTCCTTCCCCTCTAACGAGCACCTTGTGGCATGCTATATATCTGCCATAAGCTATATATATTGGTACAAGCTGTACATATAGGGAAGTAATTCGAACAAAATATGTTTTATGAACTATTTCATTATTTTGAGATCCAATGTCATCATAAATCAAGGAATCCTTTTACCATACAGCAAAAAGATGTATATTGTGATATTTGACCAAACCTAGCTCAAGTAACATAACAATTTTTATACTAGAATCATTGTTGGATTGGATATACAGCGCTTTATCATTAGTTTTAAGTATAAAAAACCCACATGTGTAATCCTGTTGGGTTATTCATTGAGTTTGAGCTCAACTGCAGTTATGTTAAGCTTAAGCCATGTAAAAGGTTGAAAACCGGAAAAAAAATTGCGAATAGAAGTATCTGAAAATTGAAAACATACCCAAATCCATGGTTAGCGTAGTAATGCAGATTAGACAAGGTAGTCTCATCAACATCGAAAACCCACACTTCTTTGCCATTTCTAGTGAGGTTAAGGGTCTTAGCATATGCAGCAGCAGCATTTGTGACCACTCTCGAGTCTTTCCTATACATGTCCCCTAACATGTAATGACCTACATAGTTTTCACACTCAGCTGGAACAGTTTTCCAGTCACGAAGATTGTACGTCTCTACACCCAAACGCCAACTGGCACATGACACGCCCTTGATCCCACCGGAACCAGTTTGGGGACGGAGGAGATTTATTTGAAAGGTGTGCCCTACATTAGAAGAAGCATGAGAGGTTGCAACAAGTATTGTTGCAAGAAAAACAAGTGGTAAGAGAGCCATTAGATATTATTAATCAAGGTTATCTAATTGGGGAGGAATGAAAGAACTGTTACTGTTTTCTGATCTTGAAAGTCTATAATTGGGTGCTTAAATAAGGTGAAGGTCATAATTGAAGTGAGTTGGTAATCCCAGTCTAAACTAGTAAAGCATATAATAATTAAGATGCATGGATTTGCCTCTTGACATAGGCGTTCCATGTTCCCATTACACAATGACAAATGATGAAAAAGATATATTTAAAAATTAATTAACAATGAAAACTATTCCATAGTTTTGACCATGGTTCAAGTACCTAGTGGTTTGATTTTGTAAAGAGAAAGCAAATAATAAACTAGGATCCCTTTGAGACTATGCACACACAACCTGGATGTGTGAATTTAACTTGAAAAGTTTAATTACATGCCTGAGAGGTCACTAAGCAGGCGCGTCCAATTGCATATAGTAGAGGATGATCGCAGAAGTACTATAGGTTCTCTAACAAGTCATTTGTTGCTTATTGTTTCGTTATAGCAATGTGTCATTATTGTTAGAGAAGGCAGATCTATTCTGTATATTCTAGCTAGTGATTGTAACCTGAAAACGTTACTGTATAATCAAACTTAATGCAAACAGTAGAAGATAGTAGAAAAAATAAGGTGTGTTAACTATCGACATTGCTAACAAGAATCAAGCCCTCTGATGTTTCAGAACCAATTAATCCAAACCCTAACCCAAAATCATCAACGATGCAATTATGAACACTATTATGCAAAGATAGAAAAAGAATCGAGAAAACAAGAGGATGGGAACCAACCTCTTCGCGGCTGGCACAAGGAAGAACTTTGGGAGACTTTTTTTCACGTTGAAATCTTTGATATGGAGGCTGGCAAACTATTGAACTTTGTTATTTATACCTAACACTACAAAGTCCATGAGAATCCATGATTTTCCAAATCCATAAATATGAATGATATTTTGAATACCCTAAAACTTTTGTGGACTTTCTGAAATCCATATTGAATACCCCTAGACTTTGTGGATTTAAGAAAGACTTTTTAAAATCCTGATTGAATACCCCTAGACTTTTGTGGACTTTTTAAAATCCTGATTGAATACCCCTAGACTTTCAGAATCCTTGGAATTTGTTAAATTGCCCACAAAATCCAGATACAATACACCCCTTAGTCTCTTATTGTATATATTCTTAGGTGTTTCAACCTTTAGGCTCATGACTTAATGTGTTAGCTACAACACTGCTCGGATTGGGTATGATGATAATTGTGTTGTTAACATTCATCAATGTAATCTTTTTCACCAAATATGTATGGCTTCGATTTCGGTCTTGACCTATGAAATATGGTATCTTTGTTTTTAGGGTTATTTACCTTTTGGCCCCCATTAGTTATTGTGTATTCTTCCTTGACCTCCATTAGTTATCAAAACCTAGTCAGACCCCCATTTTGAGTCTTGACCATTAAGTCAAGGTTTTTGACTAGTCGAAAACATCTTAACATTTTAAATGTCATAATTGCCCTCATCTACTTTCCCAACCATTTCATTGACCTCCTTTGCCCTATCTCTGTTATGTGCGGAAGCATTACAAATGCCGAAATGCGAAGTTACAAAGCAAATACAACCAATACCGGCGACAAACAATTTACATGGTTCGACAATTTACCTACGTTTACGGGCAACACTACAAGAAAACAGGTGTTTAGCGATGGTTTTCAAGAGTGTTTAGCGACGGTTGGCCAACTGCCGCTAATAAAGGCGTCACAAGAGCATTCGGCGGCGGTTTTTTGCAACCGCTGGCATAACCGTCGCTGTATGTTATTTAGCGACGGTTAGTAGTAACCGTTGGTAAACCCGTCGCTAAATACCATATAGCGACGGGTGTTAACCGTCGCTAAATATGGGGCAAGAATTGACGTTTTATAATATGCTGCGACGGTTCTTAACCGCGGCTATAGTCCGTGGCGCCTACAACGGTTTATACCCGCCGCCAAATTCCAATTGGTAATTCTTTTAGTGACGGTTAAAACTGCCACTAATGCCTGTCATTATTATCATGATAATTCTATTATGCGCACTAGAAATATGTAAACAATCTGTAGTCACATTTTAACCTGTAATCACATTTTTCAACCTGTAAACAATCTGTAAACAACCCACAATTTTACACAACTATTTTATATTGAAATCATTAAAGAAAACTTGACTTCAACTATATTGTCATCAACTTTAACAAAAAAAACCTATATTATCATCAAAGTTAACAATATATCAAAGCTAGTACATGTAGAATTTCTTGAAGTTTGATAGTTAAAATCAAATTTACTACAGCTGCAATTGTACCATGTTCTTGAAAGAAATTAGACAATGTATGGAGAGTGGAGCCGATGAAGATCCTCATTATTATTTTGACTAGGTGATGAGGGCCTTGCAGTTGCTGGTGAAGCTTGCCCACTTTCTTCGTCTTGTGCCTGAAAATGATGAGTCAACAATATTACTCTAAACCTGAACCAAATTAAAATAATTAATTGATTTATATTTAGTAAGTAACCAATATCACTAATAACTAATATATATTAAAATAATGTAAAGGCAAAGAAACATACGGGTTTAGTGAATAATCTTGCAAACTCAGTGGGCACATTTCCATCCAACTTCTGAAAAATGTATGTAAATGCTCCCTCATATCTCTGCTTCTTTAATTTCTCTGTCTCTAACTGTGACTCCAGATGGTGAATTCTCTGTTGCACTTGAAGATCAGTGTTTTGCGTTGGTTGTGAGGACATCATCCCACTAAACCTACTATTGATGTTGCCAAAGACTTGAGATGGACATGGCCCGAATCCCAAAGCTCGAACTCAGCCTGAATGTTCTTTTCCTAACACCTTAGCAAGTGAATCTTGTTGTGATATGGATCGTGATGTGGAATCTTCTTTCTCAATCTCTAAAATTTTCTCCTACATTAATGAGGCAAGCCATCAAACTTTGGATTCAAAATTTATCTAAACATTAATTGATATAGTTTGATAAAAAAAATAGTTAAATTACTTACACTTATCTGTCTCGCTTCGTCAGTTGCATAAGACCCGTCCTTTTTTGTGTGTGTTGCAATATACACCTCTCCCCTACTCACAGGTCTCCCAAGTTCATATTCCTACACCGATATTATGAAGTCATATAGCTTTAAATAATATTGTTGAGAATGATAACTTAAAGTGTGGTAGGATGTAAAATATTAATTACCATCTCAGCCTTTAACCTAGAATTGCTTTTTGATCCTCCTCTGTGTGGATCGGTGAGTTTCTTCCGAATTTCAATGTTTTTTTTGCATTTTTCCTATCAATGTATAGATAAAAACATATTGTTAGCATATATTCCTAATTATCTAAATGAATAATGTAAATATTTTGTGTTACCTTTGTCCTTTCATCCAAGCGGTAGTCAATAAAATGTGCCCAATCATTACGATCAATGCCTTTGGGATGTTTTGCGATATTAGCATCTCTGGACAGTGTAGGATCATAAAATTCATGGAACAATTTATGCCTATTGTCCTTCCATTTCTTCCCAATGTTTTGCAAGATATAATGGTCTGCCATTGGATCTTCCACATGTAGTTTATTCTTCAAAATTAATAGTCATTAGTATTCAAATCGTTATCAATAATCTTACAAACAAGGTAAGTGACAAACATAAATTAAGCCATACCTGTATAATAGTAGTATACACGCCATCCTTGTAACTTTTTGGCACATCCTTCCAAGAGTTGTATCCAACTGGAAAAGCCTTAAAACCGGATCCCAATTCTCCTAAAAAACTTCCTAAGAGACCAGCTGCATCTCCAATAGGTTGATGCTCAGTGTTAAATGGAATCATTACTTTTGTGCCTCTAGGAAGTGACCAAACATCATGTGCCCTCATATGAGATTCTTTTATTAGCCCTTGCTCATCTAGGACAAGTTGATATTCGTTATACTTCATTCAAAATTAGCGACTCACATATTATTTTCTTGAATAAGTTTAAATAACATACCAATTGTATTCATTGTCTAATACTTTCTGGATTTGCGTTCATGAACACTTGACCGTGACTCGGGTGTAGCAACTAGATGAGACTCAATATCATCCGGTGGATGAGAAACGGATGTAGCAGGTGGCTGACAGATCAATGTAGCAGCTGGATGAGACTCAGAGGTAGCAGTTGGATGAGAGACAGATGTAGCAGCTGGATGAGAAACAGATGTAGCAACTGGATGAGACTCAGATGTAGCAGTTGGATGAGACCGAGCACTAGATTCAAAGGATCGAGATTTTGTCGGACGCTCTATAGGATCCAATTCAACTTGGAAACGTTTAGGACTAGGCGTCACTGAAACTTGAAACAAAAGTCAAATTGTGAAATAATAAATTATATAATGAATAGGAGAAGACAACATGTTTGAAACCAATAAGCAAAATTTTCATAGTAATGTATTATAACAAACATAATTTTTCATACAAAATCTTCATCTTCTATAATATTGTCATTATTAGCATTGATTGCAGGTTCATCATCTATATCATCCCTTGCCAATGGCAAATCTCCATTATCATCTTGAAACCACTCATCTAAGTCTTGTTGTTGATAAGGCGTATTCTCATAGAATGAGTCTTCAGTTTCATTCTCGCCCATGTCATACAAGTCTCTTGGCTTTAAATGAACAACAACACTCCATTCTTTATCCACCTCATCCTCCACATAATACACAAGTTGTGCCTCTGAAGCTTGAATATATGGCTCATGATCTTCATGATCACCAGTATGTATCAACCGAGAAAAATTGATGGAAGTGAAGCCCAATTCATCTATTCTATTCCCTCTATCAGTAGTGGTATTTTCCCACTGACATTTGAACATGGTAACCATGAAACGACCATGATAGTTTAACTCAATGATATCTATCAATTTTCCATAATAAGGAACACTTCCTTCCCTGACATTATTATCACGACTGCTTGCATAGCTTCTAGTTCCAAATGAACCAAATACTCCACTATTCTGAGTTTTCAAGCCATCTTCTCGTGCTAATGTTCGGAATTTGAAGCCATTAACATTATATGCAGTAAACCTTCTTGCTTGAATAAGTGGACCTCGTGCAAGAAATATAATGTCATTTGAATGCGATCCGTTTACATCATTCACAACCTAACATCAAAATGATACCATATTAGTCATATGCATGATTATATTACTTAAATAAATAATTGATATAATATATACTTACGCGTCTCCTAAACCAATCTACGAATCCTTTATGAACCACCTTATCTATCTCAACTTGTGATCGTGTACGGCTCCTTAGCCTTCTCTTAGTTTCTGTCCTATATTCCCTAAATGTTACATCATAAAAAATAAGTATGAGCCATTACAAAGTTTTTTGAAGAATCATATGAAGTGTTAGAATTTACTCACTGAAGAAACGAGTTGATTTTTGTGCAGTTGATCAACACGTGACGATGTGCTTGCATATATTCTAAAGGTGTTAAATTGAAATATGAATAACCCCCCACTGGTCTGCCTACCAACGGAAACAAAGTAGCCACTTCAGAAGATCCAACACCAATTACCCCATCATCAACACGGGTGTTCGATTGAATCTTGTTTCCACATCATCTAAATATCTTGAACAAAAGATAAGAATTTCATCGGCTAGGTATCCTTCAGCTATACAACCTTCCGGTTGTGCCCTATTACGTACATAGGACTTCAAACGTCCTAAGTACCTTCAGGATTATAAAAGCAAATGTATTAGAATAAGAAAATCAAGTGATAATTCATAAGGTTTAATTTATGATATTTACCTCTCTATAGGATACATCCATCGATAATGTACCGGGCCTCCTCGTTTGACTTCATCAACCAAATGAACTACTAAATGAACCATGACCGTAAAAAAAGGAGGGAATAAGATTTCCATGTGGCAAAGTGTGAGCACAATTCGATGTTGTAGATTGTCCAAGTCTTGAGGATTCAACACTTTACCACATATGTGTCGAAAAAATGAGCACATATCAACCAAAATTGCAGACACTGGAATAGACAATGCATTTCTTATTGAAAATATAACCTTGTTTTGTAGGTCAGATCTCTAGGAGGACAAATTTGGACACACCAATTTGGTACCGTCCGTGGGGAACGACAATTTCCTTTTAAAAAACGTTTTGTTGGTAGTTTCTTTAACACAAATTAGTAACAAAAAGATTTAGTGAAAATGGAACTCCCTACAACTTCTCAGATTAGCAACAATCCATGCAATTCTTCTACTGGTAAAACTCAACTACTAAAAAGACACGTCCCAAATCCAGCATTGGGAGAACCGGTTGTACAAAGTAGTGAATTGTCACAACAAGATATGGTGGTCTGATATTCACGTAATTATTACATAATATAGACCTTAATTTATATATGTTAGTGTTTCGATTATTATATTTTATTCTAATTATTTCATTTTCATGTCTTTGTAGGAATTTGAGCGTGAATGATGACAATTTGAGGAATGATTAATTGGTTGATTCTAGCGGTGGTACAAAGTAGCGGGTCACATGTCTAAACCTAACCCAAAGAAACCTAGGTCCACCTATTTTAACCTAACCCCAAGCCCAAAAAGCTAACCTAGAAACCCAAGCACAACCTAACAGGAAAAGGGGAGAACCCTATTTAGGTTTCTTCTCTCCTCCCCCTTTTGGAGGAAATACCTATTCTATCTTCTTCCCCGTTTCTTTTCTCCTCATCTCTTTCCCAATCACCACGCCAATCCACCCTGCCAGCGATCCTCGCTCGATAGGAGAACTGGCAATACGATCATCCCGCCATCACCACCTCACCTCGCCATCACCGCAGTCCTCCACTTTTTTTTTCTCTCTGGTCCTTCATCTCAACTCCTGCGTCAACACAACCACGCACAACCACCGCCTCTGTCCCTGTCGCAAACCACCATAACAACACCATCCACGACCCCCTGTTCCTCTATTCTTCCCCTATTTTCGTATCTTTTTCTTCACCTCGCCACCGTCCAGCATCCACACCGTCGAGCACCACCATCAGACACCACCTCCTACTTCTTGTTTCCCTCTCTCTCGGCCACCACCTCTATTCCATCTTGCGACAGAGCTGCCACCAACCTGTTCCACCTCGCGACATAACTCCACCGCCCCGTTTCTCTCCTCCATTTTCTTTTTCTCTCGTCTCTCTCTCGTTTCTCCCTCACCTATCTTTTTCTCTCTCTTGCAGGGGAGCTTCACCGGAGAAGAAGTAGGATGAAGCAAACAACTCACGAGACGCAGAGCACGACTCGCTGAGGATGAAGGGGCAGGAAAAGTTGGCGAGAACCAACTTTTTTTCAAATAGTTGGCTATTCGCACCCCCGATTTCTATTTGAGCCACCAAGTTCACCAACAGCTATTTCTCAGGATGCGCGTTCGTTCTGAGATGGATTCCACCCACACCAGTGTTGTGACGTCATTCACCATGAACTTCTAGACCCCGCGCCGAGGTGAAGATGAAACCACAGGGTTTCCTAGAGTTTGTCGTATCTAAATTTTTTTTTCTATATTCTTGAATGTTTAACACAGTTGATTTCTGAATTTCAATAATTTGCTTTCACCGATTAAATCAGGAATAATTATCTAGACTAATCGGTAGTTAGAAGTTCCCTTTATTGATATTCAAAGCCTGTTTTAATCAATTAATCTGAATCTGTGATTGTGTGTGCTGTAAGAAGACATACAATGCTAGGGGTTTAGAATTAGTTAAAATAAACCTGTGATTGCGTGTGCCGTAGAAAGACATGCAATGCTAGGGGTTTATGCCTTTGCTGAAATCAATTGCAAACTTAGATTAATCTTTAGGTTAGTCGTGTTGATTCTTGAAAACAATAATTTGGATTACACAAATCTCGAAGAACCTGTGGTGGATTCGATGTCTCGGTCCACTCTCATATCATCTTACTAGTTTAATTTTAGTTGTCAATTTAGTTCTCTTAACTTGTTAATTTTCATCTGCTGCAACCCCCAACTCTAAATTAGTTTAAATAAGTCTTAGAATTCGACTGTCTCGTCAATCCTCGTGTGATCGACCCGTATTTGCCACTATCTACTAGTTAGACAACCGTGCACTTGCGGTATTATAAGTGGGGTTTATTAACTTATTAATTTAGGTTAATAAAATCTCCATCAAGTTTTTGGCGCCGTTGCCGGGGATTGTAACGGTACAATCGAAATCTAGGGTTTTTTTTTGCTAGTTTATAAATTAGGTTTAATTTTCTTTCTAGGAACAATGTTACGAGTCACTTTCTTATTTGTTTTATTTGCTTGAGTTTGAATTTTTTTTTTTTGCATTTGTTTTGCAGGCAATTACACACGTAGGAGCTTAAGTTGGAACGAAGTGAAATATTGCGATTCGCAAGGAAACTCTCAGAAATCAACTTCTACCCGGCGTCGCAAGTAACCCGAAAGAGGTTCACGCCGGAGGTAACTTCTAGCCACCGCATCTGCACGCGGTTTCTGTGTGATCACTTGTGTTTAGCTTGTTCTAGGTAGTATTGCATGCAAATTTGAATAGTGGCAGGATTGAGTTGAAACTTTTGTGCCCTCTCCCGCAGATAGGTTAATCACCATCTATTTTAGGGTTAGGAACCTAGGCCTTCACTATTTAAAATTTGTAGCAAGATAATTATCTAGGACAAGTGTGACGCTCATAGGGACCCTCTTTGGACGTTTGATAGCTTAAAGTGGTCGAGTGAAGGAACATATCCCATCTGGGAACGGTTCTTGAAATGGCATTTCACTTTGTGCTAGAGAGTGGAAAAGGAGGTAGGAGTAACTCTGTAGTGGCGGATTGATAGGAAATTATCGTGCCTTTCCCACGGTTAGGTAAATTGAATTGAATTTCAGCTCTATATTAGTAACAAAGCTCTAGGGTCGTCTGCCATTCATTTTATTTGCGCATCATTTAGGTGTCATTTAGGGTTCCATTCTTTTTATTTTTTTAATTTTTTTTAAAGTCAAGTCATCTTCATATAGTGGTTAGGCGTGCATATATTAAAAAAAAAATTGAGACCAAGGAAATGGCTGAGGAGAAAGACTTTAAGGATTACTTTTCCCTTTCTACCTCGAGGTTAGAAACAGTTCTTATGACAATGACTCAAAAATTAATTGCAATTATGAATTTGACTCAACCCCTACCTCCCAATAATGTTTCATTTGAGGGTTGTGTTGCATGTTCGAGTCCTAGTCATTCTACAGTTGATTGTGATTTGCAATATGATTATCCTGAATATTTCACTGAGCAAATCCATTATTTTAATGCTAATTGGCGACCTGGTTATAATTCAAAGTCCAACTATTACAGCTTTGGTTTTGCCAATAATCAAAATCTCTCTTGGGCTCATAACTCACACCAAGGGGGACATATTTTCTCTCAGGCTCCTCAATACCCTAATCATGTTATGCCTCAATTTAACCAAGCTCTTCCATCCAACACATCAAGTTTAAAGGAAACGATTAACCGTTTTATGCAGCGCACAGAACGATTGCTTGAACATGATTCTCAGGCTATGTTAGAGTCAAAAGCCATGATTCAACACCAATCTCAAGCCATCAATAGACTTGAGATAGTTGTGGATCATATTACTGAGGCATTATCTGAAAGTGTGTTAGGAAGAGTTCCTTGTCACTCTGTTCAAAATTCAAAGGGTCAATTCATAACTGGTAACACATCGGAACTCCAGTCAGATGATGTTTTTGAGGATAATGTGATCGAAACTACTTTGCTTCATGACCCATTCCCTTCCCCACATTTTCATAATGACCCACTCGACATATGCCTTCCTAGTGACTCTTGCATGAAGTCTAATTCTCAATGTTCTTTGGAGTCAAGCATCGACTATTTTTACGATACGAATGACCACATAATTCAATAAATTGTCAAGTCATTATCGGAGAACGCATCTAATGAGAGACTACATGCCATAGGTAGTGCTAATTCTAGGTTTGGGGGTGTTGTTGCGTTGTCTAACTCATCGTCTTGGTGTAGTTCATTTTGTTATGATGAACTTGTACCACCCGATATATCTATAGACATACCTCTTTCCATCCCTTTCATATTGACTGATGCTACCTATGTGGATCCATTGTTTGTAAGAGATGATTTCAATTTTGACCACCCTATTGTGATACATATTCAATCTTCTGATTTGCAGCCTGACTTAGGATGTCCCTTTTTAGGAGTAGGTAGGAGTCATTTGATGGATATCATTGTTTGTGAACCCTTTCTACTCAAGGTTCCCACAGATTTTCTAAGAATGCGAGTTCATTTGCATTTGCTCTATGATTTTGCATGGCGCCTTCGTAGCTTTTGGGATGTGTTAGTATACGTTGTGTCGCATGTGGTTGCTACTATTTGTTGGACGTATCCTCAACTTTCTAGGTCGTTGCTATATGATTCCTTGCCCCTTTTTTAGGAGAGTGTTCGGTATATATGTATTCCTCGTCATTTCATGGGGCATCATTTATGAGGAAGAATATATGTCGGGCTGACGACGTTAAACCAAGCGCTCCTAGGAGGCAGCCTAGCTTCAGTTGTGTCATTATGGTTAGTCTGGAATGATTTTCGAGTTTTTTCTAGTTGCATTTCACTCATACTCGTTAGCTCCGTAACAATTTTGACTTACAACTGATACATTTAATTTTTTTCATTTTTTCATTTGTATATTTTTTTGTATCCTGTATTGTTTTTATCAATTTATTATGATGAGTCCACAGTTCTTATGTTTTTGAGCGTTCATTGGTGGACGATTTCGTCGAAATTGGTAAAAAAATTTCCATGGTAATATCACTCTAACTCTCATCTTTTCTTTTTCCTACATTGTCATGATCATCATTTTATACATTGAGGACAATGTTTGGTTTAGGTTTGGGGGTGAGGTTTATGAGTTTTTATGCATTCTTCGAAAATTTTGAACTGAAATGTATTTCACAATTGACTATTGTATTCTACTCAATCTCCATTGAATACATAGTTAATTATGAATGTGTGGAAATTTTTCGATTTGAAAATGCATACAAAATCTAAGCTCCTTTCCAATGAAGAGAATATGCTTTCAAGTATACCTTTAAATTCGAGAAATGCATGCTTTAACTTGTCACTTTTATATATCAATAGGAAAACATATGGTTTGATATTATCTTTAAGTTAAATATATTTCATGATATTTTTCGACTCGACCACTCTTTCACTATAAGCCGAGTTAGCATAATTTGAAGTTAATCAGTAAGATATTAACTAGAAAACCTTAGAATGATAGTGGAAACTTAACCCTTGTGAGTTTCGAGACATTCTATTTTTCTTGAGGGTTATTAAATAAACTCTGACTTTTCTTGAATCCGCATTTTCTCATTGATGATCTCATTGTTCTTGTTTCTTTTATTGATTGCTTTTAGAATGTCGTTAAAATTAAATTATTACACTAGAACTTCTTGATTTATTTAGTTGAGATGTCATAATACCGACTAGAGCTTACGAAGTGATATAGGCAATTTTTTTCTTTGAACAGTTCTTTAGCCTTTTAGCCTACCTAATAATAAATATCCGTTTGCAACCCTTTGAGCATTTAAATAAACTTTTTCTTTGCTAACCCCATCTCAATTACCTACTCCAGTTATGGAGTAATATCCCATATTATTTTTATCCTTGCCCAATGTCTCCGAGAATGTGTATGGTTGATATATTTTTGGAATGGACAAATAAAAAAAAAAGAGTTGAAACTAGATATTCCATGAATCCTCGAGACTTAAATGTTTTATTGTGCAGAAGGGGAGAGCATGTCGCTGATTTTATAAAAGAAAAAAAGATTGATGCTTTGAAGAAAAGGAAAAAAAAAAAGAAAAAGAAAAAAAATATGAAGAAGAATTTCGAAGGAAGAAAAATTAATGGTATACAACATTGGTTTATTCTTCAGAGCCCCACGTGTTTATTAAATGTTGTATCCATTCTCAGATAATTTTCTCGTATCCTTTTCCACTCTTGTTAGCCAAAATCTTAGCCTCATTACAACCTAATAAAGACCTAATTGATCTTAAGTAAATGTCTTGTTCATAGACGTGGAGATTAAATAGTCAAGAACTATGGTGCGTGATTCAACATTATCAAAGTAATTGATATTCCTGTCCATGAGATCATATTCATTTCATTATTTTAAAAGTCATTTTTTCATGATTATTATATGTGAGATGTTTGTGTTTCCATAATTCATTCTCTTGCTCACATATAAACTAAGTAATAACTAACCAATCTCTGAGTGACAAGAGAGATTTGCAGTCGAAGCGTACTATTCAAAGGTTATCTACTCGTATCTAGGGGTGGGCATCCCATCCCGCGATCCCGTTCCCGTCCCGATCCCGTCCCGTCCCGTCCCGATTTTTTCGGGTCTTAATGGGATTGAATAATTTCATCCCGATCCCATCCCGTCCCAATCTAGAATGGGATGGGATGGGATGGAGATTTTCAATCCCGCCAATCCCGTCCCGTCCCGAACTAAATTTTGTTTCATTTAGTTCATATGTGGATGCGATGCAAAGGTTATGGAGAGAATGTACCAAGGATGCAATTTATAATTAATCTAAGAGCTTATAAATATGTACCTGTTTGAAAGATCACCCTTAGACTTCAGTTCCAAACTTCCAATCCTTTGAAGGTAAACTTAAGCATGAACATTTCCTCCATAGGGTCAGGGTGTGATTAGCTTGACAATATCATGTAAAACTCAGTATACATCCACCAGTAATCCCCACATGAGCACAAACCACCTGAAAAATCCATGAAGCTGATTGATACTCCAGAACTTCATTACAACTGAAAACTGGCACCCAGTAACGTGTAATGTTAAGAAATATAAGTGAACAATTTCTGTGATTTTCAGGCTCAATTTCAAAGAGCCTCTTGGTCACATCTTTATCCAGCTCTAGATTTCAATAATTCCTACAAGCTCCAAGCAAAGCTCCCCAGACTGATGGGTCTAGATCAACTGGCATCACTTCAATAATCCTGTTAGCTTCATCCAATTGACACAGCTCGATTCAGCATATCAACCATGCAAACATAGTGCCAAAGCCCAGTTTCGTCCCATGCTTCAAATTTTGTTTGTACTGCAGTGAAGAAGCTCATTATTTCCAGTTTATCACTTCTTGGATGTTGCTTCAAATTATTTACAGAATTACAGGTATATATTGCTTCAAATATTTTGGCAAATGTTGCTTCAAATTTTTTGGATGTTGCTTCAAATTTTTTGGATGCCGCTGATCCCGTCCCGTCCCGATCCCGTTTGGGATGGGACGAGGTCGGGATGGAGTTTTTCCCATCCCGTCCCGTCCCGATCCCGTATGAACGGGATGGGATAGGGATGGGTATATCTCGTCCCATCCCGTCCCGTGCCCACCCCTACTCGTATCTTTACTGAGAAAAATAAAGTTATGTTGATAAGGCCATGCACACACACACTTCGAGTTGAGAATAATTGATGAAATTTATTTAACCTTTGGGTATTATTAAATCGTTGTTAGACTTTTTGATATATTATTGTGACACTGTTAGTTGTTTTTTGAAATTTTTGGCGATTAGATTATTACTCTGAGGATAATAGATAGAGTGATCAAGTTACCACGTTTTGGAAATTTATTGAGTCATAATGTTTGTGGGTAACATTTCTGGAAACCCTCATGAGACTATAACTCGTCCACTAGAGGTAATTTAGGGGTTTAAAGCTTTGTTGCACATTTAAGGTAAGTGCAACCGATGATTCCTGCGAAAGTGAGTAAAATTTTTATTTCTATTGTTTTGCTCGAGGACTAGCAAAATATAGGTTTGGGGGTATTTGATATTCACGTAATTATTACACAATATAGCCCTTAATTTATATATGTTAGTGTTTCGATTATTATATTTTATTCTAATTATTTCATTTTCATGTCTTTGTAGGAATTTGAGCGTGAACGATGAAATCGCATTAAGGCGACAATTTGATGAATGATTAATTGGTTGATTCTAGCGGTGGTACAAAGTAGCGGGTCACATGTCTAAATCTAACCCAAACAAACCTAGGTCCACCTATTTTAACCTAAGCCCAAGCCCAAAAAACTAACCTAGAAACCCAAGCCCAACCTAACACGAAAATGAGATAACCCTATTTAGGTTTCCTCTCTCCTTTTTCCTGATCTCCTCCCCCTTTTGGAGGAAATACCTCTTCTCTCTTCTTCCACGTTTCTTTTCTCCTCCTCTCTTTCCCAGCCAACTTGCCAATCCACCCTGTCGGCTATCCTCGCTCGATAGGAGAATCGGCAGTGCGATCATCTCGCCATCACCACCTCACCTCGCCATCATCGCATTCCTCCACTTTTTTTTCTCTCTAGTCCTTCATCTCAACTCCTGCGTCAACACAACCACGCACAGCCACCGCCTCTGTCCCTGTCGCAAACCACCATAACAACACCGCCCAGACCCCCTATTCCTCTCTTCTTTCCCTAATTTCGCATCTCTCTCTTCACCTCGCCACCATCCAGCATCCACACCGCCGAGCACCACCATCAGACACCACCTCCTCCTTCTTGTTTCCCTCTTTCTCGGCCACCACCCCTGTTCCATCTAGCGACAGAGCCGCCACCACCCTGTTCCACCTCGCGACAGAGCTCCACCGCCCCAAATCTCTCATCCATTTTCTTCTTATTTCGTCTATCGTTTTTCCATCACCTATCTTTTTCTCTTTCTTGCAGGGGAGCTTCACCGAAGAAGAAGAAACAGGACGAAGCAAAAAACTCACGAGTCACAGAGCACGACTCACTGTGGATGAAGGCGTAGGAAAAGTTGGCGGGAACCAACTATTTTTCAAATAGTTGGCTATTGGCACCCCCAATTTTTGTCTGAGCCACCACAGTTCACCAACAACTATTTCTCGGGATGCGCGTTCATGCTGAGATGGATTCCACCTACACCAGTGTTGTGACATCATTCACCATGATTTTCTATACCCCGCGCCGAGGCGAAGATGAAACCATAGGGTTTTCTAGAGTTTGTCGTCTCTAAATTTATTGTTTTCTATATGCTTGAATGTTTAACACAGTTGATTTCTGAATTTCAATAATTTGCTTTCACCGATTATATCAGGAATAATTATCTAGACTAATCGGTAGTTAGAAGTTCCCTTTATTGATATTCAAAGTCTGCTTTAATCAATTAATCTGAATCTGTGATTGTGTGTGCCGTAAGAAGACATACAATGCTAGGGGTTTAGAATTAGTTAAAATAAACATGTGATTGTGTGTGCCGTAGAAAGACATGCAATGCTAGGGGTTTATGCCTTTGCTGAAATCAATTGCGAACTTAGATTAATCTTTAGGTTAGTCGTGTTGATTCTTGAAAACAATAATTTGGATTACATAAATCTCGAAGAACCTGTGGTGGATTCGATGTCTCGGTCCACTCTCATATCATCTTACTAGTTTAATTTTAGTTGTCAATTTTATTCTTTCCACCAAACATTGGCTTTTTCAGAAAAAATATGCACATGGAGTTAATTTCTTCCATAATGACGCTCTGGCATTTCAATATCGATAACTAAGTGGGAACTCAAAAGAGTGCTCGCCGACACGGGTAACTCGACCAACTTTTTGTTTATGACGGCATTATGAAACATTAAATTCAAATAGGAGGGACTAACGCCCACTGACCAACCTATGGTGGGTTTTAGTTGTGAACAATGCCACCCACTTGGACTAATCTGATTACCAGTTGTAGCAGGAGCACCAGGTAAACCACGAGTCCTATTAATGGACTTCTTTGTTGTCGACACACCATAAACATACAACATGCTTCTAGGAAGAACTTGGCTACATTAAATGGGTGCAGTATCTTCCACCATGCACCACTGTCTGAAGTATCACATTGGTGACGACGTTGGGGTCATCAAGGAGATCAGCCGGCTACACGTGAATGCCATTACATAGCAATTAAAGCCCCTAACAAATACCAATTACAGTCAGGACCAGAGGAGCCATCACAGCGGCCCAGTCAACCACAAATAGATTATGGCCACCCAAAGGATAATGTTGCTCCAACTAGTCTGAAAAGACGATCAAATACTGGCCAACCGGAAGAAAAGACGATACCGATCTATCTTGATGGTGAAGAAGGGAAAAAAACTGTTCGGATCAACACAAAACTTCACCCGGAGTTGACTAAACAACTTATCCAGCTACAAAAGGATAACAAGGATGTATTCGCCTGGACAATGAAGTACATGGTAGACATTGACCCCTTTATCATCACTCACAAGTTGCAGGTCAACCCGGATAAGAAGTCAGTCCGACAGAAAAGAAGGCCAGTTGCCCAAAGAGTAATCAAGCCATCATTAATGAGGTGCATCTTTTACTAAATGCATGGATGATCAATGAATCCCACTATCCAGACTGGCTGGCTAATACAGTTCTGGTAAAAAAGAAGAATGGAAAATGGAGGGTATGCATAGACTACACGGACTTAAAAAAAGCTTGCCCGAAAGATAACTTTCCACTTCCACGAATAGATCAGATAGTAGACGTTACCTCCGGACACAGACTCTTAAGCATCATGGATACAAATTCTAGTTACAACTAGATACAAATGCATGGACCAAATCAGGAAAAAACATCTTCTATAACAAAAAGAGATATGTACTGCAACCGAGTGATGTCATTCGGACTAAAGAATGCGAAAGCTACATATCGACATCTTTTTTTAACAGAATGTTCAGAGATCAGATTAGCCAGACCATGGAGATATACATTGATGTATTGCTAGTCAAAAGCCTACATAAAAATGACCACATCAAAGATCTTCAGCAAGCCTTCACCCAGCTCCACAAGTACAAAATTAAGCTAAATCTATAAAATTGTACATTCGGAGTAGAGTCAGGAAAGTTCCTCAGGTACATGGTCAATCAGAAAGGAATCAAAGCTAATCCGAATAGATACAAACACTTCTCAATATGCAATCGCTTGCCAACATCATAGGTGTATAAAGCCTCAACGGTAAAATAACAGCTTTGAACAAGTTCATCTCTAGATCATCAGACAAATGCCTTCCTTTTTCAAAATCTTGAAGAGAACAAAACGTTTAGATGGAATGAAGAATGTGAACAGGCTTTCCAAAACCTGAAGGCATGCATGGGGAGCACTGAACTGTTATCAATGCCAAAACCATGCAACACACTATACTTGTACCGGTCAATATCCGAGCACGCAGTCATTTCAACACTGATACGCGAGGAGAATAACACATAAAAACCAGTATACTACGTCAGTAATACATTTACGGACGCAAAAGTTAACTACCCAGCTCTGGATAAACTAGCATTGGCCCTAGTCATATCTTCCAGAAAGCTGCGACCGTACTTCCAAGCCCACCCCATTACTATCATAACCGAACACCTACTTCAGTCAATACTATATAAACCGGAGCTGTTTGAAAGAATGGTGAAGTGGGTAATAGAGCTCGGCCAATTCGACATTATCTATGCTCCTAAGACCGCAATAAAAGCTCAGGCATTGAAAAAACTTCATCATTGAATTCATGAGTAGTAACGATCATCAACCATATAGCAACAAAGAGTAAGAAACTGCTGAACACAAAATTCAAGGATGGATCCTGCTCTATGACGGAGCATCCAACAAGAAGGGAAAAAGAGCTGAAATAACTCTGTACAACTCAGAATGAGTGACTCTGGAAAAGGCCATAAACTCAGTTTAAAGCCTCAAACAACGAAGCTGAGTATGAAGCAGTAATAATCGAAGTACAACTGGCTAAGCATCTTGGAATAAAATAAGTTAGCATTTTCACTGACTTCAAATTGGTGGTCAATCAATTGAATGATGAATTCCAAGTGAAAGATGTGCGGATGAAAATATACCATCAAAAGGCAAGCGAACTAATTGAAAGCTTCAAAGCAATAACTATTCAACGATGTGCAAGAGGGAAAAACCAAAAAGCAAACAACCAGCTAAAGAAGCATCACATGCTAACGAGACTAAAAATCCACTCGTCACATTACAAGAAAGCTCAATTCTGAAGAACCAAACACAAGAAATGTGTACAACATATTAGGAAAACAATTGGATAACTGCAATCCTGACGTACATACAAAACAAAGCACTACCAACAAATAAGATGGAGGTCTGTAAGCTAGGAAATAGAGTAGGACGGTACACACTAATTAACGACAGACTTTACAGGAGGTCGGCACATGCCCGCTACTAAGAAGCCTTTCACCTAGTGACACCGACTATGTTTTACAAGAAATTCATTTCGGCATATGCGGGAATCATCCAGGAGAAAGAACATTAGCTCACAAAGATTTAACATTGATATACTAGTAGTCAACAATGCAACGGGATGCAAATGAACTAATTCAGACATGTGACAAATGCCAAAGATGTGCTCCTTAAAAGACATGCCTAGAAAAAATTTAATCCCAATGAGCAGTCTGTGGCCATTCGCACAATGGGGAATGGACATCATAGGCCCACTTTCGGTATCCGAAAGGGAAAAGTTCCTTATAACAGTGGATTACTTCACCAAATGGGTAGAAGTAGAACCATTGTCAAAGATAAGAGAATCTCATATCGAAAACTTTTTTATGGAATGACATAATATGCAGATTCGGGGTCCCTAGAGTAATTGTCACTGACAATGGGACCCAATTCGAAGGCAAAAAAAATCAAAAAGTTATGTGAAAACTTGATCATCAAACACCATTTTTCATCACCTGTTCATCCAAAAGCTAACGAACAAGCTAAAGTTACTAACCTAACAATCCTAGAAGCTAGAAGCATAAAAAAGATCATGGGTGTCTGAAGTTACAGACATCCTCTAGGCCTATAGGACAACGAAGAGAACTCTGACCGGAGAAACACCATTTGCCCTAGCCGATGGATCTGAGGCAATGGTACCAGTAGAGATTAGCATGCCAACCTTGAAAACTGAAAAGTTTTGAATAGAAGACAACAATGAAGTACTGCGTGTCGGACTATACCTTCTCGATGAAAAACGAGATAAAGCTTCAATCAAAGTTGTGGCCTACCAACAGAGAATGACCAGTTACTACAATAAAAAAGTCAAACCCAAACATTCAAAATTGGTGATTGGGCACTCAGAAAGATCTAGTTCAACACAAAAGAACTAGGTGCAGGAACCTACTAGTTAGAAAATTCGAAGAGAGAGCAACTCAAGAGACCATGGAATGTAGAGCATTTGAAAATGTACTATCAATAAACTACCACATTCCAAAAATCTTTTGTTTCTTACTCTAGTAAACTAAGTCAGTCAAGACATCAAAGTCAGATTAGGAAATTGTTTACAATATTATGGTCTGATCATGATGTCGGACCATGAAATGTATAAATCTAGTCGAGACATCAAAGTCAGACTAGGAAATTATTTATGAATTTCTAGTCTGATCACCATATCGAACCATGAAATGTACTAAGTCAGTTTGGACATCAAAGTCATACCAGAAAATTATTTATAAATTTTATGGTTCGATCACCATGTCGTACTAAGAAGTGTATTTAGTCAAGACATTCAAGTCAGACTTAATCAAAATTTTGGTTCGATCACCATGTCAGACCACGAAACTTATGAAATTAGTCAGGATATTCAAGTCAGACTTAATCAAATTTTCTGGCCTGATCACCATGTTAGACCACGAAACATGTAATACCCACCTAGTTATCGTAAATATATATGCTAGTTATTTTATTATATATATATACACACACACACACGAGTGGGATTAGGGGACAAACATTTGTGACAAAGAAATCGTCGGATGACATATTATCAAACGGTTTAGATTTAGTTCTAATAACTAACTAATTGTAGAGTCAAGAAGCCAATTTTATAAGGAGACTAATAAGTTCTCTCCCCTCCTATTTTCTCTCAAATCTTTTTATTACGGTAAAAAAAAACATTAACAAAGTTTGAGAATCAAGCTACATTGCATTAGAGTTTCCAAAATAAATTAACGTACTAAGCTAGAGTTTCTAAAACAAATATATTCTCAACTCCTCAACGTCACGACTCACACCCCACTCACACCTTACTCACCCCCAAATTCTTTGTCTACGGCTTTCAACTTCGGCCCTTTCCCCCAATGCTTATATATCTCTAATTCGACATCTTATTATCATTTGTTCTCTAACTCAATATTTGTTATCTTTCTTTCTCCAACTTAATCTTGCTAATGTCGCTTCCTCAGTCTGTTGTGTTGATTTATCGTAATCTCTCTATCTTTTTTGTTCCCTCATCCATGGGCGGATCCACTGCTTGGATAAGGGGGTCAATTGACCCCCTTAGGTTTTGTAAAAAATCCATTATAGTAGTTAAAATTTCACTATTGTCCCCCTTTGAAAATTTATATTGCCCCCCTTGAAATTTCATATTGCTCGCTCTTATAAAAAAAACATCATAGATCCCAAATCGCAAGAGAAACCTAGCCTCTTGTGTCTGCGTCTGCGTTTGCGTCTTGCGATATCTTCTTCAGTTCTTCTTCATCTCTGTCTTGCGTCTGAAAGAGGTGAGTTTGTTTGATGTTCTTATTTCTCCATCTCCGACTTGTTGATTTTATGCCCTGGTCTTGCAATAAAAATTCTGACGAATTTCTGAAACCTAAATTCCTGAATTTAATATAGTTTTTCATGCCAATCGATTCAGAGATTCTCCATCTAATATTACAACTAACAAGAAAATTAGAAACAATGACAAACCTACATGTCCGATGAATGTTGTGTCAATCAAAAAAGCAATTGGATCAGCTGCTAAAGCCATTGCAGCAGACAATACAATATGAAATATCTCCAAGCCAATCTCATCCTTCTTGAAAACAATCTCACAATAAACCTTAATGACCTTTCTATAAGAGCAAAAAAAAAATGTTCTACATAAAATGTTACTAAGCAATCAATCTCACACTCAAAGACAAACACACCCCCCATACACACCACATGTACATATTCCACACTACACACATAGTGACATACATAGCCTGTTTGCAATGTACAGAAAAATTTAAATTTTTATGCTGTATATCTCCATCAGTTAAACAGAACCAAGAAAAAGAAGACAAACTTTGATGCCTTTACTAATTTCTTGGAAACTTCTTATACAAAAGACATTTTTTATGCTATACACCGAGGAAATTTTTTGGAAATGTTACATATTTTTTTGCCCCCCTTTGTCTGCAATCCTGGATCCGCCCCTGCCCTTATCTAACACAATCTAAAATGATGTGTTGATTTTTACGATGGTTTCTCTCCCTCTAATGATGGGTCTACAACCTCTCACTGTATCTCTTTCTCACCATATTCTACAGAATAAGAAAAGGGAAAGCTTGCATGAGACCTGAAGATGAAGAGTTGCGATGGCCATTGGGCTTGCTGGTATCCACTCAACATGAGAGGCTACACCGTCCACTTATACGGCCTTTATGTTTAGAGCCAAAAGACTCGGTTGTGCCTCTACCAAAAAAATTCGTTGCGCCACTACCAAATAAAGATCACGTTGCCCCATTAGCAAAAGATTCCACTGTACCAAAAGAATCCAGTCTACCAGGGGTTGTCGTCATTCCTACCCCATCTGCTAAGCATGCAGAAAAAGAGAAGTTCTTTCAGGAGAAGCGGATTGATGGTTTGACAATAGAAGGAAATACGAAGGGGCTTCAATTGCATAGTTGCAATGCTAGTAGCTCAAACAACAAAAGTATGGACTCTAGTGACTGAGTAATTCGTGCAGACGTTCTTGCATTCCCGGCTTTACATGTTTGATGATGAAGAGTTAAGTTCCTAAAAGCGCGTAACTTGTAGTGGGTGATACTCACTGATACTTCAATGCTTTCCATTTTGCAGTGAAGCTTTTCATGTGTGATATACAACAAACTCTACTTAGATTTTAGTATCTAGCTGAGGTGGTGCCATATTGAAGGTTGTATACGAATTTACTGGACCTAGTATCGGATTGTATTGTTGTGTTTAAGTTGGTCATTTTATGACTGTACTTGTGCATATAGAAAACATGAACTATGAAGCAACCTTCTCCCATACTGAAACTGTATTTCCCTCAGAGGGAAACTTTATTCCCAGAAGCCATTGTATCTTTGTTTGATATTTGATGGATAGTTAAAGTGTGAAACTTTATAGAGTGTACAACTTGTTGCAGATTAAAAATTAGGTGCCAATTACTTGTTATTGCCTGTTTATATGAAAGCTTTTTCTCTCGATAAATTCCTCATGCGTTCTCTGATGTAATACTAGACTGTATTAACTTTAGGTTTTGGATGCAAACTTGGTTTGGGGTTTCATGAGGTGATCCACTTGGAGAGATTGCTCCAGGCAGAAATCAACAAGAGTATATATATACAGGTGAAGCAAGAGTATATGTCTAAGTTTAGGATTGAGAAATTTGACTTCTGCTACTTAAAATAGAAACTTAGACTTACTGAAGAAATAAACCAGAGTTTCCTTCTTCAAGCAGAATATATTTGTTTTATAAATTCTAGCTTAGTACACTAATTTATTTTGGAAACTCTAATGCAACATAGCTTGATTCTCAGTCCGTGTTATTGTTTTTTTACTGTAATAAAACATTTGAGAGAAAATAGGAGAGAGAAGTTATTAGTCTCCTTATAAAATAGACTATTGAGTCTACAATTAGTTAGTATTATGACTAAATCTAAATCGTTTCATAATATATCATCTGACGATATAGAATGTGTGTCAATTTCTTTGTCACAAATGTTTGTCCCCGAATCCCACCCAATATATATATTGATGCAGTCATTTTTCGCTCCTTGTTTTGACATTGACCTGCAAACCTGTTGACCTGCAAAAAGAATGCACGTGAACCACGGACCACCGTTGTTGTGGCCAATGACACTCCGATGCTAAAGTCAGACAAAGATCCGAGGAAGGCATAATGTTGTAAACATGGAATTTGTAGCGTACCATAGCTTACCAACCTCATGTTTTATTTATAGTGCTGGAGTTCTAGTTCAATTAGGCCATCGATAGCGTAGTTTAGGGAAGGAGATATTCGTGGAGTCTAATTAAGAATTGTGATGTGGACGAGAGTTTCCATGTTAGCCTTGTGCTCCTAGATACGTGGGAGACAGTTCTCAATCAAAGAGTAATCCGTAGATGGGAGTTCCCATGTGTGATATATACTCTGGTATTTGCTTCCTAGTTGGAAGCGAAGATCTGCTGTAATTGTTTGTCTGAAGCTGATTCTCGAGATATTTGCCTTAGCAAAGCTTACGGGTATTTAGGATAGCTGTGAGACATGTGGATTTAGCAGACTGTAATGATTAGGGTCCATTTGGTAGACTGCATTGAGCGGGCTTAGAATCGCTTGGTTCGGATCAGTGTTGGGCTGACGTTAGGGCCTATTTCTCGAGATCATCATGACACGTGTACGGCGTAGAGGAGGGACCATTTTGGTGTATCATCAGCTACTCCCCCCGAGTTAGTGGGGTGTTTAGTTGGTCCACTGACTCTCTAAAAAGTAATTGTACCATCATAATGATAGAACCCGAAGCGTTGTCTCGAGCGGCGCATAGAATTAATGGATACACGACTGCTCTAGGAGAAAAAATACGATTTGTCTTCTTTATAAATATCCGTCGTTTCGAGATAGATTTTTCTTGTTTTTATCTACATTGCTTCTTCAAGTGATCGTGTTGCTGTGAAGTTTGATTCGTTCTTTCTATTGATGGCAGATACAGTTGAACTTACTCTCAAGAACTTGTTGTCTCTTACTTCCTCAAACTTTTTGAGGATAGCCTGGTTGATAAAACTGAGTTAATCAGATTTTGAAGTTTGTACCGTATTCCAAGGGATTTGAAAATCATTCTCGTGCTTGCAGATAGGGCACCATCTTCACCCCCTTAGGGGTATATAGGGTTGCACCAGAGCATGTTTGAATCGGGGCTCTGATTCCTAATCCCTATTGACGTCTGGCGTTTTTTCCTTCCTCTTCGCATGCCTCTCGCTCAACTGGTTCCGAGCGGGTTCAAGATTCTGATCGCAATTCTTCTTAGAGCGCACGATGTTGGCCTTTGTTTGACCTTGGCGATAGTCCATCATATGACTGCCGCTCGGTTGGATTCTAGGGGCCTTTGCCTACTGAATAGCCTTGCTTGTTTGCGTCCGATAGCGGATGACATTGAGCCCAGGGAGAGGTATTGGTTTCTGGCTTCGGTGAATTTCTTGTACTTCAGGTTCGGGGAGCGTTGAGTCCCCAGATACTTCTAGTTTGACCTCCGTAAGTTTCTTTGTTGCAGGCTTATTCTTTCGTTCTCAGATGTGATGCTGATTTGATATGTCATCTCTTTTTTCTAGGAAGTTTGCAGTTCCAACTCTTACTAAGGAGGAAAAGCCAGTAGAAAGGGAGTTTATCAAACTTCCATTGACGTTAGTTGAGGAGGTCGTAATGCCAAGTAATGTTGTACGGAGAGGGTTGCTACGGTGTTCTCATGATATCTTGTTGCGCCGGGTTCACCGGCTGATGGGTCGTTGGTTGTCGTTTGAGAAAGAGGAGCCTCTTGTTGTTGTTCCGAAAATTAGGCAGTCCTCTGATCACGCGGTTTATTCTTTTGGGCTGTTGTTTTCTACCCAGGAGGAAATTTCAGGAGGTCATCGTCTCTCGTCCAATGCTTTTATCCCCCCTATTGACTCGGAGGGGGAGCATATTGGACCACGTGTTGATGCTTCGGGTAACCATGGGTCTGAGGCGGAGGCTCGCGCTCTTGAGTCACATAGTTCCGTCATGCTGCATCTCAAAGCCCGCGAGAGAGTTCTTGCTTTGGAGAAGGCTTTCACAAACCTGTAGGTGTCATATTCAGATGCTATCCACCGTGTGAATTCCTTGACTGGCCAACTACAGAGTTTAGGTACAGCCGCAAACTTAGGAGTCGTGCGAGCCGCAGAGTCTACTTCCAAAGTAGAGTTTGTAACTATAAGGGCTCAACTGAGGTCGTCCGAATCTGATTTGGCTTCAACTCTTGCAAGACTAAGACGAACTCGGGCCGAGTTGGAATGCTTAGACGTTGTTGTGGACAAGTGGTGGTCTGATTTGCAGGCCCAGGTTGCTGAGAGGAAGCGGCGGAGATAGAATGGGTCATCACACGATGGCAGATCGAGTTTGAAGTCGCTGAGGGGCTTCTCCGTGTTCGCGTGGCAGAACGCTTGTTGTTGGAGGAGCGTTCGCATTATGCTGCAATGGTAAGTGCGGTGGATTTTGGTACTTTGGGATGGAAACCGTCAATCTCGTCAGAGGTCATTCAAGGCAGATTAGAGATTCTAGAGCTTATCAAAGAAGAACACCTCGACATCGACATTGACTTTGCCCATTATAGGAAGGTTGCTTTCGGAACCATCACGTGGGAGGAAGGTTCTGGCTCTACAGGACAAGCTGCTGAGGAAGCTGTTTCGCCCCTTTATTCTTTAAAATAGTTGTAATGTCCTTAATGAGAAAAACAAAATTTTAATGAAAGCGTTGTTTTGTCCTTTATCTCGTACTGTCGTGCCGTTGTGGTTTTTTAGAAGTTTCGCAGGTCGTGGAATTAGTACTTTCGGGGCCTGCGGCTAGCAGCTTTCGTCAACTGAGTTGTATCAGAACTGATTGTTTTTGGTTTCTATCATTTGTTGTCCACATAGTGCAGACTGTGCGCTGAGATGCTCCAAAAGGTTCTATTTCTTAGAGACCGTTGGTCGTTTGGCGAGTCATTGTTGTTGGGCGTAAGAGCACTGACTAGACTCTCACTTTTTCGGCCTTCGTCATCTGCGCGCAGCGGACTAGGCTGTGTGCACCAGAAGCTATCCTCGTTAATGCGTACTAACTAGGCTTACCTGGTAAGTTCAATGGTCATTTTCTGTTGGAAAGTAATGATCCATTGGCGAGTCATTGTCATCAGGCGTAAAAGCGCTGACTAGACTTCCACTTCCTCGACCGTCGTCGTCCACGTGCGGCGGACTAGGCTTTGGGCACCAAAAGTTGTCGTCATCAGTGCGCACTGACTAGGCTTACCTGGTAAGTTTGGAAATCATTGTTTGTTGAAGAGAAATGATTCCTTGGTGAGTCGTCATCATCAGACATAAGAGTGTTGACTAGACTCCCACTTCCTCAGTCGTCGTCGTCCGCGCACGACAGACTAGGCTTTGGGCATCAGAAGTTGTCGTCATCAGTGCACACTGACTACGCTTACCTGGTAAGTTTGGCAATCATTTTATGTTGGAGAGCAATGATCCCTTGGCAAATCGTCGTCATCAGGCGTAAGAGCACTGACTAGACTCCCACTTCCTCGGCCTTCGTCATCCGCGCGCAGCGGACTAGGCTTTGGGCACTAGAAGCTATCGTCATCAATGCACACTGACTAGGCTTACCTGGTAAGTTCAGCGATCATTGTTTGGTGGAGAGCAATGATACCTTGGCGAGTCGTTGTCATCGGGTGTAAAAGCGCTAACTAGATTCCTATTTCCTCAGCCGTCGTCATCCGCGCGCAGCGGACTAGGCTTTGGGCACCAGAAGTTGTCGTCATCAGTGCACATTAACTAGGCGTACCTGGTAAGTTCGACGATCATTGTATGTTGGAGAGCAATGATCCCTTGGCGAGTCGTCTTCATCAGGCATGAGAGTGCTGACTAGACTCCCACTTCTTCGGCCATCATCATCCGCGCGCAGCGACTAGGCTTTGAACACCAAAAGCTGCTATCATCGGTGCGCACTGACTAGGCTTATCTGGTATGTTCGACGATCATTGTCTGTTGGAAAGCAATGATCCCTTGGCAAGTCATCATCATTAGGTGTAAGAGCGTTAATTAGACTCCCACTTCCTCGGCCGTCGTCGTTCACGCGCAACGGACTAGGCTTTGGGCATGATCCTGAGGGTTTGGCTCTAGCGGGGATGATTGGAGTTTGCGCAGGCGTAATGGACTGTAGTGGAAGTTTAGTAAAGGCAAACATTCCATGGTTGTTTAAGTCTATTGCCGTTTATGTCTTCCAACAAGTATGTCCACGGTCTGTTGACTTTAGTTACCCGGTAGGGTCCTTCCAAGTTCGGGTTCAGCTTTCCTAAGCCAACTTCTTTGGTGTTCTGCTAGGTTTTTTTGAGTACCTAGTCTCCCACTCTGAATTCGCGTGGCTTGATCTTCTTGTTGTAGTATTCCACTACTCATTGCTGGTAGGCACCTATCTTAGTGGAGGCTAGATCCCGCTTTTCTTCGAGGAGGTCTAGTCCGACGCGCAAGGCTTCGTCGTTATCGTCGAGCCTGAATTCTTCCACTTGGAAGGTTGGCACTTCGAGCTCTACTGAAACCATGGCTTCTAACTCGTATGCGAGTGCGAATGGTGTTTCTCCGGTAGAGATTCTCTTAGTTGTCCTATACGCCCAGAGTATTCTAAGCAGCTCTAGGACCCATTTTCCTTTGACCACGTCAAGCTTTCTCTTGATTGCCTCTGGGATTGTTCGGTTGGTAACCTTCGCTTGGGCTGTTGGCTTGTGAGTGCCCTGGCGAGAAGAAATGGTGATTGTATTCAAACTTTTGCGCAATTTTCCAACCTTGCCACCTTCGAATTGAGATCCGTTGTCGCTGACAAATACTCTGGGGATGCCACATTTGCAAATGATGGTCACCCATATGAATTTCTCTATCTTGACTTGCCCTATTTTGGACAGGGGTTCCGCTTTGACCCATTTGGTAAAATAGTTGACCACCACCAGAAGGAATTTTTTGTCTGCGGACAATGGGAGTTGTCCATTCCCCATTGTGCGAATGGCCATGGGCTCATTATTGGTGTCAGTGGCTGGGCTGGCATGTGCGTGTACGGCGCAAACCTCTGACATTTGTCACATTTGCAGGCAATATATTTGGCGTATCGTTACTTCGTCGGCCAATAGTACCCTAAGGTTAAAGCTTTATGAGCTAGGGTTCTCCCACCCGGATAATTTCCACATATGCCGTTTTGGATTCTTCACAGGACTTGTTCTGTTTCGGGAAGTGATAGACATCGGAGCAGGGGTCCCGTCACTGATCTCCTGTATAACTTATTGTTTAGGAGAGTGTATCACGCTACTCTGTTTCTGAGTCTTTTAGTTTCGACCTTCTCGGCTGGCAGGGCTCCGTTTGTGATATATTCAAGGATCGGAGTCATCCAATTCGGTGAGGGGTCTGCAGCGCAAACATCTCTAGGTTCTTCATTGTCGAGGCTCGACTGCTCCTGATACTCGATGAGACCGTTTGAGACTTCGGCAGAGGCTGAGGCTTCCCTTGCTAGCACGTCAACTCTTTTATTATCATCTCGGGGGCATTGTAAGAGTTCGCATCTTTTGAACCCGCTCATTACGCGGAGTACCTTTTCGCGGTAGGCTATCATGCGAGGGTCCATGCTATTAAATTCTCCTTTGACCTGGTTGACTACCAACCTCAAGTCGATGTATGCCATTAAGTGATTTATCCCAATCCCCGAGGCTAGTTTTAGGCCAGACAGGAGGGCCTCGTATTTGGCTTCGTTATTTGAAGTGAGGAAGCTGAACCTGACTACGTTTGCAAGAGTGAAACCGCTTGGAGAGAGAAGTGTGATCCCAGCTCCGCTTATTTTTCCTATCGCCGACCCATCATAGCGCAAGGTCCATTATTGAATGCTTGCGTCTTGGGTCTGAAGGTCTGTCGTTGGTTGTTCCCCGCTGGTGAACTCGGTGATGAAGTCTGCCAATGCCTAGGCTGTGATGGAGGTTCTTGGAGCGTAGCTTATGTCGAACTGCTCGAGTTCTACTGACCATTTCAACATCCTGTCGGACAACTCTGGTTTGTGCAGCACCGTGCGAAATGGGTGCTTGGTCAGAACTATTATAGAGTGGGCCTGAAAATAAGGCCTTAGTTTTCTCGAGGATACAACCAATGCCAAGGCTAGCTTTTCCAGATCCGGGTAGTGTGTCTCTGCTTCCACGAAGGTTTTGCTAGTGTAGTACATTGGTGTTTGGATTCCTCGGTCATTTCGCACAGCTAACTGCGTGCTTGGAAATAGATAGTTACAAGTAGAGTGTTTCTCCTGTCGTCGGCTTGGAGAGTAGCTCGGGGCTCCCCATGTATGATTTCAGACTTTGAAAGGCTTGATCGCATTCTTCATCCTATGAGAAACCCTTGCTACCCTTTAGTATTTTAAAGAAAGGAAGTCAGACGACTTAGATATAAACTTGTTGAGTACTGCTACCCTCTTAGTCAAGCTCTGAACGTTTCTGATGTTAGCGGGTGCTTTCATGTCGAGAAGGGCCTGGATCTGTTTTGATTCCCCTCTTGTTTACTATGTAGCCTATGAATTTCCCAGACTCAACTACGAACGTACACTTCTGTGGGTTGAGTTTCATCTGATATTTCTCGAGCTGGTTGAATGCTTCAGTAAGGTCTCCTATGTGGTCGGGATCGTGTAGGCTCTTAACCAACATCTCGTGGATGTAGACCTCCATATTCCTACTGATCTGTTATTTGAACATTCGATTTATTAACCGTTTATATGCGACACCTATGTTCTTCAAGCCGAACAACATCACCCTATAACAGTATATCCCTCTTTCGGTTATGAAAAAGGTATTTTCTTGATCCAGAGGGTGCATTAATATTTGGTTATAGCCTGAGTAGGCGTCCATGAAGCTTAGTAGGTTGTGCCCCGATGTGGCGTCCATGATCTAATCGATGCGGGGGAGTGGGAAGCTATCCTTGGAGCAAACTTTATTTAGGTCCGTATAGTCTATGCATATTCTCCACTTCCCGTTTTTCTTTCTCACCAACACGGTGTTCGCCAGCCAATTCAAGTATCGTGTTTATTTGATCATGCCCGCGTTTAGCAACCGCTGGACTTCCTCATTTATGATCGTATTTCTCTCAGGTGCCATAGGCCTCTTGTTTTGTCGTATAGTTTTCCTCGTGGGGTCCACCTCCAGGTGATGAGTGATTATGGATGGATCGATTCCCACCATGTCCCGCATGGTCCAGACAAAGACGTCCTGGTTCTGCTGTAGTAGTTCTGTTAACTGTTCCCCCAAGTCTTTGTTCAAGCAGGAACCTATTTGAATAGCCCTGCTGTTAAGAAAGCTATCGAGATAGACCGTAGTAGTTTATTCCTCTGTCATGCACTTGCACTCTCTGGCAACTATATGGTCGCCTCATAATGTACCGACTGTTTAGTTTATCAGGTACTTGACACACTGGTGCAATGTGGAGACCATTACTTCCATTGTTGTATCCAGGGTCTCCCGAGGACAACATTGTATGTGGAAGGTGCGTCGATCACCATGAATTCCTGAAACAATGTTATTTGAGTTTGCGGCTCTCCTGCGGCTACCCTAAGTTGTATTTTTCCTAGCAGAAAAAACTTTTTGCCGCTGAAGTCGATCATCTGACGGTTATGAGAGGTCAGGTCCCCTTCCTACATCTACATGCTGCAAAACACGCGGATAAAAAGGACGTTCAACGAGTTTTCGGTGTCGATTAGGGACCTCCTCACCTCCCAGCTTGCCAGGAAGATCATTATTACCAGGGCATCGTCATGTGGGAGTTTGACGCTCCGGAGGTCTTCGCTCGTGAAGGATAACAGCATGGGGGGATCATGCATTTGGGCGTGCGGCTTTCATTGCTCACCACGTATCGCCTGTGCCCTCAAATATCTAAGAGCTCTTTTCCTAGACCTGTTGGATAGCTCGAATTCAAAATGGACCCCACAGAGCACGTGTATTGTGCCCACCGGTCCACCATTTGTCTGCTTATAGGGGACTGCTTTTCTTCTCAGGCGATGTAACTTTGTGCATCTTTCACCAAGTCTGCCATGTTTGCTAGTGGGTTCATAGTCAGAAAGTTGTAGAACTTCTTGTTCCTCAAACCCTTGGTGAAGGCCGCTAAGGCTGTCGCGTCGTTGCACATGTTGATGGAAGTTAGATCGCTACTGAAGCGTGTAATGTACGTTCTCAGTATCTCATCAGGCATTTGCTTCAATGATTTGAGGGTCTTCGTCGTTAGCAGGATTTGTTGTATTTAAGATGATCTCATATTCGTCTTGGAGTTCGTCATTGTTGCTGCTGTTACAGGAGCATGAGTTTGTTGCCCACGCGTCACTGGCACCGCTGAGAGCGGCGGTACAATGCCAGTCTGAGCGTTTGATGTGTCCCTTTATTTTCCATTGTTGGGTGATCTAGTGGTCACCATCTCTTTGTATTCCGAAGAGAGATGATGCTAGCGAGAGGTTATGAATTTTGTCGTTCCCTATGGACGGCGCCAAACTGATGCAGTCATTTTTGTTCCCTGTTTTGACCTTAACCTGTTGACCTGCACAAAGAACACACGTGAGCCATGGACCACCATTGTGGTGGCCGATGACACTCCGATGTTAAAGTCAAACAGGGATCTGAGGAAGGCGTAATGTTGTAAACAGGAAATTCGTAGCGTACCTTAGTTTACCAACCTTATGTCTTATTTATAGTGTTGAAGTCCTGGTTTGACCAAACAATCGTTGGCGTAGTTTAGGGAATGAGATCTTTGTGGAGATTTTTCTCTAATTAGGAGTTGTGCTGTGGAGGGGAGTTTCCTTGTTAGCCTTGTGCACCTAGATACGCGAGAGATAGTTCCAATAAGAGAGAAATCTGTAAATGAAAGTTCTCATGTGTGATATTTAATCTGGTATTTGCTTCCTAGTTGGAAGCGAATAGTTGTTGTAATTGTCTATCCAAAGTTGATCCTCGAGATACTTGCCTTAGCAGTGCTTACGAATATTGAGGATAATTGTGAGACGTGTGGGTTTAGCAGATTGTAATGATTAGGGTTCGTCTAACGTGCTGCATTGAGTGTGCATAGAACCGCTTGAGCCGGATCAGTGTTAGACTGACGTTATGACCTATTATTCATCAAAATCATCATGACACATGTACGGCATAGAGGAGGGACTGTTTTAATGTATCATCATATATATAATTAGAACCTTGCCACTTTCTTTGTAAAAAAAAAAAAAAAAAAAAAAAAAAAAAAAACTCGCATAGTGAAGAAAGGTGAAGAGAAAAAAAAATTTATTCAATTTTGGGGTTCTCGTATAAAGTGAGCTAAACTCTGATGTTACTATTCCAATTGTATAAAGGTTAGAACAAAACTTTTCAATTTGTTTTCTTTAATCATATTGTATATGTTAGTTGGCAGGTTGTTCCATCAACTTTTAAGAAATAAATGCATACCTAAAATTAGTCCAGAGCCTTGTAATCTGCCATTACAGGTAACCAGTTATATTGTACCATAATATAATCGATCTTAAATGTACACATCCGGTTTTTGTCTAAACAAGATTTGACAAGTGAAAAACAATGTGATTTGAATGATTTTAAACTACAAAAAGATCTATTTGATGAGGAATAATTCTACATGGCCGTCCTTGTGGCCCGTCCTTGGTCCGGACCCTCCCAGACACGTGTCAGAGGGAGGGTGTTTGCCACGTGAAGGACCCTCAAAGAAGGGTTCCTCTCCTCAGAGCGACTCCTCAGAGCCTCTCAAAAAAAGCTCTTCTCTCCAAAGCTCTTCTAAAAAAAAGACCCAAAAGCTCTAAATTCTTCTCTTCTTAGATTCTTCTCTGGTTCTTCGTCTTCAATTCTTCTCTGGTTCTCAAAAGTTCGTTGCTCGTTGCTTCGATCAAAGTTCTTCTTTGGTTCAAAGCTAAGTTCTTCTCTAGACGCGTTGTTCTTCGATTTCGTCTTCAAAACCAAGATCTAGGGGTGATTGTAAGAGTTTGTTGCTCTTCACTTCGATTTCGTCTTCGAAACCAAATCTAGGATTTCCAGATCTAGGGTTTTGTCCCAACTCTCTTAGGTAACACCCTTCTTCTCCATGTTGTTCATCAAGTAGTATGGCTTGATGTTTAGGTATGTATATTATTTCGATTTTTTTTGCTTCAAGTTTTCTGATTTTTTTTCACTTCTTCTCTCCAATTTTCTTCACTTTGTTGGATTATGTGGTGGTGGTGGTGGTGGTGACGTTGATTGGGGGTGTGGTGGCCGGTGGGTTGGTTTAGGGGTGGTGGTGGTGGCAAGGTCGATTGGAGTGGTGGGAATGAGGTGGAGCAGGTTGGTTCAGAGGTTGGAGTGGTGCTGTATTGACTTGCTGCTGCTGCTGGAATTTAGGCTCAACTGTGAATCAGTTTGAAATGCAACTGATTTTGTTCAGTGAATCAATTAAAAGCTGATTTTGTTCAGTAAATTGTGAATTGAAATGTTGTAATTGTGAATCAGTTTATATGAACTCAGTAAATGTGAATCAGTTTTATATGAATTCAGTGAATCAGTAAATCAGCAGGTTGCTATATGAAATGCTTATTTTGTTCAGGTTGCTATATGAAATGCTGATTTTGTTCAGTGAATCAGCAGGTTGCTATATGAAATGCTGATTGTGAATCAGTTTTAATTGATGCACCAAATTCATACAGCAAATTCATTGCATTTTGGTATAAAATAACATTGCATTTTGGTATGAAATGCTGTAACAGGTTGTTACGCTAAAATTCATACAACAAATAACAGCATGTTGTTACACTAAAATAAGATGCAGGTGGCTTGAAGCAGGTTGGTATGAATCAGTAAATCAGCAGGTTGCCAGCCTGAGAATAAGATGCCATTATATTGATGCTGTGGCGTGCAGGTTTTTGTTGCTTTACTGAGAACTTGCCAGCCTGAGAATAAGATGCTGGTTATAATAAGATTATCATTATATTGATGCAATTTTGCATGCTGAAATTTACTCAAAAGTAAGATTATCATCCAAAGAACAAGAGACTACTGTGTTTCCTTTCAATGCAACAAACAAAAAGTTCAATGCAACACCAACAAGATTATCAGTTGCTGCTGAAATTCACAAGCAGTAGTTTGTTTGTGTTGCTTGTTTAGATCTATCTCTTAGTTAGTTTTTCATGTTTAGTGGGATGTTACAATGTACATGTTAGAATCAAATGTTGAATGAAATGGTACTTCTGAATGTAACTTGTTGTTTGAAGAAAGAAGAAATGCAGAGTTGTTTGCCCAAATTTCGTGTTTTGCAGTTCAGTTACTCTCTTTTTTTACTTGTAATTGATTGGATTGGAGCAGAGGAGGAGGCGTGAAGAGGAAGCCATAGTTTGATCAAGAGGTTACCTTAGCGGTTCACTCGCAAGAACAAGATTTCAGTTTTGTTTTCAGGAGTTCCGCGATAGCACATCCAAAAAGTTAGACCCAAGTAAAATCCTAAATTCCTAATGAAAATCCCAAAGTGATGCAAACTTTTGCACTGAATCTGGGAAGCCTATAGTTTACCAAGGCTGCGTTCACCTAGTTCAAGTTATGCAAATTGTGTTTCAAGTTATCTTATTATGCAACAAATCAACTATATGCCAGTACATCTTCTCCAAAACAAGCAACAATCCTGACTAAAAGAAGTTTTAACCACTCTTATAGCTTGTTAAGATTGTGATTCATCAATTTCTAAACTAAAGATATCCTTCAGCGTTCACCCTTCGAGTTCTCAAGTCATTATAGAAACGTGGGGATGAGATGAAACCAATAGTAACTAAACCAAATGATGAGCAAAAATGCAGTCTGTATTTCTTTAAACAATTCAAGAAAGTAAACATGATAAACAAAAATTGTATGCTGGAAAGAAACAAAAGAAAAGGAGATTGTACAACATCCATTTTACACATAAGATGAGGTGATATTCCGAGTATCCAAAGGCATGAAAGCCAATATCATAAGCACAACAGGTATAACTATTGGAAGAAGAAGCAACATGAATGGTGGAGGTGGCAATGGTGGCAAGATCAGTGGAAGTATTAGTAGTGATGCTGTTAAGCAGAAAAGCACAAGCAATGATTCCACACTGAAGTAGTTTGCTGGAAATGATTTTCTGCTATTCCCCTGTGAAATTGACAAGCCTCTTGATAATCTCAAATCCACATTTGAGGGTTCAAAACTCATTTAAAATGTTCCATTCCACACTGAAGTAGTTTGCTGGAAATGATTTTCTGCTATTCCCCTGTGAAATTGACAAGCCTCTTGATAATCTCAAATCCACATTTGAGGGTTCAAAACTCATTTAAAATGTTCCTCCTCCCCAGTAATCGAAAGCTTCGAAGCCAGTCAGTCAATTTGGTGCTTTTATCAAAAAATGTAGCTTCAATGCACCACAATCTGAAGTAGAAAATTGTTGAGGTGGGCACAAATCAACTAGAAAATGTAGCTCGAACCTGTAAAAAAACCCAAACCAAGATGGTTATTGAGATTTCCATTTTTTATTTTGTGAAAACAAAATTCAATCCAATCTCAATTTGCATAAATGTTTGCTCAAGAAGAAGAAGAGGAGGCGTGAGGAGGTGCCGAGCAGCGAGTGGAGCAGATCTGGCGTGAGGAGGAGCGAGTGGAGTAGAACTGGCGTGGAGGAGCGAGCGGAGCAGAGGAGCGTGACGAGGAGCAGATCTGGCGTGGAGGAGGCTCTGAGGAGTCGCCTTCGTAGAGGAGGAGGAGGAGGAGTCTCTGAGGTTTGAGCTCTTCAGGGTCGATCCTAGGTAGAGGAGGAGCAGGAGGTTTGAGCTCTTCAGGAGGTCGATCCTTGGTAGAGGAGGAGCAGGAGGTTTGAGGAGGTCGATTCTTTCTTTCTTCGTGTTAGTGTTGCTTGCAAAACACCATTACAAAGCATAGAAAACGAAAAGAAAAAAAATGGCGGATTGATTTCAACCCTCGCTCCTCACGTGGCAAACACCCTCCCTATGGCACGTGCCTGGGAGGGTCCGAACCAAAGGGCGGGCCACAAGGATGGGCCATGTAGAATTATTCTTTGATGAGACCATTCTGTGGCAAATCTGAACCTTTCTTATTGTCGAGGGGTTTGACTATTCATCTCTCTCGAGATTTGTGTAACTGTATATTTTGAAAATGCAAGTGTGCATTTGGAGGGGATGAGCAGTCACACCCTCCCCGTGCTAGTTTCCTCCCCCCTTTCCTCGCCATTTAGAATTTCTGGGCAAATAACATACCCGCGTGTCCATGATGATTTCTTTGTTGTAATGGCTCTTTATTTTTTTTCCATGGTAAGGATGGCTTTTGTTTAATAAGTATTATCCAATACAAGCATTTGTTGTTACCATCCATCACAACTTAGCCTCACATTAACATTACTTTTTCTCTCACAGGGTGGTCACATGCATGCTATTATGTATATGGTGATTTATTGAGGTTGTCTGTCATCTCTGTGAGATTTTCCAAGGTTAAGTTTTGAGTCTGAATTTAGATAATTATTGGTACTTCATTTTCACTTCCCAATTAGGTGGTAAGCTGGTTTAGTGATTGATAACGAACTTATTCTCTATTACATTTCATTCTTTTAAATTTTCATGATAAGAATGAAACAAAAAAAAATTTGTTTGAGTAAGCGCCACGTAGTGTTTAGTTGAATAGGATGGAGATACTTTCTAGACTACTTTTGTTCTGTGAACATTATCGTTTTCGATCATTACTAGGAAATTTATGAATTAGATATATTATAATTCTAAGATTAGTATTGCTTCGAAAAAAAAAATGAAAATGTATGATTTAAGTACACAGACTTGTTTGTATACTTAGTATCTGATTTTAGTATGCAAACATACTAGGTACACCGTTCCATGTGAGTTCAGCTATATATGCCTAAGGATCAAAATATATTTGTCTTGATCGAACTTCGGATAAGATGACATGTTCTTCGATGTGACAATCCAAATGGGACATGTACGTTCCAAGTGATTTTAAAGGCAATGATAACATACTTGGTGAGGTGTATTCGACACAAGGAGAGTAGTGTGATTGTGAAAAAGAAGCTAAAAACTAGGGCAATAAAGAAAAAGTTGTTAGTATCATAACATGAAAATTTGTATGGATTATTTGTTAGCATGTATATATGATTGTTGTGAGAGAAGAAACTAAATACTCACTCGATCTTGAATGAGGACTACATGTCTTCCTTAAGGTGAAATGTTTTATGTTGTAATATTATATAATCGTATAATTGTATCATAATGTGTAAGTTTTGCTCACACTAGTATTGATATATGATATTCACATAATTATTACATAATATATCCCTCAATTTATATATGTTAGTGTTTCGATTATTATATTTTATAGTAATTATTTCGTTTTCATGTCTTTGTAGGAATTTGAGCGTAAACGATGAAATCATATTAAGGCGACAAGTTAAAGAACGACAATTGGTCGATTCTAGCGGTGGTACAAAGTAGAGGGTCACACATCTAAACCCAAAACCTAAACCCAAAACCTAAATCCAAAACCCAACCCATAAACCCAAAATCAAGCCCATAACTTAAATCCAAATCCAATGCTAAGCCCAATCAAACCCTAGACACATTCCCTCAATTATTCAAGATTCTGATTTATTTTTGCCTTAAATCACTCATTGAACCCTCCCCTGAACTTGTCCATATTCATTTTCTCCTAATTCTCTATAAATACAAAAATTAAATGAATGAGAAAAGGGAGGAAGAGAAGGGAAAAAAAAAATTACAGAAAATTAAACCCTCTTCACACAAAGTGATTTTCATCACACCAGAGCCACCACCATCACCACCTCACCACGCCACCATCGTGCGAGCACCGTCACCATCACGAAACAGGGGAGTGACAACCCTATTTCGCGTCAGACCTCCGCCTCGCCACAGACCCTGCTCCCTGTTTTCCTCTCTTCTCCACGATCTCTCCCTCCTCCACCTCGCCCTCTCTATTCCTGCATCACAACAGACCGATAACCACCACCACGCCGCGAAACAGAGCCTCACCGCGGCTCTGTTCCGTCTCGCCGCCGCCACTGTTCCTCCTCTTCTTTTGGACTATCTTCGTCTCGAGCTCCTTCCTGCCTCCCTCTCTCACGACCACCGTCACAAGCGGCGCTTCAGCAGGCGGCACAAATCACCCTGACAGGAGAAATAGGGCTCCGCAAACTCTCTGTTTTGATTTTCTTTCTGCTTCCTTTCCTTAATTCAGTGTTTCCTCACTTTCTCTCTCTCTTTTTGCAGGTTCAGAACCAGTCGGAGGAGCGAGGAGCGAACCAACAGACGCGAAGAACAGCACCGCAAGCGGCGCTGTCGCGTTGGAGATGAAATGAACTGTAGCAGAGGCGCGGGAATGATTTTCTCGGGATTCGTGTTTGAACCAACTGCTGAGTACCACCACATCGAGTTTGCGACAAACTAAATGGGTTGTATAAGTTATTGTGATTGATTTTATTGAATTGTGTGCTTAATTGTTAATTACAATTTATTTCTGAAAGTTTTTGATAAATTGTTTTTGCTTGAAATAATTTGTTAATGTTTGATAGGAACATGATATAATTTAATTTGATTTTAACGATCATATATTCGGTGTAAGCAAGGGATTTTCATCCCTAAAGCTTCTCGTTTTTAAATTCAGTAATTTAGATTTAAATAATTTTTGCTAACTCATTGGTGAGTCCAAGCCCACAAAATCCACATTTTTCTTTTATTTTACTTTTCTTATTTTTAAATTTATTGTTAGTTTAGTTTTAAAATGTTGTAACCCCATTTTCCATTTAAATTAGTTTAAATTAAATTATAAATTTCAATTGCATCCACCTTCCTCATGGGATCGACCCGTACTTGCCGTTGTCTACCAGTTAGGCACCGTGCACTTGCGGTTATTACAATTGGGTTAAATTAGCCTATTAATTTAGGTTAGTTAAGCTCGCATCAAGTTTTTGGCGTCGTTGCCGGGGAAGGTAGCGGTGTAATTGAATTTAATATTTATTTCACTAATTTAAAAAAAAAATTCAAAAAAAAAAAATTTATTATTATTTTTATTAAGTTCTTTTTACACTCATTTTGTGTTTGATTTTGCAGATTACACGCTTTTCGAGGAAATTGGACGATCCTGCAAAACATCAAGCAAAGTTTTTATTTTTTTATTTTTTATTTTTATTTTGTGAGGAGAGTTTTAATTTTATTTTCACCTCGTTTTACGAGTGTGTGGTGTAATAATTTTTAAACTTTACTGTTTTCATTTTGTTTAATCACAAAAAAAAAACCCAAAAAATTTTCTAAGTCAAAAGAAATTCTAGGGAAACAATTTTAATTGTACCCAATAATTTCTTGTGATTTAGAAATCCGACTTCTAAGACCAAGACCAGTAAATTTATTTGCATGTGCTTGTGTGTTGAGTGAAACGGATAAAAAGAAGTCGGACATTTTTTTTTTTTTTGAATTGTGCTAACTTTTTGTGCAGATTGGAATACGCACATTGTAAGTACTTCTATCACACGCAACGTATTAGCGACCCGGGTGTTTTGTGTAATTGTTTGAAATTATCTGATTGGTTGTTTAATTTTTGTAATTGTGGAAGCTAAACTTTAGTAATTCATAATAAGCAGACCCAGCTTCTAAATAGAAACTGGTGGGACTTGATATCCCCACCTCATCACTCTAGCTGTGTGCCACCAATAGCCAAACATAATTAAAATCAATTAGCAAGTTAGATAGAGCCATTTTTTAGATACGGTGTTCATATATATGACAACCAAGACCAAGGTGAATCCAATAATTTTTGTGTTGACCAAAGCTAAAAGTGACGATGGGTTTAATCATTCAATGAACTCCGAGAGGCCACTGCCACAAGGGTAATTTACCCGGTACGCCGAGTCATAAGTAAGCTACGATCCACAAGAAGAATTTGTGTAACTAACAGTTTTGGGTTAGGAACACAAGCCTCAAGTATACATTTAACATCACATCGTTCTCACATCTATTGGCTTACAGAGCGGTAGCACAAGGAAGTACTTAATTGGACCATTGTGACCTCCTTCTCTTGTGCAATAATCCGGTTTCTTTGAAACAAAACTCTAGCCTACTGATTTTGAACTTTGTGGTGTAAAGTATACACTTTTAGGATCATCTTGTAGCACCCATTGCTCTGTAATAGAGATTACATAAGAAATAATTGTCCCCCAAAGATAAAAAGATAATTGATCTAAAAAACGTTGATTGCTCAGGGAGGCATGTTTCTTGTGCATTTATTGGTTGCTGATTGCGTGTGAGCCTGTGTATATTTTTAGAGTTAGTGCTTTCAAAAATAAAAAATAAAAATAAAAATAAAAATGAACACAAGGGATTATCCAGCCTATTTTTTCGAGCAAGTCAATTCATTTTATGACATGCGACGACCTGATTATGATCCATATTTAGATTATTACAACTCAGGTTTAGCCTATCATCCTGACTTCTCATGGGCTCATGGTCAGTACCATGAAGGACCTCTAGACACTCCTCAGACTCCTCAAGCTTTCATTCCTGATAATGAGTCTCAATTTCATCGAGTTGTTCCTCATTCTAACACATCTAGTTTAGTGGACGCCTTAACTCGTGTCATGCAGCGAACATGAGAAATTCTTGAGCAAAATTCTCAGGATATCACAGAATTGACAGTTATTTATCGACAAAACTCTCATGCTATCAAGAAACTTGAGATGACCTTGAATCAAATAGCTGAGTCAATTCCTGAGATAGAGTCAGAAAATTTTCCTAGCCAACCTATTTCCAACCCAAATGGTCAATATGAAATTAGTGGCACATCTGAGCCGGACAGTGAAGATTCCCAATCCATTACTACTACCCTTAGGAGTGGAAAACTGGTTGACAATCAGATAGGAATGCCTGACATAAGTGTTATTATATCCTCACCCAATTTTACACAGGTTGCATCCTCCTCTCATAAGAAGGCTAATAAAGCCTCATTTATTGATGAACCTGTAGATTCTGAGACACTACAGACATCTCCTTCCCATGTTGACTCATGCCTTCCTAGTGACTCATGCATCGAATCAAACTGTGAACATTCTTTAGAGTCTCCCCTTGACTGTTTTCATGATACACATGACCATTTAGAGGCTTGTTTGACTCATTTTAGTTTAGACTTTGATGTTGATGATATCATTAGGGAAGTCAATGATTTGCTTGACTCAGTCCCCATTGTGGATCCTAGTTATAAATGGAAGTCTAAAGTGAAGCCTCTTCCACTCAGTAAGTCAAAACTAGTCCCATCAGTTGAGCCACCTGAGCTTGACCTTAAACAATTACCTGACACCCTCAGGTATGCATTTTCAGGTGATGAGTTGTCTAGACCAATATCTCTATGTGATTCATGTGATGAGCCTGTACCACCTGATATATCCATCGTCTCATCTACTTGCATCACATTCCCATTTACTAAGGCTACTTTCACTGATCCCTTGTGCTGTAGTGAGGATTTCAGTTTTCACCATCCTGTTGTGAAAATTATTCAATCTTTTGATTTGGAACCAGACATAGGATGTTCCTTTTTTGGAGCACGCAAGGATCATCTGTTGTGTATGACTACTGGTCACTTTTGGAATGTCCTAGTGTATTTGGTGCCCCATGTGATTGCTATATTTGGGTGAGCTGATCCTCAACTGTTCAGGTTGTTGATATACGACCATGGACTAAGTGTTTGTCATGTTCTTCCTCTCCACTTTTCGATACACCATTTTTTAGGAAGAATATTTGTCGGGCTGATGACCGTAAACCAAGCGCTCCTAGGAGGCAGCCTAGCTTTAGTTGTGTGTCTTTGCTATTAGTCTGGATTGATTTTCGAGTACCCTATTTAGTTGTGTTTCACTCATACTCGTTAGCTCCATAAAAGTTTTGACTTACAACTTGCCTTCTTTTTAGTTTTCTTTGTTAGTGTCGAGTTTGCATTTTATCGATTTCTAATGAAAACTCCATGATTCTTATGTTTGTGAGCCTCATTGATGGATGACTTCTTGGAAATTGGTAAAATCCTCACCGCGGTAATACTGTTCTAACCTCCTCTCACGTACTTATTTCATTCATTCGTCAAAATTATTTTGTTAAACATTGAGGACAATGTTTGGATTAGGTTTGGGGGTAGGGTTCATGAGTCGGTGAACTCTTCGTAGTGTTTTCTTCTTTTCTTATTCTTTAAAAAAAATGCTTTTCTTTCAAGAAAACTTGGTCTTTTGCGAGTATGAAAATATATTTTAAATGTTTTATGCTCAAGAAAATGCAAGCTAACTTGACATATTGGTATATTGATAAAATCTGAAAGTTTAGTATGATCCTTAAGTTAGATCTAGTTCATGAGGTTTTTCAACTCGATTATCTTGCACCATGAGCCATGTTAGCATAATTTGAAGTTGATGAGTGAAATATATGCTAGAAAACCTTAGAATACTAGTGGAGACTTAACCCTGAAAGGTTTGAACCTTTCTATTTTTCTGAGGGTTATACATAAGCTCTGATTTTTCTTAAGTCCGTATTATCTCGTTGATGATCTCATTATTCTCATTTTTCTGATCAATTGCTTTGGGAATGACATCAAAATTGAATTATTACACTAGAACTTCTTGGCTTATTCAATTGAGATGTCATAATACTGACCCGAACTTAGGAAATGATCTAGGCATATTTTTTTTAGACCATTAACTAGCATTTTAACTTACCCATAACATTAACCTTTTTGTAGCCTTAGAATAACTTTTATTTGTTAACCCATTAACCTTTACCCAACTTTTTTGGGAATGTGTACGGATGGATATACTTGGTGTAAAAAGGGCATCAAAAAAGCAAAATATGAGATATTTCATAAATCCTCTATGTGAGAAAAAAAAAAAAAAAAGGTTGAAGAAAAGGAAAATAGTTAAAAAAAAAAAAAAAAAAAAAAGAATGTCAATGAGGATAAAGATGTGAGAATGAAGAAAAAATTGATGGTGCGCAACATTGGTTTATTCTTGACAACCCTAAGTGTTCGTTTAATGGGTGTATACATTCCTAGAAACTTTTCTTATAATCCTTTGACATCCCTTATTAACCATTACCCAAGCCCTATTACAACCCAACAAAGTCCTAGTTGATCTTAGGTAAAGCTCGGTTCCGTAGATGTGGAGATTTAATAACCAAGACCTATGGTGTTTGATTCAACATTCCCAAAAGTAATTGATATTCCTGTCCATGAGATCATGTTCATTCCATTCTTGAAAAGTCCGTTCTTCATATTACTATATGTGAGATGGTTGTTTTCCATTATTTACTCTTTTCCTCACATATAAACTGAGTGAAATACCAAATCTCTGAGTGTTTTATTGTGAGTGACATGAGAGGTTTGAAGTCAAAACAAACCTTCTACAGGAAATTTAGTCATTATTTTACTCTGAAATGAAAAGTTATGTTGATAAGGCTATTCACACACACACACATTGAGTTGGGGATGATTATGAATTTTTTCTAACTTTTGGAGAATATTAAATTATTTTGAAATTGGTTGATACACTAAAATGACACTGTTGGTTTCTTGCATATCTTGAAGTTTTAAAATGAACACTGTTTGACCAAGTTTTGATTGAGTCATAATGTTTGTGGGTAACATTTATGGAAACCCTCACGAGACTATAACTCGTCCACTGGAGGTAATCTAGGGGTTTAAAGCCTTGTTGCACGTTTAAGGTAAGTGCAACCGATGATTCCTGCGAAAGTGAGTTAGGATTTTCTTTTTATTGTTTTGCTCGAGGACTAGCAAAATATAGGTTTGGGGGTATTTGATATTCACATAATTATTACATAATATATCCCTCAATTTATATATGTTAGTGTTTCGATTATTATATTTTATAGTAATTATTTAGTTTTCATGCCTTTGTAGGAATTTGAGCGTAAACGATGAAATCATATTAAGGCGACAAGTTAAAGAACGACAATTGGTCGATTCTAGCGGTGGTACAAAGTAGAGGGTCACACATCTAAACCAAAAACCTAAACCCATAACCTAAACCCAAAACCTAACCCATAAATCCAAAACCAAGCCCATAACTTAAATCCAAATCCAATGCTAAGCCCAATCAAACCCTAGACACATTCCCTCAATTATTCAAGATTCTGATTTATTTTTGCCTTAAATCACTCATTGAACCCTCCCCTGAACTTGTCCATATTCATTTTCTCCTAATTCTCTATAAATACAAAAATTAAATGGATGAGAAAAGGGAGGAAGTGAAGGGGAAAAAAATTACAGAAAATTAAACCCTCTTCCTCACAAAGTGATTTTCATCACACCAGAGCCACCACCATCACCACCTCACCCCGCCACCACCGTGCGAGCACCGTCACCACCACGAAACAGGGGAGTGACAACCCTGTTTCGCATCAGACATCACCTCGCCACTGAGCCTCGCCATCACCACCATCACCCTTCATCTCGTCGTCCCTCCCTCTCTCTCCGCCACCAACACCGCACGAGCACCGCCACCACCACGAAACAGGGGAGTGACAACCCTATTTCGTGTCAGACCTCCGCCTCGCCACAGACCCTGCTCCCTGTTTTCCTCTCTTCTCCACGATCTCTCCCTCCTCCACCTCACCCTCTCTGTTCCTGCATCACAACAGACCGAGAACCACCACCACGCCGCGAAACAGAGCCTCATCGCGGCTCTGTTCCGCCTCGCCGCCGCCACTGTTCCTCCTCCTCTCTCGGCCTCTTTTCGTCTCGAACTCCTTCCTGCCTCCCTCTCTCACGACCACTGTCGCAAGCGGCGCTTCAGCAGGCGGCACAAATCACCCCGACAAGAGAAACAGGGCTCCGCAAACTCTCTGTTTTGATTTTATTTCTGCTTCCTTTCCTTAATTCAGTGTTTCCTCACTTTCTATCTCTCTTTTTGCAGGTTCAGAACCAGTCGGAGGACCGAGGAGCGAACCAACAGACGCGAAGAACAGCACCGCAAGCGGCGCTGTCGCGTTGGAAATGAAAGGAACTGTAGCAGAGGCGCGGGAATGATTTAAAATCTGTTTTTGGCTATTTGCACCCCCAGTTTCTCTCTGTACTACCACAGAGCTTGTGTACTTCATTTTCTCGGGATTCGTGTTCGAACCAACTGCTGAGTACCACCACATCGAGTTTGCGACAAACTAAATGGGTTGTATAAGTTATTGTGATTGATTTTACTGAATTGTGTGCTTAATTGTTAATTACAATTTATTTCCGAAAGTTTTTAATAAATTGTTTTTGCTTGAAATAATTTGTTAATGTTTGATAGAAACATGATATAATTTAATTTGATTTTAACGATCATATATTCGGTGTAAGCAAGGGATTCTCATCCCTAAAGCTTCTCGTTTTTAAATTCAGTAATTTAGATTTAAATAATTTTTGCTAACTCATTGGTGAGTCCAAGCCCACAAAATCCACATTTTTCTTTTATTTTACTTTTATTATTTTTAAATTTATTGTTAGTTTAGTTTTAAAATGTTGTAACCCCATTTTCCATTTAAATTAGTTTAAATTAAATTATAAATTTCAATTGCATCCACCTTCCTCGTGGGATCGACTCGTACTTGCCGTTGTCTACCAGTTAGGCACCGTGCACTTGCAGTTATTACAAGTGGGTTAAATTAGCCTATTAATTTAGGTTAGTTAAGCTCGCATCAATATATTGACCCAATTTTGTATTTGTTTTACAAATTTGGGTGCGTTCTTAATGAGCGCATCCCCTGAGACTCACCAGGGTAAGTTGGAGCATAAAGGTGTTTTTAGCTTTGTGGCGGTAGTTTTGGATTGGACACTTTATGTTAGTTTTGGTTTTGTTGATTTCCTAGGTATTAAGATGTAAGACCTAGTTATTACTTTCCATATTCTGAGTTAAAGATTTTTTTTGGGATTGATTGATGTAACACACTCTTATGAATTATTTTGATGACTTAAAACATGATAAATGTTGACCTTTGTTTTGAGTTGAAGAATTTTTAAGGAAGATTGTTTTTTTATTATTATTAATTGCCTCATGTCTGTAACATTTAAATTGTTCTTGTCGTGTCTTGATTTTTGGACAATATATTAATTTAGGTTTTTTAAAAATCGGGGTGTGACAAAACATATTAAAATAGTCAGGACATCCAAGTGAGACTTAACCAAAAATTTTGGTCCAATCACCATGTCGGACCACAAAACATATCAAATTAGTCAAGCCATCCAATTCAGACTTGACCAAATTTTTTTGTCTGATCACCATGTCAGACCACAAAACATGTCAAATTAGACAGGACATCTGTCAGACATAATCAATTTTCTACTCCGATCATTATGTCAGACCATGAAAAATATCAAATTAGTCAGGACATTCAAGTCAGACTTAATCGAATTTTTTGGTTCGAAATCTTCATGTCGGACCACGAAACATATCAAATTAGTCAGGACATCCAAGTCAAACTTAATCAAATTTTCTAGTTTGATCATCATGTCTGAACACAAAAATATCAAATTAGTCAGGACATTCAAGTCAGACATTATAAAAAAAAATTGGTTCAATCACCATGTCGGACCATGAATTATATCAAACTAATCAGGACATTCAAGTTAGACAGAAACCTCTTGGTCCGATCACCATGTCGATCTTGGAGTGTACCAAATTAGTCGGGACTTCAAGTCGGACTTACTTACAAATCTCCTTGTCCGATCAACATGACAGACAAAAAAGAATACTAGAACTAGTCAGGACAACAAAGTCAGATTAGGTGTCTAAGTTAAAAAATTTCGTGTTCGACAACAAGGCGGATAAGAAAATAAATTCAACCAATGGGGACCACAGAGTCAAACCAGATATCATTTTTTTAGTTTAAGAACTAAGTAAAAAAAAATAGGAGCTCCGCAAAGAAGAAATACCAAGTTAGACAAGAACATCTATGAAACCGGACAACAAAATCAGGTTATATTTATTATCTAAGTCTACACTACAGAGTTAGACTACAATACCAAAAAATTCTAGACGTTAAAGCCAAACCATGTTTACGATATCTGCGAGATCAAAGTCAATATTAAAGTATCTATCAGAAGAACATACCTACAAGTCGAACAACGACTATTACAAGAAAGGCAGATAGAGCAACAAAAAATCACACAAATATCAAAGAAAGAGTATTCATTAATGATTTAATCTATGAGGGGAAGAAGTTATAGCAACAACAATTGGAGAGGAAGTAATTCTATCATCACCAGTAGGGTCAGTTGGAAGAAATTGAACCGGAGGAGATGGAGTTTTATCTTCGACAACAGGAGCAAACGGAGGTGGAGCTTTATATTAAATAATAGGATTGGTCGGAAGAAACAAGGCTTTGTCAACAATGGTAGGATCAAAAGAAGAAGACGACGCCTGACCTTCAACAACCGGATCACTCAGAAGATTCGAAACAGGTTCTTCCCTGTCTTAGACGAAGTAGATACATCCTCAAAGACTTGGTTAACTATGGCATGATATTTCGACATATCACAGTTCTCCTCCGACTCAATGTAGTCAATGATTTCAATCCTACCATTGACAATCTTACCCTCACTCTACTGCCTTTGCAGTAGCCTTAGCCTTCTCCAATAAGGCAGAAAGTTTATGCTTGGTCCGAACAAGCTCCTCTTCAACTCCAGAAAGCTTTTTTAAAGTTTGTTCCTTACCGTTTCTCTCCTCAGCAAGTTGTTCTTTAACGGAATCAAGTTTTGTAGCAAGCTGTTCAACTCACTCCTCAGCATTTTACGAGCAGCAGACTGCAACTCAAACAATACGCAATGACTGATCATGAGCAGCCTTCTCGCCGAATAGCTTACTTTCAACAACATCCAACCTTCCCGCTGGCGATTCATTTCCTCCTCCATAATAGTAAGCTCTAAAGCATACTTATCCCAGACAAATTTTGTTTCCTTCAAAGAAGCCCGAGTAGCACCAATCACATCTCCTGCTCGGCACATTCCTCCTTCATCTTGTCCACTTGAAACATAATGCAAGAAAGCTGCAACAGATGCTCCGCCATTTTCTTCACCAAGGTCGACACGTGATCACGAGCAGGCTGGTATTCAGACCACATCGTCCCAGCATAAGTGAGATGGGACATCCCCTCCATTATCTGCTTAACATCTTTGTCAAGGTGTTCTCTAGTTGGATGCACTGGCATTGAGACTTTTTTCATCAACCATTTATGCCACGAGTTAATGTGGTTACGTGCATTCTCTTGCACGTCTATCTCTGAATACCAATTGAAAGTCTCACCCGAATTAATACAGATCTCTCCAGGAACAGGCTCCTTCCAACTAATTTGTGGTCTGGAAGAACTGATGCTCCACCCCTACCTGTTTGATAATCAAAACTTTGGTGATGACAGAAACACCACTTTAACCTTTCTTCTTCAAAACAGCAGGGGCAGGCTTTGAATGAGGATGAGGTGTAGAACCAAACAACTCCATCAACTTCAGATCAACTGGACGATAAGGAGGAGGGGACTTGGAGCTCTGACCATGATCAATATCAACCTCATCAAAGGCAGGATTATAGTCAAAGTCAGCCAAGATCTTCTCAGTATTCGAATTTTGTGACTGTTCCATCGCAAGCTGTGTCATCTTATTCATAATGACATTAGCATCATCATTCGAAACCTTGCTGAGATTGGATACGCCAGCAGTAGAAAGAAGGTTTTTCTCGTATTCACTCAACATATGAGAGACTTCCACTTTACTTCTCTCCACAGCTCGATCCAGTTCGTCAGCCTCCTGGGCAACAAGGCCAGCATCGTCTTCATCGTTCTTCCCAGAAGAAGATGGAGGAGGAGCAATCCGAGTCTTCAGAGCAGAGACAACAAGTTTTTTCTGCTTTAAAGGTTGAACATGACTAACCAACTCACTCGTAACCAACCTCTTAGACTAGCTAACAAGCCTAGCAGCATTCCTCTTCCTGGTGGTCGGACCAGCACCACAAACGACAACAGGAGCAGTGATATCCGTAACTTTCTCGGCGAAACTCACTTTCCCATCAACGTTAATTAGCATCACCAATGCTAGCAGGAGCAGTACGCTCCTTCCCAACACCAGAAACAACAAGAGAGCCAGCACAGGCAACAATGACATCGGAGTTATAACTTTCAAGAACCAAAGAACGCTGCAAGGTGTTTAGACTGTACAAACCACTCCGTTCAACGACATTTGGCTCGAGGAGTTCTTCCAAACGTACATGAGGAAGCGAAAGGAACTGATTCCTACTCAGAGTAATTCAAATACAAATCATTCTACTTTCTGAGTTCCCTGAAAGACTTCAGAATGGGCCTATTGTCAAGCATGAAATACCCAGACTTCGTGGAAGCATAAAACCAAGGCCTCGCCCAGAACCTGAAGTCATCATTCGGCTTCCCAAACAAGAAGGCAAATGAAGAAAGCAAACACGATTCGTGTTAACCTTAAACATCACCACCAAGTGTAGAGCCTTTTTGTTTAAAGAAATACCAGACGGCAAGGCTCTCACCATAGTTCCAACCATGACCCTCTAGCCATTGGGACCCATTTGAGCAGGAGGAATACCCACAAAATCCAAATAAGTCCAGAAGATCTCCGAAACTGAAAAATGGAGACCAACCTTAAACATTCCAGGGTAAGGTGTGATGTAACCAGGCCTCGGACGACAGACCATGATCAAAGTTAAAGGCCCAAGGCCCAACAGATTTCTTCCCTTAGAGAATAGGGACGTTATGAAGAAGACAAGTCATGACGGGAATCATTCCCCAAAGACGCATCTCAATAAATGGGGAGACTGTTGTGAGAAACTTCCATCTTCATCGCGCCCTGCATGCTTAAGTCATGCAGAGAGTTAATTATGCACATTATATGAGGTAAAGGAGAGATTCACGAAAAATGTATGCAAACACAACACAACTATACTCTGTCCAAATTCATTCGCCCCACAATTAACTTACTTAAGCATCGGAGTGCCTTCGGCCATCATACAGGTGGTCTTTGGCAATCTAACTTTGTCTTCAGGTCAGATCGTTGTCATGCACTAAAAGGTGTCTCGCATTGGGGCAACGATTTTACCGTGGGTATTATCTCTATTTCCTTTTTTGATTTTTTTTTTTTTTAGATGGTTGTCCTCGCATCTTGATGGACAAATTAATGGTCCAAATGATGGAAAACTTCATTTTAAGCCCGATTGTAACATAAACTTCTATTTGTATACCCAACCCAAAATTATATATACAAAACAAGATGATGTTTGGGGTGGGAGATAAAAGACGGTTGAGATTTAACCAAATATATGAATGTAACGGATCACATAGAACTTAAAGCACCAAGAGTGCATGGGTTCGATTCCCAAACCCAAAAAATTTTATATTTATTTATTTTTCTTCAATTGTTGATGATGGTGGTGTTGAAAGCTCAAGAGTGATCATATTTTGACAATTTTTAATCTTTTATCGTGCAAACGACACGGGGAACACCCTAGTCTATATTACAAATCAGGATGGTGTTTGAGGTTGGAGATAAAAGACGGTTGAGATTTATCCAAATATAAGAATCTAACGGATCACATAGAACTTAAAACACCAAGAGTGCATGGGTTCGATTCTCATACCCAACATTTTGATATTTATTTATCTTGATATTTAAAGTAGACTAAACTCTATCATGTTAAACTTTTATCGTGCCAACGGCACGAGGAATACCTTAGTCTATATTACAAATCAGGAAGGTGTTTGAGGTTGGAGATAAAAGACGGATGAGATTTACCCAAATATTATAATCTAACGGATCATATAGAACTTAAAACACCAAGAATGCATGGGTTCGATTCCCATACCCAACATTTTGATAGTTATTTATTTTTCTTCAATTATTGTTAGTGGTGATTAGGCATGTAACTATGAAGGATCCAACGACACAGGGAATACCCTAGTATATCAAAAATTCTACACGGCCAGGGGTGCTGGCCAGGTTTGCGCTAGGAGTGTTGCCAAGTACGTGCTTTGAGGAGAGAGATTGTAAAAAGAAGATTTTGGGGGCCAATTCATAAAACCCAAAAGGCGTGAATCAAGTCATAAAAGCCCAAATAGGGCCCGTCAGAATAAACCACAGTTAAAGGCCCAAATCCAGGCCCGATAAAGTTTTTCCTTAAATAGGAGGAACGTTACAGAGAAAAAAAGTCGTGAAGGGCATTACGCCTCTGAGGAGGTATCTTCATAAACAATGAGACTGTTATGAGGAATGTCTCATCTCATTGCGTCTCACGTGCTTAAGTCACGCAGGGTTTTAATGACGACCATTATATAAGGTAAAGGGCACATTCGACAAAGGTATGCAACTTTAACTGAGTTCTGTCCAGATTTATCTCCATCTCCAACTGAGTTACTGACTTAAGCATCGAAGTGCTTTGGCCTCCAAAAAGGTGGTATTTGGCAATCTAACATTTTTTTTGCAAGTCATACTTACAAGTAACAGGATTTTGGATGCATCAGTTTGGCATTGTCGGTGGGGAATGACAATTTCCATTCGAGAAGATAGTCTGCAGTAGGAAACTTATTCAGTTCTGATCAGCGATTGAAAAGCTCTCAGAACAGATGAGACACCCTACAGACCCTCAACCAAGCAACGATCAAATCAATCCTCCAACTAATGAAGTTGCACTAGCACGATTATAATCCAATGACAACCATCGAGCAAATTGTGCCCGACAAAAGGGTGTTACAACATGTGATAGGCCAAATATCCTAAACATCTAGTAGTCCTGCCATGGACCCTTGTGTGGGTCTACTTATGGCCCAGATGGACCGTATGATCAAAATTTTGTACAAACTCGCCCAAGAACGCACTCAGTCCGCCAACACTGTCCAAGCGTCGCCCCAACAAAATTCTATTAATTGAGTCTGAGAAAGTAATGAAGTTCATGTTGGACCTCAGCAAGCGAATCTTGAAAGTAGCAAGCCACTGCAATAAGGGCCCTTACAGAGTGATGGGACCCCTGTTGAAATTCCATTCAAGATCGGGGTAACAGATCCTAACGTGTTGTACGAGCCAAACCACCGTTCTCCGAAGCGCTCATTGTGACTCGTATGCTGAAGAAGTTTCCCCCACCGAAGTTTGAAGCGTACGATGGCACCACTGATCTGACAGATCATTTGCGACACTTTTACCACATGATGGCCTTGAAAGAGGGAATTGAATTTATCCTATGCAGAACATTTTCGACCAACCTCACCTCCACAGCGATGAGTTGGTTCAACAGCCTACCGCCAAGGTCAGTAGACTCCTTTCAGGCACTAGCTACCACCTTTATCACGAGGTACATCAACAGTTAACGAATGAGGAAGGGACCACACTACTTGTTTCACATCAAACAGAAGCCCGAGGAGACGATAAGGGAGCATGTCACTCATTTCACTAACGAGTTGACAATGATCGATGGTTGCAGCGACTACACGACTATTGCTACCTTTATATCCGAATTGAAAAGAGGGCCATTTTTTATTTTCTGAACCTAGACCCTCCAAAGAACATGACGATTCTATTGAAGACCATCCAAAAACACATCACTCTCGAGGAGATGGTAACCGTCAGGAAGAAAAACGAGTCTGAAAGGGAAGGCCACTCAAAGAGGCAAGAAATGAGAAATAAAGAAGGAGATACGACAGACCTTGGGAAGAGAACGTTCAGTCAAAGAGGCATCAGACCAACGGGAGGTCTGAATTTCACCAGCAAGAGCCCGGGAAGCCGCAATCATAAAGGCCCAGGCATCAACGGGGAACAAGTGTGGTGAAAAAGACGTACAAGCCATACACGGCCTTGATAGCGAGCATACTGAAATCCATGGCGAAATGGGAAGACGTCAACTGACCGCTCAAAATGAGAGGAAGCCCAGAGTGGCGAGATAAGAACAAATACTGCTCTTTCCACAATGATCACGAGCACGACACTGAAGACTAGTACAATTTGAAAGAAAAAATTGAGCATTGGGTTCAAAGAGGAATACTCGACGAATTCGTCGGGCTACCAGATAAGCAGCCCACAGGGAAAGAGAAAGCGGACACCACTGCGGGATCAAAACAGCAACCCAAAGAACTAATATACGCTCTACACTGTATAGTTGGAAGAAGTAAACAGTCAAGCCAACCGAAAAAACAACCAATAACACCGTCCACTTGAGCTGATCTATATCGAAGTAGGGGCACCAACCCCATCAAGCGAAACCGGAAAAACCACTATGACAACTCACAACAAAAAACACAGAGAAATTTGCACTTCAAGCAGGGATCAACCAACTGACATATTCCAAAAACCTTACCAACAAATGCAAGCTTGATCCACATTATACATGACAAGGCCAAGAACGCCTCCTCCATTACCAACAATGTAACTGATGCAAACAAATTCGATTCGACGAATAAAACTTGATACAAAAACACATGAAGCCTTGACAGCCGGTGCTGATGTGAGCATGATTGGACAATTCGATGCTGGATTCTACTCCGCGTGCCAGAACCACCTGTCGAGAGCAAACACCCAGGGACTTCATCAGGAAGCATTACAAGTTTATTAGCTACCTCACGACAACAACGAACGACTATAAAAACTACAGGAGAAACATGAAGGAAGAAGTTACAACAAATGAATTAAGTCCAACTCAAAGCATACTCCAGAGCAATACGAAACCAAACTCGACAATCAGAAAACAAATACCCATCGAACAACAAGGGCACGCAAGAATCAACCACCCATCGTCATAAAAAATGACATCATTCGAGCAACAATTAGAAGGATGTAATGCATATTCACAAACAAACTCTACAACACAGCGTAACTTTATGGGAAGAAAATGACTACTATCACTATAGATTGTTAAGCACCCGATATGGGATTATCAATAAAACTTCGAGTTCAAACCCTTGATCTTACGCCCGAGCAGTAAGATTAAGGCATTAAAGTCAGACAATGCGAAACGATTGGCATGTCAAGCCACGAGCAAAAGGTTAGGACGCATAAGTCAGAGCAAACAACAAACTTCTAGTCTGATCAACCACGAAGTAAAAGTTTAGATGAACAAGTCAACTTACTCGTAAAAAACTTCGAGTTGACTAATACGTTTGATCAACGAAGTAAAAGTGGGGACGAACAAGTCAACTTACTCGTAATAACTTTGGGTCGACTAATACGTCAGACCAACTAAGTAAAAGGTGGGACTAACAAGTCAACTTACTCGTAAAAACTTCGGGTCGACTAATACGTCAAACCAATGAAGTAAAAGTTGGGACGAACAAGTCAACTTATTCATAAAAACTTAGAGTCGACTAGCATGTCAAACCAACGAAACAAAAGTTAGGACGAACAAGTCAACTTATTTGGATCAATTTCGAGTCGACTAATATGTCGAACCACGAAGTAAAAGATATGGACAAATAAGTCAAGATATGTTCATAAAGCATTACGGCCCTACCAATGAGTCAAAATACAGAATACGTCTACAAAAGCTTCGACACACAAGTCAACACTTAATCAGGAAACCTTCCGGAGTGACCAAACACATCTGACCATGAAGTAGACACGCAAGAATCTTAACAAGCAAAAACAAACTAGTACAACCTCACAGCCCAATCGACAAGACCGAATAAATAAAAACTTCGGATGGTCAATAAACGAGCGCAAGAAACATAAATATGGATAAGCCTAAGTTATCAGAGTATGGAGAGTACAAATAGCGAGGTGAACACACACCTATCATATACAATGAGTCAATGTGACTGGTCCAAGACAAATCACGACTTCAAAGGGAAAGCATACGAAGCAGAGAAAAGGCAACACATGATAAACAAAAGAAAAGGTTTTTCATTCATAAAATCATTCTGTTACATCTAAAGAAGAAGATAGAACAGCTGGAGAAAAAACAGTAGAAGCATCAACAACAACAACATCTGATGGAAGATGGGCAACAATGTTAGTAGCAGGAGGAGATAGAGTACTCTCTTCGACAACAAGAGTAGATGATGGAGCCAGATCGAAAGGATGAGGGAATGATGGTGATTCGTTCACTGGATCACTTGAGGGACCCGAAATACCTTCTTCGCTATGTTCATCATTGAAAACTTGATCGACCAGACATCGATACTTGGACAAATCAACGCCATCACCCTCAATATAGTCGAAAAGCTCGACTCATCCATCAACAATTATTTTCCAATCCTCAACTTCCGCAAACCTCAACCTGTTTTTTGTTGCAACAAGCACATTCTTGTTGAGATGATTTGTCCTACAACGGTGGTCAACATCGAGGAATACCTTAACTGCTCCACCCGTTCCTCAGCAATCTGATGGTTGACGGATTGCTCAATAACATAACACATGGCCTCATCATGACCAACCTTCTCGACGGATAACTCCCTCTCCACCTCGTCCAACCGAGTATGGACTTCATTCGGTTCAACAACAAAATACTCAAGCTCAGTTGCAAACCTATCTCGCGCAACCTCCACCTCCCTCAAAAAAGCCTGAGCAGCCTCAACTGCATTCTCTCGCTCCGCGCACTATGCTTTCAACATGTCCAACTAATGATGAACATGAGAAAATACCAATGATTGCGCTGCCATCTTTAACTCAAAATCCGCCACCTGTCTACGACCAGCCTGATAATCCAACCCCATCACCTCGGCATAAGTGAGGTGATTGATTCCATCCATTATCTGTTGGAGGTCGTAGTCGAGATGACTGCTAGGCTCCCATACAGGCATCAAAGGCCTCTCCATCGTTCGCCTATGCCATTCGTTGATCAACTTACATGCACTATTCGCCACGTCGATTCCAGTAAACCAACAAAACTTCCCATCCGACTTAATGCATATGTCACTGGGTTGGGCTCCTTCCAACCAATCCATGGATGAAGAACTAGGGGATTAGGAAGCACAGAAGACCTACCCCCGATGGTGGGAAGAACGGTCGGAATAGCGATGATAACAGAAAAACCACTCTTGCCTTTTCACTGCGAAACAGTCGTGGTGGGAGTAGGGCAAGCAATAGTGGCAGTAACAACAAAAGTCGAATGAGTAGGAGAAGAAACTAGGAACTCCATTGCGTCATCGACATGAATAAAGGAAGATAGAGGAGAAGGAACCCCAGAACTTCGACCATGATTACCGATCTCCTATTTGCACAGAGGATTGAATTTGAAGTTGGACTGGTATTTGTCATATTCGGATCCTTGGACTGCTCCATTACAAATAGAAGCACCTTTTTGTCAATAACTCGAGGGTCATCAATCGACCATTCAACAAAGTCAGGCATACTGGCCAAAATGGGGCTTTCTCATTATCGTCCAATGGACGATTTGTTTCTTTTTGCTGCTCTCCATCGTCATATTCATCTCCTCGACCTCCTTGAGAGAAAGACAATCCTCCTTATCAGAAGAACTCGAATGAGTAGTTGTCCGAGTAGTACTACGAGTAGAATCAGAAAGTCATTTCCTCTTGTGAACACGACTAGAGCTTATCGCCAATTGCTTTGACGGACTGGAAGGCCTCGGAAGCTTCCTCTTCCTGGTGGACAGGCCAGAAATGCCAATGTTGACAGGAGCATTAAGATCCGTAGCATTCCTGCCAGAACTCATTTTCCCATCAACGCTAGCATCACTAACACCAACAGGAACAACATGAGCAGCGATCTAAACAGCTTGAGATTTAGTAAGCGAAACATGTTTCGCCTCGTTCATGGTGCACAAGCTGCTACGTGCCACAATGTCCTCAGAAAGAAGCGCCTTCACAGGAACCATAGGAAGACTCAGAAAAAGGTCACTAATCGTTTGTTCTTCCGTAGACAAAAACAGGTCTCTCTGTTTGTCAGGGACTCAGAACGATCGCCTAATCTAACGACCTTGCAAGTGAAAATGGATGGATTTGACAGAGGCATAAAACTAGAACCTTGACTAGTCCCTGATATTGTCGTTAAGCTTCCTAAAACAAATAGGAGAACGAAGGAAACAAATATTCTTGGTCACCAACAGACCAACCACCAAATGCAGAATCCTGATAGTGAAGGGAATACTAGTAAGAATGATTCTCGCGTAAGTAGAAACCATAACCCTCCAACCATTAGGACCCATCTTAGTAGGAGGAATGCCCAAAAAATCTAAATATTCCCAAAATATCTCTGGAACTAAGAATCAAAGTCCAGATTGGAACATGCATGAGTAAAGTGCAATATAACCAACCCTTGGACGACAAAGACTATCATTCTACTTCGACAGAAATATCTTGAGGTTAGACGACAAAGAATAATCGGAACGAACACCGTCCAACTTCGCCTGAGAAGCTTTCTTGGGCGAGAAGTAAGATTCGCAAGCAGCAAACGCTTCACCATTTAGTACATGGCCGACAAACATCGTAAAAGAATAAAGAAACAAGGAAAATGAGGAAGAAGAATAAGCCCTAATTTCAAAGGTAGCGTAAAGAGAGAAACAAAATCAGTTATGCTACATTTTATAGACCCAAGTAACGAAGAGACTGCTCCTAGGATGATGTGCAAGATATGATGGTTGCACGAAATCCAAAAACACGCGCGAAAATGAACGAATGAACAAGATATCAACATACCAACCCACCAATAGTTGTTGACAACACTAAATGCGAAACAATGATAAAATCGAAAGTCTAACCGTCATCGAGTTAATGGCCATGTCAGCATACCCACTAACTAAAGAGGGAGTAGGTGATAATACATCAAATAAGACTGATATCACACCTGCACACGCGGAAAAAATCATCCATCAAGAGGATCAAGTATCTCAAAACCAGGCCAATTCATAAAGCCTAAAAATGGCGAATCAAGTCATAAAAGCCCAAACAGGGTCCATCAAAATAGACCACAGTTAAAGGCCCAAATCCAGGTCCAATAAAGTTCTCCCTTAAAGATGATGAACGTTACAGAGAAAAAGAGTCGTGGAGGGCATTACGCCTCTGATGACATATCTTCATAGAAAATGAAACCGTTACGAGAAATGTCTCCTGTTGTTGCACCTCACATGCTTAAGTCACATAGGGAATTAACAACGACCATTATATAATGTAAAGGGAATATTCGACAAATGTATGCAACTTTAACTGAGTTCTATCCAGATTTATCTCCATCTCTAGCTGAGTTACTGACTTGAGCATTGGAGTGTCTTCGATCACCAAAAAGGTGGTCTTTAGCAATCCAACATTTGTTTTGCAAATCATACTTATAGGAGACAAGATTTTGGACGCATCAATTGTAATCCCCTTAGATGACAATCTCACCTCCGCATTTTGAGCTTCACGGTCAAGAGCACAAATCTGTTTTGTATTACATCATCTCTTCTCACGAAAAGACAATAAAGATTCAACAATTAGTGCCAAGTGGGACCTATTATTAATAAAGAAAATCCAAATAAATACCCCCCGAGCCTTATACAATCCCTTTCGTTTAATGAACATGAAGTCTCCTAATGATTCTTTTGGAGATGCTTTAAAGTTGTGATTGAAGAATGCAACTATGAAATGAGAAATCTAAATAAAATAAAAATATTGTGAAAATGAAAAACTACACATAAACAAAAAAATGCTAAGGGTGTGTTTGGTTGCATGGAATTTATGAGGGGACCCATATATTTTAGGCTCATTTGAGGTATAACTCCACATCCACAATTTGATTTTGTTATAAATTGGGGAAATGGAAGTCCCATGAACATGAGAATCTCATGCCTTGGAGGACCAAGGAGTGGGATTCCCATGTTTTTGGAAGTTTCATTCCCACCATTGATCACAAAATCAAATGGTGGATGTGGAGTGATATATCAATTTAGCATAAAATGTAGGGGACCTGTATATTTTAGGCTAATTTGAGATATAACTCCACATCTACAATTTGAATTTTTTTTTTTTTATCAATTGTGGGAATGAAAGTCCCATAAACATGAAAATCACATGCCTTGGGGGACCAAGGAGTGTGATTCCAATGTTCATGGGACTTCTATTCCCACCAATGATTACAAAATCAAATGATGGATGTGAAGTGATATATCAATTTAGCCTAAAATATAGGGGTCATCTCATGGTGCTAGTTATTCTTTTATAAGACTACAATGATGGAGTGTCATCGATAGAATACCAATATTATCGTTAGCCATTTGTTTGTTATTAGAAAGGTAACGTAGCAATACTTGATGCTACACACTAAGACAATATAGGATTTAAGTTAAAGTAAATTTAGCTCCTCTTTACATATTCCAAAGATGATCTATTGTATATATATATATATATATATGAGCAAAATTCATTCTCAACTAGTTGCATTTTTAGACAAGTTTATTAATGGGGATGCTTTTAAAGAAAGAAACATACATGGAGACATACTCAGAGTTAAGTGCAAGCAGGCATGTGGGTGGGGAAAAGAAAAAAAACATCAAGTAGTGCTCACATTTTATGAAACAAAATGGAAAGATTAACCATGTGTTGGATGTTGAGCAAAAAACTTAAAAGAGTAGGGGTGGGCAAAAACCGATTTAAATGCGGTTAACTGATCAAACCGATTTTTAATTTCGGTTCAGTGACCAAACCGAAATATGAGTGAAAAGAAAATCATTTAAACTGAACTGAAACCGGTTATAAACGGTTCAGAATCGGTCTACGGTTATGAACAGATCGATTAGTTAGATATATATAAATAAATATAAAATTAGGTAGATGTCAATACCTGATTGGTGCAACAAATGCCCTAAATCACTCCCAAAAACAAAAACCCAAAACGCACACAACCCTTCCTCTCTCTGTTTCTCTCTTTTACTTTCAAACCCAAATGATTGCCAAACCCTAAACCTAAATCTTCTTTTTTCGATGTGATCATCTGAGACTCCAACACTCTGTTGCACTAAAATTTACACCCTCTTTCGATCTTTCTCACTCTCTCAACGATCATCATCAAGGGTAATTGCAGTTTGCAGGTTCGATTTCTTTTTCTTCTTCTAATCTCTTTTCAATTTCGTTTTTTTTTTTTTTTGGATCTATCTTGTTGTGGTTCAATCTGTTTTTTGGGGGTTCAATTTTTCTCTTTCGATCCCTTGTTTGTCCTTCCTTATCTTGTTTTATATGTTGTTTTGATATCTTTCGGCCCAACCAATCCGAAATTCGGTCCAACCGATTTCATCAGTTTATAGATAAAAAATTCAGTTTCGGTTTGGATTTTAGGCAAACCGAATGAAATTGGTTCGGATCTAAAAACCGAACCGAACCGACATTGCCCACCCCTAAAAAAAATACCATATTGGGTTGGGCCATGTTTTTCTCTTTCGGGCACAAAGTTTGACCCATGTTGGTCATTGTAAGTTAAATAAAACACATGATGAGTCCATGCCTTAAGCCTGAGATGGTAAAACAATCATGTTTAACCTACACCATTCTGTATGTTAATGGATGCAGTCTTTTTCCGCTCCCTGCTTTGACCTAGTCCCGCTGACCTGATGACCTGCACAAGTAACGCACATGAGCCACAGGCCACTGTGGAGTGGCCGATGACATTCCGATCCTAAAGTCAGACAAGGCTCTGAGGAAGGTGTAATGTTGTAACAGGGAATTTGTAGCGTACATTAGCTTACCAACCTCATGTCTTATTTATAGTGCAAGGAGTTCTGGTTCTACCAGGCCATCGTAGGCGTAATTTAGGAAGGAGATCTTCGTGGAAATCTCACCCTAATTAGGAGTCGTGTTGTAGGAGGGAAGTTCATTGTTAGCTCTGTGCTTCTAGATACGTGGGAGATAGTTCCCAATCCAAGAGCAGTTCGTAGAAGGGAATTTTCCTGTGTGGAAGATACTCTGGTGTTTGCTTCCTAGTTGGAAGCAGAAAACAACTGTAGTTGCCTGTTTGAAGCTGATCCTCGAGATACTTGCTTGAAGAGGGCTTACGGGTATTGAGGATAGCTGTGAGACGTATGGGCCTAGCATGCTATGAGAGTTCGGGTCCACCTGGCGGACTGCAGTTGGGCGCTTGGGGCGGATCAGTGTTGGGCTGATGCTTGAGGCTGTAATTCCTCGAGATTATCATGACACATGTACGGCTTCGGGGTGTGACCTTTTTTATGTATCATCAGCTACTCCTCCGAGTTAGTAGGCCGTCACATCGGTTCGCTAAGTCATTTCTTGAAGGGATGCACCACTCATGATGATTGAGTCTGAATCATTACTTGAGCCACGCGCTGTATTAATTGAACGTGCATTGGTTCAGCGAAAAAGAGGCGGGAAGCCAACCTCTATTTATGTCATCCGCTGTGTAGAGTGTGATTCTTCTACTTTCCTTGCTTTAGAAGCTACCGCTTTGATTATAAAAGATTGTTCATCTTTCTCATGGCTCAAAAAAACCTTTTTGATGACGTTGTCTTGGTCGAGGGCCTGGAGTTTTTCGAAGACAGGTTGTTGTCCAAACCTGGTCTCACCGAAATTCATATGAAGTTTGGGGTCCCTGAGGATCTGTCGTTGTGTCTGCAGAGATGTCTGAACTGTTACCTGTTGGAGTTCTTTGTCGATAGGTATGGTTGTCTCGATGGTTGTCTTTGGATTAGTATTGGGCGGCATGGCATATCTGTTATCGTCGGACCGAAGTCTTTTGGAGTACTCCATTGATCTTCTATCAGGTTGCATGAGTTTTGTCACTAAATCTTATTTTTAGGAAAAAAGGAAACTCGTCATTCCCCACAGACGGCACCAAGCTGATGCGTCCAAAAATTGTCCTCCTGTGAGTTTGACCTACAAAACCAATGTTAGCATTCCAATGACCACCTTTTTAGAGGCCAAAGGCACTCCGATGCTCAAGTCAGTAACTCTGTTGAAAGAAGAATGTAAATTTGGACAAAACTCAGTTAAAGTTGCATACCTTTGTCGAATGTTCCCTTTATATTTTATAATGGTCGTAGTTAACTCTCTGTGAGACTTAAGCATGTGAGGCGCAACGAAAGGAGATGTTTCTGTAATAGTCTCCTCCTTAAAGGATATGCGTTCGTGGAGGCATAGGTCTCTCCACGGCTCTTTCTTAGTGCAACATTTTTCTTCTTTATGAGAGAACACACTTCGGGCTTTGGATTCGGACTTTGATTCGTCTGGGCCTCTATAATTGGCATCAATTCTTCTGGGCTTTATGGGCTGGCCCAATGGATCGGGCGTTGTATTCTCATGATGGGACTTTATGCCACGTGCACGGTCGTGATGATCGGTCTTTTTTGATGTATCATCACATATTGTAGACCTACCTGGATCTGTGCCAGATTAGCTTTTTTTTGTGTTGAAGCTTTTCCAACAATTTAACATTGATAAACATCCAACAGCCAACCCATTTCTCCCTTCTGTTCCATTCTGATCAATTCCATCGACTTGCAACTCATGTCATAAAAGGATGCATGGACACGGACATGTGCGTCGTGTCGGACACGGACATGATGCGCCGACTCAACAATTTTTTTTAAAAAATAGGACTCAGTGACACATCGACATGTCATTTTAGTAAGTCATATAAACATAAATAATAATCTAATAAAATGTCTTCCTAGAGTGTCTTAAAGAAGATACTCTGTTGCAAGAAAAAAATAAAGTAGGGAAAAAGTATAGTAGAGAAGAGAAAAAACAAATTAGAGAAGAAGAAGAAGCATTAGTAGCTTAATTTACCCTATTTGTCTGAAATCAGAATTGAAAGAGTCATTCACTTTAGATGGATCAATAACCATTAACTAAAGTGGTTAATTGCAAACATCTAAAAGTAAAAAATAAAACAAAGTTGGTATTCGAGTCTTGACTTTGTTCGATCATGTTCCAAGTGTATCATAGGCGTGTCGAACATGTTGACCACATTGACCATGTTTCTGACACTTGCCGACATGTTGAACAAGTATCTGAGACGTGTCGAGCGAGTATCGGTGTCGAATATGTGTTGGACATGGATATGACAAGTTTTCGAAAAGTCTGTGCTTCTTTGTCATGTGATTGAGACTAATAAGTTCCTTTTTGCATTGTGCAAATTTGAATGTTGGTGTTTTTTCAAGTGCTACATATCTAATCAGTTGCACCCAAACGGTTCCTACTATGGCCGATCACAAATATCTAGTAAATTCAAGCCCTTCCATCGAAAGGGAGCACAAAAATATGGGGTTAATTTGTTAATTCATACAATACATGGGCATTAATTTAATTTCTTAGGGCTAAAAACTAAAATTCGTACACCAGGCTGAGAATAGGTGAGGTCATCTATTACATCCCTAATTAGGATTGGCCCTGGGATTTAAGAAGCCTCTGCAGAGTCAGAGAGCACAAATATATGGCCATTTTTTTTTAACATAAATATGAAACTAATAATGATTCAAAGACAAAATGTTTTTTTTTTGTTTTGCTAAAACATACATGCTATTTATAAATTATAATTACAAACGTGGTCTTGCATGAGTTGCTAGATCATGTGCCTCACAATTGAGGTCCCTAGGAATAAAATGTTGCATCTAGCTGATAGTATGTGTTATCCTTATTTAAGTTACTTTAAAAATTTTGTTTTAGGTCAGGTATTAAAATTTGAAGCTGTGAAATCTTTGGTTATTGATTAGCTCATATAAATTTTTAATAATTAAAATATTTAACATTCTTACTAGAAAACAAAATCGAATTTGGGGCCCTTTGGATTAGTGGTATTTGTTGAACATGCAAAGGCTAGGCCTGCCTATCCCTATCATCGATCAAATTCGTTGTTCGTCTTATCTCACCAAAAAAAAAGAAAATTGTTCTCCATATATTTGCACATTGCTTAAATGATGCTTCAAATGTTAAAAAAAATATCCACATTAAAAAAAAAAAAAATCCACATATAGGCTTATCCTCGCATAGGTTTGGGCGAATGGGTGAAAACAAACTCTTTTTTTTTCAGACAGATTTGCGCAACTTTAGTAAAATGACTATAACTTGCTCATTTAAAAATATTTTCAAGTGATTCAAATTGTGTTTATTAAATAACTCATAGTACTATAATGTTTGTGTTTTGATGAGCTTGAGAATCAGTCTCAATCGAGCATATAAGTTGGCCGAAAGTCAGCGACACTACCCCGTTTTTATTGCGAGGCAGATTTGTGCGACGTTAGTAAAATGACCATAACTTACTCATTTCAAAACATTTTCAAGTGATTAAAATTGTGTTTATTAGATGACTCATAGTAATACAATTTTTGTGTTTTTTATGAGCTTGATAATCGGTCTCAATTGAGCATATAAGTTGGCCGAAAGTCAGGTACACTACCCCGTTTTCATTGCGAGACAGATTTGTGCGACTTTAATAAAATGACCATAACTTGCTCATTTCAAGACATTTTCAAGTGATTCATATTGTGTTTATTAGATGAGTCAAAGTATTACAATTTTTTTCTTTTGATGAGCTTGAAAATCGATCTCAATTGAGGGTTTAAATTGGTCGAAAATTACCTTATTTTTATGTTACTGTTTTTTCAAAAACTATTTTTTTGGTGGTGTGGGTTAGTAGAAAAAAAAAAGTACATGGTGTTGTGAGACAATATATATGGTTGTGTGGAGTAGTCATTGCCTTATTTACATCATACATGTCAATAAAATTTTGCAAAGACTAATTTGAGAAGGGTAAAATCGTAAATCCATAAATAATTTCATGTCGTCATTAAAATTTGGGCCATATGATAACTGTTAATTAGTTAAGTTTGGCCCAAATCATTAATTTGGTTGAAATTGGGCCGTAAAACATTTGGGCCTAATCTTCCTTTCCTATCCTCCGCTCTGCTCTTCAAGTAAACAAAGAAAGAAAAGAGACCAATTCACCTTTCTACCTCCAAACCTTCCTCTCTTTCCCCATTCCTCCTTTTGTAATTTCTCTTTGCACAATTTGGTTAAACCCCATTTCTCCAATCTCCCTTTCCACCCTCTCGAACCTCTCAATTCAATCCAAAACCATGGCTTTGAGCAAAAAGTGATTTCACCATACACCCAACTCCTTGATTTTAGCAAAAAGTGATTTCATCATACACTCTACTAACAGAAGACACCCAACTCAAGACCTTCATCTCCTTGATTTTAGCTGCAAGTCTAGAAAGGCGAAGTGAGAACGGTGGAGGTGGCGGTAGAGGAGGAGGATGGGGAGGGGAGAATGGTGGTGGAGAGGAAGGGGAAACGACGTAGGTGGGTTGGAGAAGATGAGGATATGTTGGGAAATTCGAAATATGGGTGATGACAGTTGATGAATTCCCAAATATTGATGGAATTAAGCACGAGTACTATTCATTTAGTGAATTCTTGTTATAAAATTAGATATGATAAAGGTAATATTTGTCACCTGTACAAGTTCGGAGCCACGATAGCAGAGGATTAAAATCCCACGACCCGTATATACAATACCAAGTATAATCCATACCACAAAACAACAGTCCAATTTCGTCCTCAAGTGGTCTACTAAAGCAATGAGCCTTCGTTCAAACACCATTACAACAACCAAGGAAAAAATAAAATGGATTATTGAAGATATGCATAAATAATAGCATCTCCAATGGAGAACTCTACCATAAACTCAAAAGAGGGTTAAATGGGTGGACCCCGTTAAGGCTGAGGGTGGGTGCCCTCGAGTGGCCTAATTAACAAAATCTACTATTTAGTCAAAGACTAAGTTGAATGTAAAGCTTCTCCAATGGAGACGTTGAAGACTGTTTGGAGCATTGAGCCTTTCTGAAGCGTCTAGCTCCGCTTAAACAAACAAAGATCATACCCTTTTCTAGCAATTAGTTGAGCTTAAAGCTCAAAAAACCCTAGGTCGAAAACAAGTATTTGGTTTTGAACTTGCCTATTTTAGATGCTCTTTATAGTTTTCTCTGTGGAATGAAGAAAGTAAATTCATATTGGTGGAACAACATCTCCTCGAGATGGAAAATATCGAAAGTACTAAAAGGGACATAACTTGTATAACAACTAGTGTAATACCCGTGCCGTTGGCACTATTGCAAATTACATCCTACCTTCACGGCTATGTCGAATACTCACATTTGGGGTTTTGTTTCGATTTCTAAAAACACTTGCATAATTGTTTATTACAACAGTTATGATGAATGAATTTTGTAAACGTTAATACTCTTGAATAGTAAAACACTGTTAATAAAACTGATCAACGCAACCAATGTGCTAAGGAATTTAATATTAAAAAATATCACATGTTTGTCCAAGTGAGTTTTGACTGAAATTGATGCCGATTTAGTAAAGCAGCAGTTGAAGAAATATAATTAGGGCAAACAGAATAGCACATTTGGTTTAGAAGAATATCAAGATGATTTTTTTACAAAAATTAAAAAATATTTAAAATTTTGACAGAGATTCCCATTTTTTCAATATTTAAACTTGTCATAAGCATTTGTACCTCGCATAATTTGACATTCACAAAAAATTGCAGCCTCAACGCAATATATAATCAACCTTTTCAGTATTAAAAGAGGTTTGATAGTAGAACATGGTATTAAACAGTCAAAGAGACATGCACACAATATCATTATATCAAAAAACAATGTCATTTTTTGAATAAAGTAATTTATCTGAACATGTCATAAGAAATAAGTGACTATAATGACAATAAATGTCATGAACAATTAAAAAATCAAAATTTTGACAGAATTTCCTCTGTATTTTTAAATATTGAAACCTGTCTGAATCTGTCATAAAAAATTACAATGGCAATCAATGCCATGAACACCACATAATATCTCCACACCAAAAGTATCATTTAATTATCAAAATATTGCAGTATAAAACATTTAAGTACATCAAAGATTTTATTCTTAAGGAGAAAAGGGATCCCAGATTTCGATGCTTGTACTGCAAGTTCTCTATGACGTACAAACGCTACGGGGGTACATTACAACGTTACCCGTATGAAAGCCCAATGAGAACAAAACTAAAAACAATGAAAAGCCATTACAAAACTTAAAGCAAAAACAACTGAAATCCGCTCACAGTCAGCTCCCAGCAATCCGAACAACACCCGCAATCTCTGTTTCGCAGCCGTATAACACGCAGCACTACGCGCGTTCCTGCGACAAAGCCCGAAAGTACACCGGACTGCCCAAAACAACCCGTATACACACTCTCCAACCGCGTGCCGCAGCATCTCAGCTGGCCGCAAGCTAATCAAAACCGCAGCACTCAGAAAAACAAACAAAACAGCCTCTTCAGGCCGTGTCCACAACGCTGCGACAGACAGCAGCACCGCAACGCCGCAGCAGCAAAACAGAACAGCAGCAGCGGCGGCGGCAGCGTCGCAGCAGCAGCGGCAACGCAGCGCAGCAGCAGCAGCAGCAATCGCAGCGCAGCAGTAACGCAGCGCAGCAACAGCAGCAGCAGCAAACAGGGTACGCTCTGTTTTGAGAGAGCCCATCCAGTTCCGTGCCGTTGGCACTACTACAGAGTACATCGTAATTTCACGGAATTGTCGAATAATCGCAATTGGGTTTTTATTTCATTTTTTAAAAAAACACTTAAAATGAATTAACATTGATAAAATAAAAAAATCATGTAATCAAGAACAACATAAACCAACCGAATCTGATAAAAAAGGGTACAAAATTGTCTTTTTCATTCTGAACTAATGGGGTTGTTTAAAACGTACCTGGGAGCTAGGAACTTTGGTGGTGGAGATTGAGAGACGCTGCCTGAATCTTACGACTAATGAATATCTTTGAAAAGAACAACACCAAATTAATCAAACCCATAAAAAAAACTACCAAATTAATCAAATCCATTGAGCAAAATTTGAAAAATATGGCATACAAAAGGATAAAAAAAATGTGAATCGAAATTGGGGGAACTCACATCCGTTTGCGAGATTTTCTTCTCCGAACTGTTTGGTAAGTGGTTGGAGGCGGAAAAAGAAATGTATCTCCTCCTGTTTGGTCTTCTGGCATATAGATGAAGGAGAAGAACCCAGTTGAATGGAGCTTGTTGGCGCCATTACAGATGAAGGAAGAAGAACCCTAGCACACACGGTGAAGATGAGCAAGATTGCAATGACTGTAAGACAAACAAAATGTAACAGAACCGAAGCATTAGTAATATACTAATAGTATTCATGATTAAATAAAGCATCAGAAAAACAAACAATGAACTGAAAAACAAATAAAGGCAAAGATAAGGGATTATCACACGCACTCCAAAACAAAAAGGTTTTGCATTGGCATTTGTATAGTATAAATTTTTGCTGTAGAATTTTGATTCCCATTAAATCACATCAAGCCACATTAAAGAGAAAACCACTATAATTTTAACATCAAGATGTGAAGCAAATTAAATCTAGCAAGTAGCCGAAAGATATTTCACGGCGTAAAAACTTCGGAACACCCTTCCAAATTGTTTCATGGAAGTAGCTCATCCCTGCCCTCATCTCATCCTGTGGAGTTGGAGGAGTTCTACGAATTTCATCAGTGCGAAATGCAGCTTGAATCTGCAAAAGATATATAAAACTTGGGCATTATTGACAGCACAGCGACACTTCCAAATTAAAGAATAACTACTCTTTATTCCATTAAAATTTTGGAAAAAATGAATATATGAATATTAGTGAGCAATTAAAAATGTACCCCGAAAGTCTACATGTGTAGCCAATTAAAAGCAATTAAAAATGTACTCCGAAAGTCTACTGTTCTTAGTGATATTTTTAGCATATTTTCTTTTCTTATATGTGTAGCCCTCCTAGACAAACCATTATCTCCATTGGAAAAGGTAAGAAATTTAGGCCATCAGGCACAAAATATTGTACCTATAAAGATCATCGAACCAATAAAACAAAGAGAAAGAGAGACTGGATGCACGCGATCGTGAAATTCTTTGTAGATCCCTATTATGTTCACTTTACATTGGATGTTGCCTTAAAAGACAGGAGAAAGAAGTCAAGGGTGAAGGATTGCCTCATCAATCAAATAAATGTTTAACTGCTAGGTGAGCGCACGGGTTGATTTTAGATGTAGACGGTTTAATCTAATAGCATTGTAACTCGATGTTATTAAGAACAGCCCAGCAGCACCACATTAACAGATTTAACACCGCATGCATTATGGTTCCATCAGAATACTGTCAAGTTGGGATCAGATTTATGATATAGCATGTGCATTTATGTTTTACCTCTCTTTGAAGAGCCTCATCAAGCTCTTGTTTATCATCAGGGGTTATGTCCTTGGCATACAACTATGCTAGGCAATTCCTTATCCTGTGAAAGAGGAAGTATTATTAAAGACCATACAGAAAAACAAAATAGAATAAAGTAAAATAAACAACTAAACATATCACCAACTGTACGAATTGTAAATAAGACTTCGAGTGCAAAACAGAAGACTTGTACATAAGACTTTGAAAAATAGAAAGGTAATGCAAAACAGAAGATCCTTTAATAATAAAAGGTAGGATCTTAATGAAAGAAAAGTTCGAGTGCAAACCTTCCATGCTTCTGAAGCAAAGACCTTCGAACTGACTGAGTAGGATGTGCAGTAAAAACCAAATCTACAGTCTGATTTTATAGAGCATCAAATACTTCTTCTGGAGATTTCTTTAGCTTAATAGTCTCTTCAATGTCTCTTCAGCAAAATTCCCTTTTTTAAGCTTGATTCGTCGCCTGTAAGCAATTTGAACCTCCTCCGCCAAGTTGACCAAGTTAAGCATGTGGGAAAAAGATTTAGCGGCTACAAAGGAATCCCCTGCATCCAAACTTGTTAGCACACATCCAAGCTCTTCCAGCTTCTGAGGATTGTAATTCCCCTCATACTCAGCAGAAAGCTCGTAGCACTCTTGGACCTATAAAACGGGGAAAGCACTTAAGCATGGATAATCTGACTTCCTTCAACTCAATATATGTGCAAACTAAAGGGTTCAGTAGTATATTCTTACCATTATATTTCACCCCACACTAAAAGTTCTTCATGTATGCTAGTTGCCTTTTAGTTATGCATTTCTAAAATTTGTACACCAATGGGTATTCACAGTTTTGGCTTTATCCACTCAATCTACAAACTGGGTATTCCCCCCAAACCAACCGAGACATCAAACTTACACCCAAACTGAACTGAAAACATGTATCAGCTCAAACAAACAAACACTTCATAAAATAAGAAAACAAAACTTCATCAAACATTTAACCAGATGAACTAAAACGTACAGTTTCTTTGATATCTTCACCATGTAAATCCTGAAGAATGTCCAGAAACCGATCTAAAAGTAAGGCGTCATACTCAATCAGCTTATCATCTTCAGAGACCTTCCCAGGAACCAAAAAGCCTCAACTGTGCATCAATCGAGGCCAACTTCTCCAAGTTCGAAGAGAAGAAGACGAACTTGGGTTTCAATGGGTATTTGAAGAAGACGAACTTGGCTAAAATACTAACAATGAAAAATTGTTGGACACCAGTAAAACCAATCAAGCCCTAAAATAAAAAACTGATTTTGAATCTCAAGCCCTAAAATAAACCAACGTACCTGAGAAAGTCCTCGATCCCCCAAATATACTGCTTGATGAAATTTCAGTTACAGATCGGTGAAAGAGGGAGAGTTTGTGTTGTGTTAGATAGATATTAGAGAAGAAGAAAAGGAAAAGAAAAGAGAGGGAGATGAAGAGAAGGAATCGAGAGGAAGAGAGGGGAGGTGGGAAGAAGAAAAGGAAAAGAAAAGAGAGGGAGATGAAGAGAAGGAATCGAGAGGAAGAGAGGGGAGGTGGTGTGGAGAGAGTGAGGAAAACAATCGGGTTTTGTATTTTTCACATAACTTCTGTCAATGACATAAACATGCCACGTAGGACAAACAGACTCATGTTACTGTTCATGAACAGTAAAAAAGCAATGTGAAATGTTAGATAGATGAGAAGTTTGGAACTTGTATTACAATGATAAGTTTGGCACTTGATTGAGTACTTCAATTTGCCAGTTGAGATGGTCTTGACGCTTGAATAAATAAGTAAAACAAAGAGCGCATGCTCTATATTTTAACCAAGGATTGTGATTTCATTTTTCAAGTTAATTTCTTTTTCCTGATTTTAATAAATATTTCGGCGTGTAAAGAAAAAATGGAAATATATAATGAATTTCGAGGGTATATGAAATATGCGAATAAGATGCAAGTAAATAAATATATGAAACAAATTAAATGAAGCCTAAATACCAAGAAATGAAACAAACATGAAATCAATATATAATTAAAAATTCAGTGGGTAGTCTAAAATATCAATGTATAAGCAGAACAACTGATAATTAGAAAATTAGGGAATGGTTTTAAAAGCCAATAAAGAAGGGAGTTGCTACGTGTACCCGATCGTTTGACTCGGTTGCACCAACTTTAGTTTACATATTAAATTTATAAAGCTACTTAGTGTACCCTACCACTATAATACTTAGGGGTGGGCAAAAACCGATTTAAATTCGGTTAACCGACCGAACCGGTTTTAAATTCGGTTCGGTAACCGAACCGAAATATGAGTAGAAAGAAAATAATTTAAACCGAACCGAACCGATTATAAACGGTTTGAAATCGTTTTACGGTTTTGAACCGACCGATTTATAACCGAACCGACCGATTAATTAGATATATATAAATAACTAAATAACAGGTAGGTGTCAATACCTGATTAGTGCAACAAATGCACTGCAGTACACCCTGTTGCACTGAATCACCCCATTTTCTCAAACTTTTCAATTTTGGGCTAAAAATTGGGTCTGTAAAAAAATTGGGCCTGTAAAAAAATTGGACATGTTTTAATGAAAGTCTTTCAAATGCTTGAGTCTGAAATTTCGGCTTAACCGAACCGAACCGATCCGAAATTCGGTTCAACCGAATTCATCGGTTTACAAATACAAAATTCGGTTTCGGTTTCGGTTTCGGTTTTGGACAAATCGAATGAAATCGGTTCAAAATCGGTTTGGGGCTCAAAATCGAACCGAACCGACATTGCCCACCCCTAATAATACTTAATTACAAGGAGTAAGAGAAAACAACTCCTAGCCTCCTCCCCATCTTCTTCGTTCATCGGCTTAGTAGTTATTCTTTTGAGCAACCAAACAATGGATTTACAACTCCAACTATTGAAATAAAAAAATAAATTAGATGTATTTCTAACTTCTAAGAGCTTTGCAATGGCTGTGAATAAAAAAATCTCCAAATCTAGCACATATTCAATGTATATGTATGAACCCAATTTCAAATGTCAAATCTCCAAATCTAGCACATATTCAATATTCAATGTACATATATGCGGGCTGCGAGCAGATGCCTAGCGCCCAAGGGCCTAGACAGTTTTAGGTTTTATATTATAACTTTAATAATTTACAAAAGTTAAGCATGATACTTTATCAATTACATCCAATTTAATGTCAAGATACATATGCAAAATTTATAAACATGAAAAATTAACAATCATGAATAAAATTTATTAAAACTCAAATGACTGAAGTTGGTCATGATGGGTACTTTATATAAAGTTGAATTTGTGAACAAATATCAAAACATATTCCTTTATTTTTCTTCAAATTGTATGAATGACCTTAGTCATGTTTGATAAAATCTACATTACTAAAATTGGTACCGGCAGATCCTTTCAGAATTCTATTAAGTAATCATCCTTTGCTACATTCAGACATACATATACTCAATAAAAAAACAATTAAATTGTTTTTTTCCAAAAAAGGGGAAAGAAAAATAAAATGAGAACACAAATAGCCTTATTAAAAAATAAAACCCGCCCAGACCGCCTACTCGATTTTTCATCCCGCCCAGCCATTAATCTGGGCTTTTCTCTAGCGCCTAAGCGGCCGCCTAGGCCGTTTATATATATTAATGTTTTTTGCTCAAATAAATAAGGGCACCCAATAAAATCGTTTTTATAAAAAAGGTAAGTTGGTGTTATATATTTTAAGTTGGTACAACAAAGTGAAACGACCCAAAAGGCCGGTGCAACAAAGAGTTGGGGCAATCGAGCTAAATAGTCGGGTACACGTAGCAACTCCCATAAATAACTATATAAAAATCCCAAAATTGTTAAAAAAATCTCGAAATTTTTAACTCTCGAAAATTTTATGATCTTGGATGCATATGCGGCGTCACAAGCAAGTTGAACAACTCCTACTTTTGGTCAATCACCTTTAGAGAAGGCTGAGCTGCTAGTGCCACCCATCCAAATCCAGTCACTCATTTCTGCCAGGAGTTTAATTTTATAGAGGCCAAGCATGATATATAGATAGACCTTCTCTCCACTGGCGATTGGCCTATTTATGATCCTAGCTCAACTTTTTTCAAGTTAGCCCCTGCTAAATAACATTACCACTACTCCTAATGGACACCACCAACACCCTACTTTCTGAAGGACACCACTACATTTCTGAATGACACCGCCAATAAAAGGAAAACCCTAACCCTAACTCTTATTCTCTTCTATCTATATCTTCTATTCTCTCACTCTCTTCTCCTATTTCCATTTCTTCTCCATCAGCCACAACCGCCACCTCTTCCTTCTCCTTTCACCACACAACCTCATCACCACCACCTCTCACCCTCATCATCTTCCCTTCTTCTTTTTCTTCTTCACCACCGCCACCTTTCATCCCACCTCCTCCCATTTTTTTTCTTATTTTCCTCCACATTTTTCCTCCCTAGAGGCGGCAAGGTGGTGGTGGTGATGGGGAGGCGATGGTGGTGAAGGCGATGAGGAGGAGGAGGAGAGGTGGTGGTGTCCCACCTCTTCCCATTTTTCTTCTTCTTCTTCTCCTCCTCTTATTTTTTTCTCCCTGGTGGTGGTGAAGAGAAGGAGGATGAGGAGAGGTGGCAGCGTTCCACCTCCTTCCATTTTTTTCTTCTTATCCTCCTATTGTTTTCTCCCTGGCAGTGGCGAGGTGGTGGTAGTGGTGATGGTGAAGGGGAGGAAGAAAGGTGGCGGTGTCTCAACTCCTCCCATTTTTTTTATTTTCATTCTCCTTTTTTCTTTCTCCCTGGCGATGGCAAGGTGGTGGTGGAAGGGAGGAGGAGAATGAGAGGTTGCGGTACCCCACCTCCTTTTATTCATTTATTTTTTTTATTTTCATCTTCGCCCTCGCGGCAGTTCCTGAATGGCAAAAAGATTTGTCCCGCGCAGTGGTTCCTGTGAGTGGGGAACACACACCCACAAAGATTTGGGCGAGTGTGGGTTCCCCCATTTGCAGTAACCACCGTGATGAACAAATTTTTTTGCCCTCGCGACGGTTCCTGTGAGTGTAGGTTTAAAAAAAAGGAGGCTATCGCCACCCCTCCTCCTCCTCCCCTTCACCACCACTTCGCTGCCACCACACCACCATGCAATAGGGAGAGGAAAAAAAATGAGGAGCAGGCCACCGCCACCCCTCCTCCTCGCCATCACCACCACCACCACCATGCAATAGTGCAACAAGGAGAGAAAAAAAAACAAGGAGGAGGCCACCGCCACCCCAACTCTTTCCCCCTTCGCCACCACCAACACGCAACAGGGAGAAAAAAAAGGCAAGGATGAAGCCACCGCCACCCCTCCTCCCCTTCACCACCATCTAGCCGCCATTATACCACCACGCTACAGGGAGAAAAAAAATAGATATAAAAAAGATGGGATGAGAGGTGGCAGTGGTGGGGTTGATGGAGAAGAGATAGAGAAGAGAAGAGGGGTTAGGGTTTTATTATTTTTTATTTTTATTTTATATAGTGGTGACGTCTTTTAACAGATTAAAAAAAAAAAAAAAAGGCGGTGGTGTCCATCAAGAGAGAAGTTATGGTGTTCTTTGGCGGGGCCTTCAAGTTTTTCAACCAAACCAACTGGCCTCCTTCTCTTCATTGCTGTTAAACTCACTAAACCAAACCAAACACCAAAAAAAAAAAAAAAAAAAAATGCTCAATCTCCTCTCTCACTGCACCAGATCTCTTCTCATCAAACGAAACCTTAGGTTGCTTTCTATTATGAACGATCAAAGTACTTTTAATAGTCAACAATGCCTAAAGCAATCAATCAAACTTATACTAGATTGCTTTCAAATGATCACATAAATATGCACACATTTATTATTTTGATTAGATACCGTTGGATGGGTCTCCATTGGCAATCACCATGGACAAAGCCCAGCTTCAGAATTTTGAAGCAAATCAGTTGGATTCCATGGCTTGTTTTGAGTATATATTGTTTGTTGCAAAAAATAATTAAGCAATCTTATTGGTTTTTAAGTTTCACAAGGTTGCCGAAATTGGGTGCATACTTGTGGCTCAACCATGATAACCTAAGCTGCAAAAGTTACAGTATGATTCTTGTGAATAATAATTGCAAAAAGTTAAGATAATTCGGACTTAAACTTCATGTTGATGGACTGTTTACGATACTCTGCTTTCTCGACCATACCAAAAAGGTCATGCCAATAATAGATTCTAAATGCAGGAAACGTTAGGAAAAATGTTGGACAACTACAAAATCTTAGGCTTGTCGTACATCAGTTTGTTTGTGCACAATGTCGTATGAGAAAGTGTAGAGAAGGGAAATCTAAGGTTCAATAGCACAAATAAGGTTCAATAGAACAAAAATGACAGGGATATGAAAATGAGAGGGAAAGTGATGTGGTTCGAGAGAACACAGTATTTGAGGATGAGGAAGATCTGGTTGAGACTTTGAGATTAAGAGGGAGAGGGAAAATTATAATCTACAGCATTGAGGAATTAGTATAGGCCAAACTAATTTCTTATTCAACCTTGCTCACTCATTCACTACCTTATGCAAGTTATAGGCAAGATACGGATGCAAGGTGTCTAGTGTATATGCAATTTCCATCGGATCACGTGCTAATCACCCGGGGCAATCTGCATAAGATAGAGTAATTCTTGACACCAGTGTGGTGCGTGCCACGGGAACTCCGATGCCAAAGTTAGAGCAATGCCTTTAGAAAAATATTTATTTCTCTGTATCTGAAGAAAGAATTGTGAATCAAGAAGAAGTTACCTCCAGATGGTTATGTGTTTGGCTATTTATAGAGGCAAAATGAGTAAACTGTTGGCAGATGAGTGAGACACGTGGCAGATGACTGAGACATTTGCTTGCACGCGATTGTAACTTTTCTTAGGTAGTTGTAACTTTCGTAAATAATTGTAACCTCCTGTTAGTGGTTGTAACTTCCTGTTTGGAGACACTCCTCTTGCAAGCTTTTGTGCTCGGCTTAGCATGGTGGTCAGTGCCGAATATTACTTTTCTGCTGAGAAAATAGTGTTTTGCTGAGTTGTATTGGGCCCAGATTTGGGCTACATTGGACCCAAACTTGGGCTTTCTTTACTTGTAACTTTCGTGGATAATTTTTGGGGTTATCGGGAACAACCCAAATCTTTAAGCTTTTTTATTTTGTTGGGTTAAGGATTATTTTTTGCTCTCACAAATGTCCCTCATCTCTTTTGCTTTTGAGCTGACCATTTTTCTTTTCCTTTTTAATTACAAGCAGAGGAGATGTATTCTCACCGAGGAGTCCCGCCAAAAATAGAAGTAGAATGTCTCTGATATTGCAGACTTATATGTCTTTATTGATACAAGTAAAGGATCTGCATGTAGAAGCTTTTGATGTTGTTTAATTGATGTGCTGTTGTTGAAACGTAGTCTGTTGAAGACAATATGATCTGCATATAGAGGCTTCTGCTGCAGATGAGGTGATCTACTGGATGAGTCACACATAGTAATTTCATGGGCTTTTGGATTTTGTCCAACTAGAGGATCATCTTTAGGTGAACAAAACAAGTCCTGCTCTGGCATGTTTGTCATTTGACAATCCATCCACTGATCCACATATAAATGCCACATATCTTTGGGCTGACCCCCCCCTCCTATTTCAGCACAAGTTGATGAGTTTTCATTTATTGAAGGACGCGACACTGATCTGTTGGCTGACTTTGTTTTCCCTAGTTGAGGAGGGAATGAATTATGCTTTGAAATTTGCTAAGGCTTGAGCCTTTAAAGTTGTCACGGCCGGTAGATCAATTCGTATTGACTCAACTCTATTGCCAATTTCATGAGTTTTTGACAAGCATCCAGGAGAAAGTTGTGCCCCAAACTCTTCACTGATGAGAACTAAGCTAACTTCTATATTTGAAACTGCCAAGTAGATGTACAAGTCATCTCCTGGAATTGTCTGCTAATCTACTTAAGAATCGATCCATAGTTGTTGCTCTACTAGTGAGACTTTGAATTTCTTTTGGAGTTGAAGGTGACTTCATGTCAAGTTGCGGTATTCTTTACTTTTATGATCCCCAAGCTTTGTGTATGTTTATAGGTCTGCTGACTTAGAAATATTTTCATTAAGGGCGCAAAAACTTGATTGGCCTCTTTTATGAGTTTCAAATATGCTTAAGTTGGAATTTAAGCATAACTTGAGAAATTTAATCATGGATTCAAATCTATTTATCTTGGAAATTGCAAGGAAATATTGTGTAATCTGCTGACCATTTGACAAAACTTAAAGAAATTTAAGTAGTCCTGAATAAGATCTTGACAAAATTTAAAGAAATTTAAGTAGTCCTGAATAAGATGCTTCTATACTCAGTGATTGATTAATTGAATTACCAACTCACAGAGAGTGATATTGAGGTGTGATCCTCTACTGAGGCATTTGGCTTGTATGGTCTGCTGACCACTTGACTAAACTTAAATAGATTTAAGGAATCCTGTGTAAGATGCTTTTGTGCATTGAATTACCCACTCACTAAGAGTGCCATCCTCTACTGAGGTGTACATAAATGTTTGTATTCTGAAGGACATGTAGAACAAATTCTCGTCTTTCATTATTTCAATTGAAGAAGGTGTGTTCTCTGCTGAGAAGCAAAATAACATATCCTCTACTGATGTATATGTAAATATTTGTTCGGACTTTTTTTTTATAGGATCTCATTTCATTGGTGGCGGTCTCTCTAGCCAAGGTTGGTTCTTCTCGTGGAGAATTTGATTGACCGGAACAGTGACTCTGTGTATGTTCTACCGGATGATGAGTCTTTTGTTGAAGAGATAAAACACAATCAAGTTTTTCTTATATGTACATTGCATTTTTTTTTTCTTTCTTTCTAAAAAGCTAAAAATAACAAAGCTAAGACGCCTCAGCTTCAATCCATTTTGTGAAATGGCGGTTTCCAAAATCATCAGATTCTTTTGCGCTAGAGAGTTTGATTGATCGGAACAATGAACACTGTTTATGTTCTACTGACTGAGGAGTCTCTTGTTGGGGAGCGTGTTCTACGCTTGTCACTCTTGTTTTTTATCCTGATTTGCATTCATTAGTGCAAATTGACTATATTTTTCGGGTACATTTGGTGCCTTAGAACTATTTTTTTGTTATCCCACAATGCATAGCGTTCTGCTATGGCGAAGGTTTCAGCAAGAGTTTTGCTCGGTTTTATAGACAATTCGTCACACAATCGATGATCTGCGGGGGCAAACCCTTCTTGAAAGCTAAGGATGCAACTGGTCATCACACCCATTTATGCAAATTGACGACCAGACTTGCAAGATTTTCTTGTTGTTTCATTTCCATTGGACTCGGTTGTTGTGTAGAAAATTGCATTTGATGATTAGCCGGTGGTGGTAGACCTACTACCAGTGGTTGTCCGACCGGAAGTGGCCGAACCCATGGCAATGATGGTGGTCTGGTTCGAGCAGAAGACTGTTCAACGTTATTTTTGCTAATTTGGTTTCGAGGTCCCACCATTGTGTTGAAAAAGAACTTTGAAAAAGTGTGAAGGAAAATTCAAATTGAATGAACATAATTTTTTTTATGAATGGAAGAGAGCATGCAATGAGTTTGATTCAAGCTCTTATTGAAAACACCAATTTTTGGATGGAATTTTCACCGGATCACGTGCTTATCACCCGGAGCAATCTACATAAGATATAGTAATTCTTGACACCGGTGTGGTGCCTGCCACGGGGACTCTGATGCCAAAGTTACAACAATGTCTTTAGGAAAATATTTATTTCTCTGTATTTGAAGAGAAAATTGTGAATCAAAGAGTTACCTCTAGATGGCTTTGTGTTTGGTTATTTATAGAGACCGAACGAGTAAACTGTTGGCAGATGAGTGAGACACGTGACAGAAGAGTGAGATACGTGGCAGATGAGTGAGTCATCTGCTTGCAGACGGTTGTAACTTCTCTTTGGTAGTTGTAACTTCCATAGATAGTTGTAACCTCCCCTTGATGGTTGTAACTTCCTGTTTGGACACGCCTCTCCTGCAAGCTTGTGTGCTTGGCTGAGCATGGTGGTCAGCGCTGAACACTAATCTGCTGAGAAAATAGTGTTCTGCTGAGTTGTATTGGGCCCAGACTTGGGCTACATTGGGCCCAAACTTGGGTATTCTCTACTTGTAATTTTTGGGCTTCTCGGGAAAATCCCAAATCTTTGGGCTTCCTTATCCTGTTGGGCTAAATATTATTTTTGACTCCCACAAATGCCCCTTACTCATTTGCTTTTGAGCTGACCGTTTTTCTTTTTCTTCTTAATTAAAAGTAGAATGGATGTATTCTCACTGGGGAGCCCCACCAAAAATAGAAGTAGAATGTCTATGATATTATTGACTCATCTTTCTTTACTGATACAAGTAAAGGATCTGCAAGTAGAGGGTTTTGATGTTGTTGAAATGTAGGAAGACAAAATGATCTGCATGTAGAGGCTTTAGTTGCACATGCGGGTGATCTACTAGAGGAGTCACACATAGTAATTTCAGGTCTTGGACTTTGTCCAACTATAGGATCATCCTTAGGTAAACAAAACAAGTCCTGCTCCAACATCCTTGTGATTTTACGATCCATCCAAATATAAATGGCACATCTTTGGGCTGATCAACCCCTATTTCAGCATGAGTTGATGAGTCTTAATTTATTGAAGGATGCGACACTATCTGTTGGTTGACTATGTTTCCCTGGTTGAGGAAGGAATGAATTATGCTATGAAATCTGCTAAAGCTTGAGCTTTTAAAGTTGTCACGGCCGGTAGATCAAGTCGTATTGGCTCAACTCTATTGCCTATTTCATGAATTTTTAACAAGCATCCAGGAGGAAGTTGTGGCCCGAACTCTTTACTAATGAGAACTGAGCTAATTGCTACATTTGAAACTGCCTGCCAAGTAGATGTACAATTCCTCACCTGCATTTGTCTGTTGATCTACTTAAGATTTGATTCAAAGTTGCTGCTCTACTAGTGATACTTTGAATTTCTTTTGGAGTCGATGGCGACTTCATGTCAAGTAGTGGTCTTCTTTGCTTTTATGATCCCCAAACTTTGTATGTTTGTTGGTCTGCTGACTTAGAAATATTTTCATTAATGGCGCAAAAGCTTGATTGGTCCCTTTATGAGTTTCCAATATGCTTAAGTTGAAATTTAAGCATAACTCGAAGAATTTAATCATGGATTCAAATCTATTTATCTTAGAAATTGGAAGGAAATATTGTGTGATTTGCTGACCACTTGACAAAACTTAAAGAGATTTAAGTAGTCCTGAGTAAGATTGATTAATTGAATTACCAACTCACGGAGAGTGATATTGAGGTGTAATCCTCTACAAGCCATCATCTACCGAGGCATTTGGCTTGTATGGTCTGTTGACCACTCGACTAAACTTAAATGGATTTAAGTAGTCCTGAGTAAGCTGCTTTTATGCATTGAATTACCCATTCACTGAGAGTGCCATCCTCTACTGAGGCGATTTGCTTGTGTGGTCTACAGACCACTTGACTAAACTTAAACGAATTTAAGTAGTCTTGAGTAAGATGCTTTTATGCATTGAATTACTCACTCACGTAGAGTGCCATCCTCTGCTGAGGTGTGATGCATTTTGCTTGTGTGGTTTGCTGACCACTTGACTAAACTTAAACGGATTTAAGTAGTCTTGAGTAAGATTCTTTTATGCATTGAATTACCCACTCACGGAGAGTGTCATCCTTTATTGAGGTGTACATAAATGTTTATATTTTTGAATGTCTTCTGCTGAAGGATATGTAGAATAAATTCTCATATTTCACTATTTCAATAGAAGAATGTGTGTTCTCTGCTGATAAACAAAATAACATATCCTCTACAGAGGTATATGTAAATATCCGAACACATATCCTCTACAGAGGTATATGTAAATATTTGTTCGGATTTTTTTTGCAGGATCTCCTTTCACTGGTGGCGGTCTCTTCAGGCAAGATTTGTTCTTCTCGTAGAGAATTTGGTTGACCGGAACGGTGAACTCTATGCATGTTCTACCGGATGAGGAGTCTCTTGTTGAAGAGATAAAATATAATGAAGAGATAAAATACAATCAAGTTTTTCTTATATGTACATTGCATTTTGTTTTCTTCTAAAAATCTAAGACGCCTCAACTTCAATCGATTTTCTGAAATGGCCGGTTGCCGCAATCATCATATTCTTCTGTGCTGGAGAGTTTGATTGATTGAAATGGTGAACATTGTGTATGTTCTACTGGCTGAGGAGTCTCTTGTTGGGGAATGTGTTCTACGCTTGTCACCCTTGTTATTTTTATTCTCCTTTTGATTTGCATTCATTAGTGCAAATTGACTATCTTTCTCGGATACATCTGGTGCATTAGCACTATTTTTTTCGTCATCCCACAATGCATAGCGTTCTGCCATGGCGAAGTTTCAGCAAGAGATTTGCTCGATTTTATAGACAATTCGCCATACAATCAATGATTTGCGAGCATACCCTTCTTGAAAGCTAAGGATGCAATTGGTTATCACACCCATTTGTGCAAATTGGCGTCCTGACTTGCAAGATTTTCTTGTTGTTTCATTTCCATTGGGCTCGATTGTTGGGTAGAAAATTGCAATTGATGATCAGCCGGCGGTGGTAGACCTAGTACCAGTGGTTGTCCGATCGAAAGTGACTGAACCCATGGCGATGATGGTGGTTTGGTTCGGGCAGAATACTTTTCAATGTTATTGTTGCTAGTTTGGTTTCGAGGTCCCACCATCGTGTTGAGGAAAATTCAAATTGAATGAACAAAATTTTACATTTTTTTTTTATGAATGGAAGAAAGCATGCAATGAGTTTGATTCAAACTCTCATTGAAAACCAATTTGTGGATGCAAATTTTCACCGGATCACGTGTTGATCACCCAGAGCAATCTGCATAAGATAATTCTTAACATCGGTGTGGTGTCTGCCACGGGGACTCCAATGCTAAAGTTGGAGCAATGCCTTTAGGAAAGTATTGATTTCTCTGAATTTGAAGAGAGAATGTGAATCAAGGAGTTACTTCCAGATGGCTTTGTGTTTGGCTATTTATAGAGCCAGTACGAGTAAATTGTTGGCAGATGAGTGTTATGTTATTAATGCGGCGAAAAATCGCCGATTAATCGTAATTTGGGGTTTGACCGAACCAAACTGGGTGAAATCGGTTGGGGTTTAGCGGACTCCGAAAAATCGGTGAGTCACCGCATCGGCCCAATCGACTCATCGATTTATCGCTATAACTTATTTTTACTAATATAACTTATATCAGTTTATTTATGAATGATTAAATGCAAGTTATTTTTACTGATATAACTTATATCGGTTTATTTTTTAATGATTGATTGTTAGTTTTAGAGTTTACATATTGCTATTTACTGGTAGAGTGATGTTGCTAAGTGCTAACTTGCTATCACTTGTTACTTGTGTTGTTGTGTTGTGTTGGTTGTTCCTAAATAAGTCTAGGTACCTGTAAAATTAAATTCAGCTATAAATTAGTAACAAGTAAATTATATATTAATATTTAAAATAGATCGATTAAATCTGATTCATCTCGATTAAATCCGATTAATCCCGCTTAATCGTAATTCAGTCCTGGACCGCGCTGCGATTGCTTTCCAATTTAACTGCATAGGATGAGTGAGACACGTGGCAGATGAGTGAGTGATCTGCTTGCAGGCGGTTGTAACTTTTCTTAGGTAGTTGTAAATTCCGTAGATGGTTGTAACCTCCCGTTAATTGTTGTAACTTCTTGTTTGGAGACACCTCCCCTGCAAGCTTGTGTGCTCGGTTGAGCATGGTGGTCAGCGCCGAACACTACTTCTCAGTTGAGAAAAGAATGTTCTGCTGAGTTGTATTGAGCCCAAACTTGGGCTTTCTCTATTTGTAACTTTTGTAGGTAATTTTCGGACTTTTCGAGAACAATCCAAATCTTTGGGCTTCCTTATCCCGTTTGCCTAAGGATTATTTTTGGCTCCCATCTAGCATGTTCCTTATTTTTATTTTTATTATTTAACTACTGGCAAGGTCAAGCTTGTCGTAGCACTTGCCAACCTACGCTCTTTTGCCTAGGTTGATCTTGATCTGTGGTTGTTCTTAATTTATTAGTTAGATAGATGTAGGTGACATCTTGACGTGAAGCTTGTCTCGATGCTGTAACTTAAAAAGGACCGAGAGTGATACTGGTACATCTAGATCTTGAAACGTTTGCGAATAGATCAAATAAAATGAACAATTTAATTTATATTTGATCATTGTAAAACCATTAAGATGGAATGTATGATTAGCATTCACTCCTCGAGCAGTAATTGTTGGAGGTCTGAGTTTTCACTACAGGTGACCATTAGCTTTTTGACCGATTGTAATGCATGCTTCTGATTGACACTTTCCATCCCATTTATAGCATTAAAATCTTTGACCACTGTCAAATCTTATTGTTAATATGCAAAGCATCCTTTTGAGGAATGAGCAGCAGCAGATATTAACTGCTAACAAATAGCACATGTCAATCACGACCACACAATTAGAAGTAGGTTGGATCTGAAATCCTCTTATGAATTTCAATAACACCCTTAACCTGTTATCCAACTTTAGATAATTTTTTTTTTCTAGTGTGTTAGGAGTTTGGACAACCCAATTAACACCTAGCATCCGTGTTTGTTTTTATGCACTTGATTATGGTTCTTCTTCGGAAATGGTTTTACTGATTTCTCTCCTTTGTCATTATCCATGATCTGCAGGTGGTGACGTGAAGCAGATCATAACCAAAAGCAGTAAATCCGACATGATAGAGGTCTTGTTGTTTTAGCATGAGTTGACCTTTATAGATGGTGTTATCTTTCTTACATTCTTCACCTTATGCTAGTATGTTTTTAATTTATCGATAATAGTTGTTAGTATGGAAGAGAGGTGCACATCAAGCTCAAAAAGTAAACATTGATAGAAATATTTTTTGCACAAGAAAAACATGGGTTTAATGGTCTCGACCATTTTTATACAAAGAATGAAGCACTCGGAGGTCTCTATTTTCACGTGGACTGCTGTGTGGAACCACTATATTAGAGCTAACACATAGGGGTATTCTCTACTTCACACTTGGGTTTCTCCTTACATTGGTGTTGTTTGACGCCTAGGAAGCATGGACACGGATATGGATACGACACTGACACGATGAATCTTATTAGGACATGGTCATGGGAAATAAGTACTATAATTTTATTATATTGATAGAATAAACTTGCAACGGCTGGTCACAAGCTCGGATAAAGGAGGAGGGTTGGTGTTAGGCCTATGACAACTAACTGTAAAAAATCCGTCACATCCTTTTTCTTGGATTTTTGTTCAAAATATTGGTTTGACCAAACACGACGCCAATTAGAAAATGTTTAGATTGGTAAGTTAGTGGAGGGTGTAGACGGAGGGGACGACCGTTGAAAACTTGGATGAAGGTGGTGAAGGAAGACATTCTTGAGCTTGGATTAGGCGAGGATGTATGGAAAGACCGCATTGCTTTGAGAACCAAAATACATGTAGCCGACCCTGAGAGTATCAGGAATGGGCTTTGATGATGATGATGATAGAATAAACTTACAAATAAACGGGAATTAAAATAAAGCACAAATAAAAATAAATTGACAATAACTGAAAGATAATAACTTAAAATAAATTGACGATAACTTTTCATCAATCAAACCCCCTTAACAATGAGCAACCTAAGCGTCTTTTATAACTAAGCTAACTTTTATCACAAGAAACAAACTTTAAACTTAATTGGAAATCAATGTCCTAACTGTTACCTAATTACAATAATAATATAACTTGTAATACTGTTGAAATACTAACATTACTAAAAAACTAATATTACTAAATAACTCAATTACATCAACCTCCACGGGTTGAAGAAGCTCGTCCCTGAGCTTGAAGCTGAAGAAGTCAGATGAACATAAGCAATCGGTCACTAAACATAAGGCAAATTGCACAAACACAAGTCGACCTCGAACTTTGTTTTTATAGTTGCTAGCATCCCAAAGAATCAAATGAAAAACCTAACACCAAAAAGAAAAACCAATTTGAATACTGAGCTCGAAGTAGATCCACTGCCTAATTGGAAAGTTGTGGGCAAACTTTTCCTCAAAATGCGCCATAAAATTGACCTAAATTGGATCCTAAACATTGTTCCGCGGTGGTACATGATATTGCAATTGGTTGTGAATACAAAATCAAACTGTTTGGAGCAAGGAAATGAGGGATTAGTAAAATATTTGTAGCATGGACTGATTCAAAAATTTAAGTCAAGGACTTGTTTTAAAAAAAATTATTTTCTTCCATTTGATTGAAATAGGTGGAGGATATTGCGATGGTGGCGACGGCGAGGGGAGATGTGGGAACTGGCTGCAACGATTGTGGAGACGATGAAATGAGAGAAGTGTGGCGATGGCGCTATTTGGGTATGTTCCATGGCCTTGTTGAAGATCAAATCCATCAGGCGCATCCCCTCTTTGAACGTCTTTAGTATCTCATCTTCCGTCATTCTAAATTTTTATTCACAGACAACTTTTCTTCAAATCTTCTTCGTTAAAAAAAATTCTTCAAAGTAAACCAACTAAACTAATTAGAATTGGTCGGCTCTGGTACCAATTGATTAGAATTAAACTTGCAAATAAACGGAAATTGAAAAGCATAAATTGAATAAATTGTTGAAAAATAAATTACTAACCTAAGTCCTATGACAAGAAACAAACTCTAAACATAATTGGAAACCAATGTCCTGACTGGTACCTAATTATAATAATACTGTAACTTCTAACACTGCTAAAATACTAATATTACTAAATAACCAATTACATCATATATATTAAAATTGGTAAATGTATGTCAGATCTTAAGCAAATTAACAATGGTACAAAACCATATTAGGATAAATGTTAACTTGTTACGTCCAAAGCATTCAAATAATTAAAATAACTCCAATTTATAATCATGTCATAAATCGTAATCTTGTTGGCATTAATGTTCAATTTTGTATCTTTCAAAATGCTTTGTTTCAATTGTATAATCTACTATGCTAGCTATGTCAAAGAAAACAAGAATCTAAAGAAAAGATGTGACATGGTCAACTTTGTTAATTACATTTAACAATCACAAGTCATAAACAAAATCCAAAATGAACCCCAACAACCCTCCTACACAAATTTCAAAGAGCTTAAGATCTATTATGTTGTCATCACCATCGGTGAATAACACACTTCCATAAACGGTTGGTTCGTCAAGAGAAAGATTCACAACTTTAAGTTTTCCTACATCTAAATTTTCAAATGCATAACCTCCAATATCCCATATCCTTTATCTTCTTGAAGTTATTTGGGTTTTCCTTGATAGAAGAGGAATATTTGATTGCACACATGCTAAAGTCTTTGCCTCTTTGTGGTGTCATCTTATTTCTCTTCAAAGAGTTGATAAACTAAAAGAGTATGTACTCCAATTCCTATCAGAACATGTGGGTGCATTTTGCTTATTTTAAAAAGTGTAAACAAAAAGGTTTTAAATAAACAATGTACAACTAGTATCTAGCTAGTGTCCAATTAGTGTTCAACCTGTCAAACATTTCGGATATATTGACCAAGTGTTAGTCACGTGTCCGAGGAGTGCCCAAGGAGTGTCGGTGTCCAACAGTGTCAGAGTGTCCATGCCACCCAAACATTTTGGAAATTCTGTAGCGTTTGTGATTTAGAGTTTGAGGCTAAGTTACTGCATTCTAGGGGTTATCAAGTAACTCAATAGACGTAACAAGGTCATGGACACCAGTTTGTTCCACCAATTTTTCCCTATATCATCTCCATCTTTTATCTCCTTTTTCTCTCCTCTAACTTACTCTCGTTACATTTATAAGAAACTTCTAACTTACTCTCATTACATTTATAAGAAACTTCATGTTATTAGAGTGATGAAAGATCAAGGGATCTAAGATTTAAACCAATTATTTTCCTACCATATCTATTGACTGCCGTGTGTACCCTGTTAGTCTCTCAACTACTATGCTGGGTCAAGGCATAAAATCAAGAATCAAAGGGACCATTTTACTGAAGCTGGACATAAAAAAATGACAAAAAAAAATCAAAATTACAAAGTTTAACAATAATCCCAATAATTACCTAATCTAATCAATGGTTCGTCAAAAAACCTAATGTAACAATAAGAAGAATAAAAAAAAGAAAGAAATATAAAAGTGAACAATGTTCTTTGTAAAGTTGCATGTAGGCCAATAAAGACTTAAAGAATAATAGGAGAAAGAAGAAAAGAAAAAAAAAAGAAATGAAAATAAAGTTAGTAGTAGAAGATATAAATAACAGCAAGACGAAATTTTTTTCCCATGTTTAGAACTCTTTTCCAGGTTAAAACATCTAATGATGAGATGAAATTTTAAGGGACCATTGTTTATCTGTCAAACCTATAGTGTTACGGGGTGCTATAAGATGTTTTGTTGTGTGTAGCTGGTGTTTTAGAGCACTAGAGAGGAGCGTACTTGATAATGCCAAGTAAATATTCCAATCTTGTTTTGAACAATTTTTTTAGGGTGTGTTTGGTTGCAAGGAAAATTTTGTCTAGCAAATGTCTCCGGACATAATTTTTGTCTAGCAAATTTTTTACAATAAAATTGTTCCTTGGAGCTAAGCAAAATTTTCACATAATGTGGGAAAATTGGCATGCACTGGAAAAAAAAAAATTTGGGTCCAAAATTTCAACCAACCAAACACCAAGAAAAATTTTATTTTCCAAGAAACCAAACACTTGGAAATTTAATTTTCTTGAGAAAATTTTTCTTTTCTGTGCAACCAAGCACACCCTTAACACATGGAGACATGTCGCTATTACGGATAATCTATGTTGTAAGTTAAAAAGAATGCAATATCAGCTGTATGCATTTTATGACGTTGATTAGACAAATCTCTTACAGGTATTTATTGCAGAGTATTCTTTGATATGCCACATCTCTGAGTACAAAAAGCCATATATTTGCTTCATGGATGGAATAACAATATTGGGTTTTGGAATCGGTCTCTCTGGTCACGGTCGTTATCAAGTTATCACGGAGGTATCTACTGCTTCCTTTTTTACCAAGATAGTCACATCTTATGTGTTTCTTATTAGTCTTTCATATTCAGAGTTTTGAACTAGCCCAAAAGAGACGAGTTTAAATAGAAATAAAGTGCTGGAAATTTATTGTGCTCGATCAATCTTGAGTGCGTGATCTGTCTATCCCATATGTCAACCTCAATTAGCTCATCTTCCGAGTTGTTACTTGATAGGTCGAACTCTCATCCTGACATGTTTCTAAGATCAAACTCTATCTGTGACTTTAACTGATCGATCTATTCTACACTTACCAAGTTTTAGCATGTGAGTTTCTCAAGGATTTTTTCAGTTGGATTATTTTCGAATGATTTTTATAATTGAAAATCCTTTAGATCCATTTTCATATTATAATTTGTTTTCTCATCTTGACCTTTGAGTGATAGCGTCATTCTGAAATGTCGACTTGAACTCACTGTGGAACTTGCCTAATCTAACACCCATTTTTGGCACGATATAATATCCACCTAGATTATAGAGGCTTTAACTTATCATCATCATCATCATCAAAGTCCATTCCCGAGATTTTCGGGGTCGGCTACATGAATTTTGGTTCTCCAAGCAATGCGATCTTCCCACATTTCCTCACCTAATCCAAGCTCAATGATATCTTCATTCACCGTCTTCATTCAAGTTTTCAACGGTCGTCCCCTCCGTCTACACCCTCCATTAACTTGCCAATCTAAACATTTTCTAATTGGCGCCGTGCTTGGTCTCCTCCGCACATGACCAAACCAAGTTAAACGTCTTTCTCTAATTTTTTCCTCTATGGGTGCTACACCTAAGTATCTCCTAATTCTTTCATTTCTAATTTTATCCTTACGAGTTTTACCACACATCCACCTTAACATACGCATTTCTGCTACTGCCATCCTATGCGTATGTTGTCCCGTAGTAGCCCAACATTCTGAACCGTATAGCATGGCTGGTCGAACAATTGTCTTATAGCATTTTCCTTTTAGCCTTGCAGGCATCCTTCTATCGCACAATACTCCTGACGCCATTCGCCATTTCAACCAACCAGCTTTAACCCTGTGGTCTACATCTGCTCCAATAGCCCCATTCTTTTGAATTATAGACCCTAGATATCGAAAAGCCTCACACTCCGGGACCTCGACACCTTCGATCTCAATTGCGTTACTTCTCCCTCTTGGTTCACACCCAAAGTTGCACACTAGATGCTCCGTCTTCGAACGGCTAATTCTAAAACCTTTACTCTCTAAAGCCTCCTGCCACTTAACTAATTTCTGACCTAAACCTGCACTAGTCTCATCCATTAAGACAATATCATCTGCAAATAACATGCACCAAAGTACATCTTCTTGCAGATGTCTCGTCAACTCATCCATGTCCAAAGCAAAGAGATATGGACTTAACGCCGACCCTTGATGTAGTCCTACTGTCACTGGAAATTCACTAGACATCCCACCTACTGAGCGAACACTTGTTACAGCCCCTTCATACATATCCTTAATGATATCGACATAACATTGAGACACTTTCTTCCTTTCAAGCACCCACCAAATTAACTCCCTGGGGACCCTATCATATGCTTTCTCCAGATCAATAAAAACCATATGCAAACTCTTACGTGCCTCTCGATATTTTTCTACAGTTTGCCTAAGCAGGAAGATGGCCTCCGTAGTAGACCTACCTGGCATAAATCCAAATTGATTATCTGAAATCGTGGTTAAACTCCTAAGTCTTTGTTCTATAACCTTCTCCCAAAGTTTCATCGTATGACTCATAAGCTTTATCCCTCTATAGTTCGAGCAATTTTGGATATCCTCTTTGTTCTTATAAATTGGTACCACAATGCTATGCCTCCATGAATCTGGCATTTTTCTAGTTTCCAAAATCCTATTAAAGAGCTTAGTTAGCCATTGAATTCCAACTTCTCCCAAACATTTCCATGCTTCAATTGGTATATCATCCGGTCCAACGGCCTTCCCTGTCTTCATTCTTTTTAAAGCTTCTCTCACTTCTGTGGCACTAACTCTGCGATGGAACACGCGATCTCTCCCTTCCTGTGAAGCATACCCCTCCAAGTTTAACTCCCCTACATGTGTTTCATTGAGTAGGTTTCAAAAGTAACCCTTCCATCTATCTAAAATAGCTTATATAGGACTAAAATGAAGTTGGCAGAAACTTCATAGAAGTCCTTGCCATACACTTCAGATTTCTAAGCCTGAGTGCCAACACTACTTTCATGCGTTTCTGATATGTTATCCATATGCATAAGAAGTTAAGTAGGTAAGCACTCCAAAGACTTTTTTATTGTTGACCTTAAGAAAAACTGAAATTCAATTAAAGAATTTTCAAGATACTATTGTGCAAAGAGCTTGCCAAGCTCTCTCTCTCTCTATATATATGTATATATATTATTTTCATACAATATAATCATGAAAATCTGAACAAAAAAGATTTACATTCGCGCAGAAAGACACATTGATTGATAGTCGTACAACTTGCTATAATTTAAGTTACCACAATATTGTGGGTAGTTTACAACCTAGTTTTACTGTCTCTTTAACATTGTGTTATATTGGGATTTATTTCAGAGGACAATTCTGGCCATGCCTGAAAATGGAATTGGATTGTTTCCAGATGTTGGATTTGCTCATATAGCAGCTAAGAGCCCTGGAGGAGTATCAGTTGGTATGCTTTTTTGAGTTCATAATGTTAATTTGACTCTTTCTGTTACGTGCTTCATCAACACTTGCGTGCTTTTATTGTCAGGGTGCATGGTACTACTTCAAAACACGATGATAAAAATCTACCAAAATGGATGCATAGCTCTTACATTCAGTTGTAAACTTTATTTTGTTAGTCATGTTTTTTCAGTTGTAGATTGATATCAGTGCAACCATGTTTACGTAATATAATCATAGCGTATAAAGATTGAAATCTCTGAAAGATGCTCTAAAAAGTTGACGAGCTCTATGATATATGGTTATTTATTTATTTATTTTAATTTGGGGGGATAGGGCGGTATCCAATGCCTCAAGATGTGTGATAAAGAATATGCATGAACCCACATGATAAAGCTTATTTCCAACATCTTTATACTGAAATACTGATTTTAGTTATTTTCAGTGTTACTTGGTTTCCTGAATCATTTAGGGTAGCTTAGGTAGCAAGCAAACAAAAGTTATAATTTAATTAATGTTTTTTTTTTTGTTGTTGAATTGTTTTTATGGGGTTATTAGCGTGTCTCTTCTTTGTATCTAATTTCTGAACTTATGTGGCTTTTTGACTTGGTTGTGTGGAATTCTCTGCAGGATATTATCTTGGAATGACTGGAAACAGGATTTCATCTCCTGCTGATGCCATGTATTTGGGTCTCGGAACTCATTATGTGCCATCAGGGAACTTGGTTTCACTTAAAACGGATTTTCTTTCAGCCATCTTGTACGCACAAACCATCTTCTACTTAACGTTGGTTCTCTTATTTTTGTTAGAGCAAATTGTGTGCTATATCTTGATCGTGTTGGTGTTATATCTTGACTAGCAACAGTATATGATGTCTAATTGCTTGTAAAGAAGTAATACTATGTTGGGACCTAACTGTTCAATCCTAGAAAGTGATAGTTCTAAATTACTAATATCTGCATTTCAGCCACTTGGACGACTTGCATAAAACAACCAACAAGATGACGTGTTATATCAGTGTATTTTAGTTCCACTAGTACACGACATGATACTTTGATAATGCATTCGTCTTTCATACCTAAGTAATATCTTTTGAGACAACCTATGATCCATCTTGGCCATATTTTAGGATATATTGAAAAATCATGTAGGAATGTAATGTTGTTTTCTTCAAAGATATTGTGATGGTGTCATAGATGATAACAAAGGTGCTTATAATGATGTGTCCAAACCTTAACAATTGGTTTAGTTTAGTTTAATAAGGGGTGCACTTAACTTAAGATAAGAGGACAACAATTATGAAAAAGTTTAGGGATTTCATCGGGTAGTTTTTTTTTAAGCTGAACAAAGTTAGGGTTCTTGGTAATAAAACGTTAAGGGTTTTTATTTATTCGAGATTGATTCAATAAAACTGTTTACATGGTTGTTTCCACCGCGACAATGGCATTAATTGAACATGAATAGTGGTGTATTTGGATATGATGTCTTTGGATCCATACTTAGATCATAGATTTTTTCACTTATTTATAAATGTCACAACTCGTATATTATGGAAACTTAATATAGATTCACGAGCATATGATTAATAAAATAAAATTTATTGTGTAAAGACATAATATTGTGGTGTTTGTGTCCCCGACATTTAGTATTGTTGTTGGATACTGACACACGTGTGTCATTGTTACATAGGTAAATTACTAATAACAATGAGCCAGTGACGTCAAGATCCACTAGAACACCAGCATGGATGCCGTAGAATCCAAAGTATCTGATGCCACTGATAAAATAAAATTCTATTTGTAAATGTAATACCTCGATTTCCAATACACCAAAACGTCCTAAAATTAAAAAGTGTTTTTTTCTTCTTTCCAAAATCAATAACAACAACATACTTCCAATCCATTAAAATGAGATAACTTACCATCCTAAAATACGAGCATCTACAACTCAACTCTTACGGCTACAAACTTCGCGACCTACACTCCGATAAGAGTACACCCACATGTCATATAAAAGCAATATGGGTCAGCTAACGTTGGTATGAGCATATCATAGACACAACATTACTACACAACGATAGGATGTCATGATGATGCCATATATATTAGAGGTAAACCTAGATGCAACTAATGCATGAGATGCAAGATGAAATGAGAGAAATTTCACACGTGGTTGAGATTTTCAATTAACACGCCATAATCTAAGTCATCAAACTATTCGTCAATTTATGAAATTCATCACCATGAGGACTACATATACACTACTATACAACACTAGCATAATCTAAGTCACCAAAATCTTTGGGAATGACCCATTGCATTAGGCTAAACCACCCGAAACAATGACTTAGTTTTTCCATAGCCAAGTAAATCCATACTAATTAATACATCATGGAAACCGTTAGAACTATCAGAACTATAATATAACTGGCTTCACAAGGAACTCATCATTTTACCTTAAAAGTGAGGTTCATCTATTTCGAGGTAAGCCATGTACCTGCATAAACTATTAATGGGTTTACCTCCATGTCAATCAGTCATAGAACAAATACAACAATGATCATCGATTATCGACATAAATGCAATCGAGTTTATCCTATATTTTCCCGCAATCGCACCTAATCCATCGTGCCGAACATGTCTCACCTTGACATGTCTCTATACATACACCGATACCACTCTTGGCATGTATGTTCTCAGGCGGGGTGTCGCCTCTAGGACATACACGTTGCCAAGGAAGATCAGTTGTGTGGCCCAATCATAAGTCATAGCGCGCACCCAATCATCTTCAAGGCCGAGGTAGTGGTCAACTGCATCAGGAGTTCTTTTCTTGGATGTGGGGAATCAAAGATCAAACATCTCAGGGCTGAGGTAGTTATGAACTAAAGCCGGGAGTTCCTTTCTTGGATGAGAGACAAGATCAAACACCCTTAAAATCGAGGTAGTGATCAACTGTGCCGGGAGTTCCTTTCTTGCACGAGAGATCCACCCCATTCTCAAGACCACGGTGCTACTCCTTATCAAGGTTTCACGTAGTTCATACTATTGAACAAGTGATCTGCACAAAATACAATATGCATATCCATCTGGTTAGAGTTGTGGGAAAATATAGTTTAAAATAAAGCAAGACAAATATTGAATTAATTTGCAAATACTATCCATGAGATGTTCAATGATTTTCCAACTGTGTCAAATATACATAAAAACCCACATGGCTTTACCGACCCATAACAAGTTTCAGGTTCACTATATAACCCCGGGCACATTCATAACCACAGTAATATCTCATCATATCATAATGCATCAATATGTCGAATAACAGTTCACATTTCTGAAATACCATTGTATCGAAATACAAAAGGAACGTTTTCGCTCACCACAAAAGTTATATTTATACCAACACATCCTATGTGACAAAGTAAGCAAACAAAATGCAAGAGAATTGCAAGGGGGTCGGCATATTAAATCCATCAAATTGCACCAATCAACGCAACAATAATAAAAACTCTCAAGCTCAGCTGAAATAAGCAGCCCTTAACCTGATTCATACAATCACTTATATCAACTAGAACGCCCCCTAAACTCCACTGATTCAACCCTCAAAATCCAGCTGAAACCTCTTGAATTAGCTGCAACTAACCCCTAAACACAGCCGAACCTGCCATATAAACCAGTTGATACAACCCTACAAACACAGCTAGAAAACAACCCCAAAAATCTGCTGAATCAACACCAAAAATATGCTGAAACCGCACCCAAAAATCAGTTAAAACAACTCCAAAATCAGCCCCTAACCTCAGCTGGAAATAGCCCAACAACCAAAACCATCTTCATGCGCTGAATTAAATCACATACCTTATGCAAACTCCACCAAGGAAAAACTTCAAACTAAAACCCATGAAGATAAACTTATAGAAAAACCATTCTAAAGTCAAATTAGAAACAAAAATGCACCAACTATGATCTAAATCACAACCTCATCACACATCAAACCTCTAGCATTCTAGCATCTCACCCAAATTGAATTCCGGTAACTCTTACCTTATCAAACAACATGCATTAACAACAAACAAATTCAACCCTACACAACCAAATCACACATAAATTTCTCGCAACAATATTATTACACAAGTTCTAGCTATATTTCCTTCATAGGTTTTGTACATTAAATGATTAACCAAACCAAAAACTTGCAAAAATCAGAACCAACAAGCAAAACTCATTTCAAATACAAAGTAAATAGAGGGAGTGCGAGAGAAAAACCCCACATGAAAACTTAGATCTACTCACCTGGATGGTGAAATCCAGCTCGCTAATCCACCAAAATGAGCCCCACGCAAAGATCCAACTATCAACTTTGGAATTCAGTCGAGTCCGATTTCAGTAGAAAATCAACAACAAATCTCTTTCCTTGTAACCTCCATCAAATCCTTAGCTTCTTTGCTACTCTGAAAAGCTATATTTTTTGGTGTGGGAATCAAATGGGAAAGAGAGGAAGAGAGAAGGGAAGAAAGAGGAGAGGATTTCGGCGGTGAGAACTGATGCAACGCTAGGTCATAGACCGAGCTCGCCTGAGAAGAAGCTGTCGCAGGTGAGGGTAGGAAAAGGAAGAAGAAAAGGATGGGGTTCTCATTTTATAATGTCGGAGGCTATTCGGTCCCACTGGCAGTCTGTGGGCTCCACCCACTGAATTTAAAAAATAATGCCTGAAAAAATAAATTTTAAATTCAAATAAATTTTACTTTATAGTAATTGCTCCTAAAGCTACAAAATTAAATAATTTAGTGTTAGAAAATTTACGAGTGTTACAGTAAACAAAGTAAATATTTCTTATTATTTGAATTTCAACCAAATGGAAGCAATTTTTCATTTTTAAGCTCAAAATAGATCACATTGGTTTTCCGTTAATGTAGGTTTATTAGCTCTTTAACCATGACTGAGTTCTTCAATGACCCAGTCTCTCATTTGGCAGTTGGCACTTCTTTTGTTACCATACAAAATCTGAAATACAATGGTTGTTCAGGGAGAGAGATTGGAACAAGTATCTCAGTTTATATGAAAATACTGACATACCATCTTCAAGTAATTATGCTGCCATTTCTGTTGATCAGCTACCTATTTCACTTTCAGTTCTGATGACCCTCATGACGATGTCCAATCGCTATTGTCAGAACACAGCAAGGAACCTGAATCAGAGGCCCAGCTGAATTTGCAATTACCCCAGATTGTTTCATCCTTTGCTTCACATAAATCGGTCACTGAGATAATAGAGGAGCTGAAATTGCATCAACAGAGCGATAAAACTGCAGGTATGATCAAACTAATCAAATGCATCTTAGAGCATCTGCAATGCATGGCGTAAATATACCTGATGTCTTTTTGCACCAAAATTTGTTAAACATGTGACATTGAGTCATCTAAAATGGTCCAAAACATGGACTTGGTGCAAGTGTGCATGGATGGTGTCCATCATTGGCTAAACTTTCACAGAATATTTTCTGCTATGCACCCGCTGCCTTCCTTTTGGGATTGCACAAAACTAAGTCCACCAGATTGTGATTATTTAGACCAGCAACATGTAAAACAAGATGGAAATATTTTACACCAACTAATGGAGAAGATCTCTATTGGTGGATGTTTTGGGCGCGAACATTACGTGCAATACTCTTAATGGTGACATATATTATGCTATTGATGTCCTTATATTAGCTAGTTCTTCCGCCATTTTTGTCCTCTTAATGGTGACATATATTAAGCTATTGACGTCCTTGTATTAGCTAGTTCTTTTGCCATTTTTGTCACAGTTCACAAGAGTTGAGGGTTAGTGGGCTCAAAAGCTCTGTATTTCATGGGCATGGCATTAATTTTTTATTTTTTTATTTTTATTTTTGCAATTCACTGTAATGGGATTCTATTTTTATTTTCAAGATATTGGAGTTACATCAAATGAGATTGTTGGATCCTCTTCATAAGCATTTCGAGGCGAAATTTCTTAGTTCTTAAATAGCCAAAGCTTGAAGCTTGTAAGAAGGTTGTGAGATCCCCTTCACAAAGAAATCCATCTTAATAACAAAATTTGAATACCAATTGTTAGCTAAATACTCATTTATGCTTATCCATATTAATAAAAACATATCACATTTCATATATTAATTTTTTTTTTTTCAATTTCATAAAGCAGAAAAATATACATGACGCCCCGATTCCAATAGAGCCAATCTGCTTGAAAGGTGCATAGCCCAAGAGGTACCGATGGTTGCCCTAGGTTGTGTCTAACATGCTTAGGCAATGGTCCTACTGGAGATTCTTAAGTGTTGAAAAACACTATTCTATTGTGACAAACAATATCACAACTAAGGCTTCGAAACCCACCATAAATTCTCTACACCAAAATTACCCCTTTATCATCTCTTAATGCCATCTAAGAGCTAAATCAAGTTGATCAAGGTATTATGGATCTCTTCAAGGCTATTCAAGGAAAAATTGGAGGTCAATTAAAGAAATTGGAGCTGATCAAGCATAAAATGTCATTAAGGAGCTTCATCGTGTAAGTAGTCACTCTCTCCTGCACATTCCCATGAAACCATGTTAGTTTCTATAATCATGTTCATTTGTCTCGAAATACCTTGATTCTTTACTTGATTTAAGTTTCATCATATGTTCTTCCCAAATAATTTTTACTATACTTGATTGATTACCTTAGCCTTGTCTAATTTGTTTTAACATACCTAGCTCAAAATCTCTACCAGTTGTTGGGTAGTAATTGATCCATAAACTCCAAGATGTATAATTTATTTTGTGGCCCATCTTAGAATATTGGTTGATCCCAACTTGCTTTTTGCTCCCATCCCATATTGTAATCATCTATTATGTTTTATGTTAATCAACTTTTATGTCTATTGCTTATTCAAATGGATATTCTCCTCACATGGTTAGTCTACATACTTTTTGCGAACATATGGATGATACGTCAAGTTCTGCACTGTTGTGTTACAATCCTAATTAAGTAATTAGCCTTCCGCTTATTGACAACTCGGGCTTTTGAGGTTTTCAAAGCCAAACCCCACGTGCAAGGTTCGATTTCTTGGAGAGGCAACCTAGAGGCTGGATCATAGTGCTAAGTTGGAAAGGGCTACCACCGGGTCAATGTCGATAAAGTAGGCCGAAGAGGATGTCAACTTGGGAAGTGTGGTGGAATGTTACAATCCTAGTTAAGTAATTAGCCTTCCGCTCCTTGACAGCTCGGGCTTTTGAGGAGAATTGGTTGGTTCTTAACATATTGGATTCGGAGAATCAAATGGGAAGATCAAAATCATTGTTAAGAGGACGATGAAGTGGATATTGATGCTTTTGATGATAGATTGACATTGAGGAGTATTCATTGTCCATGTTTTGATGTTATTATTTTGAAACAAGAATTTTAAGGGCTTGTTAAACTATTAATTGACTACTTGACTTAAATTCAGTGACGGAACTTGCAAGTTTAAAGTTTTGATTATATGCAATTACTGTTTTGATTGTGAAATTATCGGATTTTGTATCATCTGTTATTGTTTTTACTATTTTTTTATATTTTTGTAAGCATCATGTATTGAGGCTGACATCTCACATATCAGTCCACTAGAACGCCTCACATCATGCCTCTGCGTTTAAAAACCTTGGCTTATATATCTCAGGATATGATTGGTTTGAGACTGTGGCTGATCAAGAAGCCTATATCTTGTAGAGAAAAGCTATCTAAGAAAAGTAATGTGGAATATTCCCAAAATATATCAAAGATTTTCTAAAAGTAGCTCCAACTATCATCGATCTCCTTGTCCATTATCAATACACTAGGCATACTGGTTCTCTTCTTTGTCCTCTTTCATATTCGACATATTATACATATCCTCTTTGTATGTTTTCCACCAGACTTTTCTTCATCTTCATCACATTATTTTTCCTGGTTCTTTCATTTAACTTATACAATGAAAAAGAAATTCAGTGCCTCTAGGTTTGCAGCACACTTCATGCTTTAGTTAGATACTTGACATTTTGATTGGTATAGAATATTATAAACGTTTCAAATAATTTAGACAATCTTTTCTTTGTTCTAAGGGTTTTCCATCATCCCTGTTTCGATAGTTGTTTTACAAAGAGATCGAATTTCATCTTTTATCCTGATTCCATTCCTATTTACAGTTGCAGAATGGGCTAATACTGCACTTTTAGGCCTACAAAAAGGAGGGCCTTTTTCCTTGAGTTTAAGTTGTTTAACAAAGGAACATTTCTCTCAAGTTGCTGCTGCTCATGGGGAAAATGGCAATGATTTATGTACAGTAAGTTTCCACTCTGACACAAGTTGATAAATGATAATCTTTTCTAAGATGAAGCTCCTCCCACTTTTCATTTATTGCTTTTATTCAGTTAACGGGCATAATGAAAGCTGAATATCGGATCGCCATAAGATCATCACTTCGGGATGATTTTACTGAAGGTGTTCGAGCAGTCTTGGTGGACAAGGACCAGGTATCCCTACAAATTTATTTTATGCAACTCTTGCCAACAAAAAGTCAACAGTACTAAATGTTATTACATTAACATCTTCTATCATCAAAATAATATTAGCTTAAAGTCGGGAGAGACTTAGTGCATGCTTGTGCTACAGATAAGAGTCTGTAGTCCTGGTCCCGATTCTCATGCCTGTGTGCTACACTCCTTTAATATTATGAATGTATTTTATCAGATAAAGAATAATCTAACCCCCCTTTCCCATACTGATTTCTTATATATCCATCTTTGATTTCTTTTTCCTCCTAGGACACAATGAGAAGAGAAAACTCTTGGTTCGCTTAACGACCTAGCAATGGCTCCCACCAAATCTCCATCTTTTAACATTTTTTTTTTTCAATAATGTCATTTTAATCCCAACCCCATTTAGGCTTATTTCGATCTACCTCTCCTTACTAATGCTAAATGTTCCCCCATCTCTTCTAACTCTTATCACAGTTAGGTTTGACCATGATTTTTTAAACCTTACGATTGGGCTAACCATGAATGTGAATGTTTCATGATTTGAACTGTCTATGTGAACCGGCAACAAGTGCTCCCATACAATTTGCTCTCAGCCAAATCTCTTTCATCCACACTGTTAATTCAAACTATGATTTAGGCTTATTGTCACGGTTTGAACTGAGGTCGTGAGTTATACATGTTCACAGTTTGGACGGGCCGTGTGAACTGGTAGGCCAAACCTCTTTCATCCACACGGTCAATGTAAATCGTGATTTTTTACTATCATGATTTGCCTAACCGTGAATTGTACATTTTCACGGTTTGCCTAACCGTGATTGTTGAATTTTCACAGTTGGACGGAACATGTGAACTGGCAACAAATCAAACCATTCTTTTTCTTCACCTTTTACAATCATGATGTGCAACGACACATTTTTCAAAGACTCATAAGAATTAATAGACCAAATTCCTTTGCATTGCTCTTTTTCCTTCAAGATTTGTCTTTATTCCTTGTGGAATCTAGCTTGAGATAGGGTTTTCATGTATAGTGAGGGAGGTAATTTGGGTTTGAGTTTAAGCTCAAAACATGTTAAGGAGGTCATTTGGGTTTGACCAATAATTAGGAGAGGTGATCCTAAAATAACCAAGGTTATGGGGAGGTATGACAAAATAAGTAAAGTAGGGCTGAACAAAAAACCGATCAAACCGATCAAACCGACCGAACCGATCAAAACCGAACCGATTGGTTTGGTTTAAATTCGGTTCGGATCGGTTTCGGTTTTAAAAAATGCAAAACCGAAGTGGTCGGTTCGGTTTTCGGTTTCTATGTGATTTTAACCGACCAAACCGAACCGAACCGAATATTTAAACATATTATATTATTTATATATAAAATAAATATTATTTTATATATAAATAATATAATATGTTTAAATATTCGGTTCGGTTCGGTTTTATTTCGGTTTTGGTTCGATTTTAGTCGGTTCGGTTCGGTTACGTTTGCATAAATTAGAATCGGTTCGGTTTCGGTTTGAAAATTTTAAAACCGACCTAAGTCGGTTCGGTTCACGGTTTAGGTGAAAAACCAAACCGACGGTTCGGTTTTCAGCCCTAAAGTAAAGGATAGGGGTCTGCCTTAATCCAAATGGGGTCTGCTATTAACAACCACCATAAATAAACCATTAACAACCACCATAAATAAAAACACTAAATGCTCTTTTAGTCCCTACCCTTGAAATCAAGGCATATGACCCTTTTTCTTCCCCATTCTTGATCTTCTTCAACCCTTTTTCTTTCCCCTTTCTTCATAGCCACTACCAATCAATCAGCTGCAGCCACCACAACTACTAAATACATCACCGGTGACCACCACCACTACTAAATCCATCACTAGTGGCCACCTCAAGCAACCTTGATTCCGTTATCACCACCTACCATCGACAACAACTACCACCCCCAATCCTTTATGAAGTTAGTTTGTGCCAAAGAACTATCTCAGGCTGCAAACACCACCATCGCCAACAAACACCACCATCGCCAACAGAAAACTCCAAAAAATATGTTGAGTTTAGGGTGGCACATAAGGAGGGACTAAAAAGCAATTGAGTTTTTTGTGGTCTAAATTGAACATTTAAGTTTCATACAGCGGTCATCTAGACATTTCTTTTTTTCCAAGCTAAATTAAATCTATCTATTAAAGCATAAAGTAGTGTAGTACCTAGGCGCGCCTCAAGGCATTTTTACAGAATTCTGCTTCAAAGTGAGGCAATGCGGTGCGGTGAAATGAGGCATCCGCCTCAGTCCAAAAATGGTTGCAGCCCATTTATAGCCCATTACAACCCAACTGCAACAAAAAGAGGTTGCAATTCATTCTATAATCTGGTTTTATGTTTCTTGGTGTAATATTTGATAAAAAAAAGAAAACATTTTTAAGTTTTGATAAATTTGTCACACTTTTTTTTATTATTTTTTTGAGAAAACATCTCATGTTTTGATCAATATGTGATGAACATCAATCTTGATTTTTCATAACATAGTTCAGTGATTTTTATGCTATTGGAATACCAATAGTGATCATACTTATGGATTTTTACCAACCATTCCAACAATTTCTTCTAACAAATGCTCAATATTTTCGAGTTTCTATTATTTCAAGATTATTGATTTTTAATTATTTAGTGGATGTTTGTAAGTTACTTGAGCCTTATGTAGTGTATCTTTTTTTTATGCTAAACAACTTTATTATATTTCCATTTCGATTCTAGGTAGTTGTGTCACTTTTTGTACATATTTGCTTATAATGTTTATCAAAATGATGATGTATTCTAGTATGTAGACATGTTTCAATTTATTATAACCTCTCTATGGTACTAATATTGGGACCCAACCAATTTTATTACTGTCTGTGCAGTTAAAAAACGGCGTTATAACTCCGATATAACGCTTAACGGGGGTGAGTCGTTACGTTATGATATTATCACGTTGGTATTACAGCTCCGATATAATGACATTATATGGCCGTAATAATGCCGTTTTAATGTTTTGTTAAAAAAAAATCACCAATTTCATTCTTGGTTGAATTAGAACCCTAGATTCATAGGAAAGAAGAAGAACCAGAGCTCGTCGTCGTCAATCAACAGAGAACCGGACCTCGCCATTTGACAGAGAACGAGAGAAGGGAAGAAGACGAAGAGTCGATGTCACTCTCATACGAAGGGAAGATGTTTTTTATTAATGTTTTTTTATTTTTGGATTTAATGTTATGAACATGATTTACTTTTTTGAGTCTATAATACATTAATACTTTGTGGGGTATTAAAAATATATTTAAAAGCTATTTCGTTATATATTGTTGTATCTCGATATATCCCGTTATAACCTATAACGCTCTTGGACCGTTATTGGTCCGTTATCCGTTTTAACTGCATAGATTACTGTAAGGAGGTTATAACTTAATGGAGGTGTAGTTACAAAAATTATTTCAAACACTTGCAAAATTAGGATCTCAAATTTCGATGAATTGCAAGTTACAAACCAAGTACATCAATAGAATGGAAGAGTCATTAAAGAATTTGACAACTAGACTAATCTAATTCAACAAGTAGATAAAATTTGACAACAATACATGTATGCTTTAAGTGAAGAAGAAATACTTACTGCAATTAGGCACGAAGGTGAAGGAGATAATTCGGAGGTTGGCAACATGGCAATACTAAAAATTTATTGCCACGAGCTATAAACATTCTTGATAAACTAGAACATTTTGACTTCAACAACACGGTGTTCGTGTTGATGAGTTATCACATACCCGCAAGCTCATAGACGTGACATCAACTCTAAATAATAAATCATTGTCCCAGAAAATTTAGAGAAATATTTCATTTCATTTAAATATTTTATTGTGACATAGGCAAATTTCTTAACACGGGACCTAAAATACTTATAACTTATTACAATGTGGAGTTTATACCTATTTATAAAGGCCAAATTGGGACCACAATTTTTTATAACTACATGGAGGTTATTTTATATAGAGTATCACTATGTAGAGGTTTTACTATAACAATTTCTACAAATAAATAAAAATAAAAATTACAAATCACTGCGTTTACACTAGCTTTTCTAGATTAGTTTCGTCACATTTTCATCTATTTGGTTTTATACTTTGTTTATGTCATATTGTTTTTTCTTATTTCCTAATTAAATTTTTTTGTAGTACTTTTACTTAAAATTTTCACAAAAGTTACAATTTCATATAATTAGGATTAGCCCGAATAAAAGAAATGGCCATGCTAAGCAACTGGCCTACATTTTTTTTTTTTACTTTTTATTTTTACTAAGGTGCCACTCTTTATCACTCATCAGAAAGTATTGTTTTCTCTACATTAAAACCAAGCAATTGAAAGTGAATGGAAAGTAACTGTATACACCACCAACAAAGTTTTTGGGAAAATTCAAATAAAATTTGTGTTCATTTGCTTGATTTAACTAATAACAAATAACGTTGTGTTCATTGGTTCTCTTTGCAGAAACCAAAGTGGAAACCATCAAGGCTGGAAGATGTAGAACCCATGGATGTTCAAGCCCTTTTTGAGCCGTTCGCCCTGGAGATAGAGGAATTGAGAGTATGATCCTAGAATAGTAATTCAAGTATGTATTTCTCTTCCATTAACACACTATATAAATAAAAATATACACGTGTGAGCAAAAACTGTCATTGTTTGCTTCAAGAATATTCTCCTTCATGTGTATCACGAAGTCACTTGGGATCTTTGTTACTTTTCTGCTTTAGTTCCTCAAAGAAAGATAAATGTTTTATTTGGAACTGTAATTACAAATTAGAAGAGGTATAGATTTGCAAAGCAAGTGTAACATATGTGTACAAAATTAAACGGTCTAGTGCATCATTTGACTTTCTAGAGCAGGAAATGGGGATTTTAAAATGGTGATTTGGTGTGTCCACTGCACTGCAGAGAGTCTAACGGAAAATTTATTACATATAAATAAAGCAGACGCCAGTGAGAATTGCATTAACTTACTGATTTTGCAGAAATGGCAAAGCTGAAATATGTAAAACCCCACTACAATTATGTACCAACAGGGCTACCAATATTGTTATCACTAAAGTAGCGTTTTCCAAAGGAAAAACTGTGTAAACTCAGTCCTCTTCAGGCGAGATGTGCTGTCACAAGAGAATAATATGATTGCTGGATGATATCTTACCACTGAAATCAGTTTCTGGCATGAGCAACTATTTTCTAGAATGGCTAGAGGCATAATATCATGACATGGTGCTGAACATCAGATACAAAAAAATTGAATATCCTTTGCCAGCCTATCAAGTTGCTTTTGATAGAGAATATCACCTGTTTTTTCATGTATGACCAAGTTGGTTTCAAAAATTCATTCCTTGTCTAGTTTATCACAGTGAATTACATAGTAGAAAATTAGCTCGAAAGAGGTGCAAGTTTGCCAAGCAAGCATAACATATGTATCAAACATTAGAAGGTCACCCTATTAGAAGCATAACATATGTAGCAACATCTTCAGTGCAGAGCTCAACCTATTAGAAGCATAACATATGTATCAAACATTAGAAGGTCAAGCAAGCATAACATATGTAGCAACATCTTCAGTGGAGAGCTCAACCTCAAACTCAAAATTCCGGATCATTTGAGGTTGACAATAGGTGCCCTCCAATAGGTTGTGTCAAAACAATTACACACGCAGTACTATCTTGTCTGTGAAGTTTCCAACGTTTTATGCTGAGGTTGTTTTAAAAATAGACGTTGGGCTATGCATCAAGAGTGTCCTACCTGCGTATCTCCAACCAAGTGGAACCGGACCATACTACTTTTAGCAAAATGGTTTGGGTTAAAACCTCAAACCTAGGCCATCCACTGGAGCATTTTCATACTCCATCAAAAGCTCAACCAAAGCCCATAATTTGGCTTTTGAGCTTGCCCATTGGAGATGGTGTAAGGAGATTAAAAACTGGTGATTTGGTGTGTCCATTGCTTAAACAAGGCTGAATTCTAAAGTTTAAATACAACATGAATAAACTTGATGTTAAATGAGACTCACATTATTGTTTTGCAGGAAAGATAATCGCATAGAACTACTCCAAGTCTATATTAACAAGGCTACCGATAATTGCGTCCCTAAAGTAGAATGAATCAATGTAAAACTATGTGAACTGCATCATCCTCTAACTTGGGAGATGCGAGTGAAAGTCAAGCTCCTATTCTTCAAGTCATACAAGAATAGTTTGGTTGTTTGATATCTGATGAGACATCAATCAGCCAGGCAATCACAACCGTACATGTGGCACAAACCAACCCTAATACGGGAAAGTTTTCAATATGGTCCCAAGCGGAGCCATTCATAAACTGTTGTTTAGCCCATAAGTCAGGTGCCCAAGCTCAAGTCATGTCAGCCGAAAAGGCACGGATCTTAGGGCTTGGCCCAAGACAATAAGGTCTGAACATGAATCTCAAAGCTGTCATAGGCAGGATTGAGATCCACTCACACAAATAAGCTTTTAGCCCAATCAAGCATTGGGTCCTAAACATAGCCAAGTGCCAAAGAGACTCAGTCAAGCGCATGTATGATCCTGAGCGAGATCTCTTCCCTCCATCACGTCCTCAATAACATGGACAATTGTGGAGAGAACACTCGCTATTTAAGGTGAGAAAAGGTAAGAAAGAAATGTACGCATACCTTTGCAATTTACATCTAGTCTTCACTCTTCCTTGTATCAATATCTGACTTAAGCATCGAAGTGTCTTCAACCACTATAATAGTTGTCTCTGGGTAACTGCGCTCAATTTTGCAAGCTCAAGATCAGCAAAATCAACAAGGACAGATTTGGACACATCAATATCCTACCTCAAAAGGCAGCGTAGGACATGAACAACTATTCTCTGTAATGGCCAGAGGTCTAATATCATAATACGGGAAGTCGAAATGAATAGAATAATCCCTTGTCCATTCAGTCACATCTTGTAAAACCCACATGTTTAGGCCATCTGCTGAACCCCTTTCACGTTCAAACAAATAGATTGTGCCCTTTATTTTTTGAAAGTTGGTATATTTACTGTGGTATAGTGAGGCTTTTATCTTTCGGAATTCCTCCTTAGTAATTGTTGGGATAGTATTGGCTTGAATAGTTCCATATCAACTAAGGTAGAGTTGTTACTGAGGTTTATAAGGAAGTGGTCTACTCCCTAATAGCAACGAGGCCTTTTGGAGAAAAACCCCACACCTCCAAGGCCCGATAGGTGGTGTTTAAGTTGAGGACAATATCGTTGCTATGTATAGTGGACCTGCACGCCAACAAATGGTATTAGAGCCGACAGTTCGGTTGGGACTTGAGGAGGTGGAGGTGCAGACGACACATTGTTCAAGGGATCAGGCGCAAGATAGCGAGCCAGGTAGAGCATCGCAAGTGGGCAACGCAAGGTAGCGAGCTAGGTAGAGTATCACTGGTGCCTGGTCCGTCAGATGAATGGTCCAAATTAGGTTCCAGATCTTTGCCAAGTGAATATCCTACAAGTCCAGACGATTTGGAGTTAGCGTGGTGGTTGCGACTGGGTGGAGCCAACAACGCTGGGAATAGTCGAGCCCGTACATTGACTGCTACCCACATGATTGTGGTCGCACATGAGACTCGAGGAGGAGGTGTACTTCGAGATGTTGAGGCTACTATTTTCAGTCACAAACTCTTTGCTTTGGAAGGCACGTTTAATAGAATTTGTGCATCTCTGATTTATTCTATGCCCGTGAGAGCACAACGAACCCAACAACCCCTCAATAGTCATTGTTGAAAGATTTTTTCCCTCTTCGATTACAGTCACAACATAGTCGAACCGACCTGTTAAAGATCTCATAATTTTCTCAAGTACACGCAGATCATTAAACTTCCCCCCATTGACCCGCAATTGATTAACAATAGATTGAACTCGAGCAAAATAATCCGAAACAAATTCAGAATCATTCATGATGAGAGTTTCGAATTCACCTCGCAACGTTTGCAATCTTACACTTTTGACATTTTCATCGCATTTGTAGGATTTTTGCAGCATCTCTCACGCAGACTTTTTAGTTGTTGCACTAGAAATCTTCTCAAACACAACCTCATTTACGACTTGGTACAGAAAGAATATGGCTTTCTTGTCCTTTTTTCTATTCTCTCTCAAACTGTCTTTCTTGACTTGAGAGAGATATGCTACTGCTGCTTGATTTTCTGGTTCATCATACCCACTCTTGATGATCTCGAGCAGTTCCTGAAAGCCAAACAGGGCCTTCATCTGGATACACAATTGATCAAAGTTCTTTTCGATGAACCTCGGAAGCTTGGGCTTAATCGATCCATTCATCATTGTAATCTGCTAAAAAAGATGAACAAGAGCTTGTGACTCGGGGAGGTGCAGGTGCAGGTGTGCGCACTCGACACGCCAACAAGTGGTATCAGAGCTGATGGTTCGGCGGGGACTTGGCGAGGTGGAGGTGCATGCAGCACATTGTTCAGGGGATCAGGCGCAAGGGAGCGAGCTAGGTAGAGCATCGCAGGTGCACGGTCCACCAGATGAATGATTCAGATTAGGTTCTATATCTATGCCAAGAGAATGTATCCTACAACTCCGGACGAGGTAAAGTTAGTGCGGTGGTTGCGACTAGGTGAAGCCAACAACGCCGGGAATATTTGAGCCCGTACACCGAGTGCTACTCATAGGATCGTGGTTGCACATGAAACTCGAGGAGGATGTGTACTTCGAGATGTTGTAGGTCGGTGGATGGATTGTAGGATGTGTGACGATTTGTCCCAAATGTGGAGATTGTTGGGATGTAGTTGGCTTGAATAGTCCCATATCAAGGAGGAGTCGTCACTAAAGTTTATAAGAAAGTGATCCACTCCTTAATAGCAACAAGGCTTTATCCATCGAATTCATGTAAAAACTCTATGTTAGTCATCTTCATTTTCATCTCCTTCTTCGTCGTCATCTGTCTTTGATAGCAATGCAACTCATTATTTGTGAGAGTCAGTTTCCCATAGCCTTTTAGTTCTAGATTATGGGTTCTGAGCTCCCTGCTGTGCAAGGTATACACCATGCAAAGAGAGTCACAGCTACCAATTAACTTGTACTTTCTCGTGACTGCGTTGCATTTCAAATTCTAGAATGCATCTTTGCATTTGAACTCTGATGCAGGTACAAAAATCATTTTCCCTGTGCAAGTGACAGGATTACAAACGTAGAATATGTTGTAAATGTGAGTGCTTTGAAAAAGGAGTAAGCCATTGTATAAAGATTTGAGCGACATGTTATCATCTTGTATAGGAGTTGGGGCACTGAACTGCAATTCCTTCAGATACAACTCAATTCTATCCTCGTCAAAGTTGATGTAGTGGCTGTAATATACGTATGTTTGTTCCTTAATCCTTTTGCTTGACAAGAGGAAGCATTATTTTCGATTCTCGTGTCCCTTCTGATAAGCAAGGTGATCTTTCACAAAGTTTTGATTGGAGATCAACTTGTACCAAAGCTTGCAGACTGTCTTGAACATGACCAGATACTCCAAGCGGAGTCTAACTACAATGTCTCTGAAGATTTTTGCAGGGAGATCGTTCATAAAGATACAATAATGCTCCTTTTGATCTTCCTCAGGCTCTTGGGAATCGAAAACTGCACATTGCTTTCCCAGTGGAGTCCTTACCATTCTTTTTTGCATCGATGGTAACATTGGTTTTGAGATTTGGAGGTAAACACGTGTTTGGTCTCTTTAACAGATCTCTCTCTTGTGGGACTAGAAGAAAATAGAAGAGATCGGCCACAGTGTAGTAAATCCTTCAAATTCCTAACATAAGATAAGAGTTTGTGTGTTTTAGAAAGCTTTGTGAATTTTCTAAAAAATTGGTATGTTTTGATAGAGTAGGTAGCTAATTCCTACAATCTCTCCCTGAATCGTTAGGACTTCTACTGTCTTGCATTTGTTGTGCAGTGATGATCAAGAAAAGGGAAAAGTTTAGGGAGATACATGAAAGGAAGCTGGCCTTTATCTCTGACCAGCAAAAAGTCTTGATTGAAGCAGCTCCTTTCAGACTCAGATCATAGGTTCTGTTTTAGGCACATGTGCAAGAACTTCAAAAAGCTTGTTTTGGTGGTGCTTTCTTGATGAGACTAAGTTGGAAGGTTTCGAGGGCATACAAAGAGTTTGAGTGTGTCTCCCACTTGAAAAAGATTAAGGAAGCTAATCCAAGGGCTCATCAGTGGTTGGTTGATAGGGATGTGAAGAGTTGGTGCAGGACCTATTTTGACATTAGGCTATGCTCAGAGCATATCACTAACAATTTTAGTGAAAGTTTCAATAATTGGATTATTCTCCTAAGGGACAAACCAATCTGCAAGTTCATTGATGACTATCACATGTTTGTCATGAGGCTGATGTATGACAGAAGGGTGAAAAGTAGCACTTGGGACATCAATGAGTTAGTACCTAGGGCTCAAAAGCTAGTTGACAAGTACTGTGAAATGCATAACCAATTCAGGATGTTTGGGTCCAGTGAGGGCTTCATCATAGTGGAGCATAATGCCATTGGTGATAGGTTTATAGTCAAGACATCTATTATATATTGTGACTATAGACAATGGGAACTCATAGGTGTCATATGTGTACATGGAGTCCTGACTCTAGTCAATCAAAGACCTCAGTGGGCAGAGTAAGTATAACAGAGACCTCAGTGCCTATACATCATTTCTTTAAGTTTTCGCATTGCTTATATGATTGTTTATATGTCATTGATTATATATCATTGCTTACATATCATTGCTTATATAATCATTAACCTCAGTTACCATATCATTGCTTATATTTCCATTTGATGCAGGTACTGCAGTCCCTATCATTCTGTGAAGGCCTATGTGGAAGCATACTCTAGGAGCATTGTGAGCATAAGAAATATGCGTGAATGGGATGAAGTAAGTTTTAACTTCATCGCTTGAGTATAGTACAATCCTTTGCTTTTTTTCATGTTTGATGAGAGTTTTTATGTGACAGCTAAGATACTTACTATTGCCTCCTCAAGTGAAAAGAGGTCCAGGGAGACCTAAAAGACAAAGATGAAGAGATGAAGATGAGGTTCACAGGGATCACAGGAGTTGCAGAAAGTGTGGAATGGAGGGTCACAACAGTATAACCTATAGAAACCCTCCTAGGGAGTGGACTGCTGAGGATGGACAGGCATCTAATAGGCCTAAATACACAAGGGCAATGAACAACAAACCAAGGAGTGCAAGGACTGCTAGTGGAAGAGAAAACAGTGAACCTCCAAAGGAAATGCCCACATGTCTTCCATAACCACCAAACTTCCAGGCTGAGATGCCTACAACTCTAACTTTACACAACAATCAGAATACCATGTTCACAACTCAGCCATTTACCCAAGGAGTTCGACCCCCACCAATGAGGTCACCAATTAATCCAGTGTTTCAGCGTGGGAATGGTAGGGGCAAGAGGGAACCAACTCTATTTGTAAGGGGACAAAGCAGTTGAGACCTAGGGGGCCTTGGAGATGACCTTAGACAGTTAATGACTCATTATCATTTTGGTGAAAGCAGTTAGTAAAAGACAATTAAACAGTTGGTGAAAACAGTTAGCGAAGGACAATTTATTTTGATTTATTGACATTGTCATTATGTGTTTTCTGATGGTATTGAATGCTTGTTGGTATGGGAATGTTATCTCAAAATTGTGTTGGTATGGTACACTAACTGATACACTTGAATGTTTGTTGGTATGATACATTTCTGTTGGTATTGAATGCAAGTTCTGTTAAATGGTAGTGAATGCTTGTTGGTATGGTATGGTATTGAAAGTGCTATGTCAGGTTTTGAATGTTATTGAAAGTGCTATGTCAAATTGCATATTGAATGTTATTGAAAGTGCTATGTCAGGTTGCACTTGAGGTTGTTAGGCACTGAATGTTATAGAGAGTGTTATGTCAGGTTGCATATTGATACTTAAAAGTGCTATGTTAGGTTTTGAATTGCAAGGTTGTTTATTGATGTTTGAAAGTGTTAAGGCATTTGATTACAATGTGCTATTAACATCCAATGAACATCAAATGAATTTACATTGTTGAAACAACATCAAATTTTGTTGCAAGAACATCCAATGAACATAAAAAGAATTTACATTGTGCTTTAACATCCAATGTACATGTACTCCTTCAAAAACTTGCCTACTTCAAACCTCCTAATCACTTGTTTGATTATGCTTGTGACACCATGGGATATGCAAGAAAATCAATTAAGAGTTGTTAATTAGCAGTAACTTAACATCTTAAAATAAATTACTGGCGTGAACTTAACTCCTTAAAATAAATTTGAATGTAACTTTGCCCCTGCAACAAAACTGATCTAACAGATGATGAAGATGAGTTGCAACTCAAGCTTGCCATCAAAACTTGGCAAGCTTTTCCACTTATTGATGCTTGAATATTGAATCTACAGTGAAATAACATGTAGATGTAGTAGTAGAAGCAGAGGTGGGAGTTATTGGTGGTGAAGTGGAGACGGTGGTGGTGAAGGAGGAGTTGGCGGATTATCCCAACGTCTTAGTAGAAGTTTGAATCTCAGCCTTCGATTTTAATTGCATCAACTTTGAATCTCAACTTTCAGATCATTAATGGCTATTTTGCGCAGTAAAATATGACATTTTTTAATCTAGCACGTGCCTTGACAGTCAAGGCACGTTGACTGTTAGTCTGAGGAGGAAAGTGCAATATGAATGTTAATTGCGGGAAAACTCAATTGGCTATATATTTTAGGGGGGAAGTGCAATTGACCCAATTTCTAAAGAAGACACAACGAGACGACAATACAAGACAAGACAACGGACAAAGTCACAAAACATGGCATTCATTAAAAACTTTTTGTCTGTTTTTTGTCCCTAGAAGGACGTTACAACTATTTCAAATTAGAAAGGGGCGAAACGGTTTCCTCAGCGACTTGTCCCACAAGGCCAGAACCTTCCTCTTGCACGATGGTTCCAAAAGTCGCCCTCTTATAACAGGCAAAGTCAAGGTCGATGTCGGGGTGTTCTTTTCGGATTAGTTCTAGAAGCTCCAATTTGCCCTGAACGGTCTCTGATGAGATTTACGACCTCCGTCCTGAAGCGCCAAAATCCATTGTGCCTACCTAGGCAGCATAGTGCGAACACTCTTCTAACAGCAAGCGTTTTGCCTCGCGAACGCGGCGAAGTCCCTCAGCAACCTTAGACTCAAGCTGTCATCATATGGCGACCCATTTCGTCTCAGCCCGCTTCCTCTAAGCAACATGGGCCTACAGATTGGACGACCACTTGTCCACGACAACGTCTAAGCGCACCAACTTAGCACAAGCCCGTCCCAGCTCGACACGAGTTGAAGCCAAGTTTGATTCAGCCGACCTCAGTTGAACCCTTATGATTGTGATTTCTGCTTCAGATGTAGACACCCGGCTCGCACAACACCCAAGTTTGCGAAAGCACCAAAATTATGAAGTTTACCAGTCAAGGAATCCACCTGGCGGAGAGCATCTGAATATGACACCTACAGGTCCGTGAAAGCTTCTCCAAAGCAAGAACTCTTTAGCGAGAATCAGAGTGCAACTTAGTGGACCCATGGTGACTCACATCGTCTACATCCGGTCCAATGCACTCCCCCTCCACGTCAACAGAGGAGACAACAATATCAAGTGAGGGCCGACGATCCCCTTAAATGGCCTCCTGGGTAGAAGAAGGTAATTCGCGCTTCGCAACAACCGCCACCTTCTCTGGCAAGGACAAAGGCTCGGAAGAAGAAACAACATGGATAGAGGGCTGCCTTCGTTTCGGAACAACAACAGGAGGCACGTTCGCCTCCAGTTCCACCAACCTAGTCGGACTAGGCATGGCCAAACTCATTTTCTTTGTACGATGGCCCACCACCTCTTTAGGTGGAGAACCAGGTGCGGCAAGAGCGTCATGAAAGCACCGCAACAATCCGTTCCATACAATGTTACCCGACATTATGACCTCCTCAACAGACATTAACGAGAGTTCAGTCAACTCCCTTTCTATCCGTTTTTTCTCCTCGGTAAGGATCGGAGTTGCGAACTTCCCTGGAAAAAAAATGTCGTGTCAGATCAGCATCACATCCATGAACGAATAGATGAAATAGCAACAAAGAAACTCACTGAGGTCGAACTGAAAGTATTTGTGGACTCGACGACCTTCGAACTGAAATATGGGGAGTTCACTAAAACCAGAAACCAATACTTTGTCAAGGGTTCAACATCATCTGTTACCGGACGCAAGCAAACAGGGTTATTCAGTTTGCAACGGCCTTTAGAGTCCAAACCGAGGGCGGTCAGATGATGAACTATGGCCGGAGTTAGACGAAGGCCAACATCATGCGCTCGAAGAAGAATCGCAATCAAAATCTTGAACCCACTAGAAACCAATTGAGCAGGGGACATGCAAAGAGAAAAAAGAAGAAGCGCCAAACATCATCTGGCACTAGGAACCGGAGCCCGATTCAAACATGCCCCGGTGCAACCCTATGTACTCCTGAGGGGGTGAAGACGGAGCTCTATCCATGAACACAGGGATGATTTCCAGATCCCCTGAAATATGATACAGACTCCGAAGCCTGATTAACTCAGTGTTGTCAACCAACTATTATTGAAAAGCTTGAGACAAGTAAAAGACAACAACTGCTTGGAAGTAATGTCAACATTATCTATCATTTATGGAAAATGCAAATCGAGTTCTATAGAAGCACAATTGCACGAGAGAACAACGCAGAAAGTAACAGGAGATATACTTCTTGAAGCGACGACGATTTATAGAGAATATAAACCGTGTTTCTTCTCCTTGAGCAGTCGCGTATTCATTAATGTTATGCGTCTCTTGAGACAACGCTTCGGGTTCAATCATCATGACGGTACAATTACTTTTCAGATATTTAGTGGACCAACTAGACGCCCACTAACTCGCGGGGGGGGGGGGGGGGGTAGCTGATGATACACCGAAACTGTCTCTATTTTACACCATACACGAGTCATGATGATCTCGAGGAATAATAGGTCCAAGCGTTAGCCCCACACTGATTCGGCCCAAGCGGTTCCAAGCCCGCACAATGCAGTCCACTAGACGGACCCGAAATCATTACAGCCTGCTAAGCCCACGCGTCTCACAGCTATCCTCAATACCCGTAGGCCCTGCTAAGGCAAGTATCTTGAGGATAAACTTTGGACAGGCAAGACAACAACTTTGCTTCCAACTAGGAAGCAAATCCTAGAGTATATGTAACACATGGAGACTTCTACCTATGGACTATTCTCGGATTGGGAACTATCTTCCCTAAACTACGCTATCGATGGCCTGGTTGAACCAGGACTCCAACACTATAAATAAGACATGAGGTTGGTAAGCTAAAGTACGCTGCAAATTCCCTGTTTACAATATTACGCCTTTCTCAAATCTCTGTCTGACTCTTAGCATCGGAGTGCCATTGGCCACCACAATGGTGGTCTGTGGCTCACGTGCGTTCCTTGTGAAGGTCAGCAGATTTGCAGGTCAAGGTCAAAACAAGAAGCGAAAATCGTTTGCATCACTGAATATCGAGCGATAATCCATATTAGACTGGTTGTGTTTAAATCAATATTCCAGACCGCCTCAAACCGAATTCTTGATCTTCTCGTTAAAAGTTAGGTTAGTAAAAGACAAATGTTTTGATGCATAAATAGGACACACCATCAACAAAAATAGACCCAATTACAATGCAGAACCTTAATATAATACATTATCAGGAAAAATTAAAACACTGTAGTGAGTAAGATCTAAAACTAGTTTGAGTAGTTCGTGTGGATTGGTAACTCAATTTGGCTTATTAGGAAAGGAAAAATAATCAGATTTAACCCAGTAAAGTAATATCTGTTCAAGAAACAAATTAACCACACAAGAAAAAGGCTTGAAACAAGGCAAATTTGAAACAAAACCTATACTCAGATTGTACTTGAAACTTTATGGTTCCTATGATGCTAGGGTTGGTAATTGAGATTGAATTTGAAGCTGATATGAAGATTGGGTTTGTTTTCAAGATTACATTCACAGGCGGCGAACCAATTTTTTTTATATGAATCATGTTATAATGCAGAAAAATTGAACATAAAGATCATCATATATATAGATATCAGTTTTCTTTTTAAGGTAAATTTTATTAAACCAACTAAATGAATAGTACAATCAGGTCTTAGAAGAATTAAGGCTCCAAAATCACCATTTACCAATTAGTGAACAACGAATCTAAGAACATATCATCAAAATCGGGATAATGCACAACCCACGTCCAAATAGTAATCAAAACCTCCATAATCATTGAGTCGAGATCAACAAACTTGTTTAGAAGATGTAATCATTACAATCCATACTATCCAGCACAAGGCGAAAGGCAACATCCTCCCTTTAGATGATAGGTGTCCCAAAGTGCTCCAACCCCTCAACAGAACCTCCATGGAAGCCGATATTACCCAATACAATCCAAAGAAATGCATCCACAGCCTATCCACCCACTCACAATGAAGAAGAAGATGAGTCGTGTTTTCCAGTTCTTCAACACAAGACGAACACTCCCTATCTGCATTCATTCCCTCTGAATCTAGCTTGGACGATAGCTTATTCCATGTTGTTGTCCGCATAAAGAAGGAGACTATTAATGGACTCCCTTTTCCATATCAACTTAACTGAAAAATTGTAGAAGGCACCAACTGAAACTGTGACATAGCCAGCTTCGTAAAAAAATGAACAAACCAAGTAGGTTTGTACCCTTTCCACACCTAATTATTATCCTCATCTGTTAATTGAACACCATCTAGAATTCTAGATAAGATATTGTAAATTCAGCTAATTATCTCACTGAAAGGAGCCGTATGTAGCTCCAAATTCTAGATAATTCAGCGTTCCAGTGAAGAACAATTAGGAAAATTCTTCAGGCTAAGAGAATTTAGACAGATTTTCTCCTTCCTTAGTAGTCTCCAAATTGAAAATACCTGATTCCCAACCTGTTTCCTTACTATCAATATATCACTATAATCTTGACGTTTATATTACTTGCAGTTGTAAAAATAAGCACCAACAAACACATAGTAGATACAATTAGCTCTATAGTCTAGGATAATCACTAGCCAAGATGGAGTTAGTATTCCACCTTTGTTTATTTGTTTGGTCTAATTTTTCATAATTGAATCATGACCATCCTACCCAACAAACAGACTGGAAACGTACTGGAAGATCAAGAAGCTTGAATATTTCTCTAGTTATGATCATCCACCCCTAGTGTGAAGATTTTCACCACACTTTCATCATCATCAATCAAATCTGGTCAAGGTAATAACAAAGTAAATTATCACTTGCTTTTCCCATCAAAACCGAAACAATTGCACCAACTCACATTATTATGAATTGAATACTTATAGTTTTCTCGAATCTCTGAATCAAACTCTACACTTCAACTGATGAACCTGTGATGGAATCAAGGAAGACAATGCCTGCAGAAAACCGAACAATCTTTGCAATGAGCGTATATATAGGATTCTTTCAAGAAGATTAGGTTGCATTATAGAGCAAAAGGAACTTACCTTCGGCATCTTGGCAGCGTTGTAGATTGCTTTGGCCATACTTACATCATCAAATGTATGACCAATGTGCTCACTACTACACCTGTGATGGAGAAAGTGCCTCTCATTAGACCTTGCCCTTCTATAATAGGTGTGCAGAATTGGGCAACTAGAGGCCTGGCAGAGGTTCTCGACAGCTCTTTATGGAAACCGACAATCATTTCAGAAGTCATAGATGGGCATGGGCTCATTTTTATTGTTAAGCTCAAAGGGACGTCCAAGGTACAGAGGCCCAGGCCAACAAATCTCATTTAGGCTTCCACTATCTTGGCAAAACGATATTTGGATTATTGTTGGAAAGGTTAATATTCACTGCTTTGATGTTTGATTGCACAAAAAACCAAAAGCTCTAATCTGACTGCTTGTGGTTGGTTTTGTAGACTTCTAATTGACAAAATTATGCTAAAGGAATGCCGTTAAAGACAAATTGCATTTGAAGACTTTTTTCTTCTCAATTTTCTATTTCATCTATACATCTTTCATAGATTAAAGTCGTAGATGGATATTTACTGTTCCCTGCATAATCATGAAAATAATGAATCTTTTTCTATATTTTACATTTTCTTAACTAAATGTTCAATTAAACGGGAATGTTAGAAGACAATAATAGCCAGTAAGAAATGAAATTTTCATCTCAATGGTGACCCAAAACAAAGCTTTGAAATTTTTTTAAGGCAATTAAGAGAATAAGACAACAATACTTATGCTAGTCTCCAAATTGAAAACGTCTTCCCAACCTGCTTCCTTATGAACATTCTCGAAATTTTTGCGCAGAAGTTTTTATATACCATATGTCTTATTTTTGGCAGAATTTTTTACATACCAAGGTTCTTATGAAATTCTTTTATTTAACTTTTTCTGTTCTTTTTGGCTTCGCCTGCATTTATAGCTATTGTTACTCTGCCTTTTCTACCCTCCCTTGTTCTTTTTTTGAAATTCCTTCTCTAGAACTTATTTAAGATCCATGAACGAGTGAATGCTTTCGGTATTTATTCTTCTTCAATTCAAATGGAATACCTGTCAGACTCCACATCTGTTGCCATGGAAGCAGTACCTATTCCCCAAAACCTTGAGATTGATGTCTCCACGATGATATCTCAATTTGGAGTCTTTGAAATACTCATTCAGCTTTGTTTAGTTTCTCCACATCACTTCATAATTTTTCTGAAAGACATTCTCTGCACTAGAAGCCTCATTTCCTTCTTTGTTGTACATTTTTTTGCCTATGTATGTTATATATTCGCTCCTCCTCATTCACCAACAGCCCATACCCAACAGATTTGTGCTTTATATCAGCCAGTCTTAAATTTTGTTGTGACCGTTAATGGGCTAGAATATATGCCCGTGCCTAAATTTGTTGCATGCAATTGAAGCGTTTTGCATTTCTATCTGTATCCAGAGGTATGACCCGGCCCGTTCAAAGACAATATTAAGAAGCTTTATGTATTTATTTACAAGTTCGTAGGAGGGAAAGTTCTAATGATATAAACAACAAGGTACTTTGAAAGCTTTATCCACAAGAATCAGAAAGGAGAAACCGTGTACTCTTCTAAAAAGTATCATACCATAGCAGTTCTAGGTTTCTTACATTTCAAATGCAAAAGACTTACCTAGAGCCTAGATTATCAATAGCACTAGTTCCCTAAGTTAATCCTTGTTTTCCTCACTTCCTTCATCATCATTATCGCCAGTTTTATCATTGTTGCCTTCATTGCTACCATCATTAGTAGCTAACACAATTACCAGCTAGCCTCATCTTCACTACCACTACATTTATTATTTATTTCCTGTAAACCAATTCATTCTAAACTTTCTTGAACCTTCTCCCTATATTTCATAGGAGTTTCCTTTTGAGTTATCTTTATCGGCCTTGTTTATTACTTCTTCTTGGAGCCCACCACCATACACACTTATATAGAAAGTTGTATATATTCTAATTATAGAAACATGTATATATTCAGGATATTCTAATTTCATATTTAGGTAATCTAGAATATATTCTGTAAGATTGTTTCTTGTAAGACAAGAAACCCTATTGTATATATACCCCTGTTTTGGGATGAATCAAACACACACAAATTAAAGTATTTCTTTCTACATGGTATCAGAGTAGGTTCAATCCTTTGAACTTGTTTTGCATATTTTTTCCTCTTTTTTTTTTTGAATCCCGAATCTCGAAGAACACCACAAAACCGCTGCGTACTACAACCAGTGAAATCAAACCATCCCCGAATCCTTGAATCTCAAACATGAATTCCTCAATGGCCGGATCTGTAATTGATGACAATCAGTCAAATCCTGAAAATTCAATTATGCCAGAAGCTCAATCATCCTCACAAGTCATTCATCACCACTACACCCAACAAGACAACTCTGCGTTTCCAAAAACTATTTCGTTGGATGAATCCAACTACACCATATGGGCTCCCCTCATGCGGATGCGCATTGGAGCACGAGGAAAGATTGGTTATTTGACTGGCGCAAATGCTGAACCCCATATGAATTCTCCAGGATATGAAGTTTGGGCCACAGACAATGAAAAGGTAAAAAGTTGGCTTATTGATTCCATGGAGACCTCTCTTATGAACCGATACATTTGTCTTCCTACTGCAAAAGATATTTGGGAAGCTGTGGAGAAAACTTTTTATGACGACTCTGACAAAACTCGGATCTTTGAATTAAACAAGAAGTGTTTTGAAGCAAAGCAGAATGGTCGACCTATTCCTACCTACTACAACGAATTGGTGGCCATGTTCCAGGAGATTGATCAAAGGGTGACCTCTCAGAATAATAATGTTGCAGGTGTAGTCCATGAGACTTCAATGATGTCACGATTGCGTGTTCATATGTTTTTGAGTGGACTAGATTCAGAGTATGATCAGGTACGTGGAGAGATCCTGCGCAAGGAACCTAAATTCTCATTGGAACAGAGCTATGCTTACATCCGCAAGGTGCAATCTGATAAACAGGCTATGGGGCGTTTTGTATCTACTGAATCCTTTGTTTTGGCTGTTCAGAGCAAGGCAGTTACTCCTTCAGGCTTCTTCGATCCTCCTTCTCGTCGTCCTACAGGTAAATCAAACCCATATGCAAATAAGAAGTGTAATGTTTGTGGAGAATTAGGCCATAGCAAGGAGAGATGTTAAGAAGTGATTGGTTATCCTGATTGGTGGGACTTCACCAAGAAGCCACGAAAGAATATAAGCAAGGGTGCCATTGCTACTACTGGGAATGAACATCTAGACAATGCTTCTGCTAATGTAGCACAATCAGGTATGAATGATAAAGTTATTTCGAATAGTACATGGATAATTGATTCAGGTGCATCTGATCATATGAAAAATGACCCTAACCTTGTGGAAAATCTTAGAGCTTCCCCTAAAAATGTTGTTTCTACTGCTGATGGTACTCCAACTCTGGTTAGCGGAGAATGTTCTATTGTGTTATCTGACACCTTAACTCTTGAATCCGTCTTAGTTGTTCCATCACTAGCTTATAACCTCTTGTATGTCTGTCAAATTATTCTAACACTTGCATGTATTGTGACGTTCTATCCATCTTTCTGTGTGTTTCAGGAAGTTCTGACTCGGCAGATTCTTGGTTATGGTGTTAGAAGGGGAAAATTGTACTACTTGGATCTGACAGAGACTGGAGAGAAACGCAAGAATTTTTTGGGGCAAGCTAATCAGGTCATAATGGTCGTTAATGCGAAGGAAGTTGTATGGTTATGGCATCGTCGTTTAGGACATCTGTCTTTTAGTTATCTTAAGAAGTTGCAGCCTCATTTGTTTTCGGTTGTTAGTGATTCAGAATTTCATTGTGTCATTTGTGAACTGGCCAAGAGCCACCGTATTTCATAGTCGCCAAGTATTAATAGATGTCATGTTCCCTTTATGAAAATTCACTATGATGTTTGGGGTCCTGCAAAAATTCCTTCATTTTCTGGAGCTCGATATTATGTAACTTTTATTGATGATTGCACTCGGATGACCTGGGTGTCATTACTGAAAAGTAAAAGTGATGTATTTGGAATGTTTACTGATTTTTACAAAATGGTGGCGACACAGTACCAACAATCCATCAGAGTGTTTCAATCTGACAATGGTGGAGAGTTTGTAAATGGCCTTATGTCTGAGTTTTGCCGGTCAAATGGAATTCGTCATCAAACCTCCAATTCTGGTACTCCTCAATAGAATGGTTTAGCAGAACGAAAGAACAGGCAGTTGTTGAAAGTTGTTCGTGCTTCCCTGTTTGGCATGAATGTACCTCGATCCTATTGGGGTAAAGCAGTGAAATCTGCAGCATATGTTATCAACCGTACTCCCTCACGAGTAATTGAGTTCAAGAATCCTCATCAGAAGCTTCATACACTTTTGTTCATCCCATTTATGCCTAATTTGGAGCCCCGAGTGTTTGGGTGCACAACTTATGTCCACTTACCAAAACCACAACGGAGCAAGCTTTATCCCCGTGCGAAGAAATGTATTTTTGTGGGTTATGCAGAGCTCCAAAAAGGGTACAAATGTTATGACCCACTCACTGACAGAATGCATATATCTCTTGATGTCTCATTCCATGAATCTGAGCCATATTACTCAGGGGGAGCTTCCCAGTCTTCCCTTCAGGGGGAGAGCGATAGTGAAGGGAATCCTCGTTCTATTGCTAATATTGATGTCTTTGAATTGGAACACTTGGAGGAACAATTTGAAGTTCCTGTAGCAGCAGAAACTGTTCCCGCAGCAGCAGAAAATGACTTGTCTCGAGAGATAGACACTTCCAATGGGCAGACAATTGACCACATTGTTCCTAGCGATCAATTCCCTCATGAGACAGAAGCGAATGATCAAAATGTATCTGAAACTCACACACACGACATTCCTTCTTCTACATCAGCAACTAAAGATCTCACTCAGAATGATCCACCTCAGGTACCTTTAACCTCTAATGAGTCTTTTGTGTTAGAAAGTGTTGAACCTAGGAAATCACAAAGGGTTACTAAGGGAGTTCCTAAAAAGCAATAAGAACCAGACATCAAAGCCTAAGCTAAATACCCTATAGCTAACTTTATGTCTAACCATAGGCTTTCTGAGTCACATGCACTTGTTATTAATCAATTATCTACTGTATCTATTCCTAGTAACGTGTGGGACGCACTGAAGGATCCAAAATGGACAACAGCAATGAATGAAGAATTGGAAGCTCTTCAGAAGAATGTCACATGGGAGGTAGTAGACAAGCCTGTTGGAAAGAAGACTGTAGGATGTCGTTGGGTGTTTAATGTGAAGCTTAATGCAGATGGAACTATTGATAGATACAAGGCAAGATTAGTTGCCAAGGGATATACACAGCGCCATGGAATTGATTATGAGGAGACTTTCGCACCTGTGGCGAAGATTAATACTGTCCGAATTTTAATTTCACTTGCAGCAAATAAAGATTGGCCCTTGCACCAGCTTGATGTGAAGAATGCATTTCTCAATGAAAATTTGGAGGAAGAAGTGTACATGGATATGCCTCCAGGCGTGAAGAATAACCCAGGAGGCGCTGGTAAGGTGTGTAAATTGAAGAAGTCTTTGTATGGCCTGAAACAGTCTCCAAGAGCTTGGTTTGGAAGATTTTTAAAGTCCATGAGAGCTTTTGGGTACAAACAAAGCAACTCTAACCATACCTTGTTTATCAAACACAAGAATGGTAAGATTACAACTCTAATTGTGTATGTTGATGACATGATCGTTACAGGAGATGATCCGAAAGAAATAGATGATTTGCAAAAGTATTTGTCGAAGGAATTTGAAATGAAGGATCTCGGGCAACTGAAGTATTTTCTGGGTATTGAAGTTGCAAGGTCGAAGAAAGGGATTTCACTTTCACAAAGGAAGTATGTTCTTGATTTGCTCGCTGAAACAGGGATGTTGGACTGCAAAGCAATAGAGACACCCATTGAGATGAATCATGGACTTGTTATTCTTCCTGATCAAGTCCCTACTGATAAAGGGAGGTATCAACGTCTTGTAGGAAGGTTAATTTATCTTTATCATACTAGACCTGACATTGCTTATGATGTGAGTGTTGTTAGTCAGTTTATGCATTGTCCTAGTGAAGAGCATATGAATGCAGTCTTTCGTATCTTGAAATATCTGAAGATGGCGCCTGGTAAGGGATTATTGTTTGAAAAAAATAAATTAGAAGTTGTTGGATACACAGATGCGGATTGGGCTGGTGATAAAACAGATAGACGCTCTACATCAGGGTACTTCACTTTTGTTGGTGGGAACCTTGTAACTTGGCGTAGTAAAAAACAGAAAGTTGTTGCTAGATCAAGTGCAGAAGCTGAATTTCAAGGTATGGCACATGGAGTTTGTGAAATGTTGTGGATCCGTAATATCCTGAAGGAATTGGGTTTCAAGCTACAAAGGCCTATGGACTTACATTGTGATAATACAGCTGCCATTCAGATTGCACATAATCCAGTTCAACATGATCGAACAAAGCATGTGGAGGTTGACCGCCATTTTATTGAAGAGAATCTTGACAGGAAAGTTATTCGCTTTCCATTTGTAACCTCAGAGAAGCAATTAGCTAATGTTCTTACTAAAGGGGTATCTCAGAAAGTGTTTGACAGCTCAGTTGACAAGTTGGGCATGATAGACATCTATGCACCAACTTGAGGGGGGGTATAGAAAGCTGTATATATTCTAATTATAGAAACATGTATATATTTAGGATATTCTAATTTCATATTTAGGTAATCTAGAATATATTCTGTAAAATTGTTTCTTGTAAGACAAGAAACCCTATTGTATATATACCCCTGTTGTGGGATGAATCAAACACACACAAATTGAAGTATTTCTTTCTACAACTTATTTCTCGAGTTCTCATTATTTCTTGTTTAATTTCTGCCACTAGATCCTCTTCTTTTTTCCCCCTACCTCAAGAACATTTATCAATGCTTCAAATGATTTGTCGCAAGAAAATCCAGGGGCACCAAAAAATCTTGGCTCCGCATTTGAATCAAATCAATTCTTGGGTCCTCGTGAGAAGTCCCTTCTTTTCACTCTGCATCGGTTAAGTGCAAAGAGAGCTATTTTGCAGCCAGTATGATGTGTTTTCCAGATCCAATAGCTAGTTTCTTCTCATGGCTAAGAGTATGTTTTAAGCTGTTCTAGGTTTCCTATGACCATCAAAAGAAGGAAAAATAAGCATCACTGGCTTCCTTGTCACACTGCATCAGATTGTTGTTAGATGTCGTCTGTTTTCCATAAGGTTTCGTTTATATGAAGACTGTGTTCCAGAGATGCAAATTCAAATTGACAACTAGTAAATTTAGAGTAAAAATACATTTCAGTATGGAAATTTTATATCATTAAGTCATATAAGGATATTTACTACTCCCTACATAATCATGAAAATAAAGTGTGTTTTCTATACTTCCATTTTCTTAACTAGATGTTCAATTAAACTGGAATCTTATAAGATAATAATAGGCAGTAAGAAAATGAAATTTTCATCTCAGTAGTCAGAGCAACAAGTTTTGAAAAGAAAAAAAACCCCCCGTTGAAATTGAATGCTTAATGTAATGGTGGTCCCAAACAATTAGCGTTTCGAGGAGGAAGGACCAGGAAAATTCTGAAGGCTAATAGTTTCAAGACAACAATACTTCATGCTAGCCTCCAAATTGAAAATATCTGATTCCCAACGTCAAGTACGGCTTTTCAGCTTGATTCTGGTTGAATACTCAGAAAATGTTGTTCATCGCTGACTGCATGGAAATGCAGGACTGAGCTCAGATCAAAATAGCTTAGGGGACGGATGATGTCATGCCCTGATTTTCAAGAAAGCGAAAATCCTTATATCCACGTAGGATTAGGATTATCCGCTTCCCTAAAACTCGGGACGCAAAAATTTAACAATAGAAACTTAAATAAAAATTAACATAGACAAAATTTAACCAGGTAACTCTTTGGAGATGATCGCTCCATAAAATAAACCGCCAAAGATGCCGCCCCAAAACTCTATAACCTGATAAAGGCTAAATGACTACGTACCAATAAGATCGTACCCAAGAAGCATAAACTTACTTGGGTCAGCGAGGTAGCTAGTATGAGAAATATGAAAAGATCACACACTATAAATAACACATCATAGACTGGTATAGTTCCTCCATGAGACAAACATGTCATACTAATAAGTTTACCATCTTCGAGTAAACATTTACTTATCCAACACTCACAACATGGTAAGTAAGACCTGCAGAAAGGTTAGTAGACTTACCATCCTGTCCTAATTATCGGTATTCGTAAATACAATTTATTTTCAATCAAATACAAATCAGAGTCATAATACGCCATTATTGAAATATCAGCAAAATACATTTTACCTTAAGAAATACATGTAATTCTCATTCAATGATCCAATGGGCATTTAGTTTTTATTTTCTTAAGGCAACCATGCATATAGACAAAATTTTGCTTCTTTTACACAATCACTTTATCCTCCTGTTCTGAACACACCTCACCCAAGTGGGTTCCCCTTGCCTTCGAAACCACTTGAAGCATACATGTTCAAAGTGGGGTGCCACATCAAGGAATGTGTCATCTAACCCGAAGTTCGATCCATGACAAACATTATCTAAACATTACACGCACAACCAAACTCACATGGAACGGCGTACCCAATATGCAAGCAAGTCTGTAGACCAAAATTATATACCACATATACAAGCAAGTCTGCATATAAAAACAAAATTTTTTTTCTCATTTTTTTTCGGAGTTTTGGAAAAGAGCACAAAATCAACTAATTCTAAAAACTCTTTTATGATGAACTTTGTCAACCATAAACAAATCAACCACAATATTCACCCCCTTCTTTTGAGAAAACAAATAACTTTTCATAAATAAAATTTATATAACATAGCAGGGATCAAACTTATTTAATATAATTATTCATACTCTTTATCTTTCTCAGATCACTAAAATCTAACTTGCATTCAATCACATAAGTTATATATTTGGAGCAGTTAGAAAAAAATCCAATGTGGCGCTCAGTATTGAGCGTTTACAATAAATCAATAAATCAATGAATGTGTATATCATATGTATTAAATAAACATTCCCAATGACTTCTACTTGACCACGACATGGTCACAACAATAGAAGCAGTAATCTCATGGCCATATAATTGTAATAATATAGTCATATAATAACATAGTAACCATATAATAGATCTACTAATAATAGTAATATGATACCAGATAATACCACTAGTAATAATATAATAACATGTATCTTCCATTCATACCAACCCTTAAACTAAACTATATCCACTTTGATCCGAGAAGAAAAATCTGTAAAAAATTTCCACTATACTATCATAATTGGCATAATAATCATACAATAATCTCCTAATATTGAATTGCTTCAAGGTCATACATACACAGACTCTTCACTCTTAAATTTCAACTACTAAATTATGTACTTAATTTATTTATTTGCTTCCCAAAAATTACAGACATCATGAACACCATCAGTCATAGACATCATGAACACCATCAGCCATCATCATCATTTATCACCAATAGAAGAACACGGTCCTTTAATCATGACAATAGTAACATAGGAATCTTAGAAAAGGATCTCATTTTATAAGTCATAAATCACAACCTACTGACTGAAATTTGAAAAATAATCCTGACACCATCGACAAACAAAGGGCTTTAGATATCCAAAATGCATTTATCGACATGATTCATTCAATTATATTTCCATAACATATCATATGGGTATAAAACAAATTCAAAGTATGGTAATAATAGCAAATAGATTTTAATTAATAAACCACTAAAGAGCGAGAAATACTCACCTCAACTAACATTTAAAAATTTTAGAAATACAATTTACTAATAAAAATAAATCATAATATCATTTCAGAAAATGAGAAAACTCATTAACTTCTACTAAAATTTTTATATACAAGGATTTCTAAAATTCGATTAGTGGCATTTTTCTTTGCCTCGAGGGAGATGTAACCGTTTGATGAACTCCAAATCAACGATATGTTTTTCACACGTGTGTTATGAATCTACAGATTTAATTTGAAAGGATTCTAATCTAAAACATATCGATCCACTGGAAGCATTAAGACTGCGCAAAGCTGTCTTTATTACGGGATTTAAATAAAAACCTAGTTTTGGGATTTATCTTTTAACTCAACCAATTCCTATGAAAATACAATAAAAATTTTTATATTTCAGATTTATATTCATATTAAACTCTAACCTTAATCACTTGATTAATCTAAAAAAAGTAAAAGAGAACGAAGAAAAATCACTGGTGATATGCATTCTTTTTCTTCTTTTCTCTTTCACCCTCTTCTTCTACGCAAAGTTTTCTCCCTTTTTGTTTTTATGTTTATAAGAGAAAGTAGCTACATATTTTACCCTAATCAAACTGTTTTATAAGATTCTAATTTAGAGTTTCCTAATTTTGGTTAAATACACTCATATACACACACAGTTTCTACTTTCTTTAACCACTACAAATAAAACAAGGTTTTATACAATATATAAAAATTATAATATATTACCAAAATAATAAATAAGGATTATTTTTATTTATATAATTAGGCTGATATTATAATATACACACCTAAAAACAATCTCGTCCTGAGATTTGAAAGGTAAGAGAGTCATGTGAATTTAAAAAAAAAAAAAACAATACAACGTGGCAAACAAAATGAAATTTTAAAAAATACATGTTCAAATGAGAGGTTACTCAGATCTCATACTTAAAGAAAATTTCACCCCAACATGCATAAACATGAGGATGCTGCATCTGTATATCTATATTATTTTAACAATTACACAAAATAATAAATTGAAAATTTATGTACAAAAATATTTATTATGGTCATTGAAAAGGTACGGGTGTTACCTGGTTAGAATAAATACTTCATGCTAGTCTCCAAATTGAAAATATCTGATTCCCAACCTCGAATATGGCTTTTCAGCTTGATCTGAATCGAATACTCAGAAAATGTTGTTCATCGCCGACTGCATGGAAACGCAGGACTGAGCTCAGATCAAAATAGCTTAGGGGATGAATGATCCCACCGCAGACACATTTTTGTCCATTGATTCAGATCCAGACATAGGGAAGATAGCTAAGAACCCTATCCCTCCTTACTATCAAATATATCAGGATTAGAATCTTCGTCATTGTACTCGGTCTAGTCATAAAAGTAATTAGCAACAACAAAAATATAGTAGATACAGTTAGCTCTACATCTAGGATACACACAAGCCAAGATGGAGTTAGTACCAATAAACAAGAAAAGTTTACATATGGTTTTTACCTCTTCCCAGTTCAAATTTTCATTATTTATTTGATCTAACTTGAATACCCAAAATTTGTCGCTATAGTAGTTTATTTCATCTGCGAGACAAGTAACGCGCTGCGCTTGCATTAGAAAAGGAATAAATCATCGAAATTGGAAATCAGATGAAGTCTGGGGGAGTTTACAACATAAACTTAGAATTGTAACGTGCAATGCCATCAAGTACTATATTATTTGTGTCTACCAAACTCGGTGTCTGATCATAGTCGTCGACTTTAAACATGACTATGGCAATGTGATTGTTGGGTGTGGAATTTGGTGGCGAGACAACCTTAATGATGAGGAAAGACTCCATATAATTCACTAACTTCTGAAAGGTTAAAACCGTGTAAATGAGTTAGCTGAGGAAGGTGGATTTGAGTGCAGATAAATTGATTTCCAGAATTGATGAGTTTGTACACAGTAGCTAAGAACAACGCAAAATTACAGTTCATCCACCTAGTGCACTAGATTCTTGTAAATTTGCTTGGATTAGTCTCAATGGAAATATGTTATAGATTAAGGGAAAAATAAAACTGAGATTGCGAATATTATGAACATAAAAAATTGTATACAAGAATATATGAATCTATTTACACCATGCATTACTATCACACCGTCAGTGAAGTCATCTACCTAACAGATAATCCACCATGGCTATCCAGATTGGCATTAATCATGTATTGGTTCTTTGTCTTAAAGAAGGTTTGCAAAGTTATAGAAGCTATCGGATTCGGATCGATGAGCTTTCCCAACGACTCTTTGAATTCCTAACTCAGTCGCTACCCGATCCAGTCCTCCATGTAAAGCCAGACTGGTGCAGTATTTGATCATTCGTTTTACCTCATAAACCTGGTTCCCAAAGTAGCAGTTAAATTTCTTTACAAATTCACTGAGATTGTCATACAATTTCTGGCCTTCAAGAATCTTTACAAGGTAGGTGATGTCATAGGTGCCATGAAATGTAATCCAGGTGACACTAGGGCAGTTAAATAAGTTTTGAATAACGAAAATAGGTGGCAAAGGTAGACAACCGAATCCCTTCCCTCCTAAACTATTGAAAATCATTCCCCTGCCTCTTCAATAACTGGACCGAGTCTTTGGAATACTTACACCTGTGTTGATATTAAAGTTGCAGAAGTTGAATTCGAAGACTAAACCACATACTTGGCCACTGTGAATGGAAAGACTGAGACCAAGTTCAAGTCATTGACATTCTTGGTAATGTAATGGTATATTTCAGAGGGTTGAAGGAGTGATTGATGCTTGGAAGGGTGGTGAATGGTACCTGGAAATTCAGTGTTGATTGCAACAATGGGATAGTTGGGGAGAAAGAGATTGATGAGATGAAAGGCTTTGTGGACATTTGCAGCCCATATCTGTGCAATTTTGACCTGCGTGGGTTGGGTTGGGTTGGAAATGGTGGAAGATGATGAGTTCGAAAGGGTGGTACTGGTTGTGGGGATTCGGGGGGGCTCCTGTGCACAAAGCGCAGGACGTCCTCCTGTGCACATTTCTGAGCCGTCTCAAAAAAAAAAAAAAAAAAAATTTTTTTTTTGAAATCCGTCGATTTGAGCCGTTGGATCAGATCCGACGGTTTAGCTTTGTGCGCAGGAGGACGTCCTGTGCTTTGTGCGCAGGAGCCCCCCTCATTTCGGTGGGTAAGGATAGTAGTAATGTGTCACATGAAATATTGGGTTCAAATAAAGGCGGGAAGTTGAAATATTTCAATTTGAATTGTGATAAAAAATTAGTTAGGACGACTTGTGTAATCATGTGTCACTCAGACAATGGATGAAAGTAGGAATTCTGTTAGAGCTTCTCCTTTAAATAGAGAAGATTTGTAGCAGCGAAAGAACATAAAAGTATTGTAATAGAAAAGGCTTGAGTTCTTCTGAACCAACAATTCTAGCTGGCCTGGGTCGAGCACTTGGGTCATTGCCTTGACCCTCCTGGGCACGTGCACCTGTTTTGGCTCCAAAGAGTGAAATATTTCCCCATTTCAGATCTGGTTTTGCTCCAAAGAGTGAAATATTTCCTCTCTTAAGACCCATTTCAGATCTGGTTTTTGAGGCATTTTTGGCTCAAAATTTCGACATGGAAATACTCTTAGGTTTTTGGCTCAAATCTAGGGTTCGAGATCGAGTGTTTAAGTCAGTTGTGAGAAGTTTGTGAGGATTCTGTGAGTCTGTGAGGAGTTTGTGAATCTGTGATTTGTGAATCTCACTGGTGTTCGATTGCTTTGTGAAGAGTCTGTAAGTCGACTGGAGCTTGAGAGGCTCGATTTGGAGAGTGGTTGTTTGGCTCAAACTTTCGACAAGGAGAAACTCTGAGGACGATCAAGATTGGAGAAGGACAAGCTGTGGTCTGTGTTTCTTACCCACCCATTTGATATGTTTCCTTATAAAGTTTCAATTTTTATGTTTTTGAAATATATATTTGATTTATTTGGGGGTGTTGATTTGAGTGTTTGAGTTCGAATTCATTGTTTTTTTTTGTGAAATTGGAGAATGGGATACTAGTAATGTCATAAAGTCTACAACCCATCACCCTATCTCATTGGATTTCACTACCACCACCACCACTATGATCCATGAAGAAAATTTCAAGACTTTTTTTTTTGCAGAACTTACTGAACTTATTCATTCATTGATTTTATCTGAAAAGCAGGTAGATAGTCCTACTGGGAGGGGAAGAGTGCATTAGCGATGAGATTGCTCTCCCACTTTGGAGTTACAAACAAACAACTGTTCAAGGTGAGCATTCAATGGAGCCCTCTTTCTAGTTCTCTCTATTAAACATATTTTCAATGGAGCCCTCTTTCTAGTTCTCTCTATTCAATAAGTTTGATTGAATGACAAGGGGTCCAGTCCTCGACTCTATCCATTTAAAGGAGGAAAGAGTACACCCTCATGGCCACTGTGGCCTCACTGGTAATACCTAAAACAGAAGAAACTGTTCACCACATGCATGAGCTGAGCTTTACCACCATTATGTAGTGAGTGAATAGCTATAAGCTAGCAGACTTGCTTTCTAGATGCCCTGCCTTTGTGTGGTCAATTCTCTCCATTTTTTTTAACTGACAGTCACTGAATAAGATAGGCAACTTCACCACATTGCCTTGTTCAGGCAAAACTTTTGCTTGTTGGAGGGGTCTTTTAGTGTCATGGGTTCATCAGTTTTTTGCCCAGATTCCTAATTTGGTCTTTTGCTGCTGAAATCTTTGAATAAAATTTGTAGTGTTATTGTACCTTGCCATGTTTTGTTTCCTTCTTGTTAGATCAACAATTAGTATGGGTGCTTTATGGTTGGGCCAATTGCAAGTGTTGAAGATTCAGAATTTTATCTTGAAATCATAGGTGGAACAGACATTGCATATGAGAGTGTTTAAGATGCCTATCTGTGAATTTTATGGTTGGGCCAATTGCAAGTGTTGAAGATTCTAGTGCTCCGAACCTGTGGAGTTGCTATTCTGTGGATGCTGCTCTGTCTCAACCTGACTTTTGTTGGATGCTGAAATTTTGTTGCTGAGTTGGATGCTGAAATTGTATGCCATCAGACTGAAATTTTGGATGCTGAATTATTGCTGAGTTTTTGTTAAGGATGCATGATTGCTCGAAAACCTTTATTGATTACTCTTCCTGCAAGGTTTTCCAGCTTTGTTCCAACTCCTAACGAGACTGATGTGGTGGATTGTTCAATGTGAGATGCAATTTCAGTTTGTTGTGCTTTTAATTTGAGATAGACTGGGTTTGGTGGCACTTGCATCCAAAGAAATATCACTTCGGCTTTTTGTTTGTCATATTATTGTTTGGATCTGTTGTGTGCCTTTTGTCCGTCTTAAGCTTCAGGCAGAGTTTAGGTTTCTATCAAATCTTGGTAGAGGCTTGATTCAATGTTTCTTTCAGGACTCTTGGCTAGAAATTTTGAAGCAACAGGACTATTGGCTAGTATTTTTGAATCAACACGACTCTTGGCTGGCTAGAAATTGTAGAAAAACAAATGACCCTGACGATTACGAATATGGCGATTGTTTTTTTGTAGTATGTCACTGATGTAGTATGTCACTGATGTATATTGCTAAGTGACTATGAATTCTAGCTAGCTCCTTTTATGAAAAAACATCATTCACTGATGAGTGACTGTATATTGCTATGGAAAACTAAGTGACTTTATGAATTCTAACTAGCTCCTTTTATGAAAAAACATCATTCACTGATGTATATTGCTAAGTGACTGTATATTGCTATGGAAAGTTATTTACTGTCTGATGAATTCTGTCTGATGAATTCATCAGTGAATTCTGTCTGATGAATTCACTGATGAATTCTAGTAGTAGTTCTGTCTGAGGAGTTATTTAATTGTCTCTTCACAAGCCAGTGTTCTTAAACCACACCCTTGTGATTTTCTGCCTGCACTTTGCTGTTCTTAAACCAACATACACTTGCTGCCTGCACTTTGCTATTCGTAAACCTCTGTGGTTTCCCCTCTTTCTAATAGCAAAGGAATCGCTACCCATAACACTGCCTACATCATAAATAACAATACTTTCAATCTTTCAAAACATAGACTACTGAGACATTGTAAATATAAATAATAAACATATTTTATCAAACCAAATGCTCGACAAATCTTAGGACATTTCCCATTGAATTGAACTCAATCATGACATATCGTTTCTCGTTTTCTATCTGTTCCACAATGATTATATATTTTACATCCATTAGGAAACAAATAAGTATTAGTACAAACTTCTAATCTTTTGAACTGTAGAATACCAATCTTGAACATCAATAGGAACTCGTACAATGCCAAGCATTCGTTATCCATTAACTCTGGAGATTTGGGGAAACATTCTCATGGGCATTCTTCTTAGGCTGTGAAGTGGTTGGACGACTTGGGGGTCGACTCCTCTTATCCATGGCATGCCAGAAGCTGTCGCTCTTGACTGAAGGACAAGGACTCTTTGGAGGCAGAGACTTTGTTTCTAGGCCTGTGCTGGAGTTTGGCCTACTGCCAAACTTGGGTGATCGAGGCCGTGTTAATGGTAACTGTAAATAACAATCAACAATCAACAATCAACAATCAACAACAACAATCAACAATCAACAATCAACAATCAACAATCAACAATCAACAATCAACAATCAACAATCAACGACAAGAAGCCCATATAAACATTGAAGTGGGGATCCATACAAATAAATAAATTATATGATCATCTTTGCCAATTACCAACCGTGACTCTAATTGTAATGATACATGTTCAAAATACCTTCTTTATTTTGGTAGGTGTTGACGGTATTTCACGATTAAAATCTGGCATTGGCTTGGCCTTGAATCCAAGGGTTTGCCTCATTTTTCTAAGTTCAGCTTCAGCTTTTTCCTGCATTACATGAAAATAGGAGCTGGTTAGTGTTTGCATATGCTGAAATGTGAGGTAAGAATGATGGAAATTCTACTAGGGTGGCAATCAATTCAAGGCACTCCTGGTAAACTTTTGTAAAGTGATGTCAATATTGTTTGAACAAATATAACACAAGTTCCCGTCATGTTCATGAAGCTCCATCCACTTACAAAGGCAACTCATGAACATGACGGGGGACCTGTGTTATATTTGTTCAAACAATATTGACATCACTTTACATTGGATGCTAACCTCAAGCAACCAGATGCAATCATCTGGTGCAGATTCCCTTTTGAGGATCAAAATTCTGTCTTTATTTACAAGCAGTGCTGAATGACCCTTGCAAAAGCTGGGTTTTATACCCAATACCACAGGACTCTCCCTGCCAATTTTACTAGAAATCAATTTACTAAATATTACATCCAGATTGAAAATGCAGCAATACAACAGACCAAAACTCACCATTTGCTTGATAATTTGTCAAAGATCCGAATACCAAGTGATGAATTTGCTTCATCATCCAATCCCTCAATCACATACTGGACAAAAATATGTGCAAATTTCATATAAAGATGATTGCAAGGAACATCTTAGAATGAACATATATGCAAGGAATAGATCAAATATTCCATAGAGGATAATCGAATTCCTTACAATCTTGTCGTTAACAAGAGTAGACGTTTGGTAGCTTCTCGATTCAAAATGGAGCCCTCCTAGTGGAAACTTCTCTTGCATTCCATCTAACATAATTAAAAGAACTAGAGGGAATAAAATTGTGCTAGAAACAGAATAATCTTACAATATGAGGAAATATCACTCTCTGCGTCTAGATTTACTCTGAAGAGAAAGCTGGTAAAGACACAAAACACAAGATCAGAGCTAATAATACACATTTTATCATTGAAACAGAGCATCCACTGAGAACATCAAAATACACCCAACTAGACCCACCTCAAAATCCAAAACTTGCAAACAAAATAAATGAAACAAAACCCAGATTCTCATTTCCAACAAAAACACCAAAATTTACAAAAGTGAGGTTTTTCTCATAAAACCAGAGAACCCCATCATGGGTTACAATCTCTCCTGCCCTTTTCTTTTTTCACAAAATCATTAAAACTCATGTCTCAAATCAGCTTGGGATTTGAAAAACTGAGAAAACCCCATTACCATGGGTTCATAAATTCTACATGGTAGCAATTTCATAACAAGAAGACTATAGCAATTTTACATGGTAGCAATTTCATACATGTTTTTGAAGCCTCTGTAAGAAGACTATAGTGTTTGCTTGCTTTGAAGAAGGAATATTTCAAGAACCTGCAAAATCAAGATGAAGCACAATAGAAGGAAAAACACAAGATGAAGCAAAAATCCTCAAAATCACAAAATGAAGCACAATCATTCAAACCCAACCCAACCCTAATACCCCTTTCATTGTTTGCTTTTTATCAGACTCAAGCAAGTCGACCCAAACTAAAACCGAAGGAGAAGAAGATAAAGACTTGATTTTTATCACCAAATTGAACAGAGAAGATGAAAAACAGTCATTGTGTGATGAAATTAACAGTGGCTTAGCAACAAATATCAACAAAAGAGGGGGGGGGGGGGAAATGAACCAACCTTGTTAACAAAAGAGGGGGGAAATGAATGATCTTAACTGGGTTTTCTCAAATCTGGACAAGGGATACGATCTGTTGTGTATCGACCCAAGTTTGCTTGCTTTGAAGAAGGAAGAAGATCCTATGTGGAAGCACTGATGACCCTAACAAACGGAACAATAAGAAGATCCTTTGCTTGTTTCTCTGTCGAGCTTCGGTTGAGTTTCATTTGGGAGAGGGTGATTTCGGGCTTAGCTTCGGTCGATTTCTTCGTTTGGGGAGAGGGAGATCAGTCTTCTCTTCTTTGTGGAGATGTATTTGGGGAGAGGGAGACTGTTCCCTCCCCCCCTCTTAAATTTCAACCCCAATTCGATTTCCCTCTCTTATCTTTTTTTTTTTTTTTTTTTTTTTACAAAGCTCATGCACGTGCGAGGGAGCGTCCAGGCAGTAGCCCAGGTGCAAACCCAGGCTGTGTAGAATTCTACCTTCTGAAATTAAGATGTAGTTTTTCTTCCATTTTTTTGAATTGAATCATTGTTTTATATACATCTATTCCTTTTTTAGAATTAGCCAATTGTCATTCTGTGATATTTGGTACAGAGCAGTTCGATCCCTTATCACCATGGAAACTAGAGCTAGAAAGATCGAATCATTCATGAAAGAAACAAAAAAATATCAGGCTGAGATATCAAGTCAATTGGATTTGATGAAAAAAAAAAGCTTAATCGAAGTAGGGGAGGTGCAAGAAAAACGATTTGATTAAAAAATAGACCAGCTGATCCAGATGTTGCATAATACTAGATTACCACCTTCTGGAGTAGAATTGAGCTCTTCTCAACTGACCGGAGCAAATAGCAACCAATGGAGAACTCCCTCCTCCCACCCTCTAATGTTGGAGGTATTTTTTTAGATCTCCCAAAATAGATTTTCCTCATTTCGATGGTGTTCACCCTCGATCTTGGATTAAAAAGTGCGAACGATTATTTTTCTGCACAATATTGTTGATGACAGTAAAGTTGCAATTGCTTCTATTCATGTTGATGGCAAGGCCGATTCATGGTTTTTATATTACCAGCTTGGAAAACCTAACACTCCTTGGCCTAGTTCATGATCTGTGCCAATGATTTGAAGACCCTGTATCTGAAAATTTTGTGGACTCATTTAACAAATTGTGCCAAGATCAGTTAGTAGAATCTTACTATGAAAAATTTGAAGAGCTCAAATCACTGATGCTTCTTCACAACCCCACTCTTACTGAACCTTACTTCATCATGAGTTTTCTAAGCAGCTTGAAACCTGAAATTAAGTCCATCATTAAAATGTTCAAGCCATCTTCAGTCACCCAAGCGAATGCAGGAGGCTTGTATTACTTCTCCAACCGTTCCATCCTCATCCACCATTATTAGGAAGCCATATAATTCTATTACCTACAATTCCATTTGGGCCAAACCTAGTACTTCCAGCACAACTTCTATCACTTCTCCTAAATCAACTCCTACGATGATGCCATCTACGACCCGCTTCCCCTCCAATTCCCCAATCATCAAACGCCTCACACCTATCCAAATGAAATTAAGGCGTGACAAAGGCCTGTGCTACAACTGCAATGAGCTTTACACCCGTGGCCATCGTTGCAAACATCAACAACTATATTTACTAATTTCAGATGATGACACACAATCTGATCCTATGCCAATTCTTGATGATACAAAAAACTTCACCCAAGAAATACAATGTGACATGGAGCTTTCTATCCATGCCTTTCATGAGAGTCATGCTTCTAACACCATTCTCCTTCGTGGGTTAGTGGAGAAAAGGCAATATTTCTATCCTTATTGATACAGGTAGTACCCATTCTTTTACAGATCCATAATTTGTTTCAAAAACAAAATGGCCTACAACTATTACTCCTCAAATGATTGTAAAAGTTGCCAATGGAAGACATCTAATTAGTACAACCATCTATCAACCCCTTAAATGGACAATGCAAGATACTCAGTTTGAAGGCTTGATACAGGTACTTCCTTTGGGAGGTTACAAAATATTTTGGGTAGAGATTGGCTCAAACCATTTAGCAATATCATCATCAATTTGCATCCCCTTCAACTCACTATTGTACACAATGGCAAGAAGATTACATTACAAGGAACTGTTGACTCTGCCTCTTTGAGTCTACTGAAACCTTCCAAATTCCACAAGTTTCTCACCAAACACGCCCCTTGCTTTATAGGCCATTTTTTACCCTTGCTTTATAGGCCATTTTTTCTCTGTCACTTCAGTAGATACACCTACTTCCCCACCAGCTCCTATTGGTTCATTATTAGACCAATACCAAGTTGTCTTCCAAACACCAACCACTCTGCCACCTACTCGTTCCTTAGATAATAGAATCCCTCTTGAACCAAACACCTCTCCCCTGGGATGCACGGACTTGGATACGCATATCGTATCGGACACGGATACGATACGGCGACTCGACAATTTTCAAAAAACTAGGACTCGGGGACTCGGCGACACGTCAAACCTTATTTTTATTTTTATATTTTATTAAAAATTTATTAACATAATGTCATAACTCATAAACAATAATTAATAAGCTAAATATATAAAACATCTAAATGCAATGAGCTTAATTAATGAAATTATTTGAATGAATGAAAAGTTTGGGTACATAAGTGAAAATTAGGGTAATTGATTCTAATATGGGTCGGGCCTAACTTGGACCCTACCCAACACATCAATGGAATCCATATAGATAGCAATGGAAGTCAATCCATATCTCATAAATGATAATATAGAAGATGGGAGGCGCAGGAGGTTGAAGAAAGCAGCGAAAGCTCCCAGACTCCCAGTCGATCTCTCTCCCTATTCGATCTCCCCTCCTAGTCGATCTCTCTCCCTGATCTCTCTCCCTGCTAGATCTCTCTCCCTGCTCGATCGATCTCTCCCAGTCGATCGATCGATCTCTCCTTGCTCGATCTCTCCCAGTCGATCGATCAATCTTCCTGCTCGCTCGATCTCTCCCTGCTCGATCGATCTCTCTGATCGATCTCTCCCTACTCAAACGATCTCTCTGATCGATCTCTCCCTGCTCGATCGATCTCTGGGTAGATTTCAGTCGTCCGACTTTATCAAGATCTGGAAAAAAAAAATTATTGGCAACCGAATCCTGACCATGTCCAGACCGTATCGGGACTGGGTCAGGCCGTATCCTGACCAAGTCACGTTGATTGATACGTTGACCGCGTGTCGGATACGTATCGAACGTGAATCGCACGCATATCCGTATCCGACTCGCGTATTACTAGGATTCGGAGGGTTTTACCGAGAATCCGTGCTTCCTAGCCTTTCCCTCATCTCAAACTCCATATAAATTGCCACACATGCAGAAGGATGTCATTGAGAAACTGGTCCAAGAAATGCTCTCTTCAGGTTTAATTCAACATTCACACAACCCATTTGCGGATCCAATTTTGTTAGTTAAATTGATAGATCATTCTTGGCATTTTTGTGTTGACTATAGGAGACTCAATGACATGGTTGTCAAGGATAAGTTTCCTATGTCATTAATAAATGAACTATTGGATGAATTACATGGTGCTCAACTATTTTCTAAGATTGATCTTCGCTCCGGTTATCATCAAGTCTTGGTTCATCCTTTAGACATTTACAAAACGACATTCAAAACTCATCACAACCACTTCGAATTCAAAGTGATGTCGTTTGGCTTGACTAATGCTCCGACAACTTTCCAAGCTCTTATGAACCATACTTATCAGCCCTTTCTATGCAAATTCATTCTTGTGTTCTTTGATGATAATCTCGTTTATAGCAAGTCAATGGATCAACATTTATACCATCTCCACATTACATTATCCACCCTCAGACAACATTGTTTATATGCTAAACTCTCTAATGTTCATTTGGGCAAGAAAAATTGGAATACCTTGGGCACATTATTAATCCTCAAGGCATGGCTGCTGACTGCTCCAAAATTGACATCATGATGTAGTGGCCAACTCCTACTACTGTCAAGGCCTTACATGGCTTTCTTGGCCTCAAGTTTGTCAAAAGTTATGGCCACATAGCCAAACCCTTAATAGATCTATTAAAAAAAGATGTTTTTGAATGGAATAATTCAGCTGCCAAGGCGTTCCAAGATCTCAAATTGGCAATGTGTTCTACCCTGTTACTGCGATTACTAGAATTTCCCCTTCCTTTCTATGTAGAGACAGACACTTGTTCGGTGGGTATAGGAGTTGTTTTGTCTCAGCAAAGACACCCAATTGCATACTTCAGTAAAGCTTTGAGCACCAGGAACTTGGGCTTATCTTCATACGAAAAAGAGTTCCTCGCCATTTTTACAACTATTCATAAATGAAGGTCTTACCTCTTGGGTTCCAAATTTTATACTTCGACCGATCCCCAAAGCATAAAATATTTTCTTGATCAGAAAATCACAACCATACTACAACAACGATGGATAACAAGGCTACTTGGATATGTTTACTCCATCAGCTACAAACAAGGCTCGGATAACAAAGTAGCAGATACATTATTAAGAAGAGATACTACTACCAATACGTGTCTAGCCATCTCCCGTGTCATACACAACGACTCACTGATGTCATACACAGTTACACTTTTGATACACATGCTCAATCCATCATAACCAAGCTCCTTGTACATGCCAACTCAGTCCCACCTTACTCCCTATAGCAAGGCTTACTCAAGTACAAACAATTCATCTACATAGGGTTTACAGGTGACCTCATGATACAGATCATTTCATCTCTTCATTGCTTTGCTCTTGGTGGTCATTCGGGCATCACAACTACATACCAACACTTGAAGCAATACTTTTTTTGGCACGACGTAGAAACCCAACTCATCAACTTCATTACCACCTGTGACACATGTCAAAATAATAAAAATGATCAATCCGGCTATGGAGGATTGCTTCAACCACTCCCTGTTCCTGATCACGCTTGGCAACACATCAAGATGGACTTCATCGAAAGGCTACCTCTCTCACATGGCAAGTCTATCATATTTGTGGTGGTGGATAGGCTCACCCATTTTCAGCTTCCATGGTGGCCGAGTGTTTTCTTCAGAATGTTTATAATCTTCACGACCTTTTGCATTCTATTGTCTCAGACAAAGATAAAATCAACTTTTTGAAGCCTTGGATACATCACTTGCAATGAGCACGCATACCACCCTCAATCAGACGGACAAACGGAACGCACGAATGCGTGCTTAGAAACGTACCACCGTTGTATGACTGGACATGCTCCCAACAAATGGTCTCACTGGTTGTACTTGGCAAAGCATAGGTTCAACACCAACTTTCACTCGAGTCTACAACTTACACCTTTTCAAACACTATATGGTTACTCACCACCTCTACTTGCCTTGCCACCGATCACATCTTTGTCCATTTCGAAGGTTAAACACTATCTCAATGTGAGAAACGACATGCTAAACATCCTCAAAGAACACCTTCATAAGGCCCAAGAAAGAATGAAAATTCATGCTGATAAAAACAGGGTCGTACGCTCCTTCCAAGTTGGTGATTGGGTTTACCTAAAATTGCAACCTTACCTGCAGACATCAATTCAAATTCGTAAGAACTTGAAGCTTTATTCTCGCTTCTATGGTCCATTCCAAGTCATCGAACATATTGGCTATGTAGCATATCGTCTTCAGCTCCCTGCAGATTCTAAAATACATCTCGTATTTCATGTATCGCAGCTCAAGAAGTTAGGCTCAACTACTTCAACTCTTCCTACCCTTCTTCCCTCAATTGGCAGTGATTGAAATTACGCAGCTGAACTAGTTGCACTTTTTGGCCATTGAATGGTTTCTCGCCATAACAAAGTCGTCACTCGAGTACTGATACATTGGTCCAACTCTCCAGCCAGTGAAGCAACTTGGGAAGATTGGTCCTATATCTCGCATCGTTTTCCAAATATCCATCATTGAGGACAAGGATGTGGTGAAGAGGAGGTAATGTCACATATGAAATATTGAGTTCAAACAAAGGAGGTAATGTCACAGGACCACCTGTGTAACCACGTGTCACTTAGAAAGTGGATGAAAGTAGGAATTCTCTTAGAGCTTCTCTTTTAAATAGAGAAGAGTTGTAGCTGAGAAAGAACAGAGAAGTATTGTAATAGAAAGGCTTGAGTTCTTCTAAACTTAAGTAGTAATGGTTCTTCCATGTTCTTCCATTTTTTTTGAATTGAATCAGAGTTTCATCTCCATCTATTCCTTCTTTTGAATTTGCCAATTGTCCATCAGTGACATAATAGTAATGGCAGGGACAGATCTAGGTGGGGACACTTGCCCCCACTGAATTTTGATTTTTTTTTACGTGGGGGCAAATGGGGGCCACGTCGACCCTGCAACCCTGACGATGCTGCCCCACTCCTTTCTTTCTCCCTCTATTATTTGCAACGCTGACGACTCCACCTCGCCCCTTTCCTCTTTTATGTTCCATCTCTCTGTTTACTGCGAGTCCGACCACCGCCCCATCTCCTTTTCTCTCCCTTTCTATTGCATTTATTTTCCTTTCGCACCATGGCCACCGGAAACCCTAACCTCTATTGTGTGTTTGAGGAAGAATGATTTTTTGAAGTATTTTCTTGAGATGAATTCTTATCTTGAAGTCTAGTTTTGTATTTTATTCTTAAGATTTTTCTAGAGATACATACAAATTTGGATCCATTAATTTTTCCTCAAGATACATGTATGTATTTCGAGATTCATCTGTAGGTTATTATTTAAAGAGCTTTGGTAATCAACGTGAGCCTTTTGATAATCAATGCGGCATTGACTGCTAGTCCTAGGGGAGACTGTAATAGTGATTAATGAAGGAGTAACCTCTAATTAGTTATATTTTTATAGAGGCAAATCGCAAATAACCCAATTAGATGGATCAAATTTCTTCCCCAATAGACTCGATGAAGTTTTGTTTAGCAATTGGTGTTTTGTATAGTTATTTACGTACTACTCAAATAAAAAAATATTATGTTAAAATAATTAATTAATTAACTATGATTCATCACTCCGCCCCCTTCAACATAAATCTTGGCTTCGTCACTGGGTAATGGGGTGGCGTATGTGGAATATCATACCACTGCGGCATCATCGATGAAACCCAAACAACCATGGTCGATCGACAATGAAAGAAAGAAAGAGATAATGAAGGAATTTGTAGAAATGGTGTGAGGATTGATTAGGGTTCAGAGATTCAAATAACCAAACCAAGAGATAGAGATTGACAAAGCAAAAGTAGAGTGAAGTGAGTTGTGACTTTCTATTTTCAGTTTATATAGACCAACCAAAATACCACTTTCTATTTGCGATTGGATTGGGACCCAAGTTTTGTTTTAACGATAACCAACTAAGGCCCAAAACAGAAACTAGTTTTCTCTTTCTTTTATTCTTTTAGGGGTTGTATTCAATTAAGGATTGTGAATGATTTTAAAATCCAGGGGTATTCAATATAGATTTAAAAGGATTGTTTTAAAATCCATCAAAATCAACGGGTGTTCAATTCATGCTTTTCAAAAGTCCACCAAAATTAAGGGGTAATAAAAAATAGTGGATTTTGATGGATTTGTTAAAGTTGTAAATTTTGAAAGATTTGTGAGTGAAAAGTATAAATAACAAGAGTCATTTCAAATACAACCTTCCCCCCTTATATTTCAACAAATTTGTATTTTTTTCTCTCCTTCCTCCTCTCTCTCCTTCCTTTATATTTTTCTTTCTTCTTCTAGGGTTCTTGTTATTTATGACGAAGATAAACAAACTCTCCATCTCGATCTCAATTGAACCCATCATCAATTTTTTACGAATCTACCCCTCCTACCAAACCCAATGTCAGTGCCTAATAGATTTGAATTTATTGCATGCAAAAAGTACATCAAAGACAAAACTGCTGCACCAACCCACGAGTTTGAATTATTTATTATCACATCATTAGCTAGATGTTTTCTTTCGGATATAACTTGGGAACAAGCTCAAATCTCCATGTGAAACTCCACATTTTCCAACAATGAGTATGTGATACCCTTGTGTGGGCGAACCTGAGGGGAGGGTGAGGGAGAAGCTCAAGAGCCCATGGATCCCAAGAGGGTTGGGAAACTACAAATGAGAGATCATAGTCCCACATCGCCTGGGTGCGGGAGGGTGATGTACTATATATGTAAGAGGTTGGATCTACAAAGTATTACGCGTTTTAAAGTCGTGCGGGCTTTGGGCCAAAAGTTGACAATATAGTACTCTGTGAACCGGGTCGTGAAAGAATGGTATCAAGCCTGACTCAGCCGAAATTGTGCCAACGAGGACGTTGGGCTCCCAAGGGTGGATGGATTATGATACCCTTGTGTGGGCGGACCTGAGGGGGAAGATGAAGGAGAAGCCCGAGAGCCCATGGATCCCAAGAGGGTTGGCAAGCTACAAAGGGGAGATCATAGTCCCACATCACCTGGGTACGGGAGGGTGATGTACTATATACGTACGAGGTTGGACCTACAAAGTACTACGCGTTTTAAAGCCGTGCGGGCCTTGGGCCTAAAACAAACAATATAGTACTTTGTAGATCGAGTCCTGACAGAGCATCTGATGGAATTAAGGAAGACTAGGCATGTTGTTGAAAACAGAACCATTTTCCCAGTGAGCATATATGCTAGCTAGCTAGTTGACATAATATTTGTTTCTTTTTATTATTTCCCTTCTTGGTTTTACTAGATCATCAATTGTTTGGATAGGGCTCTAGATCAGCAGATACCTGTAAAATTTATTCTAGTTAGATGAAAGGATTGTACTAGAAACCATCATTATAAAGCAAAGAAATTTCCAAGTCGTTAAAGATTCAACATAGTTTTTATCTACTATCTGTATAATCATTATGCTGTTGAACTTCAATTTTTATTTGTGAATTTACCTATGGCTTTCTCTCCATCCATTGCGTCACAGTGTCATCTTTCCAAGCCATTTGAAATAAAGGGGCGTGTTGGTAAACTAATTATGTGGCTTTTCACATCCACCGTATACTACAATAGACAGTATTTATCATCCATGTATGTCATTTGAATAGGGTTTATTCATGATGTACATCATTTTCTTATTATATGATGGTAGTAGTTACCAATTAGACAAGCTCTTCCTAGAAAGCAAGACTATGTAGGAGCCTCGAGGGAAATTCTTGCTCCAGTGAGGAAATGTCATTACACTTCGTACTAGGGATGGGTGCCAGATGAATTATGGATACGATGAATTGTGTAAAAACATTCTATATTATTTCAAAAACTCAAATTGGAGGGTTTTTTTTAACACCTTGTCTACTGGAATTTGCTTCAAGTAGATTGCCGCTTGTTTAAAAAAAATTATGCTCCAAACTTGACATTTATAGGTTGTTGGTGTGGCCATGGATGTGAAAGGGTGTGGAGTATATTAATTATGTGGTTCCAAGAAACTCCCTAGTGGACTTGGACTGGTATAGGATAGAACTGAACCTCTACTATTTTAAACATTATTGTGAACCTATAAGCACTCCCTAGTCTTATGACTTTTGTTTCCTTGATGTGTCTTTAATGTATCTGCTAGGTTTATCCCTAATTTTTTTACGTTATGCTGTTCAAGTTTGTTTTCAATTTACAACCTTACATCTTTCTAGTACATAATAGGGCTGGCAAGTACGGGTAACCGGCCCAAAAGCTAAAAACCGAAAACCGGCCCGAAAAATTCGGGCCCGTGTTTATGAGACCCGAAACCGGACAGAGTTGACCGGGTAACCAAGGTCCCGGTTAACCGATTTACGGGCCGGTCTCGGTCCTAAGAGAAAAAAATACTTCTACATTATAAAAAAAAATTTTCATTCATCATACGTACAAAAATTATATCAAAAAATTACAAAAAAAAAATCATACAACAAATTACAAAAAAAAAAAATCATGATCTTCGACTTCGACCCAGTTACAGACGATCAAATCTGATCAAGATCTTGTTTCACCTGTCCAACGATCGTGATCTTGTTCCACCTTGCAGACGATCAGATCTGATCCGATCCGATCCGAGATCAAAGATCAGATTAGATCAGATCCGAGATCAGATTTGATCAAAGATCAGATCCGATCCGAGATCAGATCAGATCAGATCCGAGATCAAATATCAGATCAGATCTAATCAAAGATCCGAGATCAGATCTAGGGAAAGGCGGGGAAGGGAGGGGAGAGGGTGGCGGTCGATCTCGTTCGGTTGATGCTTCGTTGTGAGAGGGAGAGGAGAGGGAGGCGGCGGTCGATGCTTCGCTGGATTCTCAATGAACAAACCAAGAGAAATTATTGTACCTGTTCACATGGTTTAGCTTTCTGGGGAAGCTCAACGATGGAGAATGAGTGGGCATTGCGGGAGGTTCGAAAGTGGAGATGGTGAAAACAAGGAGAGTGAAGAAGAGAATGAGAGCAAAAATGGAGATGGTTGAGTGAGCTTTTTTGGTGAATAGAAGAAGATTGTTGGTGGTAGTAGTAGAAGCACTACTAGTATCGAAAGAAGAGGAAGATAAGAGTTTTTTCTTCTTGTCTTCATGTTCTGGGAAGAACACAAAGAGGAGACCCAAACCCCAGCATTCAGTGGAAGTGGACGAGTTGGGTTTGAACCCCATGAGTTGCTACGCTGCTTGTGTCGGTGTGAGTGTCCTCTTTCACTCAATTTTAGTGGGGGAGTTTTGGCTTTAACTATTTAACCTATTTAACCTGGGCCGGGCCGGTTACCCGACGGGTTTCAGAAAGGGAAACCGAGGCCCGGACCAGAAACTTCGGGTCGGGCCGGGCTTTTACAACCGAAATTTTTTTAATTAATTAAAACCGATCCGAACCGACCCGATCAGTCCGGTTGTCGGTTCGGTCCGGGTTTTCGGTCCGGGTTTTCGGTCCTAAATGCCCACCCCTAGTACATAATGTTATGCCTGATTCAGTATTGAACTTTTAAAGGTTAAATTCTTTCATTAATTGGCAGTATTCATGGGCAACGCGCGTGCAATCATTATGTTTGATTTCACTGCTCGTTTGATTTGCAGGAATGTCCCAACTTGGCATCGGATCTCTGCAGGTGTGCAGTGTTTTTATTTGGCGACTTTGCTGGTGACATGACTCAAGGTTCTGGTAACATAGCCTATATGTTTTTGTGCGTGCAAGTTTGCAACTAATCCATACTAATCTATCCATGTTGACAACCATAGGGTCTGTGAGACTATCCCAATTGTTCTTTGTGGAAACAAATTTCTTAAACTCCAACAGATAGCTCGAGTTTCAGGTTTAAGGGATAATCGAAGTAGCAATTAGCGATGTCCCTTTAGTATGAAATTTTCCTTCTTATTCTCAATTTTTATCACTTCAGAATTTCAGTTTGATCATGGAATTTGTTCAAAGACCTAAAATTTGCAAAAAAAAAAAGAACTCTTGAGTTTCGATGTTTGCACACTAAATGGCTTGAACTTTTCAGGAATTTTTTTTTGTTTTTGTTAGATATGTTACAAAATAGGAAAGTGTTACAGAATAGAAGTCTACCTATATTATAAAATAGGAAAGTGTTACAGAATAGGTTAGGAAAGTCAGAATAGAATAGAAGTGTTAGGTTTCCTATTTCTATTAGGTTATGTCAAAGTTAGCTCTATATAAGCTTGTATTCTATTCAATGAATTTACACAATTACAATTCTTTACAGTTTTAGGTTCTCACTTGGATCAATTATTTGGATTTCTTCAAAGACCTAAAATTCGCTTATAACTCATGAATTCAATGTCTACAATCAATTGAAGTTTCATGAATTCTCTCTTAAGTACTTGAGTTCGCTTAATAAACAGATAAACCAAAGACCTAACAAAAGTAGACTTCATCACGAATTTTTATTGGATAATTTGTTCGATTTTCCTTTCACATTCTTTCTGTACAAGGTCTGTGGTAGACCGAATGCCAACAAGCACGTTTCACGGGAAGAAGAATCTGCATTCTGTAAAAGAGCAACAACAACTTTGATAGGTTTTTTTTGGCAAAGCAAGTTGGGGTTGCATAGGCCTTTCCTTTATCATGCAAGAAAATTTGCACGTTATTTATTTATTTTTTTTGTAACTTTTTCTTTGATGGTTTTGCTTTTATTGTTTAAGTTTACAATTAGGTCCTTTCGTCCTAACTTTTAGAAAGATGATTAAATGACGTAAGATACAATTTGACAAGGCCCGCTGAAAACAAAACCATCTACCCAATGAGCATAATATGTTAGCTAACAAGAAATTATTTTCTTGTCTTCAGTTTGACTATACGAGCAATACTTTCGAAAGGCCTCTAGATATGCAGGTACTTTTGTGGTGTAATAACCTTCAAAATCATCAAATTTCTAAACATGAGCTTTTGTCATTTGCTCCATCTCCACCAGCCATATTACCACTTAATGTGCTCTCACCCACACTACTGGTACCCACAGAGCAACACCATCAACAAGAATCCTTGAATTACAAGGCATCTGTTGTCAATTATTATGGGACTGAACTAGAATCTTGGACGGGCAAAATTCTTGTTGTTGGTGCAAGCTATACCAACTTATTTTAGTACTATGTTTTCCCTTGGCAAGTGTTTCCAAATGCGTAAATGCGATGAGCATGGCACTTGTCTCAGAATATGCCAGAGACTGGAAACCCGTTAAATGGCCATATTTACAAGGTCGTAGACAGAGTATAAGTACAAGGCTGATGTCCCTAGTGCAATCAAAAGATCCATTTTTTATTTTACTTTTTTTATTTGGCAAAACATCAATGTTTGTTGATATGTTGTGCAGTGCTCGACTACTGAATTTATAATGGTTTTCCAAATAATGTACCATAAACCATTATTACATGGCATCTTTTATTATTCTTTGTATTGGAGTATATTTTTTAACTTCAAGTTTTGTTTGTGACAAGGTGTTACAACTATCTGTGTGAATTATTAGTAGTGCAATATTTTCATTCTTTGTGCCTAAAATTTTGAAGCATTGCAATGCCTCTTTCGATCTTCACTTATCCAATGAGGAATTATTATATTCAACATGCCCTTTGGTTTCCACCTTGGATCCAAATTGTTACAGCTCATGAGTCTACATTGACGAGCAACTGAGATTGTTATATTGACTTCAAAAAGAATGAAATAGCTTTCCTTTCTTAGTGCCTTAAACCTTTTGAAATGGCTTTTGTTTGGTTACTCGTTGATTCATAGTTATAGAAGTAGGTATTATAGGGTTTAGCGTTTAGAGTTATAGTAGTAGGTATCATTTTGTATAGCATATGCTCCTTGATTCATTCCTTGGTTGCTTTTAGTTGGATACACATTCATAAAAGGTTATGTGCTCCTATCTGTAAAAAAAGAAAAATACAAAACCTGAGTGTGTTGAGTGACTCTTAAAATTTTCAACTTCCACTACCAAGAAATAAGGCAAAGATTAAGCTCATTGTAAAATAAAAGATCGTATTTTATATAATTAATCTAACTTTCGAAAATATTACCTCTCCTCAAAACTAAAGTAGTCTCCTTCTAAGTGTTATGTGACAATATTACAAGAAGAAAAGTTTTAAGAGGTTTTGGTTGTCATACACGACATTAATTGTGAAAATCAAACTCAGGGTGAGGTCTCTTTAGTCATTTTTTGGTTTACGAGATTTCCAGCTCTAATAGCGTTGTCAAAATGTTGGACATTGGTCGAACCAATGTCAATGCAAAAGCGACCTAGTGAATCAAGTTAAAGGTGTCTAAATAGTTCTTAACAGATCCGTGACAAGATAATAATAATAATAATAATAATAATAATAATAATAATAATAATAATAATAATAATAATAATAATAATAATAATAATAATAAAACAATTAAAAGTCAGAATTAAATCAATAGTAAAATTTGCACAAAAGATAAAATAGGAAGTGGTTCCAAGAATAGAAAATTAAGTGAGTATCCATCCTGAGTTCAAATTAGAAAGTAGAATTCATGTGGAAGAAGGATATTCCTTGGCTGCCGAGACGCTGCCTAGACAGAGATTGTCGTCAACTTGTTCACTACTACAACATTCCCATTCATCAATCATCTTTGTAACAACATGATTGATATATACAAAATTGGGTTTCGTTTGTTTGAAAGTAATCTTGAAAACCTAATCTGGATTACCAACCCTAGCAAGCATTGAAGCATATAACCTTCAATTCTAATCTGCCCCATTGCTCAAATTTGCCTTGTTTCAACATTTAGTTTTCCCGCCTTTTTCTTGTCTGGTTAATTTCTGCGTTTCTTGAACATCATTTTCTGTGATCATGAATAAATTTAGGTTTCTTTTTTAGCTTAATAATCTTGGTGGGTGGAAACTCTTCAATGTTTTACTTTACTGGGTTAAACCTGCCTATTTTTCCTTTCCTAAAAAGCCAAACTGAATTACCAAATCCACATAGACACCATATTATTTTACTTATTGATTCTGTAATATAGTTTTAAGTCTTATTGATTACATTGTTTTAGTTTTACATGATTCTGTATAATAATATATTGCTTCATTTACTAGGAATTATACATACCCCTAGTGAATAATATGAGTAAGGATCTGTATTATAGAATTCACACCCACTAGCATACGGACACACTTAAGTCTATTTTTTGATGTTGTATCCTATTTAGGTTTTGTTTAGGATTAATCTATGAATGCATCTTCTACTGAGTTTCAATGAGTTAACTTCTAAAACACATCTTCTACTGAGTTTCAATGACTTGACTTCTAATATCAATGGTGACAGGCTTGAGAATTTGATTTGCAGCAATCTGGAACATTGATTTCTATACGACCCGTCCAATATAGTTTATCGCTTGATATTCAGAAAAGGGGATAAAGTTGAAGTCCAGTGCAAAAGGGACTTGCCATCTGGTTACCACATCAAATATGACCCGTCCAATATGGTTTATCGCTTGATATTCTAGAAAGGAGATAAAGTCGAAGTCCATTGCAAAAGGGACTTGCCATCTGGTTACTTACTACATCAAATATGATGAATCCAATGGGTTCACAGATTCACCTGTGCGGTACTGTAATCTGTATTGCCTCAAGGAAGAGCTAAAAGAAAATAAAAATTTGCTGCTCTGCAGCTCAGGAGAGCAAAGCTAAATTTTGAACATAGTTCTGATTCTCATACTTCCTATACCTGTGTGTTGTAGCATCTGGGCAAAGGCTAGGATAGTAAACAAGAACCTATCTTATAAAATATCTAAAATAGAACGCTCCGCTTTCCTTTCGACGGTTGCTTCGCTTTCTTCTTCCCTGCACAGGTATTTCTTGGCTTCGGCTTTGCCTCCTTTTCAAAAGCCACGGTCATGGTAGCTGCAGCTGAAGTTACGATACCACGAATGTTCTCTACCTTGCAATCCATTGGATCGAGACAAGGAAAGGAGGAGTAAAAGACTGGAACTAAGCACCTCATGCTCAAGGTATTAATCTCTCTACAAGACTTCTCCGGCATCGGATTGAAGGACTCCCTTGCGAACATCAAAGGAGATGTTGACTCAGACTTTCTTGTTTAGCTTAGTTCTTCTTCTTCCAAGAGGTAGTAATTTTTTGATACTAGTTTATCGAAGGAGCAAGGCTTTCATCTCTCTCCTCGGTACCTAAAGTCTGGAACTCGTAAATATATTGTTGGTCTAGTTGTCAACTGCTTTCATCATTCCAACAAAAAGCCAAGTAAAATCTATAGTAGATATGATGATTGAACTTTACTCTAAGGTTGTGGAATGCGTGTCCCAAACTACATAAATAAATGGACAAGTGGACCCCTTTCAAATTCCAGTTGTGCCCTTGTCTTTTGGCATCTTGATTAGCTAGCTGCTCCGCTGCGCGCAGAAGTATAAACTAGATCTCATCTCTCGCTTCGAGAAACAAACTCCAGCCTCCTCCCCTTGCAATGCAGCTGAGCTACTTTCGCTCCTACCTTCGATTCATTTTGCCCGTTTTACAAGTAAAAATAAATAAATAAATAAGAAAAATTGCCATAATAATTTTTTTAGTTAAAAAGGTAGAAAAAAAAGCTTGAATTGAAGAAACATCATTTTCGGTGGTTAATGTGCCATCCCTGGAGTCTTCTACGCAGCTCCTTGATCACATATTTTTTCCAAGGCTTCTCAGAAAATGAGAGGTTCTCCTTGATATGTTGGAGTTCTTCTAAGGTGTACTCATTATCACGAAAGTATGCAATGAAAATTGCTTTCCTAACTGATTCACATTGAATCTAGTTATTGTCGGGAAAACGGGATTTTAGCAGTTCGACAATTCAAACTTTGAGATGAAAATGCGCCCAAGCACGCAACTTTAAGTCTAAAAGTTGCTCAATTGAAAATTTCTGCGGCCGTTTAGGCAGTCCCATGCTCATCCGCTACTTTTTAGATAACATGCTTGTGATGTTCTCAATATCTCTAAGATCCTCTAGTTCCGGGTCCGCAGGTACGTTTAGATCGAGAAGTTGTTGCTCTCTTCCTATGGCGGGCTCGGTATCGAAAAAGTGCCTAGGAAACTGATTAGGCCTTGCCCTCCTGTGGCATTTGTGAAGAATTGGATAATTGTGCGATCTTGTAGAGGTTTTTGAAAATTATTCATGGAAATCGGCAACAATTTTAGAAGTTATAGACGAGTGCCTTTTATGGTTCAGTTCAATGGGATTCCCAAGAAATCAAGAGCTGATAAATCTCATCTCAGGGTTCCACAATCTTTGGAAAATGATGGATGGGTTATTATGGGAAAAGTAAGCATTCCCTTCCTTTGTTGCTCAATTGGAGGACACTTGTTTTGATCTTTACCTTAATATATGTCTCCTTGGTGTTAAATTATAGAATGAAGTACATCATTCTAATACCATGTGAAAACATCACTATATTGAATGGTTTTGATACTTCAAAAGCAATTATCCCTAAAACGATTATTTTTGCTCATTGGTTTATGTTTTGGAATGGTTTTAACTTTTAATACTTCAAAATCGCTTCAGTTTATTTGTCAGCTAGCCACATTATACTTTTATGGTATTTTGGTTAAAAGGGATTTATGGCATCGAATTTTCACTTATATTTGTTAAAATTTTGAATCTACTGAATATTCTCATCTCATTTTGTCTTTAACAATTTTCTTCATATTTTTGTGGTATGCCTTGTATCATTCGAACACCCCCTCACTCTAAATTCTTCCTGAAACCTGTTGAGCAGATAAAAAAAACTGTTGCGTAGGAGTCCAACCACATGTCCTTTAGGAAGTTGAAGAGAGGGTTAGCTAATCTTTCTGCTCTTGAATCAAATGCTGGAATAAGTCGGAAAATGAGAGTAATTGGAAAAGTGCATTTGACTGCATTGTTACCCAGTGCTGATGCATCCTTTAACAATAAAACTATTCGACAATCGCGATTGGATATGAAGGCAATAAATCAAAATGGAAATGTCAGTTGTTCTATTGCTGGAAGCCTAAACCCACATGATACTGAGAGTAACTTCTGCTATTTTAATAGTTGCAGTTGCAGTGTGCACAACAATTCTACATCTTCGGATGCAATTGAAAGCACTAGTTCACGTACATAGTCACATTCATCTTTAGCAAATCATCGTCAATGTCATGACGATGATGACTTTGAATCCTTTCGGGATGAATGCAAAAAACAATAGACCCTTCCAATTGAAGACAAAAAAAGCCATGAGTTTTAATTGAGTATCGTCGTGTTATGTTGTTAATCTTGGGAGCAAGAAAGGGGAATGACAAATCTCTGTATCAAACTCCACATTTCAACTAAAAGGAGATAGAGGTTGATTCAAAGTAGATTCAGGCTCTTTTTGACATGAGACCACTCGCAAACATTAAAGAAGTTTAGAGCCTGACTAAGAGAGTGACAGTCCTAAACAAGTTCATCTCCAAATCTTCAGATAGATGCATCCCTTTTATTAAGATCCTAAATGGGAACAAATAATTACAATGGGGAAAGCAGTGTGAATAGGCCTTCAAAGATTTGAAGTCGTACATGGGAAGCACAAAGCTGCTATCAAAATCTACTCCTATTAAGACGCTCTACCTATACCTCTAAGTCTCAGAGCACGATGTCAGATCAGCTCTGATTCAGAAAGAGAAATGGAAACAAAAGCTCGTCTACTACATACGCAAAATGTTCGATGGGGCAGAGGCTAACTACCCTAATCTGGAAAGCTAGCTTTAGCACTAGTGACTTCTTCCATAAAACTAAGACCTTACTTCCAAGCTCACTCAATAACAGTCTTGATCGAGTACCCACTCCAATTGGTATTGCACAAGCCAAAGCTATCAGGAAGAATAGCTCAAATGGTTAGTGGTGTTGGGACAGTTTGACATCCACTACGCTCTGAGAACAATCATCAAGGCGCAAGCGCTTACATACTTCATTGTCGAGTTCATTAGGACTGGAGAACCGGGGTTGAAAGACCGACAAGGAGAAGAGAACCCCTAACCGCCCCCACTAGGATGGATCTTGCGATGTGACGGGTCATCCAACCACTACAACACAATTGGCTTTTAATAGCATTTGAGCATAGCGTTTTTTACGCTCATGCTATAAAATCCCAAATTTTAATAGCATTATAAGAATAAAACACTATCAAAAGTCGAAGCGGGAAAAACTAAAATTAACCCGCTCGATTCCCTCCCATTTCACAATTGCTTCCCTCTCAGTCTCGCTCTCTTTTCCCCCTCATTCACAGTAGATCGAATGCTCTCCCCTGACCTCTCATCCTCTTTCCCCTCTCTTTCTCTCTTCTTCCTTGGCGCAATCTCTCCCTCTTCACAAATCTCTCTCAAAAGCTCCTCTCTTCTTCATCTTTCATGGCACCCCAAGCATGATTTCTTCAAGCAGAATAGTCTATTGTTCTCAACTCTTCCTCTCCCCATTTGCAAAGTTGAAAAGTTAGGGTTTTCTCTCTCCATTTGCAAAGTTGAAAAGTTAGGGTTTCCTCTCCCAATCTCTTCCTCTCACCATTTGCCTGATTTGTTGTTGTTGTTGCAGACATCGAGGATGAGATCCAATCCAGCATCCGTTCGTTGCAGCTCGACTCAGCAGGTAAGAATTCGCTGAATCTCATCCTTTACCGTTCGTTCGTTCGTTCTCTATCACTACTGTATTCAATGATGTACTAAACGTAAGGTTTCGGTTGAGTTTTGTAGAAGAGAACAACGGTGTGGTTTCGATGGATGAAGTGAAATCTGAACAAGTTAAGACGAAAAAAGTCGTAAAATCTGATAATACGGAAGAAGGTAAAGTGTAATTAAACTAATTCTTCTTTTCACTGAGATTGAGCTTATCAATATTACCAAAACTTCCGTTATTTACGGTGAAGAAGCGATTCGTAGGTTCTAGTAATTTTTGGTGCTTGAACTAGATTAAAAGATGTTCTGTTGAAGTGGAAAAATTGATTGGAGGAAACTCTTGAATTTTTTGCTCTTTTTTCTTGATTTCTAATGTTTTTTTTTTTTTTTTTTTTGAAAGGCAAGCGCGAGGTGTATATGGGCTCCCCAGACCACTGAAAAAATAGAGGAATTGTCAATTACAATCTCATATATTTCCGTCCTCGTTTATCATCAAATACTATCTTTTTGAGATCTTCAGCAAAAGAGCTTGGCAGTATTTCTAAGAATTCCGCACTGGGTCGGAGACTCGCTAGTTTGTCCGCAGCTTGATTAACCTCACGAAACACATGCATAATTTTAAACTGATCAAAGAAGCGTAGTGCTGCCTTCATGCGTCTCACAGTGACTCGAGCTTCCCATGGGGGAGCTATGCTGGTAGTTAGGCATTTATATGCATTCATAGAATCCATGCACATAATCACATTCCTCAAATTGTGTTGCTTTGCTAGCGTAAGGCCCATTTCAGCTCCTTGTAGCTCATGTAGGAGAACGGATCGACCCACTGCCGAGCCTGCCCCTGCCGAGCCTGCCCCTGCCGTGATTACATCTCCCCTGTGATCACGAATGATAGCGCCGTACCCACCATGTAGTCCAGTAATTGTACCATCTGGGTCTCGAGTTTCGGTGAGAGATCCATCTGAATTGAGCACAACCCAACCTGGGTCAGGCTTGGACCATGCATGCCAAGTGTTTTGTTTTTTGAAGTAGCTCACGTCAACATTCCATCTATTAAAAAAAGCTCTATGCTGGGGGGAATCCTCCACCTTGAGTTCCAACACTGAAACCCTTAATCTAACATCACTCACAATCTTCATTATGAGATCCTTTGTAGAGAGTCGTTCTTGCCGAAATAGGCGCCGATTTCGCTCACACCATAGGTGATAAATAGTAGCAACAAACGTCAACTTTTTGATATTAGAGCATGGCCCAGACCCTGCAAAATGAACGAGACACCAGCTCAATTCAGCCTCCCAGTCGAGAGGTTGATGATCATACCCCATCTTCCTGAGCATATAGGCCCAAACAAAACGTGAGTACCCGCAGGAAAAAAACAAATGTTCTTCATTCTCTGGTTCAACTCTGCACAGACTGCACACCGAGGAAGCTATCTGATTCCAGCTGCGCAACCTGTCTTGGGTTTTCAAGGACTTGCTTAATGCTAGCCAGCCGATAAAACTATGTCGCGGTATGCGTCCTTTGAACCATATGAGCCTTGTCCAGCTAATGGGTCGTTGTTTGTGTCGTAGGGCATGATACGCACTCTTACTTGAGAACTCTCCTCCCATACCTCCTATCCAGACAATCTCATCGCTATAATCTGTGTCAATGTCCACCAAAGCAAGTCCTCGAAAGATCTCGTCAATAGCTGTGCGAGCATGATCCCGCGCAAACCAGCGACCATCTCGAATCAACGCACTCACCATCGCATTTTTATGTAGAAGGGAATCATAAACCAACTGCTGCGGGAAATGGGGCATGAGAACACCCATGGGGTGCCAAGGAACTTTCCATAGCGATGTATGTTCCCCATTACCAATTGCATGTCTGATGAGCGAGCTGGCCTCCTGTCTGCACGCATGGATGTTACGCCAGCACCATGAAGCATCTTGGGGGACAGCCATGATCCAAAAATCTCTATCCTTTATCAGATTCTTTGTGACCCATTTGACCCATAGATTTTCTTTGCCCTTGACAATGTTCCATACATGTCTAATCATGGCTGCTAAACTGGTTGTTTGAATTGATCGAATGCCTAATCCCCCTTCGTCATACGGATGACAAATAGTCCGCCACTTCACCATAGGTTGTTTGTTGGATGTGTCCGTAGCGGACCATAAGAAGTTCCTCATGATGGAGTTTAACTCCTTGATAACTCTCTTAGGAAGAGAATAGCAGGCAGTCCAGAATATGTGCATGCTGTTTAATACTGACTTGATCAGAGTGACCCTTCCTGCAAAGGAGGGATACCTATTTTTCCATGATTGGATTCGCTTTCTCACCCGTTCAATCAGAGGGAGGCAATTAACATAAGAAAGCCTTGTTGAGATAAGAGGGAGACCTAAATATCTCACTGGAAGAGAACCCAAGTTAAACCCCAAGATACTCTTGATGTCTTGTAGGTCCCCATGGGACACCCCAGAGGAGTACATGTTGCTTTTATGATAGTTGACGCTGAGTCCAGTGCACGCCTTGAACATAAGCAGAACTTGGGACAAAGCAAGTGCTGAATCCCGGTCCCCATGGAAAAAGGCCATCAGATCATCGGCAAAATAGAGATGCGTGATAGCAGGGTCATGACAGCGATGGTGAAGTTTGAAAGAGCCTTCTGCGACTTTTCCTTTGAGCAGCAAGTTTAATAGCTCCATGACAAGAACAAACAGATAAGGGGACATCGGACAACCTTGACGAATGCCTCTAGACGCTTTGATAAAACCCTTTGGAGAACCATTGACAAGGACAGAGTATCGAGGGGTGGACATGCAAGCAGAAATCCAGTGAATAAAAACCACAGGAAATTGCATTTTACGCATCATATGAGTAACAACCTCCCATTTGATGGTGTCATACGCCTTCCTGAGATCAATTTTGACCGCACACCTAGGACGACCCGTGTCCCTATGATAATTCCGCATCAGTTCGTGAGCAAGCATGATGTTATCATGAATATACCTGCCTTTGACAAACGCCGATTGATTGAGACTTACAAGTTGGGGCACTACTGCTTTCATTCTGTTTATCATAATTTTTGTGATGCATTTGTACATGACATTACAGCAAGAGATCGGCCTGAAATCACTTAGATATGACGCATTAGTAATTTTAGGCACTAAAACAACATGAGTTGCGTTTACCTCGCGCAAAAGATGACCGCTGTGAAAAAAATTTGAGACGACTACATGTTAGATGAACCTATTTCGGTGCAATAGAGATCTTTGTCTAATTTGAATTGAGAGAAACTTATGTCATTGTATTTATTGGAACAAGTAGCTCTTGTTTTTCACTTGGGAAGCAATGGTTTTTTCAGAAGAATATAAATTTAGTGATTGGTGCTACAATCAGTAGATTTGCCCCCTGGTAGGTGAATATTAGGATTCTAGATTGTTGAAAGCTGAAATTTATATAACTTGTGTTAATATCCAGAATTTATGATTTGATGTTCTGTATTTCAATTGCATATGCTTATTCAGTATCAATAGCATTTTTCACATTCTGCATATGCATCTGTATCTCTTATTTATTGTAGATATCAACGAAGATGTACAACCTGTTGCCCAACCCTCAGGACCTTCACACGTAGAGATTAAAGGTATCTTGTTATTTTATTATTATGGTTATGCATTATGTTTTGCTTTTACACTTACCTTTTGTATTGCTATATGTGACTGTTATTTATTGGATTTTCAGCGAAAGAAAAGGCAGCAGCAGCTGCTACAAAAGTTGCTGAAGAAAATGAGAAGGAAAATGAAGGGCTTGTGATTTCCTTAGTTCTGGCCCTGTGCTTGCCATGGTGAGAAAAATGAAGGGCTTTACCTTTTTTTCTTTTAGTTTCTACCCCATTAGTGAGTCTTTAAACAAGTTTTTGTTTTTTAGGTCTGGGAAGGTGAAGGAGTGATAAAATATGGTCGCAAACTTATTGGAGCTACTGACCCACAGAAATCAGAGCCAGGAACAATCAGGGGTGACCTCGCTGTTGTTGTAGGAAGGTATTATCACTGTTCTTAACATGTTTCACATGGTTCTTGTTATAATAGCATTCGTCTTTTTTTGTTTTCTATAGAACCATACTGCCTATTCTTTTGAATAATGCCTCGTCTCTTATGAAGAACAAGGATTTTAGTAATGAAATGTGGTAACCCGGGTGAATCTAGGGGAAATGCATCCTGGAACTGTGGTCACTATCTGAGGGAAATGCATCCTAGAACTTGTGGTCACTATCATGTCTCCTTCTTCTTTTGAGGAAGAGTACATAGTGTGATATACACATTTTATGTATTACGTATATTATGCCTGGCTCCCTGTATGCCGTTTGCAGAGTCCATCTTGGATATTTCAGGAGATTTAAGGGAAAATTTGTCACGACTGAATGTAGGTTCATCCAGATTTTGGAACAGATGTGTGGTTTTCTCCCCACTAGTTAATACTATTATTTAGGACTTCTTTGTGTGTGTGCATGTGTGGTGATCATATTTGTCTATGATAGAGCTAGTATATATGAATTGACTCATAGATAGTGTGAGCGATGCCTATACTAGTGAACTCTACCTTCAACATGATAGAGGCGAGTGGGAAAGAAAAAAAAATGAAACCTCTCAATTACTAGAATTAATAACATGAATCACATTTGCAGTCCATTTAACTAAACATTTTTCACTGAATTGGTGTCTGATTTTGATTCTGCAGAGCTTACTGAGTTCTCTTAAGATCCTTAAAAACAAGAAAAAACCAGTGGTAATCCTTGATGATATAAGCGGTATCATCAAACCAGGAAGGTAAACGAGTTCAGATACTTCCGATTTAGGTATTCTGTTCTGTTTTTAAGTAATTGTTAGTTTGTTGACAGTCCAAATACTAACTGTTTGTTCTGTTTTGTGTTTATTCTGGACAGGCTTACACTCCTTCTTGGTCCTCCTGGCGCGGGAAAGTCTACTCTACTGTTAGCTCTTTCTGGGAAGCTTGGAAAGGATCTCAAGGTTACACATTACAATTGCTTATCTTCTATTTCATCTTTTCATGTTCCATTAAATTCACTTGTTGATTTGTTCTTTATGTTGGGTTGAGTAGGTCTCTGGGAATGTTACATACAATGGACATACCATGAGAGAGTTTGTCCCGCAAAGGACTTCGGCCTACATCAGTCAACATGATCTGCATAATGGCGACCTGACTGTAAGGGAGACCTTGGATTTCTCTGCTCGGTGTCAGGGTGTTGGACATAGACTAGGTACTTAGGAAAATTTATTGATTTGAAATGATAACTAAATAAATCTAGATGAGTTTTCTTATATATAGCCTTGATCATTATTCTTGTTTAACTTTTGCAGATGTCCTCGCTGAACTTGCTAGAAGGGAGAAACTACAACAAATTAAACCACAGTAAAGGCCCTCTGTTGCATAATCCTGCCCTCAGACGTGCTGGATATAACGGAGTTTACGTTCCTATGATGGTTGATGACATCAAAGAATTCTTTAGAGTCTATTCTTCTCCTGACTTTGCAGGCTTCAGGTACGGCAAATTTTACTATAATTTACGTTCTAAAACTACTGTTCTGCAAGCTGAGTATTGAATTGGCAATAAATGCATTCTGCTGGTTTTCATTTCAAATCCTCATTCGTTTTGATTCTTACAGAATAAGCATGCTTATGATGTCATGCTTATTGCAAGTAACTACTTACGTCCTAATACGCATGGCAAATTGAGGCACCTATTCTTATTCTTCACTTCAATATATCATTTAGAGAATTCTTTCCCAAGATCTGTAAATTAAATGTCAAACAAATTCATATTGCTCATTCTTCCTTGTGACACCTATAGTTAAAAGTTGATCAACTTCACTTGTAAATGTAGGCTGCCTTGAGCACTTTGCTGCTCATCATTTATAATTGATCAACAAATTCATATTGCATCATCTTCAAGAGCTGTCCCAACAGGCGAAGCAAGTCCCGCTAATAATGGTGATCCCACTCTTGCTGGAGAGTTATGGCAGGATGTTAAGTACACTGTCGAGGTTAAGCGAGACAAAGAGCGCATGGGAAGGGAGGAAAAATGTGTATACGAGAGACTCGAACACATTGCACTCAATAAGGGAAGTCTCCAGTCAGTTTGTAGGGCTGCTCTGCTGGTGCTGTTTTCAGCAGTGTGTGCTGCTCTGCTGGTGCTGTTTTCCTCAGCAAGGTTCATATTCTGGACTGCACTGCAGCTGTTTTTTATGCACAGTGTATTTGGCACTGTCTCAGAAACAAAGCTTTATAAACTTTGTTTTTTTTTTGCGCAGCTGGGGCGTAGAGATGTATGGCAGCTGGGACTCCTGAAAATGACATGTTGACTTGGCTGATTTGTTATGGACCCGAAAGGAAATGACTAAGCATGGTGCACTCATTGTTCCCTACCCCCTATATGCACAATGTTGTTGTTGCTTGCACATGATTTTGATATTTTCTAGTTGTTGCCTTTTTGTAGTTAGGTAGTGGTGGTGTTGTGTTTTCTTTGTTCTGTTTGATTTTTTTCTTCTTATGGCCAATCTTATTAGACATGCATGATGTTTAATACGCTTGTATCATCTACATGTTTTTTTTGCTTCCCGAAGCTTGGGATACCATCCTTGACAACACAGGATTTTCTAGGTGACTACTAATCCAGTTGTATTTGATTATCAAAATCAAATAAGTTTACCAGTATACATATTAATGATTGAGCATATACATATGCAGCTACAGGGGCCATATTTTCAGCTACAGATACGGTTTGCACGTTACAGATACTTCGAGCATGGGGAAGTGTTTGTCTTAGATGATGGTGGTGAGGTAAACAACTGTTATTGGTTTTATGTTTTTTAAAGTTATTTACCTCAATTTCTTATCTCTGAAAGGAAGATAATATATTGTAATTTATTTTTATTTAATTAATTTTTTTATTTTTATTATTTTGAAGGTGGACCTCGATCTTGGAAACTATGAAAGGTTCCTAGATGTCAAGCTGACCCGTGACAACAATATCACCACTGGAAAGATTTACCAGGTAAGTTGGTTGACTGCATGGCACCGATGGTTGCATATATCGTGCGCTAGTGTATGAGGAGAAAGTTATACTTTTGATAATCTTAAGGTTACTAATGTCAGTGATATATTTTCTTGATTTGCAAATCAACAGTCTGTACTTGAAAAGGAGAGAAGGGGAGATTATCTAGGGAAAACTGTTCAGGTGTGTCTCAACTGTTACTCTGTTACCTGTCCTTTGCTTTAAGGACATAAGAACATACTAGTGGTTTGAAGCACATGTGCAAGTCAGCTGGTATCATGGATTTACTGCATTCCCTATGATTAAAAGATTAAATTTATGAAATCCTTGAATTTCTTAACCTTTTTTTCTCACTCGCCTAGGTCATTCCACACATTACTGATGCCATTCAAGATTGGATTGAGCGTGTTGCAATGATTCCTGTTGATGGTAAAGAAGGACCATCAGATGTTTGTGTCAAAGAACTGGGAGGAACTATAGGTATAAATATGCATACTCTGATAATTGGAAATTTGCCATAGAGCATTGCACTTGAAACAAGAGGGTTACACGAATGATTATATACTTTCTTAGCCTAAGTAGAACACGTCTGCTTGCAGGGGATATTGAATCATTGCCATTTATTGAAGCATTAGGTCAATTTTCTTATCGAGTAGGTACGTAGATGATGTAGCGATTTCATTGGGCTGATCATTTATTTTACACTAGGTTTGTTTTAACCTATCTATTTACCTTATGTTTTTTCAGGCCCTGGAAACTTCTGTTTGGTTCATGTCAGTCTCGTGCCTATTCTGAATGTTGTTGGTGAGCAGGTATATAAAAACTGTTTGTGGTCATCCTTCTCTGAATGTGATTGTACATATTATGAAATATTGCAAAAAGTACACTAGCCTGTTAGCATGGGACTCTTCTGTTTTCATTTTTCAATGGGTAACTAATGGTGTTTTACACTTACAGAAAACAAAGCCAACCCAACATAGTGCCTGTGATTCATGGCCTCAGAGTTGCTGATAATGTCAAATTATTTTCTCCTAGGCAGCAAACATTGTAACACTCTATGACGTTTCAAACATTTGGCGTATTCCTTTGCTGCTACGAGTAAGTTTATTTGCAGTTATGTTTAATTTTAATTAGCTGCAGCTTTTTGTGGATATATTGTTATTATTATTATTATTAAAAACTTATTGCAACTGTGCGAAATTTTCTATTCAAATAGGATCAAAAGGCACATGAAGCAATCTTGAAAGGGCTGAATTTCGTAGGGTTTGTCCAACAAACTTGGTCCCAATATATTAATGTTTTGGCTCAGAGTGGGGTTCTATTGCTGATGTCAAGATGGGTTCTTTTGAACTTTTTTTGTCAGTGTTGTTGACCTGTGATCCTGTAGGTTTCAAAACATGTATTATAAGTTTTTATTCAATTTTGTCGGACACTTAATACTGTTTTCTATGTAATTTTCAGATCAGAATTGCTATGGTTGGGAAGTATACTGGTCTTTCAGATTCGTACCTTTCCGTATTAAAGGTATACTAATTACTGTTTGTCCTGATTAATGGTTTCATATTTTTCAAATCTGAAATATTTTACTCAGCTTATTTTTCTTCTCTTTCGTATTAAGATAGTTCAAGTACTGGTTCTGGTTTGCAATTTCATAACATGAAGAAGAAAAGGAAGGGGTGTGTACTAGGAGAAACTCTAGTATGGCTGCTGCTGCTGCTGCTGCTGTTGCTGTTGCTGTCGTTGCTATCGTTGCTGTTGTTGCTGTCAATAGCCCCTGTTGCTGTTGCTGTTTCTGCTATCGTTGTTGTTGTTGCAGGTGTAGATTAATAAGAGTTTGTACATTATGTACATTCATCATCACAAAAATTATGTCGTTGCTTTCGTTCCCTTTTTTCCCTTGAAACATTATGTACATTCATCATCACAAAAATGTTTAAATCATTCAACATTTCTTTTAGCAAAAGGAAGTGAAAATAATACATTTTATTTTCTTTTGCTTGATCACCAACATGGTGTTTCTTGTCTTTGTCACAATGAATTTCGAGTGCTCAGGCTAATGCATACATGATAAGATGTAATAAAAAGTCATTTGATAGTAAAGTCTACCATAGCGGTTTTAGAATCTACTATAGCGTTTTTAAAACGCTATGGAAGAGGCTACCATAGCGGTTTTGAAACGCTATAAAAGCCAAACTTACCATAGCGTTTTAAAACCGCTATAATATCCCCTGGGTCTATTATAGCGCCGGCTGTCATAGCGGTTACTAAACCGCTATGGTATCCTACCATAGCGGTTTTTAAATGCTATTGATCACAATTTTTCTTGTAGTGAACGTTGGGTTACGGAGCAGGGATCATCATTTATACCCATAAAGGGTCACACTAAGGAAGGCTATAAAATTTGGCTTTCGCGCTTCAAACAACGAAGCGAAATATGAGGACCTCCTAGCCGGGCTAAAACTAGTCAAAGGAATCGGAGTAAAAGAAATCACGTTGTTCAGTGACTCCTAACTGGTGGTCAATCAGGTGAGTAGTGACTTCGATGTTAAAGAACCTCGAATAATGGCCTATTATAGGAAAGTAATTGACGCCAAAAGAGGGTTCAAGATAATACTATTCCGCCGCTGCTCCAGGGCAAATAACCAGGAAACCGACAATCTGGCCGAAAAGGCCTCGTCCGCAGAGGATGACTCAGACGCACTCATAGATATCCAAGAGAAACCGACCCTAGAGAAAGAGGGGTTTCACGAAACCTTCCCACAAGTAAGGAGACCAGTTGGATGAGCCCTCTAATCAGTTACACAAAAAATGGAATCCTCCCAGCAGATAACCTAGATGGTCGCAAGCTGAAAAACCTAGTAGTACGGTACACGCTCCTCAATGACAGGTTGTATAGGAGATCAATGACTAACGCTCTGCTCAAATGCTTGATCCCTAAAGAGGCAAACTATGTCCTCTTAGAAATCCATGAAGGAATCTACAGGAACCACCCTAGAAGAAGGACCCTAGCTCATAAAGCCCTCACGCTAGGGTATTATTGGCCAAGAATGCAGCAAGAGGCCAAAGACCTGGTTCGCAAGTGCGATTAGTGTCAAAGGTACTCCCCATACACACATATACCTGCACTAAACAGGGTCCCAATGACTACTTTGTGGCCCTTAGCCCAATGGGGGATGGAGATTGTAGACCTGTTTTCCATCTCTGAAAGGAAGAAGTTTCTCTTCGTGGTTGTTGACTACTTCACCAAATGGGTAGAAGTAGAGCCCTTCTCCAAGATAAGAGAGAATAAAATCAAGAACTTTCTCTAGAAATCTATCGTCTGCTAGTTCAGAATATTGAAAATCTTGTTCAGTGATAATGGGACTCAGTTCGAAGGCAAGAAAGTCAAACAACTTTGCACCAACCTGGGCATCAATCACCACTTCTCTGAGTCGGGTCATCCCCAGACCAATGGATAAACAGAAGTCACCAATTGAACTATCCTAGAAGCAATCAAGAGGAAACTCGAAGCAGCCAAGGAGCTCTGGGCCTCTAAGCTTTCGTGCACCCTTTGGGCATACCATACCACAAAAAGAACTCCGACTGGAGAGACGCCATTCACAGTGGCTTATGGATTTGAGGCAATGGTTTCAGTAGAACTAGGAATGCCAACGTTCAGGATGAAAGACTGTGATGAAGCTCTAAAAGTGGGACTAGACTTACTGGAATAGACGAGGCTTCCATCAAAATAGTTGTCATTCAAGAAAAGATGGCCCAATACTACAATGAGAGGGTTAAGCCTCGAGAATCAAAGTCGGTGATTGGGTCCTGAGAAAAATCCAGCAGAACACAAGAAACCAAAAAGAAAGCAAGCAAAACACGAACTGGGAAGGTCCTTACAAGGTGATAACAATCAAAAGGCCAGGAACCTACTGGCTAGAAAACTAGAATGGAGAGCATATGAAACAACCATGGAAGTAGAGCACTTGAAGAAGTATTATCAGTAAATGTACTATCTTTAAAGAATCTCATTTTATATGACTTCATGTACTAGAATAGGCCTAGTTCAGACACAGGACCACGATGGCACACATGCGAACCGAACCCAATCCACGAACAGTTCACTGCAAGCGAGCAAGTCCAGTCCACGGACGACTCAGTGCTCCTAAAATATCCTATTCCGACCATTGGACCACGATGACAAACACGAGAATCAAACCCATTCCACGGACAATTCACCGCAAGTGTGCGAGTATAGTCTACTAACGACTTACCGCTCTCAAGATAACCTGGTCCAACTATGGGGACCACATCGGTCGAACCTAGTCCTATTCATGATGTCAACAGCTTGCCACATAAGTGACCTAGTCCGCTTCATAAACCAAGGTAGCACACTTGCAGATCGAACCCAGTCCACATACAATTCACCGTAAGCGGATGAGTCTAGTCCACGGAAGGCTCACTGCTCCTAAGATAGCTTGATCCGTCTACGGGGGCCATAATGGCACGCATTGACTAAGCCTAGTCCTATTTAGGATGTTGACAACTTTCCATATAAGTGACTTAGTCTGCCTCAGGAACCAAGGCAATACACATGCAGACTGAACCTAGTTCACTGCAAGCGGGCGAGTCCAGTCCAGTCCACGGACGACTCCTTGCTCCTAAAATAGCCTAGTCCGACCACATGCCATGACGGCACACATGCAAACCAAAGCCATTCCACGAACAGTTCTCCGCAAGCGAGCAAGTCTAGTTCACGGACGGCTCACCGCTCCTAAGATAACATAGTCCAACTATGGGGACCATAATGGCTCGCATTGGCCGAGCCTAGTCCTATTCAAGATGTCAACATCTTGTCACATAAGTGACCTAGTCCGCCTCAAAAACCAAGGTAGCACACATGCAGACCAAACCCAGTCCATGGCAAGTTCACTGCAAGTGGGATAATCCAGTCCATAAATGGCTCACCGCTCTTAAGATAACTTGGTTCGATTACGAGGACCACAATGGCGTACATTGGCCGAGCCTAGTCCTATTCAGGATGTCAATCTTGCCGAATAAGTGACCTAGTCCACCTTAGGAACCAAGGCATCACACATGCAGACTGAACCCATGGACAATTCACCACAAGCGGACGAGTCCAGTCCACAGACGACTCGTAGCTCTAGAGATAACCTAGTCCGCCTAAAAAACTAAGGCAACGCACATGCGGATCGAACCCGATCCACAAATATTTCACCACAAGCGAGCGAGTCCAGTTCACAAATGACTCACCACACCCAATTGTTCCTGTCCATATGGACAAAGACAACGCCCCAACCACCAAGACTCAACTCAAGAATGAGTCAGAGTGTGGTACGAAATCAAGTCCTAAGATAGCTAAGCAATTTCTCTATCACTTTAGTTCTAAGCAGAATTAAGTGGGAGTACTTCGACAGACCGACACCTATTCAGGAAGCAACCAGCCCATGAGGCACAACTCGCTCACACAAAGATCACTCTTCAGTGATTTCACCATTATTGATGAATCAAGTTATTTCGTTAAAAGAGCTACGCAAGCTGAGTCAAGACTGCATGCATCCCCTTCCGGACCGGACCAACCCAGTCTCTGCTCAAAGTTGAACCGTTTTACATCGCAGGGGCTTGTCTACTTAAACAACCGTGGCTTTTTTGATAGTCCAAGATTTTTCCGCACAGACTAATATGACTCACAATCATTTAGAGCTTACAAAAAAAACGAATTCAAAAAAGCAAACTTATTTATTATCAAAAAGTTATTACAAAGTTTGACCGACTGATCAATTCAAAGGTTACACACTACAAGAATTTGAGCTTGGTGGAAATGAAGATGCGAGCGAAGGCCTGCTAGAACACATATTGGAACTTTGCTCTGCCAATTTGCCCTCCTAAGGATGAGGCATGAGTGAAGCCAAGTAAGAAGTAGTGGGAACAACCACCCAAAGTTGGATGTTCGTGTTATCTCGCAAAGATGGCAGAAGACGCCGTGGGAGTGCTTGAAGATGGAAGATAAACTTGGGCCCTAAGTGGAAGTTTGTGCTTCTTTGCAACGTAAGAACTATTTCGAAGGTCCCATGGAACAAGTGAAAGTGCACTCAAACCGGGTGGCTTCCTCCAACAACAGATCTTGTTGAAACTCATCCCTACAAATGTTCAAACATTCAAAGACTCCGCAAACGGGGGCTCCCCTTTGTCCTTTGTAGAGTCCGAAATAGAAGCACACTCTCTAAAGGGTGCATATAAGGAACAAGTTCTGCGAAACACATTGTAACGCTTGACCCTATAAGAACAAGCCTATATATAGGTACAACCTTCACAGAATGAGGTCACCCAATAGTTGCATCAGCATTAAATGCTACGCGGGGAATGAAGGGGCGATGATTTCAAGTACACTTACACCAATCCCCATTCATTGAATTAATGGAACTGCACACAATCCCATTAACTAGGGGGAGTAACTGATGATACATCGAACAACCACTCAATCACAGCCGTACATGTGGCATGGGCCAACCCTAACAAGAGAAAGGCTTCAACGCGGTCACAAGCTAACCCATTCATAAACTGTTGTTCAACCATTAAATCAAGAGCCCAAGTTACGGCAAGAGGTATGGAGATCCACTGGCACAAATCAACTCTTAGCTATCATAGGCCTGAGGTCCACTAGCACAAATCAGCTCTTAGGCCAATCAAAAATTGGGTCCTAAATAAAGCCAAGTGCCGAAGAGACTCAGTCATGCACAACTAAGATTTTGGGAGACATCTCCTCCCTCCATCACGCCCTGATAGCAGGGACAATTGAGGAGGAAACACTCGCTAGGGAAGAAGAAATGTACGCATAAACTTTGCAATTTACATCTAGTCTTCACTCTTTTTTGCATCGATATCTGACTTAAGCATCGGAGTGCCTTCGACCGCCACAATGGTGGTCTTTGGCTAATCGCTGATCATTTTTGCAGGCTCGAGATTAGCAAGATCAGCAAGGACATATTTGGACACATCAGTGGGCATTTGGGAGGTTTTGTCTAATTTAGAAGTACATGGAAAGGGGGGGTATGTGAAAAACACTAAGGGCATGTTTGGTTACTCCTTTGACCATTGTAATGTAATGGCTATTACAATGGTCAATTGCATTCATTTGTTTGGTGGCACAAAAAAGCATTGTAATAGCCATTCCCATTACCAATTTGGTTGTAATGGCCATTACATCCTCCCACCCTATGAATGGCCATTACATTGGTCATTGTAATGGTCAACAAAGCAAAATGACTTCATTTGCCCTCATCATCTTTGTTGTTGTGTTGAAGTTTTTATGCTTTGTAGTGAGGGCATATTGGTAAAGTCACATTCCCACTCCCATTACATTCATAGTTAAACCAAACACTCCTTTTACATTCCCATTACTACTCCCATTACCACTCCCATTACTACTCCCATTACTGTTCCCATTACAACGTGGAACCAAACAGGCCCTAAGCCTATTGGGGCTACGTCTAATAAACCCTTTTGAATTCCCATGACCATAAATTAGTATCAAACATAAAGTAGGTTAGTAGGTTGATTTTGAGATACCCCCCATATTTCTAGGCCAACTTCAGTCTCCAAATTCTAACTCGGTATGAAATGCCATTTTTTCCAAAATGGCCAAATTACCACCACCTTTTCCAACCTCCTTTCTCTTTCTCACTCTCTCTCTTTCTTCTCAATCCCTTTTCCTGTGTCTACCCCAAAAACCTAACTCCCTTATTGGAGTGAATGTTAGGTTGTGAGTTTTAGTTCAAATGAAGATGGTGGGGTTTGATTTAATTAAATATGGTGGTTGAGTGTGGGGTGGGTTGTGATGATTTGGTTTAGGAATCAGGTGGTAGTAGGGTAGGATGGGTTGGTTTTTAGTTGTGGTGGTTCCATTGAGGGGTTATGTTGAGGTGGTAGTAGGGTAGGATGGGTTGGTTTTTAGTTGTGTTGAGGTGATGTAGTGGTGGTCGGGTGAACTGAAGTTTCGTTGCAGGTTGATGGAGAGGTTGGTTGCTAGTTGGGTGGGTATTTTTTCCAAGCCTTTGGATTTTCATCAAGAGGCACATAGTTGGGCAATTTGGCCATTTTGGAAAATTTTTGGCGCACTCATGTGTGTTTTAAGTGAGTCATAATTCGGAGACTGGCGTTTGACCTTCGAAATGGAGGGTATCCTTCATATTTAATTAATTCAGGGTTTGGCCCTAATTGGTGGCAGGGCATGTCAAACTGACCACCATAAAGTACTATCCATGTTAGCAGCCATAGGTATAACAACACCATTAATGAAATTAACTAAAATAAATTATTCATATTATAAAAGTAATTCACATTGAATTCATTCTATGTAACTCACACTATTTACAAATACATATAACCATTATACAGGTAAAGAAAAATGGTACTATGGGGTGGACATTAACATCACCATCCCATGACACCTAGCTCTTATGAGCTCCTAAGATGACACCTCAAAATCATGAGGTGGACATCCAAAAGATTCCATAATATTCTACAACAACCACGAATTGGATGTGAAAGTTCAATGGAACATTACTCTGTCCAGTTAACTTCGTCTCTTGAAACCCACAAATGCATTAGATTTAGAGTTTAGCTGGCCAACTGAACACTAAGTAGAAATAAGGAGAGAGATAGTAGTAGCAATGATGGCGAGCTTCGTGAGCGCATCTCAGCTCTACGAATTTACTCTCGAACTCGCTACCTCTCAGCTCCCCACTCTCCATCTCTCAACCAATGTTGATTCAAGGCTATAAACCAAACCCTTTTTTCCTCTTTTGTTCATTCATTAATGTTAGAATGGGAAATTTTTTGTGTAGAGAGTTCCCCTATCAGATGCTCATAGTACCGATGCCTCGAGATGCATTTGAGCCACCAAAATTTGAAATGTCCCCTTCGTCTTCTACTTCTTATCAGTAAAAAATTTCAACATATAATTGGTGTGCGGAACTGAAGAAGGAACTGAAGAAAATGAACTTTGAAAATCTATCCCCATATATTTATGGGTGAAAAAAGACATAATTAAGTGTGTTAAAATAATAAATAAATAAAAAGTCAATGATTATTGGATCCTTGCATTAAGGAGAAAACAATTGGAGGCCCACCCGATGTTGATTTCAATATTTTGGAGGATTAGCATTATAAAAATAAAAAAATATTATACTACAATTAAAAAAAATTATATGCATTATAAAATTTTAAGTAATCCGGCGTTTGGAAACTATTGTATTGTCATCTCAAGTGCGTGGTTGTGCATTTTAATAAAAATATTTTACTTTGTATGTGACACGGTACATGTGCACAAGGCATGAATAAGGGTGGCATGTTGGAGATATTTCTTAATGTTGAATCCATTTTTTTCTTATTTTTAGTTAAGTTGAAATTTGGTATAGATTGAGTTCCTTATCACAATGGTTGTGTTGATCGGTATTATTAACATTGTTTGCATTAATTAGTGTTGACCATTTTTTAACTTAATTCATCGTAATTGTTGTAATATACAATTGAGCATGTGTTTTTAAGAAAATGAACTAAAAACCCATGTTGAAAGTATTGTACATAGCCGCGAAGGTACAATGTACTTTGTGGTAGTGCCAACCTAGTCCAAATACAAAGTGCCCTTCATTACAAGTAATTGTAAATGAAAGGGGGGCTTTTGTATTTGGTAAGAATTTTATCTTTCAGAATTCATCTGAATCACTATCCATTAAATTTATATAATCAATAGTTCAATCCCCATTACCATTATAATGTACTAACAACCAATGTAATTCATTACTTGCAAAAATTGATTTTGACTATGGTAACAGATGAACTCTTTTTGGCCTATGCAATCTTATCCTATGTTATTTGATTGATGACTAATCATAAATTAATTCCCAATTGATCGCTTCTTGCTAATAAAGTATAATTTTTTTTAATTAATCATTATAATAAAAAAAAAATTAACATGGAATCCATTTTCCTTGTTTGGTTAGGAATCTATTTTCCTTGTTATGCATATTTCCGCTGTTTAGTTGTCGATTTACTAATAGGAAAACGTTTTTCATAAGACTATTTTCCCACTATTCACAAGAATTCACAGAGACGGTTTCAATTTCCATGTGCAACCAAACTGGCCTTAAAATAAAAGAGAAAAATGACCAAAGAAAATAAATAAACAAAATTAAGGAATATGAAAAGTCTCACCTTTAACTGACATTGAATTTTAATTTTTTTCTTATAATTTTCCTAAAATTGTGACATGTGATGTTTACTACTTCAATTTTCATTAATTTTCATTTTGATTTCTTGTTGTAAACATATAACTTAGAACGGTAGAAAAAAATATGTTTATAAAAATATATGCTGATTAATCTCTTAATGCTCCTAAACCCATATGAGCCTTACTAGCTGATGATAGACCAAAACAGTCTCAACTCTGCGCCGTACACATGTCATGATGATCTCGAGGAATAACAGGCCCTAGCGTCATCCCAACACTGATCCAGCCCAAGCGGTTCTAAGCCCGCCCAATGCAATCCGCTAGACGGACTTGGATTCTTATAGCTTGCTAAGATCATGTGTTCACAGCTATCCTCAATACCGTAAGCGTTGCTAAGACAAGTATCTCGCACTACACCAAAAATACCCATTAGCAACGGTTTTGAACCGTGGGGGTAACCCATTGTCACGGCTTAGAGCCGTGGGCTATAGAGGTGTCGCTAAATCCCCAGTAACGGCTAAAAACCGTGGCAAAAATATTAGCAACGATTTTATACTCGAGGACGGTTGATGATTTAGCCACGGTTCTAAACCGTTGCAAAAATTTTAGCCACGGTTTTAAATCGTGGCCAGGAATAGCCACGGCTTAAAACCGTTGCAAGTTATGTCACGGTTCTAAGCCGTTGCAATATTTTTAGCCACGGTTTTAAGCCGTGGCCAGTACTAGCCACGGTTATAAGCCGTGGCAAGGTATGGCCACGGTTCTTAGCCGTTGCAATAGTTAGCCACGGTTTTAAGCCGTGGCAAATTGTTTTTTTTTTTTTTTGGTCACGGTGTTAAGCCAATGCAGTTCTACTGACAGTGATGCAATACAGGCAATGAAGAGAAATTACAGACTAAAGAACTTGTAATTGTAATTCTGGATTGATGACAGTAAATGGAATGGATTGTATTCAATAAGAAAGCTAATTCGAGATAGCTAATCTCCTGTAGAGCAAATGCTCAAGTGTACAATTTTCTTACAAATTAAATGAATCCCTTTTTCTCTCTTATGCTCTATTATTTATAGTACTACATTTATTGACAGCTAATTGACAACTAATCTAACAGAAATCCTTCCTAAACAACATTACATATAACAACATAGCACTCTGCAACATATAGCAACCTGCACCCTTTAGTAACAACACTTGTGTTAGCAGCCTACATTCCATTCAGCAACAACAGCATTAAAAGAAAGCTAAAAGACTGAGGGGACAAAAAAAACAATTCCTAGAAGGAGATTCCCAAATACATTAGCTTACATTAGCTCAAGTTCTGAATAATCTTAGATAGAGCTGAAATAGTGCCAAAGATGCAAGATATAATCCCAACTATAATGATCAAAAGACATAGTGAGCCCTGCAAAAATATCAATTTTTGTTAGCAAACACTAACAGAGTCCAAATGTCATTCAGAACTTGTCAGGTGTTTTCCTTGCATACCTACAACCAAGTCACTCTGCCCCTGAGGATACTTTAGAAGCAAGCACATGGAAGAATCAAAGTCTGCAACCAAGAGAATGAAGAGGGAAAAAAAAATTTCTAGTTAGAGTTTGTTGAGCCTCATGTGTTTTGTTTGGAATAAATTCAACATTTTGCGAAGTAGTATTGAAAATTTTAAGCTTAAGTAACCGAAACTAAAAGAGTGGAGATGAAATTAGGGAAGATAGCTTACAACAAACATGGTAAGTAATGATCCAATCAATGCCATCACAAGACCTGGTAAATAAATAAGTTTTTGAGAATTAATAGTTTTGAAACTAGTAGAGCTTGGGAACATTTTTTTCCATCAATATAGCCTCAAGTGCTATATGGTTTGCACATTTCTGAGGAAGAAGATACTTACCAAAGAAGGGAATGCAGAGGGCTACTATTAAGGTAGATATCACCAGTGCAGTTCTGATTAGGATTGCATACATGCAGGATCTTTTCAAATGTTTTGTTGTTATCAACTCTTCTAGACTCAGTGCTACTGGATTCATAACTAATGCAAATGTAATTTCAAATTAAGGAAGCTAAATAATCACATTATTTAACATGGATTAAGGAACGACATCAAACTAGTTAAGTAGTTAGAATTCATTTGATTTTGTAACACATTAGGTATTAGCTAGCTTTAAAAAAAAGGATATTTGGTGAATGGATTGACCACCTGAAAAATAGTAAAACCAAGAAACAAGTCAGATTCATCATATTTTGAAACTGAAGGCCATAGACAATGACAAGTGATGGTAATTGAAGTGTTTAACAATAATCATAATGCTTAAATTTTGTCTTGTTTTCATACATATATGTCGCAACAAAAAAAAAAAAAAAAACCAATCAGATATAGTTAGCTTATCTTTATAACTGATAACATATATGAGAATTCTTCAACACATAAAAAATTATGGTGGTGTCATGGAGAAAAAAATCTCATATGCTAATAGCCCAAGAATTAGGAAGGGAACAGTGGCCATTCATTTAGTTGCCTAGAGTAGAAAATCATAGTCTTTCTTACTACAAAGTAATAAGGAGCAGGATGTTAAAGCTTAAAACTAGTGCAAAAAGCACTTAAATAATTTACTGAAAAAACCAAACTCTTATTAATCTACAGCTGCAACAACAGCAACGACAGCAGAAACAACAACATCAACAGCAACAGCAACAGCAGATGCAACAGGAGAAAGGATCCTGTTGGTTGTATTTTGGGAATTGGTTGTATAAGAAAAGAAGTCAAAGTTTGGGAATTGGTTGTATAAGAAAAGAAGTCAGAAAAGGAGAAAGGATAGATAGAGCTTACCACTTTTCTTGTATTCATCATTTCCAAACTTAACTCCTTGTAGCACAATTGCCTCTTCTAGCTCCCCAAAATCAAAAGCTGCAGATCCTTGTTGATGACTGATTTAAAAAATAACCAAAACCCATTAAAGATATGATCTCAATCAAGTGAATTAATCAAAGACATTAACACAAAATAGAGAAAAACTTCATTACATAACCAGCAGGGAATGACTAGAATAAAGTTAATACTTGCATACCTGACCTGCTCCAATATCAAAATAAGTTCCAAAACCCTCCCTGTTGTACATACAAGCATATGGCATTTGTTTAGGACAAGCACCAGTAGAATACAAGCATGGCCATATGATCTCCTATGAGTACAATCCTTCTTTGCTTGGTTCTCGCAATCTTGGCATGTCATCGCTGCTGTTTGCACCACCACTCCTCCTCCAGTACCACCACCACCACCAACCCCAACCCCACCAGTTAGAAAATTCATAGAAGTGGTTGTGTGATCAAACCATAACAAAAGAAAACTGGATAGGATAGTATGCCTGCAAAACCACAATGTTGCTGAACAAGTGGTGGGTCTAACTGAGTTTGCAAAGGAGAGACCCCATTATCATTACCTACCCTAGCATTATGCTCATCATTCACTTCACCAGAGGACATGGCAACAGATTGTGACTCCTTGCAAACATAAAATGAACATTCAGGGATGAAGTTTCAAAGTAATAAGGAGCAGGATGTTAAAGCTTAAAACTAGTGCAGAAAGCACTAAAATAATTTACAAGGTATGGAGGGATGCGAGACAGACAATAGAGATCCATTCCTTACAATCAAATTAATCAAGAATCCTTCATTTGGATTATCAATATTCAAAACATTTGAAGAATAATGACACTTGAAAAACTGGAGATACATGAAAACTCAAAGAATAAACAAAACAATAAGAATCGAAGATAAGATAATTAAGTCAACAAAAAGTGGCATATAATTCAGTTAATGACATAACTTGAATATAAATGGATGCAGGTAAAAGCATATAAAAAAAAAAGTTTTCATTGCCATGTTAAAGGCTTGTTATGCTATCAAAGCCCAATTGTTGAAAACAAATGTAACACAAGGAAGTATAATGAGCACTTGAAAGCTAACAGTATGCAATAAACAATACCTTCTCCCCAGAAAGGACCTAGAAAAATTTAGATATTCAGATTCCAAAGATAACGACTCCTAAAAGTCAAACTGGCAGACAAGAAACAACAATGAGAGCTAGAACAGAATGACATATTAACCTCAATAGTTCTTGATTTTTCTTGCCACGTGTAAATAGGAAAGGAAACAAACTGTGAGTAGTTCTTCACTAAACCTTGAATCCTGGCAGGCTCAGAGAATTCATACTTGTCATCAGGCTGCAAGAGCAAAAGGTAGAGTTTCAATGGCTGTTGAGACAAATTTTAGTTCATCAATGAGCAAGAAAGCAACAATGATACATACTCTTAGATGAAGGGTAATTTGTGTTCCCCGGGGGAGTTGCTTTTGAGGATCAGTTTCTTCCTTAATCACGTATGAGCTACTGTCTGCTACAGATTCCCAAACATACTGCTTATCTGACTTTGGACTATTTGTTGACACTGTTACCTACACCAAGTTCAATAACAAAAACATATTTCAATCAATCAGTATGTGAATCATAAAGTCAATAAAATATAATCTGCTATAGTGCTATATGTAAAACAAGACATGATAAGTCTAATTTGCAAAAAGTGAGAACATACCTTTTCAGCAACAAGAAATGTACTGTTAATTATCATCAAATATCTTTAGAACTACCTTCCTGTTTTGCCTGTAAGCCATTTGACCTGTCAACTCTTGTCCATTTTTAGTCACAAAAACCTGCCAATTAGATAAACATGTTAGAATAAAGTACCTGATATATTTTCTTGTATAAATCTCTAAAAGACAGATAGGTTTGCAATAGTCAAAGTACCTGCTGCTTGTTAGCCTGGGGAGCCTGCTGCTGATTTGAGTTATGGTTTGACTGCTGAATTAGATGCAACTGTTGTTGCAGCTGAGAGAATGCTTGTTGAGATGACTGAAAGCTCGCTTGTAGAGCTTGTGTCTGTTGAGATAGAACTTGAGCTAACTGTTGAGATTGTTGCTGACCACCAGGAGTAGGCTGATGTTGGTTTGCATTAGTATGTACACCTTGCCGTTGCAAGTTTGGAGTGATCAGCTGTGCTGCAGTAGAGGAGGCAGTCTGCTGAACCTGAGACTGGGAAGGAGGAACTTGTCCAGTCATACCAAACGATTGTTGACCTGGTAGTTGTTGACTGAAGGAAGGCTGACTAGTGGAACGTGCTAGTAGAACGACTCACTCTCCAAATGGCAACCCGTGCAGAACAAATATCCACATCGTGATGTTCATTATTCTCACATATATTTCTGCACCAAAAAGATCATATTCAGACATAATAGAGAAGCATATATAAGTTAACTACATATGTAGAGTGATCGTGACACTGCTGATATTATTACTATATGCAATTTGCTAAATAATTATTTGAACGACTTTGCATATTCTTTCAACAAGATGAACTCCAAAACTGCTCATCAGAGAATAACATTTTGTACATTTTTCATTTTTCTTCAAGTTAAACAACAAATTATTGAAAGCCTGTAGGAAACACATACAAATATCCATTTTTTCAAATACAAAAGGACAAGACTATTTTCATGTTGATAAAAACTTCCAACCAAATTCCATAAGACTATTTTCATTGTTAAGGTGTCAGTATGAATCTCTACTCTAGTTAAGGAAATATAGCTAACATAGATGTAAGACATGTGGCATATGATATCACGGGTCCAGGGTTGATACCCGCCCACAAGATATTACATCTGAGATCCAAAAACATAGAACAAAGGTAAACAAATCTCTACTTGAGAAATCCAAAAATATGAGATACTAGCTAAGTGTCACAATAATCCCTGGTCAAGATTTAGAAGAAAACTCTAGATAAAAGCACTATCACCTGCCACTGTCCATCATGGAACTGTAAAATAGGGTTGAATGAATACCTTTCTTTCACTCTCCTCTTGATAGTAACGTTCTTTTGGAATGTAAACTCCACTTTTCTCCTGCGCATCATAAACCTCTTCAAAAAAAAAGCCAATTATTTACAACTAAATATGCTATGTCAAAAGAAAAGCATATGAGTAATCAGACTGCAGAACAGGAAGCATACACTACCTGCTTTAAGCCGATCAATTTCTCCGTAAAGGTCCTTGATAAGAGTTGATTTCATCATCTTTTGATTTACCTGGAAATAATACGTAAAAGAAAAAAAAATAGTTAACTGAGATTGAAATAAATCAGAACAGGTTCTAGAACAATTGTCGAAAATATAGGATCCATTGCAAAATATAATGCGGGCATCAATGATAGCTAATAGTTATTTTTCACAATTCCTTGTACACCACACCATCATGTCAAACAAGACTTCATTTCTGAAGAATGAAGTGTGCACAAACTTCAAGTAACATAAACACTCACACAGATTTAACATTTTAACCATCTAATCTTGAGACATCTTCTAATTATAAATTATCATACAGATTAATGAGAATGAGAAAATACAATTAAAACATTAACGTTTTTGGTAAATTTAAGTACACGTTAGATCATGATATTGATTATGCACAAGCAAGTGCTGACAATGTATCCCCTTTTCGCTCCTCTATGGCAGCTACAAGCAGCCGTACTTGTTCAAGTGATATTTTGAAGGACGATTGGGCTTTGTTGAAACAAGCAATGGTAACAATGTTCCCGTCCAAGTACAAAAATACAAGATCAAAGATTTCAGAGCCCAAGACAATGGTTGGTTCAGGGATGCGAAGGAACTGATCTATTTTTGTGGAAAGTGAAGAAACATTTTGGTGTCATCTCAATGGAGGAAGAGAAAGACAAGGTTCTTTCAATTTTGATGCATCTTACCAACATGATCACACTCGATAAAATTATGTTTGACATTTTTTTCAAGCTAATACCAATTGTTCAGCACTTCAATAATTCAACAAAGCATATAGACAGGAACAAAATAAGAACCACCACATGATAATTTCATAAAATCGTTTCCTATTGTAGACATAAATGAAACTATGAACAACTGAGAAATAATTATCAGCTCCAACAATTAAAAACCCACCTCTCTTGATCAATCGTAGACCTAATCCTGGGTTGACCATCGGGGGAGTTTACTTCTTGCTTTACGAACCCGAATCTGTCCACTTGTCTCACAGGTGGAACTGATCCAGGTTCAAATTCATCCACCCTTTTCCTCTCCATTCTACTATCTCAATTGAACCCTTCCAGTCCAAAATCAGAGTGCTAACCAATCATTGCTGGTCTTAAACAAGGTGATCAAGCTCTGGAACACATAAAAACGTGAGTGTTAAGGTAAATTAAATCAGATTTCCACAGTAATACTAATAACATAACAGACGTATAGCAATAGACTGTTTGAAATATAGTGAAAATCCCCCACATTTTCAAAAGATTGCTCGCCACTCGAGTATTGTAGTATCCTTCAAGTAAATCACAAATTCAAACTAACAGGTGACAGTAAAAAGGCATGGCTGGCCCAAGCTTCTATAAGATCAGAATGACCTTTTGAATTGAACAAACAAGACCAGCATTTGAACAAAATAATTTTGTGAAAATCCAATACCTGTAATAGAATATGCTCTCAATGAGTCTATAAAAGACAAAGTGTCAGCACCGTTCCTGAGAGAATTACTATGATCTCAGTGCATCAGTAAACACCCAATCTAGATATAGAAACCATTATATATTGTCTTCAAGATTTGGTCGACCTTCAATTATCTGAAACATTGAGTTGTCATCTCAGTACAGATTGGGTATAAGCCCAAACTAAGACAACAAGAATAGGAGAGTGGATTGAGAGCAAGCACCGGAGATCGAATTGTACAATGTAATTTGACTTATATGGTGAAGATGTAAATGAAAACCCCTAAGAAAAAGTGATGATTCATTCATATGAAGCCAAACAACCATAGTACAAACACAAACAACAAGAATTCAACAGTGGCATGTAAACAAGAAGAAAAACAAACCACAATTAATGATGAAAAGAAAAAGAACAACACTTTGATAAAACAAAAAACAACCCAATTAAGGAATACAGAGCCAACTCAACCAAACAGACCGGTTGAGAAACTATTAACAAAAATAAAACTAAACCCACGAATTAGTTTCGACAGAAAAACAAACCCATTTCTTGCTGTGATCATTTGGTTGATTTTGTGATTGATTAGAAAGATACCCAATGGTTGATAATGAGCATGATGAGTGAAAGAGAAACTGAGATTTGGAAGAATGGGCCAACCTGGGGTTCCGAGTTCCAACGCAATTAGTACTAGTTGAAGGGGGTGAGATGCTTAGATGCTTCTTCTACTTGTGATTTGGACAGAGAGAGAAAGAAATCGACTGGAAAGAAGAAACTGACAATGGAGTTCCAATTTCATGTTCTTCTTCAGTTCGGTTCTCTCAAGATCTAAAGAAGAAGAAGGAGATCTTACCTTCTCAAACTTTCTTCTTTTTCTTCTTCTTCTTCTTCTTCTATCGTCCTCTCCTTCTTTCGTCCTTCTTCTTCTCTACTTCGAGAATCAGTGATTGTGAAGAGGAGGTGTGGAGAGAGTGAGAATCTATTTTTCCCCAATTTTTTTTGCCAAAGCGCGAAACTGCTCCCTCCAAAAGCGCGAAAATATTTTCGCCAAAGCGCGAAAATGTAAATCTGATAGCTACGGTTTTAAACCGTTGGCAATTTTAGCCACGGTTATAAATTGTTGGCAGTTATAGCCACGGTTTAAAACCTGGCAACCCTTTTGGTGTAATTTTTTTAGCCACGGTTATAAACCGTTGGCCGTTATGACCATGGTTTTTAGCCGTGGCTAATAAACCAACGGCTTAGAGCCGTGGCCACCTCCCCGTAGCTAAACAGGCCTTTTGGTGTAGTGTCGAGGATCAGATTCGGACGGGCAATTACAACAGCTCTTTGCTTTCAACTAGGAAGCAAATTCCAGAATATATGTCACACATGGAGACTTCAATCTATAGAATACTCTCAAAACGTGAACTACCTCTTGTTTATCTAGGAACACAAGGTTAACAGTGAAAATCTCCTCCACAGCACGACTCCTAATTAGAAAAGGATCTCCATGAAGATCTTCTTCCCTAAACTACGCCATCGATGGCCTGGTCGAACTAGGACTCCAACACTATAAATAAGACATGAGGTTGATAAGCTAAGGTACTCTAAAAATTCCTTGTTTACAACAATACACCTTCCTCAGATCCCTAACTGACTTTAGCATCGGAGTACCATCGGCCACCACAGCGTTGGTCTGTGGCTCACGTGCGTTCCTTGTGCAGGTCAACAAGTTTGCAGGTCAAGGTCAAACTAGGGAGCGAAAAATGATTGCATCAGTTTGGTGTCGTCCGTGGGGACGACTAAATTCCTAACCTTTCACTAGCATCATCTCTCTTCGTGATACAAAGATATGGTAACTACCAGTTCACGCAACAATGGAAAACAAGGGGACACGTCAAATGCTCAGACTTACACTATACCACCGCTCTCAGCGGTGTCAATGGCACACAAGCAACAGACTCACGCCCACGCGCTAGCCACAACAACGACGGACCAAAGGAAAGATTTGTTGTCGTCTCAAATATAGCAAATCGCCAAAGCAGTGGGAGGCTTTTATACAACATAACCCTCCACTCGCTAATGGAGATCAGGAGCAGCATAGGCCTCCATATCTGGAAGACAACAGAGAGCAAACACAAGAGAGTCAAGCCCATACTAGTTCCCATTGGACTATAGGAGGCGACGCAGCTAACGCGGAACCGACTCTCAGGGCAGAGAGGTTCGTCCCTCAGAACCCCCTCCGCAGAGGGGCGCATGATCCAGACGTGTTGTACCGTCTATCTCTTCCATAGTTCATAGACCGTATCATGAACAAGGCTATCTCAAAGAAGTTCATGTCTCCAAAGCTCGACTTCTACAATGGGACCACTAACCCATTCGACCACCTACGCCATTACTAGCATGTAATGGCCCTCAAATAGGGATCCGAGTTGGTGATGTGCAAAGCTTTCCCTACCAGCCTGAAGAAGTCAGCGCTAACATGGTTCCACAGCCTCCCGCCAAAGTCGATCGCCTCATTCAAGACACTGGCGAATGAGTTCTTGATGCGTGGATTACACGGAGATTAACAAAGCATGTCCAAAAGATAGATTTCCACTTTCGCGTATAGATCAGATAGTGGATGCTACCCTTACATGGACTCTTCAACTTCATGGATGCGTATTCTGGCTACAACCGAATACAAATGCATCCACCAGACCAGGAGAAAAAAATTTCATAATAGAAAGAGGTACGTATTGCTACCGAGTGATGTCGTTCGAATTAAAGAATGCGGGAGCAACATACCAATGCCTGGTCAACAAAATGTTTAGGGATCAGATTGGCAAGAACATGGAGGTATTCATTGATGACATACTTGTAAAAAGCCTATACAAAGAGGAACACATCAAGGACCAACATCAAGCCTTCTCCCACCTCTGCAAGTAAGAAATGGAGCTCAATCTAGAAAAATGTACATTCGGAGTAGAATCAGGAAAGTTCCTCGAGTACATGGTCAACCAAAGAGGAATCGAAGCTTATCCGAAATAGATACAAGTGCTTAACGGAGCCTCAACGGTAGGGCAGCAGCCTTGAACAGATTCATTTCCAATCATCAAACAAATGTTTACCTTTTTTCAAAATTTTGAAAGGGAACAAACATCCAAATGGAATGAGGAATGCGAGCAAGCTTTCCAAAACTTGAAGACATACATGGGTAGTCTAAAACTACTATAAAAACGAAAGCCGGTCGAGATGTTATACTTGTATCTGTCAATGTTGGAGCACCAAGTCAGTTCCGTTTTGTTATGCGTGGAGAATGGAATACAAAAGCAAATCTACTCGTCAGCAAGACATTTGCAGACGCAAAAGCCAACTATCTAGCCTTGGAGAAATTAGCGTTGGCACTAGTCGTATCTTTCAGAAAGTTGCGCCCCTACTTCCAATCCCATTCCATCACCGTGATGACCGAACTTCCATTTCAGTCAATACACACAAACCGACATCAACTATGCTCCTAAGACCGCAATAAAAGCTCAAGCATTGGCAAACTTCATCGTCGAATTCACAGGCGTTGGTAGCAAACATCAGCAGGACAATGATAAGAAGCAAGAAATCACTGAGCCCAACACTCAAGAATGGATCTTGCGTTGTGACGGAGCATCCAACAAGAAGGGAAGCAGAGTTGGAATAACTTTGCACAACTCAAAGGGGTGACTTTGGAAAAGGCAATCAAATTCAGCTTTAATGCCTCCAACAACGAAGCTGAGTATGATGCACTAATAGCCAGACTACAACTGGCTAAACACCTCGAAATAAAAGAAGTTTGTGTTTTTACTGACTCCAAATTGGTGGTCAATCAATTGAACAGCGAATTCCAAGTGAAGGACGCACGAATAAAAGCATACCATCAAAAGGAAAACGACCTGATTGAAAGCTTTAATACAATCACCATTCAATGATGTACAAGAGATGACAATCACAAAGTAGACAACTTGGAGAAAGAAGCATCACGTACAAAAGTGGTCGACAATCCCCTCATCACAGTACAAGAAAACTCAATCTTAGAAAACAATGTACATGAAGTATGTACAACAGATCAGGAAAAAAATGGATAACTCAAATTCTGGCTTACATACAAAATGGAACTCTACCAACAAACAAACTAAGGCTCGTAAGCTGCGGAATAGAGCAGCACGATATACACTGATAAGTGACAAATTGTATAAGAGATACGCCACAGGTCCATTTTGTATGCAAACAAGTCATTTCGGCATATCCGGGAGGCAGCACACTAGCTCATAAAGCTCTAACATTGGGCTACAATTGGCCAACAATGCAAAAGGATGCAAACAAACTCATTTGATTATGTGATAAATGCCAACGATTTGCTCCATACACGCACATGCCGGCGTAGAACATAATCCCGATAAGCAGTTTGTGGCCATTCACACAATGGGGAATGGATATTGTAGTTCCGCTTCCAATCTCTGACAAAAAGAAGTTTCCCCTTCTAGCAATCGACTACTTCACCAAGTGGGTAGAAGTAATACCAGTGTTCTAAAAAAAGGTCTAGGCGGCTCGAAACCACCCAGGCGGGCTCATAGGCGTGTTTTTAATTATTAATTTTTTTTATATATTTTCAATTAGGAAGAAAATATAAATTAAGACTCTATTTTTCTTATACATTTTGCATATGTATCTTGCCATTGAATTGGAAGTAATTTATATGCTATTATGCTTAACTTTTATAAATTATAAATTATAATAAATAAATAAATAACCGCCTAGGCACCCACTTAGGCTCCGCCTAATCCTCTGGGCGCTAGTCCCCTGCTCGCCATCCGCTTAGAAGGCAATGCTACCAATCAAGATTGGAATGCCAACCTTCAAAACTGAAGAGTTTTGAATAGAGGACAACAATGAAGCACTGCGGGTAGGACTAGATCATCTCAAAGAAAAACGGGACAAAACTTCAATCAAAGTGATGGCCTATCAATAGAAAATGGCCAGCTACTACAGTAAGAAAAGTCAAAACTCGCACATTCAAAATAAGTGATTAGTACTCAGAAAGATCCAACTGAATACAAAAGAACCAGGTGTTGGGAAATTAAACCCAAATAGGTAAGGGCGATACAAGGTGGTGAAAATCAATAGACCAGAAAGATACTGGTTAGAAAATTTAGAAGGAGAACAACTCAAGAGGCCATGAAATCTAGAGCACTTGAAAAGGTATTATCAGTAAATTATCACATTCCAATAAACTTCCATCTCTCACTTCAGTAATCTTAGCTAGTTAAGACAACTAAGTCAGACTAGACATATAAATCTTCCTGTCCGATCACCATATTGGAGAATGAAGTGTATAAGCTAGTCAGGACATCCGAGTCAGACTAGATAACTATTTATAAGTCTTCTGGTCCGATTACCATGTTGGACAATAGGACATCCGAGTTAGACTAGAAAACTATTTATAAATTTTTTGGTTTGATCATCATCAGACAACGAAATGTATTAAGTTAGATAGGACATCCGAGTCAGACTAGAAAACTATTTATAAATCTTCTGGTCCGTTCACCGTGTCGGACAATGATGTAGATTAAGCTAGTCAGGACATCCGAGTCAAACTAGAAAACTATTTATAAATCTTCTGGTTCGATCACCATGTTGGACAATGAAATGTATTAAGCTAGTAAGGACATCCGAGTTAGACTAGAAAACTATTTATAAATCTTCTGGTCCGAATACCATGTCGGACAACAAAGTGTATTAAACTAGTCAGGACATCCAAGTCAGTCAAGACAACTATTTACAAATCTTCTTGTCCATCACCATGTCGGATGAATGAAGTGTAATCAACTAATCAGGACAACAAAGTCGGATTAGATGTAGAAATCTTCTTGTCTGATCACCAATTCGGACAAAGAAGTGTATTAAGCTAGTCAGGACATCCGATTCAGACTAGAAAACTATTATAAATCTTCTTGTCCGATCACCATGTTGGACAATGAAGTGTATCAAGCCAGTAAGGATAACTAAGTTAGACAGCTATTCAGAATTCTTCTTGTCTGATCACCATATCGGACAACGAGGTATATTAACGCGGGACAAGACAGCTAAATAGAAATCTTCTTGTCCGATCACCAAGTCATAAACGAAGTGTATTCAACTAGTCAGGACCACAAAGTTAGACTAGATATTCTTCTTCTACAGCTCGATAACTAAGTTGAAAGGCGATGAATATTCCGCCAGGCAAGACTATCAAGTCCGCCCTTGCAAAATTTTCTAAGTCTAAACTACCAAGTTAGACATGTACATCTATGAAACCCAGACATCAAAATCAGGTTATATTTATTATATTCTCTAAGTCTAAACTACCGAGTTAGACTATAATATCTATGAAGCCTGGACATCAAAGTTACGCTACGTCTACTACATCTTTTAAGTCTAAACTACCAAGTTAAGTCTAGAGTATCTATGAGAACAGACGTCCAAGTCGGACAACGCTTATTACGAGTAAGGAAGACAAAACAATAAGAAACATACAAATACAGAAAATAGAATCTTCATTGATAATTCAGCCAATTACATCGAGGGAAGAGATTACAGGAGGAACGGTATGGGGAGAAGAAGCCTTATCAACATCAGTAGGATCAGCCGGAGGAGACAAAGCTTTGTCTTCGTTAGTAGGATCATGTGGATGATAAGAAGTTTTGTCTTCATTGGTAGGATCAATCGGAGGAGAAGTAGCTTTATCTTCATCAACAGGGTCATTCGGAGGAGTTGGACTAGGATCTTCATCATCCTTAGAAGGAGTGAAAACATCCTCAAAGACGGTGTCCACTATAGCGCAATACTTAAAATGTCCCAACCCTCTTCCGTTCAATATAGTCAATGATTTCAATTCGACCAGCAACAATCTTAGTAAACTCTACTGCATCTACAGTGGACTTAGCTTGCTCTGCAAGTATAGACATTTCTTGCTTGGTCTGAACGAGCTCTTCTTCAACTCTAGAAAGCTTCTGAAATGCTTGCTCCTTACCGCTTCTTTCCTCAACAAATTGCTCCTTAATAGAAGCGAGCTCCGCAACAAGTTCCACCTATTCCTCAGCGGTCTCACGGAGAGTAGTTGGCGAATCAACAACACTTAATGACTAATCAAGAGCTGCCTTCTCTGTGGACAATTCATTCTCAGTGGCATGTTATCGCTCAAGCAGGCAATTCATCTCCTTCGCAAAAGCCACCTCAGAAGCATAATGATCCTTGACAACCTCAACTTCTTTCAGACCAGTCCGAGAAGCGTTAATCACCTTTTTTGAATCAGCGCACGCCTCATTTATCTTATCCCCTTGAGCCAGAGCATCAGAAAGTTGCAACAATTGCTCCGCGTGCTTCTTCTCCAAGGCATACACATAATCATGAGCAACCTGATAATCGGACCCCATAATCCCAGCATAAGTGAGATGGGACATCCTCTGCTCGGACCAATAAGAAAGTACAAAAAAGAGTTGAACTCTTTACCTCTATTATTTGTTTTACACCTTTGTCAAGGTGTTCTCCAGCAAAACGAACAGGCATCAGGACTTTATACATCAACCATTTATGTCATGAGTTGTTGTGGTTACGTACACTCTCACACGTCAACCTCCGAGTACCAACTGAACCCAACATCCGTATTGATATGGATTGCCCCAGGAGCAGGCTCCTTCAACTAACTTGTGGATGGAACACAGAGGGGACTGAAATGACTAGAGCTCCACCCTTTGTCACCTGTTTGACAACCGAAACACTGGTGATAACAACACACCACTACAACAAATATGGGTTTAGAGGACTTAAAGTTACGACTTGTTTAATATGCACGTCGCTTAATTTATTTTAATGACATACATAAAGCTCACGTTGCAAACCAAGTCATTATGATAAATTTGGAAAAATCATGACTTGATTTTAAAACACGTCTTCTAAACAAGTCATGAGAAGGTCCATTGTTGCCCATTTTTATTTCACCCAGATTTAACTAACATGGGGTATTCAATTATGGATTTTAATAGACTGTGAAAATTTTTAAATCTCATGGATTTTAAAATATTTCAAAGGAGTTTACAGAATCCACTGAACTTTGATATATTTTAAGTGACTGGATTTTGTGGATTTTACAGAATCCACTGGATTTTGTGGATTTTACAGAATCCACTGGATTTTGATGGATTTTTATTATTGGATTTTCTGAACTTTATAAAGGATTGTTATTGATTTCTATAAATTCTTATGAATATGCTATTAATCATAGGAAGTTATGAAATAACGTCACCTACATTGTTATCCATATCAACACAAATCATAAAACATCCCTCAAATATCAATAAAACAATCGTTTGTATGCTACGTGAATTTTATTTCAAATTAAAAAAATTCAAATACATTGAACATGGTCCAAAAGTAATACAAATAACTATTTTTCTTTTGAAAAAAAGAAATAATACAAATAATTTCTTTTGAGGATTCTCACTTAATACTTTTTTTGGAACACCTTAAACTTGTATGTGCAAGCAAAAACAAAATACAGATGTGTATATAAATAACAGTTGTTGATATTTTTTTTTTGGCTGTAAAGCAAAATGTAGCAATGGAATAACATCAAATTCTGCTTCATAAGTATATACAACAAGAAAAATGTAATCAAAACTTCTACAAATGAATTTTGTAAATGATTACCATGCAGGAAACTTGGAGAAATTCAAAGCTTATTTTAGCAAACCAAATGTTCATTGGATACAGATAATCTTACCAAAATGTTCATTGGATACAGATAATCTTACCAAATGTTCAGAAAGAGAGAAAAAAAAAAAGATGAAGAGAGGACAAGAAAAAGAAAAAATAAGAGAAAAATAATGAGAAGAAGAAGAATAATAATAATAAAAAATAAGAACAAGAACAAAATAAAAGAGGAAGTGCGGGTGGTGGTGCAGCCAGCGGTGGTAGGGCATGGTGGTGTGGACGAAAGTTGTGGGGCGAGGTGGTGCTGCTCTTGTGAAGAGAGAAGAGAAAGGAAAGTGGTGGTGTCTTTGAGTAGATTACAAAAAATTGGGATGGTGGCGTTCTTTAGCGAAAATGGTGGTGTTATTTAACAATAGCAAATATAAATCCGTTGAGATATGAGGGGGGGGGGGGAGAGGTTGGATTTGGAATAACTCTTGTTATATATATTTTTCACTCACAAATCCTTCAAAATCCACAACTTTAACAAATTCATTAAAATCCACTACTTTTTGAATACCCCCTAATTTTGGTGGACTCTTGAAAATCATGAATTGAATACCCCTGATTTTAATGGATTATAAAACAATCATTTAAAATTTGTATTTGAATACCCCTAGATTTACCTGTATTGTTTTAAATCCTTAATTGAATACCCCGATATTTTAATGGATTTTAAAATCTTCTACAGTCTATTAAAATCCATAATTGAATACCCCTGTAACTAAAAAGACAAACAACCCGCAAAAAAAAAGTCCTCGCTCCACTTCGTGCAGAAGTCAGCTCATGGAGCCCTTCTTCTCAGCTCCATGACTACCATGTCCCCAACCTAAGCCCTAAATCTACTCATATTCTAAGGAAGAAAAAAGTGGAAAGGCAAGAAAGACGAGAACAAGATAGAATAAGTTGTGGTTGTTGCGGTCAGTTTTGCTGCTAGAGGAGAACGAGATAGGAGAAGTCATGGTGGTGACTGCGATCAGTTCTGTAGCAATTAAGTGTTGTGATTCGTTCTCTTGCGTGTCTGTGATCAACTCTGTGAGTCTTGTTTCTTCAGTTTTGTTCTTCCTCCTCTTTCTTTTGACCTTTTGGTTTTGTGCATAAATTGGTTCGAAATTTCTAGGTATTTCATTATTGGTGATTGGAGACTTCACTGTAGTGAATAATTGATTTTAGAACGAACTAGATATTGAATTTATGGTGGGATGTTGTGAGCGTGATGGTTTGATTTGTTTGTCATTTCTACTTCTTCTTATTTGGTAATTTGATGAGAAGTTATTAGTTGTGATTTTTAATCTCTGGCACTATATTCTGGAAGTTAACACTCTTTTCGCACATTATTATTGATGATACATCAAAAAAGACTGTCATTATGACCATACACGTGGCAAATATCATCCAACACGATGAGAAAATATTTCAAGATCTGGTCAACTTACAAAGCCTAGAAAGGGAAAAAAGGAGTCGTAGAGGGAGTTACACCCCAGGATGTATATTCATAAAGGAGGAGTCTGTTACAAAGAATGTTTCCTCTCATTGCGCCTCACATGCTTAAGTCACGCAGAAAAGTGATGACAACCATTATATAAGGTAAAGAGAACATTCGACAAATGTACGCAATTTTAACTGACTTACGTCCAAATTTATCTCCACCTGCAACCGAGTTACTAACTTAAGCATCAGAGTGCCCTCGACCACCAAAAAGTGGTCTATTGCAATCTAACAGTTGTTTTGCAGGTCAGACTTATAGGAGACCAGATTTTGGAAGCATTAGTTTGGCGCTGTCCGTGGGGAACGACAATTTCCTTTCAAAAAGAAAGTTTGCAGTATGAAACTTCCTCAGTTTTGATCAGCAATTAAATTTTTTTTTAAAACAGATGAAACATTTTACAGACCCTTAACATTCAAAGCAATCCCTCCACTGGTGAAACCGTATTACCTACAACGCATGCTTCAAACCCAACGACGACTCTCGAGCCAACCATGCCCGACAAAAGAGAGACACAACATATGGTAGCCCAGCCATCTCAAACATCTAGCAGCACTGCCACGGATCCTCCCATGGATCAACTCACGACCCTGATGAATCTTCTGATCAAAACAATGGACAAACATACCCAAAAGCGTGCTCAATTCGCCAACCATGTCCAAGCACCGCCTTAACAAAACTCTACCAAGCGCGTCCCTGAGAGTAATGAAGTTCTTGCAGAACTTCAGCAAGTAAATCTCTAAAGCAGCACACCGCCGAAAGATGGCACCCTCAAAGTGATGGAACCTTTGCTCAATTCCCATTTAGGATCGGGGTCACAGTCTTAACGTACTGTATGAATTGGCCAGACCACCATTCTCTAACGCGCTCATGGTGACTCCTATGCTAAAAAAGTTCACTCAACCAAAGTTTGAGGCGCACGATGGCACCACTGATCCGACAGACTATCTGCGACACTTCCACCACATGATGGCATTGAAAGATAGCACATAATCCATCTTATGCCAAACATTTCCAATGAGTCTCACCTCCACAGCAATGAGTTGGCTCAACAAGCTTCCACCAAGGTCGATAGACTCCTTTCAAGCGCTAGCTATTGCCTTCATCATGAGGTTCATCGGTAGTCAACGGATGAGAATGGCCCCACACTACTTGCTTCACATCAAGCAAAAGCCCAAAGAAACTATAAGGGAATACGTCACTAGTTTTACTAACGAGTTGACCATGATTGACGGCTACAACGATGACACTGCCATAGACACCTTCACTTTGGAACTAAAAAAGGGACCACTTTTTATTCTTTGAACCTATACCCTCTGAAGAACATGGTCACCCTATTAAAGACCGCCCAAAAATACATCACTCTCAAGGAGATAGTGGCCCGCTGGGAAGAATAACGAATCTGAGAGGGAAGGTCACTCAAAAAGGCGAGATATGAGAGAAGAAATAAGGAGAGCCAACAGACCCCGGGAGGAGAACTTTCAGTCAAAGAGGCATCGACCAAAGGGAAATCCGAATTCAACCAGCAGGAGCCCAAAAAATTGCAATCCGCAACTCCCAAGCATGAACGGATGACAAGTGTTGTGAAGAAGACATATAAACCATACATGGCCTTGAAAATGAGTCTAGCGAGCATACTGAAGTCCATGGAGAAATGGGAAGACATCAACAGGCCGCTCAAAATGAGAGGAGAACCAGATGGGTGAGTTAAGAGCTAGTATTGCTCTTTCTACAAGGATCACTGGCACGACACCGAAGACTGCTACAATTCGAAAGATGAAATTGAGCACTGGATTCAAAGACGACGACTCTAGGAATTCATCGAGCTGTCAGATAAGCAGCCCAAAGGGAAAAGGAAGGTGGACGCCGCTGCGGGATCAAAAGAGCAGCCCAGAAACATATACGGCCTGTACTGCATAGCTAGAGGAATAAACAATTTGGCCGATCAAAGTAGCCACCAATGATACCACCCACTCGAGCTGATCTATAACAAATTAGGAGCACCACCATCATCGAGCGAGACCAGAAGAGCCACTACAACAACTCACAACGGGAAACACATAGAAATTCGCACTTCAGGCGGAGATCAATTAACTGACTGAGTTTGAAAGCCTCACTGACGAATGCAAGCTTGATCCACATTATCCCTGACAAGCCCAACAACTCCTCCTCCATTACTGACAACAGAACTGACACAAACAAACTTGATATAAAAGTTCATGGAAGCCTTAGCAGCTGGTGCTGATGTGAGCATGATTGGACAGTTTGGTGTTGGATTCTACTCCGCTAGCCGGAATCACCTATCAAGAGCACACACCCAAGGATTTGATCAAGAAACATTCCAAGTTTATTAGCTACCTCACGACAACAATATACGTAATTAAAGGCTATCAAAACTATAGGAGAATCATGAAGGAAGAAGTTGCAACGAACGAGTTAAGCATGGACATAGTCCACTCAAGGCAAAACAACACCAAAGCAACTCCAGGGCGATACAAAACCAAATTCGATCTAAAATCAGACACGAATACCCCTCAAACAACAAGGGCGCACATGAATCAACCCCCTATCATCATAAGAAACGACATCAATCGAGCAGTAGTCAGAGAGGCGCAATGCGTATTCACAAGCAGACCCTGTAGCATAACATAGCTTTATGAAAAGAGAATGATCACTACGACTATAGATTGTTAAGCACCCGAAATGGGATTATCAATAAAACTCCGAGTTCAAACCATATGTCTTACGTCCAAGCAGTAAAATTAAGGCATCGAAGCCAGACAATGCTAAGCAATTAGCATGTCAGCCATGAACAAAAGGTCGGGACATATAAGTCCGACACAAACAAAAAACTTCTGGTCTTATCAACCACGCAGCAAAAGTTGGGACAAACAAGTCAACTTACTCATGAAAACTTCAGACTGACCAATGCGTCAAACAACGAAGTAAAAGTTGGGACAACAAGTCAACTTACTCGTAAAAACTTTGGATCGACCAATGCGTCGGACAACGGAGTAAAAGTTCGGAATAGACAAATCAACTTACTCGTAAAAACTTCGGACCGACCAATGTGTCAGACAATGAAGTAAAAGTTGGGACAAACAACTCAACTTACTTGTAAAAACTTAGGAACGACAATGCGTCGGACAATGAAGTAAAAGTTGGGACAAACAACTCAACTTACTTGTAAAAACTTCGGATCGACCAATGCGTCGAACAACGAAGTAAAAGTTGGGACAAACAAGTCAACTTACTCGTAAAACCTTCTGACCGACTAATATGTCGGACCACGAAGTAAAAATCTTGACGTGTAAGTCAAGGCGTATCAGTAAAAGAACCTTCTGGCCGACTAATATGTCGGACCACAAAGTAAAAGTTTGGATGTGTAAGTCAAGATGTATTAGTAAAAAAAAAATCTAGCCGACTAATATATTGGACCACGAAGTAAAAGTTTGGACGTGTAAGTCAAGACATATTCGAAAGAACCCTTCTAGCCTACTAGTATGTCTGACCACAAAGTAAAGATCTAGACAAATAATCAAGATATATTCACAAAGCCTTTTGGCCTGACCAACGCGTTGGACCACATAGTACATCCACAAAAGCCTTGACACACAAGTGAAGACCTACTTAGAAAACCTTCTGGAGTGGCCAACACATCCGACAACGAAGTAGACATGCAAACAAAATCTGAACGAGTAAATCAATACTAGTAAAGCTTCATGGCTTGATCAACAAGGCCGAAGAAATTTTGATGGTCAACAAACGAGCGCAAAAACAGAAATAGAAACAAGCCTAAATTACTAGAGTACAGAAACTACAAGTGATGAGGTGAACGCACACTTATCATGTACGATGAGTTAATGTGATTGATCCTAGAAAAATTATGACTACAAATGAATATTGTAAATCAGAAAGCAGTAAAAGTAATAAAAGACAACGCAAGAATGTCAAAAGGGAAAAGTTGTTCATTCATAAAGCTATTATGATACTTCTTGAAAAGAAGCTAGAATAGTTGGAGAAGAAACAGTAGAGGTGATCAAAATCACGAGTGGAAACATTTGATGGAAGAGGGGCAACAACGTTAGCAGCAAAAAGAGATGAAGCTCGTTTTTCGACAACAAACATAGATGATGAACCAATATCGGAAGGAGAAGGAAACGATGGTTTTTCGTCCACTGGATCACTTGGTGGATCCGAGATACCTCCCTCGCCATCGTCATCCTCAAAAACTTGGTCGACTAAACCATGATAGTTGGACAAATCCAGGCCATCTCCCTCAATGTAGTCAAAAAGTTTGACTCGAACGTCAACAGCTCTTTTCCAATCCTCCGCTTCCGCAATCTTCAACTTGTTTTTTGTTGCAACAAGCTCATTCTTTGTCGAAATAAGCGGTCCATCAATGGTGGTCAACGCTGTGAAAATATTTGACTTAACTTCATCAAGCTCAGTTGTTAACTGTTCCACCTGTTCCTCAGCAATCTTATGGCTGACATATTGCTCAATAACATAACGCAAGGCCTCATCATGACCAGCCTTCTCAACAGATAGCTCCCTCTCCACCTCGTCCAGCCGAGCACGGTTTCCGTTCAACTTAGCCATCGAGGACTCAATCTCAATAGCAGATCTATCTCGCGCAGCCCCAACTGCCTTTTCATGCTCAGCGTACTGTGCTTTCAACACGTTCAACTAATGAAGAATCTTCCTCTAAAAAACAACCACCTAGCCAAGAACAACCTGATAGTCTGACCCCATCACCACAACATAAGTGAGGTGATTCATCCCATTCATTATTTGCTTGAGGTCGTGATCGAGATGAATGCTAGGCTCCCATACAGGCAACAGAGCCCTCTCCACCGTCCACCTATGCCACTATTTGATTAAACTGCATGCACTATCATACATGTCAATCTCAATAAATCAGCTAAACTTCCCATCCGACTTAATACGGATTTCTTCCGGGTTGGGTTCTTTTAGACTAATCCGTGGATAAAGAACTCGGGGATCGGGAAGAATAGAGGACCCACCCCCAACGGTCGGAAGAACGCTTGGAATAACAGTAACAACAGAAAAACAACTCTTGCCTTTTCACTGCGAAGTGGTCATGGCAGGAGTGGAACAAGCTGCAGTAGCAGCAACAACAAAAGAAGTCAGACAGGCAGGAGAAGGAATAGAGAACTCCGCCGAGTCATCAACACGACTCGGAGAAGGAAGAAGAAGAGCCTTAGAACTTTGACCATGATCAGTGACCTCCTATTTGCATCGAGGATTAAATACGAAGTTGGCTAGGGTCTTTGTTGTATTTGGATCCTTAGACTGCTCCACAACAAGCTGAAGCATCTTGTTGTCAATAACTCGAGGGTCATCATCATACCACTCAACGATGTCAAGCACACCATAAGCCGAAAGGAGCTTATTCTCATTATCATCCAACGGACGGGTTATTTCCTTCTTACTCCATCACCAGATTTATCTCCTCGACTTCCTCAAGAGAAAGGTCATCCTCTTTCTTACGTTCCTTATCAGAAGAATCGGACGATGAGCAATTCAGGTAGTACCACAAGTGGAACCAAAAAGTCGTTTCCTCTTAAGAACATGGCCAAGCCTTATCGCCAATTGCTTTGACGAACTGGCAGCCCTCGGAAGATTCATCTTTCTAGTGGTCGGGCCAGAAACACCAATGCTAACAGAAGTATCGAGATTCGTAACATCCCTGTCAGAGCTCACTTTCCCATCAATGATAAAACCACTAACTCTAAAAGAAGTAGCACAAACAACGATCTCAGTCGCTCGAAATTTAGTAAGCAAAGCCCGTTCTGCCCGTTCATAGTGTACAAGCCACTACGCGCCACAACATCCTCAGCAAAGAACGACTCCACAACAACCACACGAATCTTCAAGAAATGGTCACTGATCATCTGTTTTTTCACAGACAATTGCAGATCCTTCCGTTTGTTGGGAACTCGGAACGACAATATAATTTGACGACCTTTCAAGTTGAAATGGTTGGAGTTGACAGAAGCATAAAACAAAAACCTTGACCAATTCCCAATGTCATCGTTAAGTTTTCCAAAATAGACAGGAGAACGAAGAAAGCAAATATTCTTGGTCACCAAAAGACCAACCACTGAATGCAGAATCATAATAGTCAAGGGAATGTCAGTAAGAATGACTATCGCATAAGTAGAAACCATCACCGTTCAGCTGTTGGGACCCATTTGAGCAGGAGGAATACCCAAAAAATCTAAATAGTCCCAAAATTCTCTAGGACTGGAAATGGAAGGCTAGACTAGAACATAAACGGGTAAAGTGCAATATAACCAGTCCATGGATGATAAGGGCTATCGTTCTAGGCAGAACTATCTTATGGTCGATGGCAAAAAATAGTCGGAACGAATACTATCTGACGTTGCTTGCGAAGCCTTTTTTGGCGAAAAAATGCTTCACAAATACTAAGCGCCTCGCCATCTAGTATATTGCCGATAGACATTAAAAAGGAATGAAGGAGCAAAAAAGGATGAAGAAGAAAAGAGAAGAATAAAACCTAGTTTCAAAGATAGTGTAAAGAGAAAAACAAAGCTATCACGCCCCCTTTTATAGAGTCGAGCGACAAAGAGACTGCTCATAGGACGACGTTCGAGATATGATGGCTACACAAAATCCCAAAATGCGCGCGAAAACTAACGGATGAACGAGATATCAGAATACCAACCTCACCAAAAGCTGCTAACAACATTAAATGCAATGGATTGATGAAATCAAAAGTCCAACCGTTGTTGAGTTAGTAACCACGTCAGCATACCCACTAATTAAGGGGGGAGTAGCTGATGATACATCAAATAAGATTGTCATAACGACCATACATGTGGCGTAGATCTTCCATCATGAGGAGCAAATATTTCAAGACCAGTTTAACTCACAAAGCCCAGAAAGGGGGATCCATTTATAAAAGCCCAAACAGAGCCCATCAGAATAAATCATAGTTAGAGGCCCAAATCCAGGCCTAGTAGAGTTTTCCCTTAAAGAAGTGGGATGTTACAAGAAAAAAAAGAGTCGTGGAGGGAGCTACACCCCCAAGTATGTATCTTCATAAAGAAGAAGAATGTTACAAAGAACGTATCCCCTTGTTGTGTCTCACATGCTTAAGTCATGCAGAGAAATGATAACGACCATTATATAAGGTAAAGAGAACATTCGACAAAGGTATGCAATTTAACTGAATTTTATCAAAATTTATCTCCACCTCCAACTGAGTTACTGACTTAAGCATCGGAGTGCTTTCGACACCAAAAAAGTGGTATTTGGCAATCTAACAATTATTTTGCATGTCAGACTCACAGAAGATCAGATTTTGGACGCATCGATTATAATACCATTCATGACAATAACTCAAGATAATCAATAATTGCTTCTACTAGTGCAGCTCAAAAGCTGTTTTGGATATGATACATTCTTTGCAACTGATTTTCGAAGATTTGGATATGGAGGCATTTTTATTGGGAATTTGAGGAAACCCAGTGAAGAACAGATACCCAAATTGGAGAAAAAGTTATCTGAAGCAGCAGGCAGGGAAGTTGTGTTATGGTTCATGGAGAAAAAAGCAAATGACATTACTCAATAGGTACTTGCTTCTTTTACCTTTTACCTTTTACCATTGAAGTAGAGATGTTATTACTGACTTTGACGTGGAAGATTATCTTATAGAATAATTACTCTTCTGAATATATTTATCAATATTCTATAATTTAAATGACTTATTGTTGTACTCATGTTTAGCACTCACTTTCATATGCCTACATATATGCGATGTCGAGTTAAAAATCATCGTTACACAAAATCAGTTGAATCATATGCTTTTCGACATTCCTAACCACGTCAAAAAAATACTATCAGTTGAAGTACTACGTGTTTTGAAATTTAAACTGTTAACATCTTATATAGCTAGAAATGTCAGAACGTCCAATTTTTGTGACATTAGGCTTGATGGCTGGGAGCTTGACTTGAGGAACGATCTCGTAAGCTTGTTGAAATTGTCATAGTCTTTATGCTTATTGTGTTCATCTATCTACTGGTGATTATTGGGACCAGTGTTAGTGAATCGTGAATCGTATAGTAAATCGAAAAGGGTAAGATTTTGATTTAATCGTAAATCGAATCGTAAATCGTAAGATTTATAAAATTATAAATATATGTATTTAAATTAATAATTATTAATAACTTATACCTAAAAAGAATCAAAATGTAAGAGTGCACTTTCATTGGTATGTCCAAAAGAAACTTCCTTAAAAAAATAAGCCCAAAAGAAAATTACTAATTAAATCAAGCCCAAATGAAAGAATGTAACTAAATTAAGCCCAAATGAAACCCAAATTCCATTCAATTTCATTTCAGTTTCATAAATTTCATTTCAATCTCATTTAATTTCATTTCAATATCAATTTAACTTTTAATTGGTTTTGATTTTGATAGTTAGGGAGCAACAGGGATGATGAACTCAACATCATCACTCATCGCTCTGAAATCCTCAAAGACTCTGATCCTTTTCTTCTTCCTCGTCAAAGTTCAACAGTTGAAGATGACCCCCTTCACTCTAATGAAGCAATCTGATAAACCAATCTGAGGAAGCTCTGATGAAGCAATCTGATGAAGCAATTTGATAAACCAATTTGAGGAAGCTTTGATGAAGCAATCTGAGGCGGAACCAATCTGATGAAGCAATTTGAGGTGGAACGATGAAGATCTGAAGCGGAACCAACCTGATGAACCAATCTTAGCCGAATCTGACGCGGATCTAAGCCGGTATGTTCTTCTTCCTTTTTTTTCTTTCTCCTGTACAAAGCATAAATCGATGATTGCTTACCTATCGCGATTTAGCGATTTCATCATTGAATCGTCACCGATTCAGTCCGATTTAGGTAAGGCCAGATTTGTTGGGCGATTCACATCGTTTGTGTACCGACTCGAGTCAGATCGACCATTTGGCTCGCGATTCATACAACACTGATTGGGACCAGTTTATGTTGTTGCAAAAATGGAGAATTGTTCCAAGTGTCAAGTTCTCATAGATGTTGGTCAATTCTGCTCTTAGAGGTGCTAGCCTAGTAAAGATTTGAGAAGCTATAATTTCTCGTTGCAAATTTATCTTTTGCTACTTCTACATATTTTCTAATAAAATGGATTTCTAGTCTGCCAATCTGGTTGGAAACTTGGTAAATTCGAACTGTATACTAAACGTGTGGAATGAATCTTTTAGGTATGTGTGGTGCAACCTAAATCCGAAATGAACCTGCAATTTGAATCTACCAAGTTGAGCACTCCTTGGGGTTATGTCAGTGATATTGTCCTCTGTATTGCAACTTTTGGGACAATAGCTTTGATGAGTGGCTTCTTCCTCAAGCCTGGTGCCATGTTGGACGACTACCTAATCGATGTTGTGCCCCTGTTTGGTTGTTTCCTTTCAATTTTGGTTGTTTCTGAGGTAATTTCTCATTTCTATCTCTGACAAAATCATCAAATAATATACTGTATAATTTAGTTTTAATATGGATCTATATCCAGGGGAGTTAAAAATATCCCTCAAAAACTGAAATTTTTATATTCTTCAAGTGCTAGGGAAGAACATGTCTTGGAGAATTTATACTTTTTAAATATGTTAGAAGTTTCAAAATCTCGTCTTCTTGGAGGATTATTTAAGCAAGTGTCAGGACTAGCCCATGTTTGAGTTCCTTTTTTAACTATTGCACGATACTCGGACCTTAATTTTAAAGTTCTCTAGTTGTTGAAATCTATCAAATATCTTGGAGCTTTCACTTCTTAAAGCATGCAGTATGAACATCATTATATAAATAAGTTATGAGATAACACACTACAGTTATAGTCTCTCTCTCTATGATATCTATGTTGCATGAACTCGTCAAACAAGGATTAGTTCAATAAAACCATCTCATTGTTTTGATGAGGTATGGAAGTTCATGGTCCAATCTACCTAAGCTTAGCACAATTCATTTTAACGATTGAACAACACCATAAATGAAAATATAAATGTGATTGTAATATCTCCATTAGAAAGAAGAACGTGCAGATATTGAATACAGTGGCACATAATCGTCTATTCACCTCTAGTTTGTCTCTAATAGGTCTTCAATAATTGTGCATGAATGGTAGTGACGTCGTTAAACCTGTTACCATGTGGGAAGTCATCAGTGACACTTTCAACATATGTGGGATGTTTATCAAGAGAGATGGTTCCAATTTCATATGATGATTGGAGGCATGTTCCTAATGAGCATAAAGAATTGTCCACACTGTGAAGAACACTCTTTGCATCCTCTGTGGATTTTCTCACTTGTCAACATTGGGGCCATATCTGCCCTCAAACTGGTTTATACCTTCTTATCAGCCTTAGTTTTCACTCACTTTAGCCCTTGGACTGCGACTAGTATACCTATTCATATGACTTGCAACTGTAGGTTGTACTAACTTTGAGTTGCTACATTTTCTTCCGTATGTGCGAGTCAAGTTTTTTGTTTTGTGGTCAGAAAAGCTCTAGAGAGTTTACCAATCTTGTTTTCTTAATTTAAAATAAGAATTTTAATGGGGGATGGAAGAATGTTTATTGGTCTTTTTTTTCTTTTCTTTTTTTAAATGACTTGAGAAAAATGAATGTTGTATGTACCAACCGAATGCATTCCAAGTATTTTCTTATTGAACTTGATAAGATTTTGTTCGCCTTTGCATTTATTCATCTTCAAGACTTGTGTATGCATATGCTAACAAACAATTTAATTTTTCTTTCTTTTTACAGGTACACAATATGGCCAGCAGTCCTACAAGGTAAACGATTCATTTCCCTTCAAATGGATAAACAAAAAATGGAGGGAGGGGTTCTATGTGACATCCGTGGCCACAACTGGAACTAAGTGGGACGTCATTATGTCCCGTGGGGCAGGATTCTCCAATCAGGTTTGTATAGTTCTGTTACTATAGTAGGACATGTATTTCATTGATTTTAGTTCTTTTACCAGGGGCTGGATATTGAATATTTACTTCTAAGAAGATTTTGATAACTAAATTCATTTTTGCTTACTTTCAGATTGTTGAACTTGATTTTTTTATATCCAAGTGAAGGTATGCATCAAAGGTGGGATAATGATTATCAGATCACAACAACTGCAGTAACTTGGGATCATACTGCTTTTGTTCTCAGTATGCTTAGATGAAAACCTGCAGACGAAACACATGAAACACTTGGGACATCTGCCTTTCCAAGTACTCATGTCAAGGTGAAATTGTTCTCCTTTGGTTTAGTTAATGTTTTCATGTATTTCAAAGAACTCACATTTTTCTGTGGTTATTGCTTGCAAGAAAAGTGGGGATGAATCTTTACTTCGCATCCGTCTGCTACGGTCAAACAATATCCTGAGCCTCCTAACATGTTTGGGATGTTTCAAACTTACGAGTTGAGAATGGGATCAACACTGCCAAACTTCACCTTAGTTTTTGACCCAATGGATCCCTTATTTTTTACGACGCGTGAACATTGTGTTTGCATTTGTGGAATGACAAAGTATCTGGAAGTCCAGTTTATGCATTTGTGGAATGAAAATATGTTAGTTTGTATTGCTAAGTTTGAATATACTGATGTACAGTTATCCGTTTGATGCCCATGACTACAATTTTACTTGATCAAACAATAGTTTTCTGATCAATTCAGTTTTCTGTTGGTTAACTTACAGGCATAGGTGTAGCCATGAAGCCACATATCTCTGAATGCATCGTAGACTTGATATTTTTCCAACTTTTCTGTTTCAGGTATGGGAAGGGAAGCCCAATGATGTTGTTCTTTATTTTTATTTTTTTCTCACACATTATGATTTTTGGCATGCCGGTTTATAGATGCAAAGTATTAAATAATATTATATATAGGTGGAAATAATGTGTACGGTGGTGCGGATAATGATGTTGAGATATGGACAGTGTGGGTGGGACACAAGTAATAGTGTGGATACATGTATGGTTGTAATGGCACTGGATGTGGGTGAATATATATATATATATATTAGCAAACCGTTTGATGACGTGCATTGGGCATCACAGTTTGCAAGAAGACATCATGCGCTACTCGCCCTCAATGATTAGTTAAGTCGTTACCAGCACTGTTATTATTCATCATTTACGTCTTGCACAAAGACATTCAAGGCACGTCATTGCTTCGCCTTTTTAACGACTTGATATGGACGTCATTGAAGACACTTTGTGTAACTTAAGTCGTTATAAACTTATAAGGACATGATTTGACGATGCAAAATGCACGTCGTAGAAAGCACCACACCTGTAATTATCTTTAATTCCTCGACGTGCCGATGGACATCGTCATAAGCACATCATATCCTATATATGTTGTAGTGCAGTGCCCTTCCCCTTCTTGTCATGAACAACATGAGAAGACTTCGAATGGAAAAGATGAGAATTAGACAACTCCTTCAAACTCGGATTAGCAGAATGAGGATGAAACTTAGAGCTCTGATCCCGATCAACAACAACCTCATCAAAAGCAGGATTGTAATCAAAGTTGTCCAAAGATAGCTCTACATTTGGATTCCAAGACTGTTCCATTGCAAGCTGTATCATCTTATTTGAAATGACACGAGCTTCCTCTTCCAAAACCTTGCTGAGGTCAGTCATACCAGCAATAGCAAGGAGGTTTGTCTCATACTCACTCAACATAGCATGAGGACGGGAAACTTCCACTTTGCTCCTCTCCATAGCCCGCTCCAGTTTCTCATATTCCTAAGTAGCAAGGCGAGAGTCATCCTCATGACTCTTCTGAGAAACTACAAGAGGAATAGCAGTCAAAATAGTCCTCACGACAGAACTTGACCCAAGTACCCAACAGGCTTCCTCCGCTTTGAAACATGAGCAGAATCAACCAAACTACTCATGACGTGCTTCTTGGAAGGGGTAGCAGGCCTCAAAGCTCTCCTCTTCTTCCTGGTAGGACCAGCACCACCAATGCAAACAGGAGCCCTCTTCTTGGTGGTGAGATCAACATCACCAATGCAAGCAAAAGCATCGAGATCCGTAATTTTCTCGGAGGAGCTCACTTTCCCTTCAACGCTAGAACCACGAACGCTAGCACGAGCAATACTCTTCTTCGTACCAATAGAGACAACATGAGGAACAATTTGGGCAACAATGACAACAGAATCACTGTCATAAATAACTAGTGATCATTCTTGAGCATTAAGGCCCTAGAGACCATTATGTTCAATGACATCCCACTTGAGCACATTTTTCGAGAGCTGACAAGGAAGGGCAAGGAATCGATGTTTTGTCTCTTCATCCTCTGAAGACAGCTGCAAGTTGTTCAGATTCCTAGGGGTCGTAAACGACCTTAGAATTGGTTTTCGGTCAAGGTTGAAAAACCCATACTCCATGGAAGCATAGAACCAAATCTTTTGCTAGAATCGAAAATCATCTTTCAATTGACCCATACAACCAGACGAAAGCAGATAGCAGACACCGTTCTTATTGCATTTCAACGTCACCAAAGAGTGTAGTACATGCTTGTTTAGGCAAATACTAGCCCGCAGACCCTTCACAAAAGTGTCAATCAAAACCCTCCAACTGTTGGGACCCAGAGGAATACCGATCAGATCTAAATAACCCCAGATGACCTCAGGAACTGAAAAACGGAAACCAGCTCTAAACATTACAGGGTAAAGAGCTATGTAACCAGTTTTTGGTTGGATAGGACCATCACCTTCTCTTGGAAACACAAGTTCTAACTCGGACGAAATAGAAAACATCCGATGGATGTAGTCCAAAGTGCCCCATTTATAGTAAAAAAGAAGGCCACACAACGGGCAAAACGGTTGTCACCCAGTTATCTCTTGGAAGATATGACGATGAGTTTTGATAACTTAGCAAATAAGAAGAAGAATAACAAAACAAGCTCTGAAAATGGAGATAGCATAAAAAAGAAAACGCAGATCCCTAACGGCCTTCATAGGGTTGGGGCAATGAAAAGACAGCTATGGGAGATCATGCAGGAAATGATGTTTGCACAAAACCCTAAAATCACGCCAAAACGAGCTGATTGATGGTGTAGTGGAATAGAAACAGAATAGTAGCTACTAAGTCGACAGTTAACGCATTTAATGATCCACAGAGAAACAATGATGAACCTAGAGAGCCAACTGTCGAATAGTTAGTAGCCATGCAAGCGAGCCCACTAACTAGGGGGAGTAGCTTATGATAATTAAATAGTTCCTCGATCACAGCCACACACGTGGCAAAGATTATCCATCCATGGAAACAAACATTTCACACTAAACATGGATAACGAGTTCAGTCACTAAAGCATAAAGAGTCTTTTAGCGATGGACCGCGACCAAAGTTAAAGGCCCAACGAAACTCTCCTCTTAGAGGATAGAGCCGTTATGAAGGAGACAAGTCATGGTGGGAATCTCTCCCCCAATGACGTATCTCAATGAAGGAGACCTTGTGAGTAACATCCCCCTTCATTGCGCCATGTATGCTTAAGTCACACACAAAATTAATTACTCCCATTATATAAGGTAAATGAGATAGATTGAGGAAAGGTATGCAAACACAACACAACGATATTTTGTTAGTTCATTCTTTTCTAGAGTTAACTGACTTAAGCATCGGAGTGCCTTCGGCCACCAAACATGTGGTATTTGGCAATCTAACCTTATTTTGCAGGTCAGATCTCGAGGATAATGAATTTGGACGCATCACACCTAACTAGAAATTTCAGAATAAGTTGATTTTTTGCGAGGACCATCTCTTTGCCATGTGGATCACTATCGCAAAAAAAAAACATAGGTTTTTCTAATAGCGAAATTGTGTGATTGACAATTTTTTTTAACTTGTGTAGCATGTTATGACACTCCAAATGAGTTCATTTTTCTATGAGTGATCTACGTGAGATCATGATCACAAAGGTGGATGGAATAGGTGTGGATGTATATGGATAGAATGCAAATATAACTAATTTCAAAATCTTCATTCGTTAAATCCCTATCTGCTTTAACAAAATAGAAAGTAGAGTGAAAAAGCTACAAGTTTGCGAAGCAACTCATAAGAGCAACTACTATTGTTGTCTAAGCACATGCCATCCTTGGAAAACTAATGTAGGACATCGTCATGCCACTTTATTTTCTAAGAAAAGTAGGATTAGAACAAATACTTTTATTTCATAGACTTAGTAGAATCAGGAATTATAAGTACAAGTACTTCTATTTTCTATGTTGAGTTGTATTAGGAAATTGGCTTCTCTTCATTTATAAAAAAGATTCTTCTCTATGTAATTAAGGAAAACTATTGATGAATGAAATTCAAAATTATATTTATCTTCTATGTTTGACTTGTGTATTCAAGTTCCTCATCTTTTCTTTTATCTTTGTGTTTGTGGATTCAAGCTTCGTCTATTATTTTTTTCCTTCTGTCTTATCTTTTCCCTAATACCTTGTGGATTCAAGGTTTCTCTATCTCTTTCTTCCTATTACCTTGTGCATTCAAAAATTTCCCCTTTCGTCAAAAACTCACATTGCAGTAGGTGTTCCACGTGAACTTTTCATGATTTAGCAATATTGGTTTCTAAACTTAGAAACCAACAACAATCACACGTATAAGAAGCAAACCTTACAGCACACCCTACAGTAGTTAGACTTTTCAAAATATTGCAAACCTGACGTACAAGTCTCTTATTCTTAAATCTAGATGTAAGTAAGAAAAATTGGATTCTTCTCCCAAAAGAATTGGTGCAAAGGATATTGATGATACACCAAACCGTTCTCTGATCAGCATAGTACACTTGTCATGACAATCTCGTCAACAGAACGAGGCAGGCCTCATTGTACACTCAATCCATCAAGGCCCAAATAGTAGCAAGCCATGGAGTTGCATAATCCAGACAGTTTGGTCCACGTTGCAATGAGTTAGTAAGCCCACACGTCACACGGTCGGGCCCAATACTCGTAAGACTTCTAAGGCAAGTATCTAAGAGATCTACCCAAGACAGGCCAGCGACACATTGGATCAGACTAGGAAATATATATTAGAGTATAAGTCGTGCAAGGAAAGTTTCTTGCATGGACAACACTCAGAAAGGGAAACCTCTCCCACGGATCTAGGAGCACGAGTCGTGTAAAAAAACTATCCCACATGAATAGCTCTTAATCAGGAAAGGATCTCCACAGCAAGATCATTTTCCCTAAACTACACCACCAAAGGCTCAGCCGAATGAGGATTCATTCACTATAAAAAGGAGATAAGGTTGATGAACTAGAGATACGCAGTATAACCTAGTTTACAATTTTAAGCATCTCCTAAGCCTTATCTAACTTAAGAATCGGAAGGCCATCAGTCACCACACGGTGGTTCTTGGCTCACGCTTGCTACCTATGCAAGTCTAGGTAAGCAACGAGGAAAGAGAGCAGAAATCGACTACATCAGTTTGGCCCCGTTCGTGGGAACGGCATAGTTCCTAAAAAACAATAGTTCCACCTTTTCTGGAAAATCAACGAGATGGTGGCAATAAGGTCCCCCAACGAAGGAAACATGGCGGAAACCTCAAACGCTCAAAGCGGCAAAGCACCGCCTACACTGGCGCCAACACAACCACGGGAGGAACCTTTGCAGACCCCCATATCGATGGTACCCGCTGCGGATTCAAGGGTGAATCTACTGTCAACCCATATACAACAGATTTTGCAAATAATAAAGATATTCAAATCCATGAAGCAGAAGCCGGATGAGACACTAAGCATTCGTCACGTGCTTCAATGACGAGTTGACTTTTGTCAACGTTTGTAACGACACAACAGCCATTGCAGCCTTCACCAATGGTCTGAAGAACGACAAGTTCTATAACTTCTTGACTTTGGACCCCTCAGCAAATATGGCAGACCTGATAATGGAATCACAGAATTAAATCGTCCTAGACGAGAAACTCACCGCCAAGAAAAAGGCAAAATTTGAGAAGAAGCCCTCTGCCCCTAGGGACAAAGAAGAGGACAAAAACAGGGAACAATGTGATGAGGTATGCGTCTTGCATGGAGTAAACTCAGAAACCGAGGGCTCCAACCGGTCCCGAAAGGGGTTGCTCTACAAATTACGAACCAGATCAGCCTACGAGGACGAACAGATGCAACACATTCACTCCTAGGAATCGATTATGCCCCTTACCTTCACGGACAGGGACCTCCAAGGCGTTCGAACTCCACACAATGATCCCTGGTAATATCGGTGTCCATAGCAAATTGGGAAGTGAGGTCTTTAGTGGATACTGGAAGCAGTGCGAACGTACTGTTTCTCAACACGTTTCACAACAAGCAGCTGAAGGAAGAAAACTTAAGCCCCTCGATGCATTCCCTGGTCACAATCAATGAGGAGAAATTCTTCCCGATAGGGAAAATCAAATTAGCAGTAATGGCAGGAAAAGCCACGGCTCAAATAAACAATCCTCCAAGAGTTTGTGGTGGTAGATGCACCCTCCACCTACAACATCATCCTGGGGAGGCCTTGGCTTCACCAGATGGAGGCGGCGATCTCCACTTTATACTAGTGCGTTTAGTACCTTGCTAATTAGATAGTGAGCACAATAAGAGGAAATCAGCCATCCGCCAAGGACTGCTATTACTCAGCACCGGAGTGGCTCGATAGCCGTCATCTGCAGATCGAGACCATGACTGAGGCGCCACAAAGCTCAGATCCAGAATTGAGTGAGGATTATCCCAATCCATACGAAGACGCCCCTGTCAGCCCAAGAGGAACCCAACGTCGATCAACCCAAAGAGGAGCTTGTGACATTGTATCTGGACAACCCTAGTAACAATAGAGCCATCCAAATAGGTTCCTGCCTAAGCAAGGAGTTCACAGAACAGCTGATAACACTGGTGTGACAGAGCCAAGATGACTTTGCCTGGACGATGAAGGACATGGTGGGAATAGACCCCTCCATAATCACCCATTGACTGACTATAGACCTAGCCCAGAAACCAGTCAGATAGAAGAAAAGACATGTGGCCCCTGAAAGGAACCAGGTTATAAACGAAGAAGTGTAGAGGCTGCTAAACGTCGACATGATCAAAGATGAGCGGTACCTAGGCTGGTTGGCTGGCAAACACCGTCATGGTGAAAAAGAAAAACAGAAAGTGGAGAGTCTGCGTAGATTACACCGACTTGAACAAAACATACCCAAAGGACAACTTTTCGCTTTCCCGCATCGACCAAATTGTAGATGCCACTTCCGAACACAGCCTCCTAAGTTTCATGGACTCCTACTCCAGATATAATCGGATATAGATGGACCCCTGGATCAAGAGAAAACGTCTTTTATAATTGAGAGAGGGATATATTGCTATCGGGTTATGCCATTTGGCCTCAAGAACGCGGGCGCTACATACCAACGACTAGTGAACCGGATGTTTGAAAGCCAAATTGGAAATAACGTGGAGGTCTACATAGACGACATACTGGTCAAGAACCTCCACAGCCCAGATCACATATCCGACCTTACCAAAGCCTTCGGCCAACTCCACAAGTATTGGATGAAGCTCAACTCGCAGAAATGCACTTTTGAGTCGAGTCAGGCAAGTTCCTAGGTTACATAGTAAATCAAAGAGGAATAGAAGCAAATCCAGGCTCTTTTTGACATGAAGTCCCTAACCTTTATCAGGGAAGTTTAGAGCCTGGCCGGGAGGGTGGTAGCACTTAACAAGTTTTTCTCTAAGTCATCAGAAAGTGCATCCCTTTCTTCAAGATACTCGGAGGAAGCAAGGCCTTCACCTGGAACGAAGAGTGTGAGCAGGCCTTCCAGAACCTAAAGTCATATATATGGGAAGTACCGAGCTACTCTCGAAACCAACCCCAAAAAAGACGTTTTATTTATATGTACCCGTCAGTTCAGCTCTTGTATGGAATGATAAAGGGGTATAAAGACCGGTATACTACGCCAGCAAAATTTGTGGAAACCGAAACAAACTATCTGGATCTAGATAAGCTAGCATTAGTCATATCTTCCAGGAAGCTAAGGCCCTACTTTCAGGCCCATTCTATCACAGTTCTGACCAAACATCCGCTTCGCACAGTGCTGCACAAATCGAAATTATCTGGCAGGATTGTTAAATGGTCGGTGGAACTGGGACAATTTGACATCAACTACGCACCCATAATGGCCATAAAAGCCCAGCATTAGCAGACTTCATCGCCGAGTTTATCGGTGGTGGAGAATAGGAGCTGAACAGCTCAGAACAAAGATCATATGAACCAGGGTGAATCCTGCTCTGTGACGAGTCAACCACCATTTCCTCGTCAGGGCATTCGCAAGCCAACGGCCAGACATAAGTCACCAATAGAACCATCTTGGAGGCACTTCAAAGGAAACTCGATGCAGCAAAAGGGAAATGGGTCTCAGCCCTACCAGGAATACTTTGGGCGTATCGGACCACAAAAGAACACCCACCGGGGAAACACCCTTCGCCCTAGCATACGGGTCAGAAGCGATGGTCCCAGTAGTACTCAGAATACCAACTTTCCGAGCAGAGGAATTCAGAACGAAAAACAATAACGAAGCTCTCCATGTTAGTTTAGATCTCCTCAAGGATTGGAGAAATCATACCTCTACTAGAATAGCCACCTACCAATGAAAGATGGCTCAGTACTACAACAAGAAAGTCAAGCCACAAAAATTCAAAGTCGGTGACTGGGTACTTAGAAAGATTCAATAAAGTACTAAGGAACCGGGAGCAGGAAAGTTGAACCCGAATTGGGAAGGGCCATATAAAGTGACCGAGGTCAACAAGCCAGGGATGTATTGGTTGGAAGACGTGGACGGTAGAAGCCTCATGCGGGTATGGAATGTAGAACACCTTAAAAAGTATTATCAATAAAGAATATTTGTTTTTGCCAAAATTCCACTACCGGTCCTCCATTACATAAATCCCATAAGCAAGTCAGGACAACCAAAGTTAGACTAGTTCCACAAGTCAGGATGGCCACAGTTAAACTTGCACCCTTCAACGTAGGTCAGGGGGTCAAATTCAGACTTGTTATATAAGTCATGATGGCCACAATCAGACTTGCACCCTTTGAACGCGAGTCAGGACAGCTAAAGTCAGACGTGTTACACAAGTCATGACAACCACAGTCAGACTTGCACCCTTCAGACATAAGTCAAGACGACCAAAGTTAGACTTGTTACACAAGTCAAGACGACCACAGTCAGACTTGCACCCTTCAGACGCAAGTCAGGATGGCCAAAGTCAGACTTGTTACACAAGTTAGGACGGCCAAACTTACACCCTTCAGACGCAAGTCAAGACCGCCACAGTCATACTTGCACCCTTCAGACGCAAGTCGGGACAACCAAAGTCAAACTTGTTACACAAGTCAGACTACCACAGTCAGGGTTGCACCCTCTAAGTACAAGCCAGGATGGTCACAGTCAGGCTTGCACTCTTTATACATGAGTCAGGACCTCCAAGCCAGACTTATTGAGTGGGCCAAGACGGCCATAGTCAGACTTGTACTTAATTCTCAAAGGTTGGTCCAAATAAAACAGATGACAACGGCCTAGAAAAGGAAAGCTTAGTAAAAGCTCACATAGTCTGGTGAAGACATCTCGTCAGAGATCATGGTCCTTCCGCAGACCATGATCACCGAACATAATCGCTCGAACACCCTGCCTGCAAATAACATACGGCAGTAAAGATGGTAGTACAATCAACATTTGTATAACCTGACATACGCTCAATGGGTCGTTGTACTCTCAAGAGCAACGTCTGGAAAGCTTTGACGACTGACGAAAGATAATAATTGAAGCCACGGCCTAGTACTTAAGAAAGTCAAAAGAGATCAACAAAAGAGAAGTGCAAAGTGTCAAGATCTAGCATTCAAGCAACAGACTGGCGCATAGCACATAACACAATCTAACTACAGAGGACACAAGTACAAAAAAAATACTTGTTGAACACTTTAAATTAATTCAAAAGTTACAACTATTTTGGAGAGCTTGCTCCGGAGTCCGAAAAGCCACTTACAAAAGAAGGAACAACGTGGAGTAAAATAGCGTTATCTAAAGCCAGTCTTGAGTTGCCAGAAGTGGAAGCAGGATCGAAAACTTATGCATCGTCAATCTTCCAAAAAACAGCCTTCCGGTATCAATCAAAATCAAGTTTCAAATGGAGATTTTCATCCTCGATCAGTTCAAGCAGCTCCAGCCTACGACGGGCGATATCAAAAGATCCTGAAGTCTCACAATGGGTTTTGGGCCTCGCTAAACTTGCCTCCGCCTCCGATAGTCTGTGAGAAAGTGAAGCCGTATGAGACTTCTCTTTGTCAGTCGCTCCTTCAGCAAGTTTAGCTCTACCAGAGCATCCGCGGCCAGAGCCTCAGCCTCCTAAACTCGGCGTTGCCCCTCGGCCAGATCAAATTCAAATTCCAAACGTAAAACAGCCAACTCAGACTCGTGAAACTGCACCTTGCCCACCAACCCCTTGAGCTGCTCACTTAAGAGGCCCAACCTCTAGAGTGTGTCCAAGTATGACCTGAAAGCTCTACAAAAGGTTCTTCTGCAGCATGAACTGCACTACGAGCGTCAGGATGTAAATCACCCTTAGCAAACAACGACAAGGAACCTTTGGGAGACGCCAACTCAACAAACTTCTCAGAAGGAATATTGACCCGTTGCTTAGCATCAGGCACTCGGGGAAGGAGAGAAGATTCGCTTCTCAAGGCAGCAGACTCAGACTGCTTCGCAATCACCACTTCCTGCTCTAACAAGATCGGCTTAGAGGAAGAACCAACTTTATCGCCAGCCCACCTTCTCTTGAGACGGCCGATAAGCGGCATGGTCGCCTCCAACTTAGCCCGCTTCGAAGGACTAGGTATTGTGAACCTCATATTCTTGAAATGGCCTCTACTAGTCTCCTTCGAGGATGACCTAGGCACAACAGGGCCTACATGGAAGTGCCTGAACAATCCACTCTGCACGACGTTGTCGCGGCCATGACTTCAACAACAATCGAGGGAAGCTCATTAAACGCTCTCCTCACAGATTCTTCCTCAGTAGGAGTTGGAGCCACAAATTTATCTGTATAGAACTATGAGACAACATGCCAGTTTCTACATACGCACAGGGAAAAATAAAATAAGGAGAAGCATTGCACTCACCAAGATCAAATTTGAAGTGTCTGACAAGAAGTCGCCCATCCACGTTGAAGTACGAGGAATTAGAAGAAGCTAAAAAATAGTTATTTTGCCAAGACTCGAAGTCAACAGACAAGGAGCCCAAACACTTCGGAGTATTCAACCAACAAACTCCATGGGCATTAAGACGAGGAGAAGTCAGCAAATGTAGCATTCACGGAGTCAGCAGATGGCCAACAAGCTTGGCCTTGACAAGGACAACAATCAAAATCCCAAACCCGTCAAATGCCATTTTAGCAGGAGAAATACGAAGGTGCGCAAGAAAGAGCTAAATATCCTCCAAAATTGGAAAGCGAAGCGCTGCTTGGAACATACCTTTGTGTAAGGCATTGAACCCTTGCGGAGGCCATCAACGGATTGTGAGTAGCACTCAAGGGACAAGCTATAATTTTTCAGGAACCCCATAGTCCTCACAAAGCTTCTCCATATCAGACCCCTTCTATTCCCGATAAAAAGTATGGCAAGCATAGAGCTTGTTCTGTCGGGGGGTAAGTTCGACGTTGTCGACGATGAAGAGATAGTTTTTAATTTTAGAAAAATAAAAAAAGTTTTGCAACCAAGAACACAAAGGAAGGAAATGATGCAAAAGAGATGCAAGGTGAAAATACTACCTCTCACAAAAGCGGTGGTTTATATAAGCGCCAGGAAGTCATGCCCCTTTTTCTTACTGAATGATCACGAACTCATTTAATGACATGCGCCGCTCGAGACCACGTTTTGGGCTTAATCATCACAACTGTACAAAGTCTATCAAAACGATTTAGTGGACCGATGAGATGGCCCACCAACTTGGGGGGAGCAACTGATGATACACCAAACCGTCCTCTAATAAGCACCGTACGCTTGTCATGACAATCTCCTCAACAAAATGAGGCAGACAAGCCCATCATTGGCAGAATCCAGACAGTCAGGTTCAAGTTGGAATGATTCAGTAAGCCCACACGTCACGCGGTCAAGCCCAATACTCGTAAGACCTCTAAGGAAAGTATCTGAGTGATCTACCCAAGGCATGCCATCAACACATTGTATCCGACTAGGAAACATATAATACAGTATAAGTTGGGGCAGGAAACTTCCTTGCATGGACAACACTCGGAAAGGGAAACCTCCCCCGCAAATGTAGAAGCACGAGTTGTGTAGGGAAACTATCTCACATGGAAAACTCCCAATCAGAAAAGGATATTCACATCAAGGTCACTCTCCCTAAACTACGCCACCAAAGGCCTAGCCGAACGAGGACTCCTTCACTATAAAAGGGAGATAAGGTCGATGGACTAGAGATGCACAATATAACTCAGTTTATAGTTTTAAGTATTTCCTAAGCCTTATCTAACTTAAGCATCGGAGTGCCATCGGCCACAATATGGTGGTCCTTGGCTCACGTTTGCTACCTGTGCAATTCTAGGTAAGCAGCAAGGAAGGAGAGTAGAAATCGACTACATCAGATATGATATAGGAGTATTTTCCTTTAGGAGGTTAGTGGTTAATTATGGAAGTTTCCTATTTTGATAAAGTTTCCTTAAATAATTAGAACATGGAAAGTTTCCTTGTTGGACAAGATTTTCCTTTACCAATTAAAACAAGAAAAGTTAAATAGGAATCTAGAAGGTTTCTAATTAAGTTTTTCACTGGAAACAAGAAAGCCTTCATTGCGGGACAAGAAAAGTTATATGGAAACACGTTCATATTAGCAATAGGTTTCCTTGTTTGGTTAAAACAATAAGGTTTTCCTTGTGGGAAACAAAGTAATTTGGAAATATTTTCCTATTAGGAGTAGTTTCCCTTGTTTGGTTGAAAAAGAAGAAAGTTCTCCTTGAGGGACAAGTGAAGTAATATGGAATATTTCATATTAGGAGTCATTTTTTTCTTACTTGTTTAGCTTACATATAGTGTCTTTTATGTAGGTTCAAGACATCCAAGACATCGCAGAACATCCAGGAAACACAAGAAATTCAAGGTTAGAGATGTAGACTCAAAACTTGTTATGTAGAATTCTCAATATTGTTGTTCTTGAAGAGAAGGAGAGCCTCAAGAGATTTTATTCTTGAGAGGTTGGAGTCTCAAGAGTTTGTCTAGAAAGCATTGTAATATTTGTTACTTAGCAAAGGTTGAAGCCTCAAGAGGGTTTATTCTTGAGAGGTTAGAGCCTCAAGGGAGATTGTTTTTTAGAGGTTTGTAATCTTAGTTAGTTGGCAAAGGTTTTAGCCTCAAGAGATTTTGTTCTTGAATGGTTGGAATCTTTGTTCTAATAATACAGTGGAATGATTCGGAAAAAAACTTTAAGTGCATTGTCTTCTTCTTTTTATTATTATTTCCGCATAAGTTCCTAATTGTTTCTGCATATCAACACACTTTTTTGTCATACAAGAAGTGCAACTCTTATGTAAGGTGGTTTCCATTTTTTATCAATCCACCACTAAAGCCTATTTCTCTCAAAACTCATAATTGTGCAATACAGGCTGACAATTGTATTAGATGCCCTAAGAGCATTGATAAAGATATTTTATATATTTGTATTCCTCCATATTTACATTAGTTAGCATATTTAATTAGTTAATTTATTTTGATTAACATAATTTTACGTTTTTCAAATAATTTGACTAATTTGTGATACTTTTGTGTTTTTAAGTAAATTTGGAGCATCAAACCTAGATCAAGGAAAACCAGCATATTTATATGAAGGAAATAAGGGTGTGTTTGGTTGCATGGAATCATATGCCATATGAATCCATGAGGGGACCACCTAATCTAAGCTAACTGAAGTTCACTCAACAACATTTTGTGATCAATGGTAGGAATGGGGTCCCATGAACATGGAAATCACATGCTTTGGGGGGGCCAAGGAGTGTGATTCCCATGTTCATGGGACCTCCATTTCCACCATTGATCACAAAATGTTGTTGAGTGAATATCAAATTAGCTTAGATTTAGGTGGTCCCCTTATGGATTCTCATGCCATAAGATTTCATGCAACCTTTATACCCTAAAAATATAGCACGCTATTGATTTTTATTTTGGAAAATTTTCGTACAAATCCTATCCTAAAATGCATAGCCGAGATTTGGCAAGCTCATTTTTGCAAAACTTATCGGCATTATGATATTTTTTTAATGCCATGAGAAAGAATGTTAGCTAGTTATGTTAAAAGTTTTCAAATTTTCCTTATTCGTTAAGCACAACCAAACTTGTTTGTTGAATCAAACATGTTCCATTTGTCGTTATTATTGTACCGTGTGAGGTTAGAAGTCAAACAGAGTTCATTTGTTCACTCAAATCCTTGTATTCTCGGATTGCACAAAAATTGGCCTCCAATTGAGCATACAACGTACAAGCGAGTTTTCCTTCTTCGTTAAGCAGAACCAAACTTGTTTGTTGAGTCAAACATGTTCCATTTGTCATTATTATGGTACCACGCGAGGTTAGAAGTCAAACAGAGTCCATTTGGTCACTCAAATCCTTGTATTTTCGGATTGCACCCAAATTGGCCTCCAATTGAGGCTTAAACATCAGTAAATCTGCCTTTAAAGTTAATGTTAATTTTTCCATTGGAAACAAGGTTAAATTTACAATTCAGTATAATGTAAGTCTCGGAATGATAGAACTAACTTCTTATTCAATAATTCTTGCTACCAAATCTGAATTGTTATTAATTTTCCTAGTTTTTTTTTTCTTGTATTATGCTTCTTCAATAGTCCATCTGTACTTTCTCTTCAATTGTTTTCACATGGCAACATTTGTTTTTCTTTGAATAGCTCTTGTTTTCTAGTTAAATTTTTCTAGATTGGATGAGATGTTGTTCGTATATTTATTATTTATTTCCCAAAGTTGGTAGATTTGTAAATTTTGTGGATCATTTGCTGCTAAGATATGCTTCTGTTACTCGTGATAATTCCAAAACAGCCTTTCAGATCAACAATTTAGATCAAAATCTTGATACAAATTCAGTGGCGGTACTGATACATTGTTAGAACAAGTGCTTATTTATTGAAGATTAAATTTCAATTTCTTTCAAGGTACGTTAACAAATCAAACTCTTCTTTGCATTACTTCTCATTGCATCAATGTGGAACCCTGTGTGAGAGCTTTAGGGATATCCCTGTCCACTGTTGTTTCCTCCAATTCTGTATGATAATAGGAATTATTATTCCTTTATGATACCAATTAGCTTATTTCAAAGCTCCATTCATTATTCAATTATGCGTGGGAAGATTAAGATTTACTTAGTAGTTGTGTAAGTAAGAAACACTTTCTATCAATGTTGAACTTTTTTAACTAGAAGCACAGTTGCACAATTCACTTAGAATTGATTATGTGAAATGGGGGTTTTAATCAAAATTGTGGTGTTTGTGTGTTGGATTGATTGGTTTGTAGTTTACTAGGAGCCCTGTAGGGTAGTTATCTTGTATCGGAAATTTTCAGAAAAATTATCCTTTGATTGGTTTAATTGGTCTTCTAGTGTCCATGTGCTTTTAAGTTCTCTATATGTGGTGTGCAAACTTGGTCTTGGACTGTTTTCCAGTCTCACTATGAAAGGAAAAAAAAAATAGTTGGAATGTTGGATAATGTATTGATTTTATAGTTCAACTAGGCAAGTAGGTTTTCTTTCACTATGGTGGAACTCTGTGAGATTGAAGGTTCAGTCTTAAGCTTAGAGTGCTTAAAAGAATGCTTACTCTGGTAGTGTTCCTTACCCATAGAGACCAATAAACCTCAACATTATAGATAGTATGAGCCTTTGGGTCAAATGTTCCGAAGAAACAATGTGGCAAGTTGGGGTATTTGAACTGTTGCTTTATTGGTGTTTGAACTGTCTGGGTTTTTGTTTATATTAAATTTTTTGATGTTGGGTTCATGTTTGGATGGAGGTTTAGTTGGATAATTGTGAGTTAGTTGAAAATTTTGAATTTTGATCCATGGGGTCTATGTTTTAGTAGTTTTTGTTGAGGAGTTTTAGATATAATATATGGGCTTTTGGTATTGTGTTCAATTTTAATCCATCTACCTAATGTTTTATAATTTGTAAGCATCATGAATAGAGACTCTACAAAAAGTTCCACTGATATAATGAAGTTGTTGAATGCAAAATGATTTGGTTTTCTATTTAACATCGTTTCCAAGCTCATAGTGAAACAAACATTTTTTTTCTGGTAAATGTCTTCTCTGTAATCAGTCCCCTAAATTTTTGATTCCTTGGATCCAGTTCTTTTACAAGTTCTTAAGTGAGGTTGTAAATCAGTGCCACTCTATTTATCATCTTTGATCTTTACTTGAATTACTTTACATGTTCCGGCTGCCCTTTGCTGCATTTTCTTAACACACATGAGTTTCAAAAGGTTCGGCATTCTAGATGATGGATATTCTTCTTGGGAAGATTTATGACTGAATGTTTTGCTGGATGATGAAATAGGTTCCATAGGATCCCAAAACCAAAAAAATAGAATAAATTAATAAAACAGATTGCTTAGGAATAGTTGTGAAATGTGTGAGTTTGTGTTTTGTTGGGATGGGGCCGTATGGCTTTTAATAGGTAGGTTTGGGCTGATTCTGCTGTCCTGGTTATTCTTCTACAATGAAAGTTTAAATTACCTCAAAAAGGGGCAGATTTGTTGCAGTGAAGATGATAATTTTTGTTGGTTATGTTGTTAGTGGAGTCGTGTGCATTTGCAGGGTGCTATACATGGTGCTATGGTGCACTAGCAGGCTGATTTTTTAGTCCAATACTTGCAGGGTGCTATAGTATACTTGCACAGCGGAGTCTGTTTTGGTGCTATAGTATACTTGCAGGGTGCTATAGAGGATTCTGTTTTTGTGCAATGTCTTAATTCTATGGTTATCCACTATGGATACACCATGTCAGGGTGTTATAATTGTTGTTGCAGGTTGCTACAATTGTCAATGTTAGTTGTTTTAGCAGTCAGGGTGTTACCATGTTAAGGTGTTATAATTGTAAATATTAATTGTTGTTTTAGCGTTATAGTATCAGTTTTAGTAAATGTTAGTTATAGTATCTGTGTTACCATGCCTTTCTCCAATTTTCCAATAGCATAGCATTAGTAAATGTTCTTTGATTTGGAAACATTTTGGAATTGTACAACTTAAAGTGGGCTTTCATAATTTAGACTTTTATATATTTTAGATATTCTTGTGATTCACAGAATTTTGTTCTTGTTTAATTTCAATCCATTCATTTTTTTTTTCTTACTTTAGGGGAAATTGGGAAAGAATAAAAGTAAGTTGTGTTAAGCAAACAATGGGGCATACATCTGGATCGAAGTCATATGCACATGCTCGAAAATATTATGTATGTATTTTTTTCCTCTTATTATATCACAGTTTTCATTAATGTAAAAAAAATATGATCTAATTTTTTTTTATTTTTTTTGGTTTTTCATGTTCATATATAGAAGAAGATGCATAGAGGACTTCCTGGTCCTTTTTATTTCGTTTCACCCCACATAAGGAAAGATTATTCTTGGATTGACGAGTCATCGCAACAAAAAGGGGTATTTGTTATTAATTAAGATTTTGATTCTCTGCTAGTTTATATTATTTTTTTAATTTTATTAATTATTAATAGTTATAAATATTTGTTTACTAGGTTTGCATAGATAATTCTCTTCAATCTCGAATTGAGGATGGAGCGAAAGACTTGGACAAGCTTCGCACACAAGTTTATGTGGAGCAGATGGGTCCTGAGACCCGAAATAGAGTTTGGGACTATGGAAATGGTGTGACTCTGATTTGGTGTCTTATGCCTTGGGTAGCTCTAGTAGTTCATCAAAGATAACGTCAAAGATTAGATAAGCCTTCTTGGAGTCTCAGTGCCTAGAAATGAAGATCAAACATGAGGCTATGCAGAAGGAATGTACAGTGTGTTTTTTAGTTATTTGTTTTTTTGTTAATGGGGTGGAGATGTATGACACATTCGGGATGCCGGATATATGACATTTTGTTTTATATTAATATTATTTTTAGATCAGCAGCAAAAATGTATATTTTTAAATGTTAACAAAACATCTTGGCAGATAATGGGCAAAATTTCATGACTGTTATAAGCTCATTCCTAGCGTATAATATTAAATTTCATGGCGGTTATAAATGCATTCATGGTGGAAAATAATGAAGTCCTGGCGGATAATATTAGATTCCCGGCGTTTGTGCATGTCGGCTATTTTGGCTTCCCGGCGATTATGAACTCATTCCTGGCATATACACGTGTCGTCCATTCTGGAGTCCTGGCGTTTATAAATTTATAGTCGGTGTGTCACCCAATCATTTTCTCTGTCATTTATAAGCGCCACGAGTAAATTTATAGATGGCGTATATATGTGTTGCTTCTAAGTTTTGCTGGCGGATATTGTATTTTTTTAGTTTTTAAGATTCAAAATTGTTCCTGGCGGATTAAGGTACTTATCCGCAGGGAAAATTCATTTCCCGGCGCCAGCAATCCAGGCTGATTATCTGCCAGTGGAAGATTTTCCTGGGGATATAGTTTTTCCTTTGCCGAGATCATTTCCTGGCATATATCATCTGTCGAAATTGGCCTTTTCCAATTAGCAATAACATGGGTTATTATGCTAATTGAGTTTACATAATTAACTTTAACATAGTAGGATAATTGTGATGGATTTCCTAGTCTTCGACATGTTTTTATTCATAGATATTATTTGAATAGTTTTTCTCTAATTTCATAAAAAATCCCAAAATTTTGATTGTTGTTGTTTATGTTAGATTTAGCTTAGGTTTAGATTTTGCAAACCAGTTTAGAAAACTTGTTCTTTGAGCAATCCATGTGGGTTTGACCTCACATTCATTTTGTTTTTGGAAAGCGATCAAGGGTTTTGAGGATCCCCAAACCTTATATAATAATAATAAAAATACAGGGTGATGATGATTACAATCACTCAAACATTCACTCGTTACATCATTAACAACAACATAGAATCAATTCAAAATTCCAACAAAGAACCTAATTAGATCTAATTCAACAGTCTTCAGTATGGGGAGTAGTAATCTAGCAAGGTGGTCTGCTACAGAAGTGGTTGCTACTATTACAAAAATGGGCAATTCTGGTGAATGATATATGACAGGAAAGGCCTAATCCCGACACAGGAAAAGCTATATTTGCCAGGGAAATCTTTCAATTGTGTATTAATTATCCGCCGGGAATGCTGGCGTCGGGAAATGGATTGTCCCAGCGGATACGTCCCTTAATCCGCCAGGACTTATACAATTTAGTGGCAACACATATACACGCTGGCTAAAATTATTCATAGTGCTTGGAAATGACAGAGCAATTGATTGGACGACACATATATGCGCCGGCTATAAAATTATAAACGCCATGACTCCAAAATGGGTGGCACGTGTACACGCCAAGAATGAGTTTTTAACCTCGGGAAGTCAGAATGGCCGACATTTATAACCGCCGAGAATTTAATATTATCCGCCAGGAATGAATTTATAACCGCCATGAAATTTAGTATTATACGCCAGGAATGAGTTTATAACAGCCATGAAATTTTGCCGTTATCCGTCGGGACTTTAATATTATCCGCCAAGAGGTTTTGTAAATATAAAAAAATATTATTGCAGCTGATAAAAATAATATTAATATAAAACAAAATGTCATATATATCTGGCGTCCAAATATGTATCATACATCTTCGCCATGAACAAAAAAACAAATAACTAAAACACATCATACATATGCTAGACAGTTGCATTATACATATTACTAGAAAAGCAGTCCGCTGAATCCACCTAATGGAACACCATTTAAATGATGAAAGTCATCAGAAGAATGTTGTGAGGGTGGCACGAAAGGCATATGTTCAATAGGATGCATCAAATACATAGGGTAAGGAAGCTGAAATGGTTGACTGGTGTGACGCTGGGAGCTCTGCATGGTTCCCCACGACTGCATAACATTCATCAACATCTTCATCATCTGTTGTTGTTGTTGTTGCTGCTGCTGAGCCCATAACTCCTCCAGTTCCTTCTGCATAGCCTCATGTTTGGTCTTCATTTCTAGGCACTTAGACTCCAAGAAGGCTTCTCTAGTCTTTGATGCTCTCTTTGATGAACTACTAGTGCTACCCAAGACATAACGCACCAAATTAGGAGTCACACCATTTCCATAGCTCCGAACTCTATTTTGGGTCTCAGGACCCATTTGCTCCTCATAAACTTGTGTGCGAAGCTCGTCCGAGTCTTCCACTCCATCCTCAATTCGAGATTTAAGGGAATAGTCAGTGGAAACCTATCAAACAAATATTTATAACTATAAATAACTAAGAAAAATTAAAAAAAATATTATATACTCTAGCAGAGAATCAAAATCTTAATTAATAACAAATACCCCTTTTGTTACGATGGCTCATCAATCCAAGAATCATCTTTCCTTGTGTAAGTGAAATGAAAGAAAGAAATAGGATCAGGAATTCCTCTACGCATCTTCTTCTACATATGAACATGAAGAAAAAAATGATTAAATTATATTTTTGTACATTAATGAAAACTGTGATATTATAAGAGGAAAAGATACACACATAATCTTTTCGAGCACGTGCATATGACTTCAATCAAGATGTATGCCCCATCATTTGCTTAGCACGACTTACTTTATTCTTTCCCGGTTTTCCCTAAAAATAAGAAAAAAAAATATGAATGAATTGAAATTAAACAAGAACAACAGTCTATGAATCACAAAAATCTGAACTCTGTGAAAATAAAATATATAAAAGTCTAAAATATGAAAGCAGTACAGTTCCAAAATGTAAACAAAACAAAAGACATTTACTAATGCAATGCTATTGGAAAATACCCTATGTTAATTGTTATTATTGACCAATTTTAGTTACTCTTTGCAAGTTTTAGTGACCAATAATGACTACAGAAAAAAAAAACAAAAAACAAAAAAAAACTACGTTAATTATTATTGAACGACAATTTTAACAAGGACTATGAAAAAAAAAACATTAGCTTGTTCACTGACCTAAAAATAATGGAAATCATATGATAAATCCTAATTTTATTCAGGTCAGTTAACAGGCTAATGTTTTTTTCTATAGTCCTTGTTAAAATTGTCGTTTAATAATAATTAACGTAGGTTTTTTTTTCTGTAGTCCTTGTTGGTCAATAAAACTAACAAATAGTAACTAAAATTGGTCAATAATAATTAAAGTAGGTTTTTTTCCTGTAGTCCTTATTGGTCAATAACAAAAAGTAACTAAAATTGTCGTTCAATAACAATTTTATATTATAAATCCTAATTTTTCATATGGTAAATCCTAATCTTTTTCAGGTCAGTGAACAGACTATTGTTTTTTTTTCCTGTAGTCCTTGTTGATCAATAAAACTAACAAAGAGTAACTAAAATTGGTCAATAACAATTAACGTAGGTTTTTTTTCTCCCGTAGTCCTTGTTGGTCAATAACAAAGAGTGACTAAAATTGTCGTTGAATAACAATTAATGTAGGTTGTTTTTTTTTTTTATCTGTAGTCCTTGTTGGTCATAAAACTATAAAATTATGTTTTCTATTTGTTTAGGAGGGTAAATATGTCATATAACCTTGTGGGTTAACCTGGGTTAATAAAAGAGTCATTGTTAGTCATAAAAGTATAAAATTAAACACAAATTAGCCATTACATCAACTATGGTATCTAAATTGTCTATTTTGTGAAAAAGTAGACCCTAAAAGTCATTTTTCAATTTTAGCTTCTACAGCGACTGCCGAGACAACAAAGGATGAAGCAGTAGACTTATAAAAATAGCAATGGCAGTGAAGAAGAGGGACCCCCAATGAGCACAACACACACGAAGATAGAGAGATGAGGCGATGGAAAAAGAGAGAGATAAAAAGAGAGCAAGTGGGGAAAGGGGTTGTTTTGTTGCCGTCGAGTGGGATCTTCTTCTCGTTCGACTAAAGGGGGCGAAGAGGCAAAGCAAAATGTTTAATTGTGAGGTCAAGGTTTGATGTCCTGACGGATGTATAAGCCACAAATTAAGTTATCAACCAAGAACTAAGTTGGTGGCCAATACAACGCCAGTAATAAACTCCAAACCTCTGGCATTAAATTTATGTATATTTAAAGAGTAATTGCACAAAAAAAATTCTCGCTTTAATTAAATTTAGGTAATCAGTCATTTGACATAGAAATCATTGAATGCTAGCTTTAAACTAGCATCCATACAAGATTTCAATAGACATCTGCATCCTATTTGGATTATCACCATCAATTACCTAAATTTAGGATTTGCCCTCTTGCTTCGAGAAGATCTTCGAGGAGCGTCTTTCTTAGGTGGTTGGGTTGTGGCAACTTCACATTCATCTTCAATAGTGTTTTGATCCACCATAGTTGCTTCATATTCCAATAGAGCTTTTATTGTTGTGAGTTCTTCCTTCATCGTATCTCTACCCAATTTTTTTATTACATCCTTTATGACATTGCTAACTTCATTTCCATTGTCATATTCCTCAATCATTTTCAAAAGATTTTTAATCCTTGGGAGCGATTGAGTGACTTCCATCTATACCGTCGAAGAGAGAATTTTGTTCTTCTATGAATGAAGAATATACCATTTGAAAGTTGTTTGGGGTACTCTGAGCTGGAACATCTACAGCCTGCTCATTGTCAGTGCCATTTCCTTTGTTGTTTCCATGTTCTTCATCACTATCACCATCATGTTTGTTGTCCTCGTTCAAACTCTCTTCTACATCACTATAACCATCATGTTTGTCGTCATCATTCAAACACTCTTCTACGTCATTACCGCCCACTTTCTTGCTGTCCTAACCTCACATTCATGATCTATACTATTGTCGATTTGTGAACTTGTGAGTACATTTAAAATTTCACAAGAAGTATCAAACATAAAACTTCAAGATCTTTGAGTTTCTGAATAAGTATAAAGCTTCTGAATAAGTATAAAGCTCGAGATCTGTGATTTAGCATGTCCACTACTATAACAAAACTGAATTCAAAAGTTGAAAAAAGAAAACTTGTTAGCATGAATAAGATGTTAATGAGAATCAAATTAGCTTATTGTTCTGCAGGAATGATAATTTATAAACCTACTCCAACTCTATACTAACAACGCCATTGATAATTTTGTCACCAAAATAACTGAAGGAAAAACTATGTGAACTAGTATACAAGATTCAAGTTCTTCCATACAAGATTATTTTGTTGCTGGAAATCCTGCTGCAAAAACCATCGTAGGGCATAAGCAGCTATTTTCTTTAATGGCTGGAGATCTAATATAACAATACAGGTGCTCTCGAGATTAAGATAATAATCCTTTGTCCAGTTAGTACCATCTCTTAAAATCGATATATTTAGGCCATCTGCCAAGCTTTCAAGTTAATCCAAATAGAAAGTGCCCTTCATTTCTAATAATTTGATCTTTTTTTCTGCAATGCAATATCCATTGAATTCCTCCCTAGAAATATCCATTGAATTTATGTAAAACCCTATGTTATCTCCGTTTGCATCTGAATTTGCATCTGCTTCTGCAATTGCATCATCAATAATTCTTTGTATCTGATATCCAATGCAACTCATTATTTGCAAAAATCAGATTCCATAGCCCCCTGGATCTAGATTGTGTTCTTAGCTTGCGACTGTGCAACGTATATACAATGAGAATAACTGATACCAATTACCTTGTATTTTTTTGTGACTGCATCATGTACCAAGCTCCACTTGGCCCCTTTTCATTCTGACTTTTGACATTGGCAGAATAATCATTCAGCTTGTGAAAGTGACAAGATTACAAATGTAGAATTTGTTTAAAAATGTGAATGCTTTGAAAAAAAAAAAGTAGAATATTGTATGAAGATTGGAATAACATATTATCATCTTGAATAGGAGTAGGGGCACTGAACTGCAATTCCTTCATGCACAAATCATGTCCATCCTCTTGAAAGTTGATATAGTGGTTGTAATATGAGTATTTTTGTCGAGAAATCCTTTTAGTTGACAAGAGGAAGCACTACTGAGGATTCTTATTTTGCTTATGATAGAATTAAGATAGGCAAGGTGATCCTTCACAAAGTTTTGATTGGAGATCAACTTGTACCAAAGCTCGTGTATTGTCTTAAACATGAACACATACTCTACACGAAATCTAACTAGTATGTCTCTGATTATCTCTACAGGTTTATGTTGAGAATCAGAAACGCCAGCTTGCTTATCCAGTAGACTTTTTACCATTTCGTTTGAGATTTGGAGATAAACAAACATTTGATCTCTTTAACAGAGCATCTCTAGAAGTCGAAGTTGCAAGGGGCAAACACACAAGATAGGCCAACAATGAAGAACTTTTGGAGACTCTTCTAAGAATTTCTGATGTCTTGCGCTTGCCTGGTGATTAGAGAAAATCTCTAAAATATACTTCCTTTCTTTTTCTTTTTCTTTTTCTTTTTCTTTTTCTTTTTCTTTTTCTTCAACAAAAGATAATTTATTTATACTAGTAGATAGTCGTTGCCTCTTATAATTTGCAATTAAAACGACGTTATAATGCTGATATAACTCCAATATAATGCTTAACGGGGGTGAACCATTACCTTTTGACATTATTACGTTTTGGTATCATGGCTCCGATATAACGCCGTTATACGACCGTTATTGGGATAACTTTTTTTCAATAACGTCGTTTTAACGTTTTGTTCTAAGACATTATAAAAATACATATTCATCCATTTCATTCTCGACTGAACCATAACCCTAGACTCAGAAGAAAAAAGGACCAAAGCTCGTCGTCACCAATTGACAGAGAATAAACCTCGCCGATTGATAGAGAATGAGAAAAAGAAGAAGAAGAAGAAGGAGGGAAGAAGACGAAAAGTCAATCGCACTCTCTGTTGTGATCTCACTCTCATACGAAGGGAATATGTTTTTTATTAATATTTTGATATTTTCGAATTTAATGTTATGAACATAGGTTACTTTTTTTTTACTCTATAATACATTAATACTTAGTGGGGTATAAAAAATATTCCGTTATATACCATTATATCTCGTTATGTCACGTTATTACCTTTAACGCTATTGGACCCTCATGGGTCCATTATCCATTTTAATTGCATAGCTCTTATATCTATAATACAATTCAGAATGTGTTCTACTGTTCATTGCTAACTGGGGCAAATGTCAAATCAATGAATTTGAGATAAAATATGGTTCAAATTGAAAATTAGGAAATATGTTGAGGGGTGAGATTTATTTTCTATAATGGTATTTTTGTAAATATAAAACATATAGAAGGGCAAAGAAAATGAAAAGTTGTGAAAAAAGTTATTGAAGGCAGGGAGAGAAAATTTTGTGTTTTTTTTCCTCAAAATTAAAATTATCATAACTATTTACGTGATTGTCAAATTTTGGTAAATTTCCAAAATTTGGTTATGTTGCAATGCATTTTTTAATATCTTACCAATAACACAAATGATCAATACAAGCTCTAAAAATTTAACAATATAAATTTATTATTAAAAAAAAAGTCTAATGCATTTCACATCGTTAGTATTTTTCAATATTTTTCAAAGAAAATGAGAAGGGCCGATCATACCAAAAAGAAAATGAGACGGGAACCTTAAACTTTATGTTTTGGAGAATTCAAAATATGGGGAAGAACTAACTCTCGGTGTTTTAAATTTTTTCCCCAACTAATTCAAATTTTGATTGAGTCTAACCTTAAAATTTATAGTATATATTTTTACCTTAAAATAGGCTTGCATTTCAAAACTAATGTAGAATACTCCTAGTCAACAAAATGTAGAATACAAAATGTAGAATACTCCTAGTCAACAAAATGTAGAATACTCCTAGTCTATCTTCCAAATCATCTAGGTGTTTCACTATTCACAAGGAATTAAAGATAAAAGATGGCTATGACTGAAATTTGGGAAATATGTTGAAGGTTGAAATTCATTCTCCATAATGGCAAGCTGTAAATATGAAGCATGTCGAAGTTTAAAAAAATTAAACATTTTGAAAAAAATTGGTGGAATGTAATGTGGTGGGGAGAGAACTTTTTTGTATTTATTTCTTAAAATTAAAATTGTCTTACATAGTTGTCAAAATTTAGTAAACTTGGTATTATTGAAATGCATTTTTGAAGATATTTTCAATGAAACCAATAATCATTATAAGCGCTCAAATGTTAAACATACCCCACATTTTACGTCGATGGTAGTTTACGTGTTTTTCAAAGAAATGAGACTTACAAATCATACAATGAAAAAAAAAATGAAACGAGCATCTTAATGCACTCTCAGACAAAAGCCTTGAACTTCATGTTTTAATGAATTCTAATTTTGGGGGAGACCTCACTCTCGGCATTTGAAAATAAAAAAATTATTCAACTGATTCAAAGTTTGACTGAGTCTAACCCTAAAGTTTATCCTTAAAATAGGCTTGCACTTAAAAATTGATTAAGGGCAAAAGTTGAGAGGTGGCGGGGATGTTCAGTATATGATATTTAGCATAAAAAAAAGTATGTGGAATGCCAAAAGCATAGAAAATTATATTTATTTATTTATTATGTTTTATATACAAAACGGGATGGTATTTGGGGTGAGAGATAAAAGACGGCTGAGATTTATCAAAATATAAGAATCTGATGAATCACATAGAACTCAAAGCACCAAGAGTGCATCGGTTCGATTCCCATACCCCACATTTTTTTATATTTATTTATTTTTCTTCAATTGTTGATGATTGTGGTATTGAAAACTCAAGGGTGATCATATTTTGACAAGTTTTAAAATTTTATCGTGCCAACAGCACGAGGAATACCCTAGTATATTATATTATTTTTATATACAAAATAGGATGGTGTTTGAAGTGGGAGATAAAATACGGCTAAGATTTACCCAATTATAAGAATTTAACGAATCACATAGAACTCAAAGCACCAAGAGTGCATGAGTTCGATTCTCATACCTAACATTTTGATATTTATTTATTTTTCTTCAATTGTTGATGATGGTGGTGTTGAAAACTCAAGGGTTATCATATTTTGACAAGTTTTAAACTTTTATCGTGCCAACAACACAGGGAATACCTTAGTATATATTATATATTATTATATATACAAAACAGAAGGGTGTTTGGGGTGGGTGATAAAAGACGGCTGAGATTTAACAAAATACATGAATCTAACGGATCACATAGAACTCATACTCAATATTTTGATATATATTTTTTTTTTCAATTGTTGATGGTGGTGATTAGGCCATACAAGTACAAAGGATAAAAACTTAAGGGTGGTCATGTTTTGACAAGTTTTAAAGTTTTATTGCGCCAACGGCAAAGGGAATACCCTAGTATCGTAATAGGAGTGAGGGAGGTGAGATCATCATTTAGATTATTAACAAACAAGGGAGAGGGTGCTTAGTAGCAGTAAGTTAGCTAAAAGATCAGCCGAACCACTGGCTTTCCGAAACATATGCACCATTCTGAACTATACTTGAAATGCAAATTAGGTCCTCTCTATATATGTTAACTTGCTTTAGAAACCCGTGCTAAGCATGAATCATTTTACTTTATTTTTGTAGATCTTAAAAGTTTGGTAAAGGCAGCAACTACTCCACACCATCATAAGTGCTTTCTCACACCATTCTACTCTCCCACACCACCTACATTCTTTCCCACACCACCGTATTTTCTCACATAACCTATATAAACAACAAATCAACATTTCCCCCCTCCCCATTCAAATCGAAACGCGATTCCTCCATCCCCATTCAAATCTCTTCCCTCTCCCACATTCAAATATCTTGCAAAATCGAAACCAATATCTTCCCTCTCCCTCAAACTCTCTTCTCTCTCCCTCAAAATCGAAACCCTTAAAAATCGAACCCCAAATCGCAACCCCCCCAAGAATTTTGAGAAAAACAAAGTAATCTCATGGAAACTTAAGAAAAAATTTAAATCACAAAAATCAAAGTAAACTTTAGAAAAATTTTCAGAAATCACAAAAAAAAACTATTATTCGCCTAGATCAATGTGAGTTTTTGCCGCCCGGAACTTTGCGAGATTTTTGCAAAAACTCGCAGAGTTCCAGGCGAACAGGAAATTTTAGCAAATTTTTTCGGATAAATTTGCGCGACTTTAGTAAAATGACCATAACTTGCTCATTTCAAAACATTTTCAAGTAATTCAAGTTGTGTTTATTAGATAATTATATGTACAAAACATGATGGTGTTTGGGGTGGGAGATAAAAAACGGCTGAGATTTAACCAAAAATATGAATCTAACATATCACATAGAACTCAAGGCACCGAGAGTGCATGGGTTCGATTCTCATAACCAACATTTTTTATATTTATTTATTTTTCTTCAATTGTTGATGGTGGTGATTAGGCATATAAGAACAGAAGATAAAAACTTAAGGGTGATCATATTTTGACAAATTTTAAACTTTTATCGTGCCGACGGCACGAGGAATACCCAAGTACCCTAACATGAGAGTGGGAGGTGAGATCATCATTTAGATGATTAACAAACAGGGGAAAGGGTTCTTAGTAGCAGTAAGTTAGCTAGAAGATCAGCCGAACCATTGGTTTTCCGAAACATATGCACCATTCTAAACTATACTTGAGATGCAAATTAGGTCATCTATATATATATATGTTAACTTGCTTTAGAAACCCGTGCTAAGCATGGATCATTTTACTTTATTTTTGTAGATCTTAAAAAGTTTGGTAAAGGCAGCGACTACTTCACACCATCATAAGTGCTTTCTCACACCATTTTACTCTCTCACACCACCGTACTTTCTCACACCACCTATATAAACAAAAAATCAGCATTTTTCCCTTCCCCATTCAAATCGAAACGCAATTCCTCCCTTCCCTATTAGAATCTCTTCCCTCTCCAACATTCAAATCTCTTACAAATTTCTCCCCACATTCAAATATCTTGCAAAATCGAAACCAATCTCTTCCCTTTCCCTCGAAAATCTCTTCTCTCCCTCAAAATCTCTTCCATCTCCTTCAAAATCGAACCCCAAATCGCAACCTCCCTAAAAAAATTGAGAAAAACAAAGTAATCTTATGGAAACTTCAGAAATATTGAAATCACAAAAAAAAAACTATTGTTCGCCCAGATCAATGCGAGGTTTTGCCGCTCGGAACTCTGCGGACAGATTTGCACGACTTTAGTAAAATAACCACAACTTGCTCATTTCAAAACAATTTCAAGTGATTCAAGTTGTATTTTTTAGATAACTTAGAGTAATACAACGTTTGTGTTTTGATCAACTTGAGAATCGGTCTCGATCGAGTACATAAGTTGGCCGAAAGTCAAGAACACTATCCCATTTTTATTGCAAGATAGATTTGCGCAACTTTAGTAAAATGATCATAACTTGCTCAACATTTTCAAGTGATTCAAGTTGTATTTATTAGATAACTCATAGTACTACAATTTTTGTATTTAGATGAGCTTGAGAATCGATCTTGATCGATCATATAAGTTGGCCGAAAGGGACACTATCTTGTTTTCACTGCGAGACAGATTTGCGCGACTTTAGTAAAATAATCATAATTGCTCATTTTGAAACATTTTCAAGTGATTCAAGTTGTGTTTATTAGATAACTCATAGCACTACAATTTTCATGTTAGATGAGCTTGATAATCGATCTTAATCGAGCATATAAGTTGGCTGAGAGTCAGTGACACTATCCCGTTTTCATTGCGAGACAGATTTGCGTGACTTTAGTAAAATAATCATAACTTGCTCATTTCAAAATATTTTCAAGTGATTCAAGTTGTGTTTATTAGATAACTCATAATACTACAATTTTTGTGTGTTGATGACCTTGAAAATCGGTCTCAATTGAGAGTTTAAATTGGTCAAAAGTTACCCTATCTTGCGTTTTTCGGTTTGAGTTTGAGTTTTTCTGTTAGATTATGTATATTTATTGGTGGTGAGTAAGTAAGAAAAAAAAAAAAAAAAAAAAAAAGTGTACATGGTGGTGTGAGAAAATGCTTTTGATGGTGTGGAATAGTTGTTGCCTCGGTAAAATGTTGAGAAAGGTAATTTCCAGAATACAAACAAGTCAATTGATTTTATTTTATACAAATTTTTACGCATAAAGAGAATGTTTCAAACATTTAACTTTTTTTTTTTTCTTACATTCTGTAATCTATGGCATCTCACTAACTTAATGGAGCGCGTAGATGATAATATCCACTTGCTTTAAGCGAGGTTCAGATAGATATGATTTTTTTTTATTTTATTTTTTTGGCAAAGGAAGTACAGATTGAAAGGACTCACTTGCTAGCTTCATGTAGCACGTAGATGATAATCTCCAATTGCATGCTTTAGACTGTGAACTGCCCCTTGAACTAGAAGTAGGGTTGGATACAGTGCTATGCATCGTTTTTATTTTGATACATCTAATTTCTTGTCTAAAGGAGTGACAAAGGTTATCAACTTATCATACCCGGCCTCAGGACCATCTAATGCAGCTAAGTACGTCGCCACGGCATTAGCCTTCCCTGTAGACATACATGCTCCACCTGCATGATATGCATTCTTTGATTCCCGATGTATTTCCTCTGCTCATATGCTTATATGGAATGTAGGTCTTGGTTTTGTTACTAGTCTTCTATTTAATGTTACTCTTTACTTTGGGTCATGTCATTTCAGCGCATGCATGCTTCTTTTCATGGTTAGTAACGCAATTGTTTAAGGTTAGTGTTGCTTCCTCTACATGACAACACCCTATACATACAATTGAAAATGAATAGTAATGTTTTCATCGAGTGTTCCCATGTAGAGAAAGCAACACTAACGGAAAACAATTGCTCACTAACCATGAAGAGAAACCATCTGCTAAAATGATATATTGTCATTCGAATTTTCATGTAATGGCCGGCTTACTCTTCCAGCTCAATTCTCCATGTCCAAATGGTATACCCATCGTGCCACGTAGAACGATGGAGATTTAATAAAATTTTATAAGCTAGGAGGGTTTCTTCTATTACCACAGTCAAAACCGATATTTGCAAGTAATGAGTAAACGTTGCATTGATGTCACGTCACAGTCGTGTGGAGGACATTCAATGAGTATTGTTTCAGAGGAATTTCGAATACTTGGTTGAATACTGTGATCATCTAAGTCTAATATATATTGGGATTTTATGAGATCTAACTGGACAAAGGAATATTGCATTGAACTTCCACACTTAATTTGCGGTGTTATACCTATGGCCATTATGGAGAGAACTTCTTCATGTCCGATACTCATGAACTGAAGGGAACAAACTGACCACCATCACCCAATATCAACTGTTATGCTCAAATATTCAGTTGATCTCAATTAGTTTCCTGCGTCATATGGTTTTTAAAGTAAACATGAAATCCTAGCATCATCAACTCCAAAATAAGAAATTATTAATTATTTCAAACGAGCTTATTTGGGTTTTTTTTTTTGTTATTAAGCATTATATGTCAGTTTGTTCAATTAAAAGATTTTTTGTTTTTTAGGAAAAATTGGTTGTGGAACCTAACTAAATAATCAATGTTAGTCTTTTATTTAAATAAACAAGGGTGGGTAATTTTGGTTCGACAATCAAAAGATCATGGAAAAAATAGTCAATGGACCTGGAATAATAATTCAACAAGAACACAAAATCAAAGCATTCACGACAATGCCCTTCCCAAGGAGTGGAGAAAGTGAAGCACTATTTTTTTTATTTATTATTTTTTTTTTTTTCTAATGAGTTTACCTACGTCATGTATTTGCAACTGTTAGGGGTTTTAATTATTGATTTATTATTATTTTTTTTTTTTTTATGGTGTCTTTGTTATTGTTAGAGGTTTTCTTTTCTTTATTGTTTTCAACTGCAAGGTTATACTTTTGTAAGGTATTATACGTCATTAAAAAAATTTTCATATCATATCTCAAGGTTGTACTTTTCTTTATTCTTTATTCGAAAATTCTAGGTGTCGAGGGAGGGAGCGAAGAGCGAGGGATGGGTGTAACCACCCATCCTCCTCGAGATGAGCGCATCGCCCTCGCTCCTTTCCCTCCCTCCCTAGCAAAGCTCTTCTTTATTATAGTCTTCAAGTGTAAGGTTATACTTTTGCTTTTTTTCATGGTGTCTGTGTTTAAGCATTATACGTCATGTATTTGCAACTGTAAGTGGAAGGTTTTCTTTTCTTTTTTGTTTTTAGTTGGTGGTTTGTTTAGTTATTGGGAGCGTTTTCATAAAAAGCAAACCCTAAAAAATGTCAACATATTATTTCCTCTTGGTTATTTTAGTAAAACATGGGGTGAAAAACACAAATACCCTTATTTTATCCTGCCCAAAGCTTGACAAAGTTAAACAAATACATAGGTTTAATGAGTTATAAAGATACATTTTACATATCAACACTAGTGAGCAAAACCCTAACAGTAATAATGGGCTTCACCAAAATACAGAATCTACAATGACAAGCAAACAGGAGGGAGCTACATACACTCATTCCAGTCTAATCCTTTTTGTAACTGCTAACTTTTCACAATATTCTTCTACTTATTTCTTTCTACGATCTTCCTTTTTTCTGTTACATTCTCACAGCAACAACTTCTGCTCGCTTCTCACTTTGACTGAAAAGAACCTGAAAACTAGTACAAGATTAAACTATAAGAATGATGTCTCACTGTGTTCTCTCACCAGGAAGCTTCTGCAAAGGAAGAAATGCTATTGCATATAGTACCATATAGTAAGGAAACAGCCACCCACTGAGCTGCAACGGATCTTCCACATCAATTCTACAGCACAAGCAGGGCTTTTGTTATGTAACTGCGAGCATAAGATCAGGTCAAACACCAGAAAAAGAAAGGAACAAACCAACAATAGCATGTAACAATAATCAAGAATGGCCTTTTGTGTTTCACAATGCAAAACCCTGCAGAGAAGTCCACACACCAATTTCTACATGCCAATAGCATCAATACAAGAGAGCCACACTAGTATAGCTCTAGATTAAACCCTTTTGCAAAAAGTTGGGGAAGCTAAAATACAAGCACCTACCTAGCATGTCTTGGGCGTTGAGGTACCCCAACCATTACATGGACAAAAGCTAGAGAAATAAGGACCACAACGAAGCCTGTAGCATCAAAAGAATCAACATAAAAATGGTGTCATGCAGGAAACTAATGAGATCACATACTAGAAATCAACCTAAATCAACTTACTCAAAATATACTCCATATTATCCAGATGCACTTCACTGGCCAAAATTCATCTCTGAGTATCTGTAAAAGGTAGTACGACACTTAAATATCCCAATGCGTATTACAAAAGACTGCCCTCAAGTTATCATAGATACTTTTTTCACTGAAACAGGCCAAAAGTTATGACTTGCCTGCGAGGCTTGTTTTGTCGTTGGGCAAATTCATCAGTTGCCAGCTCTGTAGAGAATTAATTTAGAGAGAGAAATAAATAAATAATTGGACACCCCCAACTTGGAACGTGAACTTGGACTTTTAGTACATAATTAAAGCTGTCGTACCATGTCTTTCAGTCGGCTTCAATGCGGTACTAGATATACTTGTAGTTATTTCTCGGCTGCACAAGAATTCGACAATGAGTTTTTTCCCCTCTTACTTTTAATCAAAATAAGCAGCTCATAATCTAACAACACTAATTATCCATGAACCTTTAAAGATGAATAGACGAAAATCAAGAAGATCCAATATGGACAAGTATTTTGTTGATATTATTTTAAAAGGTAAAACTGAAAGCTACAAGTATGCTAATAGCCTGAAAACTAAAAACAGGAGAAAATGCAGAAAATGGATATGTTCCATGGAGAAGATAGGTTTCAGTGAGCTGCTCTCTGTCTTGCCAATCTCTTTGTTTTCCTGCACTTGAAAAGGGAGTCCTGGCTTTTATTTTTTTACATGACCAACAAGGAAGCGAATTTCATAAGTTTTCTCTCTCAAACTTTAGGAAGTTTTAAGTAATTGGATTTGGAAAAAAGGATATATTTGATCTTATTTCCCACTGTTGTTTTTCATGGAAAGGAAGATATGGTTCTTTTACGTGTGATTTATATTCTATTTTATTGAGGAACTTTATAAATTCCCATTTTATTGGATTGGGGATGGATTCTATGCAGTCTCCTCAGCATATGAAGAACGGCCTCCTTGGATTGGATCTCTATTGTCTTCATAATTGAACTCCCAAGCTCCAACCAACCCTCTATGTAGTTTGGGCCAAGGATTTAAAACACGGAGGTGTGACGCGAAGCGTTCAATTGAGTAATGCACTAGGTGAAAGCCTCAACGCATGAAACTTGAGCCTTTCACAAGTGAGTGCGGCATTACCTCGAGAGAAAACTATATCAAGTAATATGTCATTGCATACAAAATAATAACTAGCAAAACATAAAAGAATAAAAATTTTGATACATAATTATCATATTTTACCTATTTATTAAAATCCATAACTATGAGTCTATGACAAAAGTAACGTGTACTTGGAGCTCTTGTAGCCTCTTGAAATTGAATCTATTGGTTCTAATATATGTTGTATATATTTTCCCATTTCAAAAAGCAAAATGTACATTTTAAATCATGAATGTAAGTTTCAAAATATAATATATGTTTATCTAAAATTTAAGTTTCACCTCAAGTTTTGATGCATTTTTCTTAGGTTTTGACAAGAAACGAGCCTCAACACAAGTTTCACAAGTTTTCTAAAACCATGGTTTGAACCCCAACCTTTAAAGCATGACACTACAAATATTTCGAAGTTCCTTGGACACGTGTTGGACACTTGGTCAACGTGTCCAAAATGTTTGACCACGGACAAACATTAACTGGACACTAGTTGGATATTGTTTATTCAAACGCTTTTGATTATATATTTAAAAGCAGATTAAAAAAATACACCCACACGTTGTGATGGGAATTGGAGTACATGTTTTTTTATCAACTCTTTGAAGAGAAACAAGATGACACCACAAAAAGGCGAAGACTTAGTTATAATATATGTGAATTCCTTCAAAGTGAGATTAGGAGATGGGATATTGGAGGTTATGCAATTGAAAATTCAGGTGTAAGAATTTAAAGTTGTGAATCTTTCTCTTAATGAATCAGATATGGAAGCATGTGAATCTTTCTCTTAATGAATCCGATATGAAAGCATGTTATGCACCGATGGAGCCATGGTGATGATAGCATAATTGATGAAAATCTCTTTGAGTAAGAGCATGTTGGAGTTATTTTTGGATTTTGGTCGTGACTTGTGATTGTCAAATGTAATTAATAAAGTTGGGCATGTTAAATTATGCATGTTTTGTTTTACTCTTTTGACATAGCTAGTATAATATATTACGCAATTGAACAAATAAAGGATTTTGAAAGATAAAAGAATTGAACGTTAATGCCAACATAGTAGAATTTTGACTTATGACATGAGTTATAAATTTTGGTTATGTTGATTATTTCAATATTTTGAACTTAACCTTTTATCTTAATATGGTTTTGAACCACTGTTCATTCTGCTTAAGATGCATGGACTCTTCGAAAAACCCCTGTTTCAAGAGTCGGACATGAACTCACGTCCGACACGCACCCAACACATATCCGACACGCGATCATCGGTCAAGACACGTTGACTGAGACCGACACAGCCCCGACTCGGCTTCGACATGGCTCCGACACGGCCAGTGTTTTTTTTTCCTGTTTTCTTGTTTTTTTTTTCCTATTTTTCTCTGCTGGTTTTCAGAAGTAGTTCTTGAAGAAACAACAGTTCTACTACACTCAATTGCAATCGCCAATTCTTTGATTCCTTCGGTCGGAGAGAGGGGTTGTTTCAATTAGAGCACCTCTTCACACCGTACTCAATTAAAGGGTTCTTGACTGACATTTTCATTTGATGGTACATCAGGCATCATCAAGGTCGTTTCTTTCCTCGCTCTAAATTAGATACAATACACAGAAAAAATGGTATTTTGCTATATAATTTCTCTGTAATTTGATTTATCTGTTTCTGATGACTAATTTGCTCTTAGGGGGGTGTATTGTATATGGATTCTTATGGAATTGATAAATAATTTGAAAAGTCCACAGATTCTTTAAATTGTCCACAGACTCTTTAAATTGTCCACGGACTTCTGCTGATTTCTTAAATCCATAGACTTTTGCTACAGACTTTATAGAGATTTATGAAAATTCACAGACTTTGTATGAACGACTTTTACAGATTTCTAATTATTTGCAAGATAAAAATGAAGTTGGTAAATTTTCTTTGATATTTCAAAATTCTTCCATTATGTATTGAGATTTATAACATTCATAAAGATAACATGCATGCAAGTATGTAATGATTGGTCATTCCAAAGATATTTGATATTTCTCAAATTGTTTATTGCAACTGTCTTTGTTGATATATCTTTGTTTGTCTGTCTGTGTAGAGCTATTATATAAAGAGGAGAAGCAGAACCAAAGTGTTTGAAGAAATTCTGAGTGAACTGTTTGAAGAAATGACAAGGGAAGGAGAGAAATGGGAAGAACCCCAATGTGAAGATGATGAAGCATTGTCACTATGTGATCTTCCAGCGAATGAAAACAACAAAGGTGGGGATGAAGAGAACGTCGAAACCCGATGTTTAGAACTAGAAGAATTCGAATTCGGCTCGTGGGGTGGTGGTGGCGGCAATGGAAGTGGCTCAGTTTTAGCAGAATCAGAGATGTGTGCAGCTGATGATGTCTTCTTCCAAGGTCAGCTCGTACCATTGCGTTTCTCTTGCAGTTCTGAAAACGGGTTACCCGTGACCCGACAAGTGTCAAGATCCGAATCCATGGACCATCCTTCCTCCTCCGCCAGCAGTAGTAGAAGCCAAAGCCACCACCATTCTTCCACCACAGCCACCACCACCACTTACAAACCCAAACTTAGAAACGACTTCCACAGCCACCCAAGTCCAAAACCACAGGTATGGGTATCCGGGTCAAGATCCGGGAAGAGTACCTGACCCCGGAAATCTAGTGTCTGGGGTTTGTTCAGAGTGGGATTGGTGACAACCCCAGAGATTGAATTGGAAGAACTAAAGAAAAGCTTCAACACTAGAAGCAATAGTAATGGAAGTGGAAGTGGAAGTAGCAGTTGTAGTAATGGAAGGAAGAGTGAAAGTGGGGCGAAATCAGATAAGAAGAAAAACAAGACAAAGATTTCTATTTGAGAGTTGTAAATGTTCAGTTGATGCAGTCCATATCGTTCCCCAGAATAAGATTGTAGATGCGAAGAATTTTGGGAGGCTTTTTTTCACGTTGAAATCTTTGATAAGAGGCTGGCAAATTATTGAACTTTGTTATTTATACCTAACACTACAAAGTCCATGAGAATCCATGATTTTCCAAATCCATAAATATGAATGATATTTTGAATACCCTAAAACTTTTGTGGACTTTCTGAAATCCATATTGAATACCCCTAGACTTTGTGGATTTCAGAAAGACTTTTTAAAATCCTGATTGAATACCCCTAGACTTTTGTGGACTTTTTAAAATCTAAATTGAATACACTTGGATTTTCAGAATCCATGGAATTTATTAAATTGCCCACAAAATCCAGATACAATACACCCCCCTTAGATACACAATTACACACTATTTTGAAACAATTTGTAAATTAGATACACTCACCAGTAAATTTTGACTATCCGAGCATCCCTGTAAATTTTTCTATCTCTCTTGTTAAGCTCTCCTCTTCCAGCTTCAAAAGTAAAAAATTTAGACAATTTTAAGCTTTAAGTTGTTTATGTTCATATGAGTTATAAAAAATAAAAATTAACAAAAAGTAAAGGTTGATCGTTTAGCCGTGTCGCCGAGTCCTAATTTTTTGAAAATTGCCGAGTCGCCGTGTCGTGTCCGACATGACACACGTGTCCATGTCCGTGCATCCTTGTTTCTTGCATGCATTTAACAATTTTTTAATATATCAGAAAATTATACCAATTATTATACTATTCCCGTGTCCGTGTCCGTGTCCTACTTTGTTGAGATTTGTCGTGTCTATGCGTCCATGCCTCCTAAACTCCACCACCATTTGTCATCTAGTCCCTCTCAGTTTCAGTAACTCCCCCCTCTCAGTTTCAGTAACTCCCCTTCTCAGTCTCAGTAATTCCCCTGTTTTTGCAGTTTGAACTAGCATTTGCTCAACCAGCACGCTTGTTCCAGTACAAGAAAACCTTTACATACCGAACTCTGTTTTTTTGCAGAACTCAATTCCTTCTTGATTGAGCTTTGCACAACCCAAACAATTTTCCTTCAACAAGAGATGCTCTTCTATGAAACTGTGACATATGCTTCTCCAATATTTAGGACCGGTAACTGCTTAATGATGACACCAGATCTGGCCTTTTTATATTCGCATTTCAAAAAACAAAATGTCTTAGGGATGTCTTCAAGAGAAATCTTTAAGATCCATGTGTCAATGGCTATATGTTAACATATAGTGGACTTTCACTTAGCATCAGTGAGTGTGATCTGTATGCACTGCATGTGAAATTGAATTAACAATTCATTTAGCTGACAACTTACATCTGGCTACAAATGTAGAGAATCTATCTACAAGGAAACACTAACATATTTCACCTGTGTTTTATTTCACCATACCTAGTCCATAAAAAGCTCATGTTGCCCCAAAACTATAAAAATTGCCCCTGTTCAATAACAATTAGGCTACCATGTCCATGACGAACAATCTGATCAATGCTCCTTATTTGCAAATAATATCATGTTCCTTCCTTTCAATAACTCGTCAAATGGCACAAGGAATCACCAACCTCCACAAAGCTACTCCATTGGAGTCTTAAGGGTCTGTTCAATAACAGTTAGGCCACCATGTCCATGATGAACACTCTGATCAATGCTCCTTATATGCAAATAATATTATGTTACTTCCTTTCAGTAACTCATCATATGGCACGAGGAATCACCAACCTCCACTTGGAGTCTAAGGGTCTGTTTGATTTATTTTTCCATGGAAACCATAAAAATAGTGGCAATAAGAGAGTGAACAAGAGAATTTTTCAAGCCACGATGATGAAAATAACTATATTTCTTTTGTTCTCCATGGAGAAATATTCTTACCCCTCCTTGAAAGGTTTTTTTTTTTTCTTTTCTTTGTGAGTGAAGATATTTGGAGGAAGGTCACAAGTTATATGCTCACTTTTCCTTTCTCTCCTCTTCCACTATGTTTTCAACATGTTTATGATTCTTTCCATGGAAAAGAAAAATCAAACACACCCCAAAATTCCATAGATGTCAACTCTTAAAGGGTATCTATCAGCCACATCGGGAAACCCATTCCACCAATAAGTTTGTTACAACATGTTCCCAAGCCTCCATTAACGTGCTCACTGGGTACTCTTCAAAAGATGTTCTACAGGAAGAAACTTACCATAGATGGAACTCCATTCCACTTGATCGAAAATGATGGAAATTTGAGCATCCCACCCCTATATTCTTTGCTTTCATTTAGCAAGTATTCAAAGATCAATAAATAACTAGGCTCAAAGGACCTCCGCCAAGATTTCTAACTCACCCCTTCCTGTATGTTTTTGTTTTTATTTTTATTTTTTCCATTACTTCACAACTCTCCATATTTAGTAGATGCATCTTTCTTGACACAAATGATAGAAATTTGAGCATCCCACCCCTATGTTCATTGCTTTCATTTAGTAGTTATTCAAAGATCAATAAATAACAAGGCCCAAAGGAGCTCTGCCAAGATTTCTAACTCGCCCCTTCCTGTATGTTTTTATTTTTATTTTTTCCATTACTTAAACACAATTCTCCATATTTAGTAGATGCATCAATCTTGACACAGTCCTCTCGGTCAATAACAAAAAGTTGTAGTATAGTAAATATTAAGAAAAAAAAAGGCACTTCAAGTTTAGAGCATAAGATGTTTCTTTATGGATGTTTGAGGTAATCTGAAAACCCATTATAGGGCTATTTGGTGGTTCTATTTTTTTATTTACTTTTTTTGGATTGTTTAATATACACATTTCTTCACACCAAGAACAATGATTATTGTTTCATGCTTAGTTTGACTATGAAAATGATTAATCCCTCTACCTTTCTCAATGGAAAGAACATTGTTTTAAAAGGCGATGCATCAATGCGTGCATTGATGCGAAGCGGCCAAAAATCACTACAGTGCATTCAAGTTGAATGTTGGCTATAATGAGCACAAACCTGGTTCACCTCAATTACTTTTTATGATTGGTTCATGTAATCGCTTTCATTGACGATTGTTTCATATTTTTAATTTGTTTATGAATTTTTTTTCATCATTTTTCTTTTCCTGAAAAGTTGAGGCGTACGCCTTGTAAGGCATCAATGCATCGCTTCACATTGAGAAAAGCCTAATCGCCTCAGTACTGAAAATCGCGTTTTAAAACATTGAAAAAAAGGAGATGATATGTGGGCAAATATCAATGTCAAGGAATAGGGAAGGTTTATAGAAATGTCAATGCATTTTTCAATACTTAACCATTATCCCCACCAAGAATTGTGATTTAGCGAATTATACGAAATTTCGCTGAAATTTTCGTTTTTTTTAAATTACGGAAAGAAAAAGTGCGAAAGAAAAAATTACTTTTGAGGATTTCTTTTTGAAAACTTTCAGGATTTTTTTGTAAATTTCAAGTTTTTTTTTTTCTAATTATCATCTATTCTAATTATTTATTGCTTTTTGAAGCCACCTCCTAATTTCCTAATTATCACTTTTTTTACTTATATATTGATTATTTAAACTATCCGGTGATTTTCTAAATATAGATATTTTGATTTAATTTAATGTGTTTAATACATTTATTTACTTGCATATTATTTTTTCACATATTTATTATAACCTTGAAATTCATTGTATATTTAACGTATTCTCAAAATTTTTACGTTTTTTCTTTACACACCGAAATATTTCTTATACTTAGGAGACCGAAATTAACTTGAAAAACGAAATCACAATCCTTGATCCCAACTTGACTAATGCCGAATATAATTAAGACTGAAGTTTTTGGAATATCTCATCTTCCAAATTAGAGAAGACCGTATGTAATTGACATTTGCATAATCTTCCAAATTAGCTAAAACCATATTCACTTTACATTTGAAGGTAATTATAAGTCCATAAAGCTAGTGGGAGCTAAGATTTTTGCAGCAAGTATGATTTTCTTGATAAAAAAAAAAAGGAATTACAATAAGAAATGATTCTTACAAACCTAGAAACGCCCAAGGAAGATGTTGGTCCGGACGTATTAGTAGAATAACCATCATCCATAGCAATGTAAGGTGATGAAGAATGCATTGCAGCCCCTGCTAGTGGAGGTAGCCTTGGCAACGGACAAAATGGTAAATTGACATTCATTGAACAATATGAGAAATAATATGGGAGGGTCCACAAGAATGAAGGTATTTCAATCAAAATACTGTAAAGGCCAAACTACTTTTGCAGAAAGAATGAATCTTGAAATTTTAAAAATAAAAAATAAATAACATAAATAAATAAAAAGTTGCTAGATACTCACAATGTCAATAAGAGCCCACAATTTTGAACACACAAGAAAATTGAATTGTACATGAAGTTGATGTAAAGGTAAGTAATTAGTTGATGATTATGTCAAAACATCTGAATAATGACATGGGGGGAGGGGGGAGCATAGTGTTGCATATCCCACACCATCGTAGCCACTATTTTATTTTACTTTTAGTTATTTATTTCCAGCTATTTAATCAGTTTTAATTTAAGGAAATTATTTTAATCCGTCAAGAAGGCCCTAATCTAATTTAACTTATATGAAAAAGGAAATATAACATTTGGACCCCATTGTTTGGGACCATTAGACTTTAGACCCCAATAAATGTGATAGTGGGATTTAAGCTGGACGATTTTAGTGAAGACATCGGTGGCCCAAATGCGAAATGTCCTTTTAACCATTAGCTACCTTAATGCTAGTTAACCTTGGTCAACGCAATCTACCAAACACCAAGTGACACATCAACGACATCCTCGCTTTCTCTCTCCTGCACGACCATTGTGTGCCACCTAGCGTTAACTAAACTTAACCAAGGCTAAAGTTCGTCAATATAAATTTTACCATAAGGCTTAAAATGCTAATAGAATGCCGGATTTGCTCTGAAAAAGCAAAAGAAAAGATCAGAAGAAAAGATGATCAGTGGTTCTTCTTCGTCAGCCTCCCATAAACACCACCTGTTTAGGATATGTAGGCCTCTTCTTAGCAGATTGTATGTTGTTAGAATCTTCCCATGACCTAGGTCCCAAGTAAAAAAGTTCAGGTAAACCTCTTTCATCCAAAAGATGTGGCCAAAAAGAGAAGGAATGTACAAAAAACGTTGATCTTACAAAAAGAGAAGGAATGTACAAAAAACATTGAAAAGATCAACATGCTTAGAATCAGAACTATCCACAGATAACACACCAAATTTGGCATACCATCTCCAACAATGTTTTTGGTCATTGGGGCTTATTAATTGAATCTCTTCTAAGGCCCAAGTTGTAGTTATTTGTGCTTCCAACTATATCATGATGTAGTTGGGTTCGTTTAGCAATATTAGTATTTTAGCAGTATTAGTTCTAGTATTATTGTAATTGGGCCTATTAAGCATCAACTCACAATAGTTAGAGCATTTATTTCCAACTAGGCTTAGGATTTGTTTCTTGTCTTAAAAGTTAAGGCAATTATAAAAGGGGCGTAGGCTATGCAGTTAAAACGGATAACGGACCCATAACGGTCTAGGAGCGTTACAAGTTATATCGGATTATATCGGGATATATCGGTATATAATAAAATATATATTTTAAATATATTTTTATACCTCCAATAAGTATTTATGATTTAATGTATTAGTTAAAAATGTAAATCACTAAACATAATTTGAAACTAATGTTATTTTACTGTCAATCAAGTTTATGCTCATTGCTCACTAGACTAGTAGACTATAAGAACTAATCATTAAGCATTAATTCATGTCATTACTCATTGTTCAATGCTCATATTTGTTTCAGCTAAACAAACATTTAAAGAAGGATTGAAGGAAAGCTTACAGATGTAACAGATATCGCAGCACCAGCCTGTATTTGACTATTTGTGTAATCTATAAGGGAATCAAATGGGAACCGAGGGTCCGAGAGTATAAAAAAATAAATCAGATCTTGAAATTGAAGCAGGTAACCAGTACCACTTACCAGAAATTGATCGAGGTGGCTACCCGAGATCGATCGAGGAGGCTACTTACCACTTACCAGAAATTGATCGAGGAGGCTACCCGAGATCGATCTCTGAGTTTCTTCTCAGTTTCTTCTTCTTCTCTCTGAGATCTGACTTGAAATCGAAGGATAATCAAAGGATCTGTTCAGACTTGAAATCGAAGGATCTCTTCGTCTTCTCTCTTCGTCTTCTACAGTTCAGATTCTTCAGTTCAGAGTTCAGACTTGAAAGATCTGTTCTTCTTCTCTCTTCGTCTTCCTTCTTCTTCTCTCTTCGTCTTCCTTCTTCTTCTTCGTCTTCCAGTTCCAATCTTCCTTCGATTTCTTCTTCTTCTCCCTTCTTAGATCCGAAAACAAAGGATCTGAAAAAAAAAATTTATACAAATATTTATAAAACGAGATAACGGCGTTATAACATATAACGATATATGTATAACGGCCGTGAAATGAGAGTTATATCGCTGCCGTTACAACTTGCCGTTAAATTTAACCGTGAAATTTTTTTGTCCGTTACCCGATATAAAGGCGTTATAACTCCTTTATATCGCCGGTTTAACTGCACAGGGCGTAGGTTGTTCATTGTTAATTGGTTGATTAAAGAAAATAATTTATTTTGTTTATTCGTTTTTATCGTAGATTTATTTCTTTCGATTCATGTTTTATCTTTCAGTTATCGTTTATTTGCAATTTAAGTTTCTTTGAAATTTTAATTCTATCAATTGGTATCAGAGCCAAAACGGTTATAATTTTATTTGATTCAATTTGAAAATTTTTGTTTGAAGAAAACAAGCTTGGAAAATGACAAAAGCGAGACTCCAGAGAGAAGATAGAAAAAACAGCCGAAAATCTAGAAAAGGCAATTGAAAGAGCAATAGAGATCTGATATTCGAGAAAATCCTGTCAGACAACAAAAAGGCCATGAGACAGACCCAAACAACTCCACCGATTGCGCCACAGAGGCCCACACCCAACACCGTCGACGGCGGTGCCAAAGGCCAACAACCCATCGCCGCTGTCGATCGCCTCCCAGCCACCTACCTACACCCCCCGAAAGTCGTTCGTAGCTCTGTCGCAGTCACCGATAAACCTCTTTAACCCATGTCGATCAGTTCCCCAGCACTTCGATTGACCCCATCCACCATTTTTCAGACCCCCTCAACCCAATACTTTGCTCGATCGACAAAGTTTCACCCTCCCCGCTGCTCATCTGTCTCTGAAAACCAGTCAATCGACAGCCCCCCTATTTAATTGTTTCGCTTCCCTCCTTCAACACCATCCCTAGCCCCCCATTTGATCACCCGCCTCTCCCATTGATTGACACCCCTCCATTGTCGATCGACCATTACCAACAACCTGCAACCGACAGAACCCATCCTTCCACCTCCTCTCGCGTCTTCTCCATTAGCTCCTCCTATCTCAATCACAACCAACCCTTACCCCCCCCCCCAAATCGCAACCCCAATTTTTCCCAAATTATGTGTTTCTATTCGTGAAAAGGAAGAACTTTTCAATCAAATCCCTACTTCAATTTTCACTTCAGTCCCTGGCCAAAAAAAAAATTATTCGTCCTTGGTCCCCTCCGGCTATTTACAACCCATCAATTTGTCAGTACCACGACCCATACTTGATCCAGCCACTATTTGGCGAATTGAAACAAGTTTGTGCGCAACGTTCAATTCACGCAATGGATCTACTTTGAGCTCTGGTTTCCTCTACGACTTTCTTTTTATGCCAAGCTTTTCATTTCATTATTTGAGGCACCAGCAATTACATAAGCAAAGTTCGAGGGTGCCTTATGTTTATGCACTTCGCCTTATGTTTGTGCATTTCGCCTTATGTTCAGTCACAGGTTGCCTGTGCTCGTCTGCCTTCTTCGATTTCAAGCTCGAGGACGAGCTTCTTCATCCCGGGGAGGTTGATGTAATTAGATTTTTTTATTATTATCGGTAGTTGACCAGTATTACTTCTAGTATTGTTGTAATTGGGCATATTTAACAACAGCCTGTAATATTTAGGCATTGGTTTCCAATTAGGTTTAGGATATGTTTCTTGACATAGAAGTTAAGTCAATTATAAAAGGAACGTAGGTTGTTCATTGTTAATTGATTGATTGAAGAAAAAAATTTATTTTGTTTATTAGCTTTTATAATAGATTTATTTCTTTTGATTCCTGCTTTATCTTTCAGTTAACGGTATTTGCAATTTACGTTTCTTTGCAATTTTAATTATATCATATCCCCACATGACTTCCAAGGCTGCATATTCTGAAATCAAATGCAGATTATTGGATGACTAAGTCACCCCATACGATGATAGTCTAAACACTTTTTCACAGTGAAGCCACAACATAAGAGCGCGCATTTGATTCAGTCAGGTCTGTAAAATGTGAGTTTCTCCCTTATTATGCTTTGAATAGTGATGAAAAACTAAACTCTAGATAGAAGAGGAAGGAAGTAACAGTATCTGGAGATCAACACTTGATGTATAATTTAGGACATCCTGTGATGAACAACGAGACTAAATCGTGCATAATTTGATTTATCAAAACTATGGGGTGGACTATAGCGAAAACGGAGAAACCATGTAGGAGCATCAAGGAATGAGAAAAAGGTGGGGGTTGCAGCAAGAAAGTTAATAATAATTAAATAATTAAAGTTAGCATTAGCATACCATGGCACTTCAGAATTTGCAAAACCATGTTGTGGTTGGGTAACATATCCAGGAAGGGCCATACCAACAGCAGGAACACCCATACCAGAAGGATGCTGACCGCCAAATTGCATAACTGCAAGACCATTTATGTAACACATGAAATTCTTTCTAATAAATGAAAATGGAAATGTGATAATCATTGAAATTACTGCACTTGGATACAGATAATATTTGAATTAAATAACAAAATTTTGAAAGACTAAATTACCTACATAATAGCAGAATCTTTGATATTCATTAAAAGCAGAAGCTACCAGAGAAACTATGGTGGTAGAGATCAGGCCTGACAGGCCATAGCCACAAAAGATGCAATTGACACAGACTAACATTAATATCACCATACTTTTCAGAAATACCAAACTGGGTCAGTCAGATATAAGATAGAGGCCATTAAACATGTGACACAGTGTAGATATAGTACACGATCTTTCTATTTTTTTTCTGTCTACCCGTGGATAAGCTATGTGAGCCAGAGAGAATGTGATTTAAGAATGCCCTACCCTGGAAAAGTGTTGGAGCGGCAGGAAAATTGTGATCACCATGAGGAATTCCCATACTCCCTGCTCCATAAACTCCGGCCCCACTGAAAAGAAAAGAGCCCCTTCCACTTCTCTGAACATTGTTTTTCCCTCCTCCATCTAAAGCAGCCATAGATTTACTTGATCCTGGTGGTGATTTTGCTTCTCCAGATTCCGATGAATTCCCTGACTGAATTTTAGGTGAAGAACTTTGTGATTTGGCACCCGCATGCAGACCCAACTGGTCATTAGAACTTCCTACAGAAGGCTGAACTTGATTCCCTATGAATGCTTGCCGAACAACAGGTAGCTGGGGTTGGGAAAGAAACTTCTTTTCTTGGTTGACGGAGGAAGCTGAGTGATAAGTATGCTTACCTTTGACTAAGTTCCTTCCCTGAGTACGAGAATGCACATTGGCAGCTGAATGCATTTGCACATTGCTCAGCTTGTTAGAAATTTCAGAAATGGACTTATTCATATAAAGCCTGTCCTGACCGTTAGAATTGCCAGTATTCTTTCCTTGGAGAAATGCATTAGAGTGTGACGCAGAGAAATTGTCCTCAACCTCAACATTAGATGGAACATTTCTATTGGTACTTCCAACCCGTGCATCCCTTTTCTGCATAGCAATTGGTGAAGATCCAGAGTTGGAAGAACCCGAGGGATAGAATGGAGGAGAAGCAGAGTTCAAGCTTGATGCAAAAACATTTTTCCTGTGAGCAGCTAGGTCAGATTGCACATTCACATCATGTGTAGGTGCCCTTGCCGAGCTAGCATTTGAAGTTGTAACATTTGACTTCTTCGATCTAAACAAACAATAAGAAAAATGGATGTCACTTAAATACAGTGTCCACATTTCACTCCTAATAAGAAACTTACAAGACAGAGTTCGCTACTAACGGATTGTATCGAGTTGGCCACACCCCATTATTGGTTGTTGCAGGAGACCTATATCTTCTAGGCCCTCTGCCCTTCACAACCTTAGAAGCATGATTTTGATTGTCATGCTCAACATGGGCATTAGATTTGTTTTCCCCGACATAACCAGGTTCCATGCCACGATTCTTACCACGACCTCTATAGGAACCTTTAGAAGTCCTCTTTTCCTGAGGACATATCGAAGAAATAAATAAATAAAATTTAAAATATTAATAACCAAAAAAACTTCATAAGTGCAAACTTAAATCAGTTGTGCATAAAATAAAATAAAACTTTTGTAATAAGCACCAAGAAAGGTGCAAACTCGTCATACGGAACAGAACATTAAATAAAAGAATTCACCTTTCCATAACGTGTTTGCTGCAAGTTCATTTCTTCATACTTATCATGACCCCACTTCTGATTATCTTTTGTTTCCCACAACTTCCGTCCGCCAGCAGTGTGCCTAGAAGAAACAACATACGGGTTAGAGAATTACGTGTTGCAAACTCCAAGTCTGACCTGAAAACTAATAATGCCGTATAACTCTGATAAAGAAGGTAAATACTATTTGGAGATGGAAATTTAGTTTCAGTATATAGCAATGAATGCTACTATCACGGAGAACATTATAAATAGAACACAAATCAACAAAAATATAATCCGATAACCTTTTAACAGAACATTTAGTACTGTTGTTTGACTGTGTCGGGAATTTTAGTTCTTAAGGATGAAATTCTATTAATAACTGAAAACAATTTAAAGGAAACCCAAGTGGCACCCAGCAACACAGACACCCGACAAATAACACTACATGATCCCCCCCCCCCCCCCCCCCCCCCAAATAAATAAAAAAAACAAAGGTCATCCATAGCCAGGTCAACAACCTCCGCCAATCATTAGCCTCTGCTTCCTGAGTCGGGAATATTCCTACAAACTTCAAGGAACGATATCCTTCCCCATGCTTCTTTTACATTTTGTCAAATAGTGTATATTTCCTAATGCTCCAATGTTATCTTCTGAAACTTCACAATTCAGTCTGAAGCACAACACAGAAAGATCCCTCCTTATTTTAGACTGTAGTTAAAGTTTGATGCATGCTATAGAACAGCCTTCAGTCAGTCCATACTCCATAGAGACAGGAGGACAAAGAATGGCCACGGAAACCACACTACCAATAGTAGTAATGTATCTCCTAAGAATTTACTGCAGACATGTTTCTGTCTTCCACAACTTTTATATATATAACAATAGAGAAGGCTTTTCTCCCAAGTGTAACCACTTTAGCATCTTCTTTGTAAACAACTGTAATCACCAGCATAGTGGTGTAGAACCATCTTTTGGAATAACTTCACAACCTTTTTCTTATTGCATTTATCTATCCGAAGTTGGAGACTGTCTAGCTCTAATCAAAAGTCAAAACCCACCTCTGGAAGTAGAAAAGTATTGAAGGATCCGAATAGCCAAATTCTGTATGGCAATACAACAGACCTGATTTTATATCTCTCTCTAGTTTGTATGGCCCCCAACATCAAATCTTGTTGCAAACATGAGGATATCATTTTTTTAATTCAGTTCTCTTTTTTTTTTTTTTAGGGTGGGGGAGGGGGGGTGATGATTGGCAAGACAAAAAGTACAGTATTCATATAGGTAGGAAAAATGTAAAAGAATTCAATCAGAGCTAAGTATATCTGTCTCTCATAATCTCTCCCCAGTCAAACATACAGGAGAACTGAATTATAAAATATACCCCAACTATGACTCCAAATCCACAAAGTAATCTTTATGTTCACACATAAACTATGTACATCTAGAATCTAGATGCATTTCTAAAAGTCCTACTGTTTATTTCCCTCCAAATGACCCATGCAAGGGCATGGAGGATTCTAGCACATGATTACAGTTGATTGGATGTTTTTACAAGATACCGAAGATGGGTTTATATAACCTAAACTATGAACATTTAGAAATAAATATAAATCGTATCACATAAAATCAATCTAGAATAAAAGAATATCCTAGCAAATATCATTCTAGGATATGATTAGATACTCCATATCGTGTAGAGGTGGATCAATCTTAATCTTGAGCTTGGGCTTGGCCATATTGAGTGTGAACCCCACATATTCTAGCACTCACCAATTCATATTAGATCATGATGAAGAGAGTGACATTTAACTTTCATTACCTAGCTGCTGAATAGTCTGGAAAAAAATCAGTTTCCATGAATTATATAAATCACCAAACATCTAGGAGATGTATGTGCCATGACTCTTAAAACTTCTCTGTAAATAAAGATCTCGTCCTACAAATCACAAAATGAACCTCTTACTGAATTTGTGGGTTGTTGATAAAGATCTATTTAGTAGGCAACCTATCCTGGTATGAAAATCAGGGAAATGCCTCAATAGTAAAATCCAGTTTTTTTTTTAGCTCCCAAACCTATTACATTCCATGAGATCAGAGTTTCTTAATGCAATCGAACGTTTAACCCCATGCTCCAACTGTTTTAGGCCTCTGACTTTGTGTAATTGATAGTAAGTACCAACTCAGAACTCCCTAGCTATTTCACATAAACTCGCAATCCTTTTCCCACGTTGGTTGGTCATTTGGCACTCTGATTAAGGAGACTTATGAGTTAGATCAACACTGTATCATTCCAATATTAGGAACAATGGCCTTTAGCAAATAGATGGCTTCTTTGCCCTTGATGGAAGAAGCGAAAATGCCAATGACCTCATATTGTGTCTGTCAACCGACTTAGAATTTTTTAAATGCTTCCCAAAACCCTCAACACATACTCAATAAAATGCCCTGCAGCCAACTCCTTGCTCACGCCTACAGCCACCTTTTGCAACTCCATGTTCAGCCTTACAACTGGATTGAATGCTTAGATGAGGCCAAATCCTTAGGTGAGGCGCCTTGGGCTTAGTTAGTCTAAATGCTATGTCATGCAGATCACCCCACCCTCCAGATTTATCATATCAGTCCTTGAATCTGGTAGACAAAATGGATTGTTTCTCCATATCCTCCTACAATTCACTTGGTGATGAGGTCAGCTTAGGTTTCCAAAACTTCAGCGTGCAGGATATCCACCACTGATCACCAATCCTTCAAATTCAAAACCAAATTTATGCATATGAAAATAAATGAGCACTAGCGCGAACAAGATATGCGAAACAGCACATATCAGAACTACTCTGGTTATACAATTTTCTTTCATTTGTTGAATATTTCATCTACATTGTACTTTTTTTCTCCATCATACACACTGGTACACAGAAAATGAAGTTGAAAACTTTCTCTTGTTTTGTATATAAATTTGACTGAATTGCTATATACGCATTGAATATAGATAAAAATAAATAAAATACCTACTTAAAAAAATTAAAGAAGCTATCAAAACAGAAAGTAAGTAGTATGTACCTGTGGCGATTTCTAGCGCTACTTCCGAACCTATCATCATGCATGTAGAAAGCACCAGTAGTGGGCACAGTAAAGGGCTCCTTCTCCTCCACCGCCTTCTCTCCTTCCGCCGCCGAATTTTTCTCTTGGATCCCACCCTGTTCTCCATCCGAGCACCATGCAGTCTTATCCACCAGACCTGCAACCTTAACCCCTACTTCCTCCCTCTCTCCCTCTTCCCCTCCTCCTTCTCCCTCCCTCACCTTACCTTTCTCTTCAAACTCCACTTCCACAACTTCCTCTTCTTCTTCCTCCACCTCTACCTCCTCTTCTTCTTCCTCCACCTCTTCTTCTCCTTCTTCTACCTCCTCCTCCTCAACACCACCCTGCCCATCCGACTCCGAATCCGAAACCCTCCGATGCTCGAACCTCCCTTCCTTCTCACTCTCTTCTCCACCTTCATCATCACTCGCTTCCTTCCTCCGCCTCGTCGGCACTCTCACCATTTCCTCTTCCGGATCCGTCTCGTACTCGACATTCTGCTCCTCTCCTTGCTCGTCCTTCACCGAAATCGCCATTGAATTCTTCAAAATACTAACTAATTCGCAGAATTCAACACTGAAACCCTCTCGATCTTTTGCTCTCTCTCTAAAACCCTAGTTTTGGATAGAGAGACGAAGATAACGCAAGAAGTGTGAGTGAGTTCGATTTGTTTTACAATAGTTTTTTTTTTTTTCTTTTTCTTTTTCTTTTTTTTTTTTCTATTGGGGAGTTGGTGACGTGTATTAGTTCGTCAGGTAAATTTTACCGCAGGTGACAGTTGGGAAAAGCGATCAGATCTTTTTCGTCCACCACTTACCTACGTTACCTAACTGCCCCCTCTATTTTCCGCACGTGATGAATTATTATGCCCTTCTTGGATTGCAAACAACTCAAAAGTTTTTTTTTACCATAGAGTTAAACTTTCATTTGTCACGAGGCTAAGGGTATTTCTCCTGCGGTTTGGCAATTTTAAAATAAAGTTTTTTAATTATTATGTATTAAACACCTCCATCACTGACTCTATTTTCGCCATCAATCAGTTTTGAAATGCAAATTTATTCTAAGAGTTGCGATATTAATCAAAATTTTTAATACATTATCATTATTTAACAAAAATTTTAAAGATATGAAATTTTATTTTACCTGACAAAAAGTGTAAACTTAAAAAATATTGAAATACTTTTTAGGTGGGCATGAGTTTTCTCCATAATACCATGGTATGATTATTATGGGCTCCTTAACATAGCCTTTTTAACCCATAAACAAACGGGACGAGTTTCCATTTTTAACCGAGAAGCACATGGGATGGGTTCTCTTTGCAAAGTTTAGTTGATGATTGGTCAGTTCATGACTTTATGTAAATCAATCGATCGATCCATCGACTCCTTCAATTAATCAGGTCCCTTCTTTAATTCATTAGTTTTTGCAATTCTAAACCTCACAAATCAATCATTCTTCCACAAATCATGGGTTTCTCTTTTTCTCTTTAGGTACAAAAGCTTTTCCATTCTTCAATCTTCAATTAGGGAAAATGTGAGAATCCATATTTTCAGGCGATATAATCCAAGGTGCAATCAAGAACACGCCAGAGGAAGAACCACGTGTGAGAAAGGTGGAGATGAGGGTTTTTGCTGAAAAGGAGAGACGAACATGGTTGTGAAAGAGAGTAAGAGGGAGGGGCATTGTAGCAATGCTCACTCTGTAGTCGAAAGTGAGAGGAGCAGTAAGGGATCGTAGGGGGACAAAGGGTGGTCACAAGGAAGAAGAAGACTTATCTCTGTAAGCATTTGGTTCAGGCTTTATAAGAACCCTTGAAGGAAGTTGTCAGGGTATCAACATTTAAATTAGGTTATGTCACTAAGATGAACAATGCCACATAATACATACATACTATGAACAGTAAAATGCCACTTTGAACTGTAAGATAGATAGATATTAACAAAAGTCTAGGATATCTTGCCAAATTTGCAAAGCTAAAACTAGGGGTGGGCACGAGACGGGATGCACCTCATCCCTATCTCATCCCGTTCATTCGGGATCGGGACGGGATAGACCTCATTTCAACCTCGTCCCACCCCAATTGGGTTCGAGACGAAACGGGATGAGCATGTACTAATAGTCTTCCAATGGAGAACAACAAAAAAAATTCATCTTACATTACTCATACACCAATAATGCCTAATTTATATAAATATAACTTTCATTATAACAATATAAAATGTCATATAAAATTTCTATATTCCATATAATCATGTATTGCATATAGAAGTACACCACATTTACCATGATGATCCCAGGACATCAGTAGCAAGCAACATGACATCAATTGTCCAGTCCCTTCCAAGCTTGGCCCTTTCATAGGCAATGCTAGAATCTTTTGAGGGAGAGTGACCAATTAGGGCCTTGATCAACAAACCCCCACCACTCTCCATTTTCTCAAGGTCTCTCTTCTCCAATCTCCCCCAAGTGCTCATAGCCCATACTATAAATTAAGAGATCACCAATTGGCAAGGCTAGAAGCCTCGAGGGAGAGTGGACAACCAATGCCTTCTACAATTTTCACATATAACCAATCTTCATTTGGTCTTGTTCATTCAACATTGGACCTGAGACATTCTTATATAAGACCCTCATCACACAACACCAAAAATAGGAACAAATAACATTAGAAAGCAAGTCAACAAGTAGTAGGAAAATCAAATTTTTGACAATTGACATTAGTGGTAAATTCAGTTCTCAATAGTATAGTTTGGCCCTTGATAGGTTAGATAAGGCACTTGTGCGAGAAGAATAAAATAATTATAGGCATCTCATGAACCATATCCAAATCACATTATGGATCATAAATTACTATCCAATGATATCTTATTACACCATATCCATTGACGTTCTCTAGAGAACTTACTTTCGACATTCTTTAATCATAATAAACATTAAATAAATAAGTTCGGGACGGTACAAGATGGGCGGGATTGAAAATCTTCATCTCGATACCATCCCACTCTAGATCGGGACGGGATGGGATCGGGATGAATTTGATCAATCCCAAAAGGACCCAAAAATATCAGGACGGGACGGGATCGGGATCGCGATCGCGGGATAGGATGCCCACCCCTTGCTAAAACAATCATTAACGAGATAATGACCAAGCTATCTAATGTCATGTTGAGATCCTGTGCAAATTTACAACACTGTGGCCCCACTTATCTTAGTATTTGGCACGTTCAATGCAAAAATGTTAAAGGAATTCATTTTCGAAAGGGAGATTCTTTAAAAAGTGCAAGTGTGCTATGCTACTAAGAATGGAATGGGTGAATGTCTCTTTTTGAAAATTGTTTTAGATTAATATAACATTTGGCAAAATTGTTCGATTTCCAAACTTTTCGCCTAAACACATTAGGGATCAGAGTTGCAACCTCAGAAAAGTGGACTACAAGCATTATCGCCACTGTTTTTAGTTGATTTGCTTGAACAAAACAACAAATTAAAAAAGAACTCTTGAGTTAGTCATGATAAAAAAAAAAAAAATTTAAGTTATGCTTGAAATCAAATCAATGCACCCACTTATGAGAAAATGTGGACAACCTCCTTTAAAATAATGGGCATAATCACCACATGAAACATGCAAGTAAATAAAAGCTTTGGGAGCAAATCAAACATAAAACATTGCTATAACAAGTTTATCTAAATCGAAATTTGATTGGTTTCGATTGGTTACTTCCTCAGTAGAGGAGCGAACACAAATGACAACATCTTCATATTGAATTATTCATGAACCAAAGTAGAAAAGTTGCCCTAACTAGAATTCCACTTTCAAAACTAATGTCCAGGACCTCGCAAGGCGAACTCGAACTCATCATAAAGCTTGAGATCCACTAACGGGCAATAACAAGTTAAGACAAGCTTCAACTCGAAATTATCCATTTTAGTAACACTAATTGTTAGATGAGAGACAAATAAGCTCTTTACATTCATTCCTTAACTCAATGGATTCAAGGTTGAGCTTGTTCAATTGAAGCTAAAGAATGAAAACTAAAATTCAAGATAAGATGAAGTGGTTGAAGGATTAACAACTCTCCAATGGAGACATCTACCAATTCTCTTCTTACATCAACCTAATCTTTTTGTTCTTTTTTTTTTCTTTAGAAAATCCTCACAAACATAGATTAAAATAGAAGATTCCTTTAGATTATCTAAATTAAAAATAAATTGAAGTGTATTTATAAGTACAAAAGTTATTGGAAGGACCATTGTTGGCTGCCTGACACGCTGCAATAATTCATTTAGAACTGTCACATTTAAATGGCTCATTGACTTAATGTCAACGACATCTTGTCTGTGATAGTTAACCATGATACATCAACTGTCAGATTTGGGCATGGTTGACTATATCATGTTGAAATTTGAATTTCAAAAAGTAAATAATCACATGGCATGGTCAACATCTTCGCCTTCTTCTTAGTCTGACTTTTTTTTTCTAGTTTTAACCATTCAGTTTTTTACTTCGAATGAACTGATGTTGACTTATTTGGCTTTGAATTTGACTTTCTGAGTTGGGTTTAATCTTCATGAATTTGATGTCATTTAGGTTTATTTACCTTTAAATTGTAAATTGGTTGGGTGTGTCCCTTCTATGAAATTCTAATTAGCTCCAAACGTCAGCTACACGTGTGTCCAATTTTAAAAAAAAAATTGGTTACGCGTGATGGTCACAACCATTCACCTCTTTGTTCTTTAAAGTGTGCTTTTTAATTTTTGTTAAAAGATTAAAAAAATTTAATAGATAATTCGCCCCCCCTCCCCCCCCCCCCCAAAAAAAAAATTATGAGTTTAAATTGTGAAAATTTAAAGGTAATTTAGAAGCATAATCTCGCATATGTTTTTATTTCTTCCTAATAATATATGAAAATTATGAATTAACTTTATTCATAAGGTATAATGTTAAAATCTATTGTGTATATTATCCACCATTGGATTTCTAAGGTGCAATTTTCGAATCTTGAGTCTTTGAGATATGAGGCTTACGAAATGTAGCTTATGGTATTTTTTAGAACTGATATCTGATAATAATTTAGTGAATAAAGATAATTGACGATGTACTCATTGATATTTCCTCGAGAACATTTTTCAAAGTATTTTTCTCATTCTCTTGATCTGAATCACAATGAAGATGCATGAAATACTCAAGTTTGTCTTTGCCTTAAACAAAAAAACAAGTTTTCCTCTCAAAAGCCCAAATCATGTTTTCCCTAGTTTCGAATCTAACGAGGGATATAAACTCTGTATCAGACATCATTTTTACTGACCTCTTATTTTGTCATGTCACCAGTTTGGCATAAATACGCATATTTGATCGTTTAACCACTCGACGTCATGCACAAATATTTGTTCACGAGCTTGGCTCTATTTTGTTTGTTATAATGAATTCAATTATGAAACAAGATTATGAAGGTGACTCGAGATTTACCAGCACAACATATCTATTTTATTTTCTCATGGAGTATATTTCTAAGTTTCTACCTGTATTTTCTAAGATTAAGTACCCAAGGTTGACTTTAGGATGCACAAGTCCTAAGATTTACAATAGATAATCGAATATGTTTTCACTCTACTATCTATGCCAACATGCAATGGTAGAGCTCAAGAAAAAGGAAGATAGAATGTAGTCGAAATGTTGTTCTTGGTATGTTGTTGACCTTTCTTATGATGATGTTTGTTATCTAAATACAAATCATCACTGATTCGCATGACAATATCTCATTGAGTGTTTATCTAAAAAGCGGTCCAGTTTAAATGCGTCTTACTTTGAATCATGTTGAGACAGTCCAAAAAGCTTGAGTTCTTCGCATAAAATAAATGACTTGGAATGTTCATAAATTATCATCGAAAATCAAAAGTCTTGGTGGATCTTGAAGGTGCTTAATTGAATTTGGGTTCTTATGAGCAATATAATGATTGGATCACATGTCGTTTTATCCCAACCTTATTGTACTATCGTGTATGTGAATTTAATCTTGACAACCCTTCTATCATAAGGTGGGTTTCGTAAGTATATTTTCTCGAGCTTGACATGATTGACTTTGTTGTTCAGCATAAGATTCTTAAGACTAAGGAGGATTATGAACTAGATTATGACTATGCAAATTTCTTACCTGGGTCTCAAACTCTTTATTTCTCTTTAAGCGACTAGTGATGGAGATTGCTCGATTAGTAATGAGGTTTTACAAAAATGAAAATTTTAAATACCTCGGTTCTAAAACTTTCAGAACAATAGATTTGTATTCACTCCATTGTAGGATGCATCATATCATTATTATCATTATAAAACCTGTTAGAGTACATATTATGTCAAACATTTATTTATTGATGATGGTATCTAGTAAAAGTATCAAAGAAGCTTAAGATAGCGGTTTTATTAATTAAAAAAATCTTCGATTTGTACGCTAATATTTGTTGTTGTGGTTTGCAAGTGAACATGAAAATCCACCGACTCTTGATCAAATACAAGCAGTGTGAGAACTTCGGAATATTCAACGAAAATAAGAAACAAAAATCCTAGATGTTTGTTGAAGTGAAAATGTGGACACATCTCCTTAATATGTGGCTAACTTTGTATATCTCAAAAAAAAAATTATTCTGCTTTGATTTGGTCTATTTTAAAATTCACAATTTGTTTTTGTACGTAGAAGATATTTTGTCTTTTAATTTCACATGTATTTATATTCATAGTAGCATACATTTTATTATCTACAACTGGTTTCCATTTAGTTTTCTTTGAATTTGAAGAAAATTGTCAAAATTGTAATATCACGGTTTTCAAATTACATGATAAAAAATCATTTATATATACAAAACTTTAAAAGCGAATGTTGAGTGCATGTAATATGCTTCAGGGTTCTAGTTTTATTAATTAACTTAGATAGTAATAAGTAAACACAAATGACGTTCGATCATTTACACAAGTTATTGTTCTAGGATTCCTTTTCACTGATTTTTTGTATGCCAAACAATGACGAACTTCACAAATGCTTTGTAAGGCACTGGTTGCATGAACAACCGAGGATGACCTCGAGAAAGTTTTTGGCAAATATGAAAAATTTCAAAGGTGCAACATTGGTGATAAATTTAATTGATAAATTTCAGAGGAATCAAACGTTATGGATTCGTCCACTTACAAAACCCAACAGATGCTACACGAGCGGATGAAACTTTGAATGACACTACACATGGTGACAAAATGTGGTTAGTCAGTAGAGGCCAAAAGAAATCTCAGAGTGCAATCGTGCAAAAGTCGAGAACAACTTACATCAAAAATTTAAATTCTAACATAAATGGATTCAAGTTGTTGATGTGTTTTCTAAGTTCGGCACGATTATGTCATTCAAGATATGTGTGAATTGTTTGGATCTTATTACTAAAATTTTATTTGATGTTTGGATCTTTTGTAGAATTTTACGTAAAATAAATCTAATTGTTGTAGTAGTAATTATCAACACAGAATCAAGATTTGTGATATAGATTGTGTATTTGAAATAAAAATTTAGTATCATGATTCATTAAGACACGATGTGTAGTTTGAAGGCTTAGAATAATATGTAGGATTCTCATTTTTTCGCATTTCAATATTTCTCATATTAGTGACTAATAAGTGTATCACTACACCAAAAATACCCATCAACAACGGTTTGAGACCGTGGGGGTAACCCATTGTCACGGCTTAGAGGCGTGGGCAGTAGAGGTGTCACGAAATCATCATTCACGGCTATAAACCGTGGCAAAACATTTTAGCAACGGTTTTATGCTCGAGGAGGCGTGATGATTTTCTGCATGTAGCCACGGTTATAAGCGGTTGCTAAAATAGTGGCCACGGTTATAAACCGTTGCAACATGGCCACGGTTATTGGTCGTTGCAATATGGCCACGGTTTAAAGTCGTGGCAACTATGATGGCCACGGTCATAAGTCGTGGTAATGATGATGACCACGGTATAATTAAGCCGTTGCAAGCGTTCCGACCACGGTTTTAAGCCGTGGCAATAATAGTGGCCACGGTTATAAGCCGTTGCAACATGGCCACGGTTATTAGCCGTTGCAATATGGCCACGGTTTTAAGCCGTGGCAATCATGATGGCCACGGTTATAAGCCGTGGCAATGATGATGAGCACGGTTTAATTAAGTCGTTGCAAGCGTATGTTGTTCTACAGGATTGAATCACCTGTTGCAGTTCTTCTGACAAGGATCAATGCATAATTGAGACTGACCTGACAGGAATTAGCAATGTAGATCAGAGAATGGTCAAGAAAGAATGTTGAATTGCCACTAGATCAAGCAGAATTGATAGAAGAAATAAGAACAGATTGTATTGATAGAAATAGTAGACAATTTGATATGTTCAGTCTCCCTATGAGCATAGCTCAATGTACAAAGTGTTTACAAAATGAATGAATGCATGTTTCTCATATTACTCTTCTTATTTATAGACATTGCTAACACACCACTACAATGTATCTAACAGACTTTGTATATAGCACCTAACAGACTTTGTAACACCTAACAGAGCACCTAACAACTCCTCGCACCTGCAGCTCCAGCCCGCACTCGCACTGCCAATTGGGAGCTTAGAGTAAGGGACCATTTAAGGTTGCCATCTCTTCTAAATTCTCTTCTTTAGAACCTCCAAGTTCCTCAAGTTCATGATTTATGCATTATGTCATTTCGGGTCAATGGAGATTACAACCAACAAAACTCAAAGAAACCTCATTACTTCCAAACTCCGCAATACAATATTCCTTCTAAAGAGAATGAAGAACCACTACCTGTTTGTGCTGCTTCTAGAAGCATCTCTTCCTGAGTCATTCTCTTCTCCTCGCCTTCTTTCTTTCTTTTTATTGGCTGAGTAATTTAAAAAAAACAGTGGTTGTTAGAACTTACATATTTTTTACAAAATATCTTTATGAGCATCATAAATAAGGATTTAACATTAACCACAGTGATGTAGAGGGAAGGAAATGCAGACACGGAAAAAATGAATAGCATACGTGCGAAAAGACTTAGTAATGCACAGTTATACGACACAATGTAGCCGAAACTAACCTTCATGGTTGCTTGCATGGCTGCTTGTATAGCTTCTCTTTCTGCTTGCCTCATAATGACTGAAGTTCGTGTAGACTTCCTCACAATTCTTTCACTTTCTAACTCGTCATGATGATCAGAGGGACTAGGTTGCTCTGTATTGGAAGGCTTTTCTTCATTTGGAGATTTGTTTAACTTTGAAAGAACCTTCTTTTTGGTTTTCTTTTTTGTCACAGGCTTTCCTAGATATACTAGACGCTTCTTCTTTGGCTCCCTGATAGACACAGCAGGATCTCAATAGCCACCCTTGGTTAAAACTCTAAATAAAGTACAACAGAAGAAGTCAAACCTGACATCTGCATCATTTTCTGCCTCCCCAATTTCCAGTGGCAAGAGAATACTTAAGGCCACTTGTAATTGTTTTGGCATTGATTGCCATTCACAAGTCAACATCTTTTCCCTTGTCAAGACACTATTTATTCACATAAATAAATTAGCTACAAGAAAACCTATATTATAAATAGGAACACGTCCCCTTTCTTCTTGGCCAAACACTTGGCTTAGAGGATCATTATCAATAGTGAGGTCAGTGGTACCCTGGGTTGAAGATTCTTGCAAGGTGGCCTTTTTTGCTTCAACTTGTTCCTTCAAAAGAATGAAAAAATAAAATAAATCAGTACACAAATAATATTCAAACAACTACAAAGTAAATTAAGAATTGTGTATAAAAGACATCATTGGGCACATACCATATATAGTTCAGCACCATGCGTGGGTTTTCCATCCTTTCCCGTGTGACAAGCAATCCATATATCAGTGCGTGTGACTGGTTCCTCATCAGAGTTCTTCTCAACCTATATACTTGAAAGATTAGTCTCAACCTATATAGTTAAATGGTTATTATTGTACTAGTAGCTAGAAACTCAATTACCATTTCATACTCTACTTCTGCATCACTCTTTTGGCCACCCCCCCCATACATACTTTGAACCCTTTTTGTTTTTGGCATTTTGGGCTCTAATTGCCTTCGCTTCAGGGGTGCTCTCATAGCGAACAAACTCCTTCCAATCCTCCTATCTTACACCATTTGGAATATGCTTCTCTTGTTCCTCAATGGTAGGATACTTATCCAAATAGTCCTTCCTAAGATCTGCCTTGAACCTTCTGAAATATTCTGGCATTTTCAAATGCACACTCCTTTTCACATAATTTGGGATGTTGTATTCACGCTGCAAATAAGCCATTGAGATATAAGTTGACAATAAAATAAGACATTATGAAAATCAATGATGTAAAATCTCACCTTGAGGCCATTCCACACATCCTCTCTGTAGTTGTCAGTAACATGGTGCCAACCCTTGAATTTGATGGGCACAAGGGTTTCAACAAGCTTTCCAATGTGTTTATTGAAATTCTAGCACCAGGTCCAACTGCTAAACCATGGACATTGAACTGTATGGTCTTTTTAACTTCACTGTCATTATTTGTAGATGTAGTGAGATCATTGGTGGAGAGATTGCCGCGAGTACTACCCATTTCTATCAATGACATTATAGATATTAACCATTATCAAACAAAAAGAAATAAGAAACAACTATATACACTACATTTATAGATAGTTTCCTTCCACAACATATCACCACAAATAGATTTTTATAAAGCATTGGAAAAGCCAATCTGAATACTTAGCTACAAAGCTTCCCTTTCCCAACTCAAAAGTCAAAATAAGAAACAAAGACAAAATAATTGGTCTCAACCAAAGAGGATGACTAAAATAGCATTAGAAATGCATCAAAAAATATTGTAGCATAGTCAATTAAAATTCCAGTAAGCTCTTCAGGTTGGGGTTGTCTTTCAAGATGTTTTGATACACAGTGGGAGTTTCCTTTTTATCGACATTAGTGTTCAAGCCTCTTTGAGTATGTAGAACTACATGCCACCCGTCATTTGATTGATCTTTCGAATAAAATACCCCACTTGCTTCTTGAGCTAAAATGAATGGATCCTCTTCCACCTTTCTTTTGTCTTTTAGCTTCGACAAGTTTACCATCTCATGGTTCCAAATTGGGTCCACCTTATATGCATTTTTCTTATCTTCCACCTTGACCCAATCACAATAGAAGACAGTTTCTTTGAAATCTATGTAGTCTAGCACCAGTATGTCTCTAACAACTCCATACCATTTGACTAGTTGGTCCTTTGGCCTCTTATCTTTCTTACTAGCAACAAAATGAGCAATGGCATCCATGGAGACACCACTATCTTGTGTCACCAAACATTCATCCGAAGAACTTGTCGCAAATGTGAAACCATTTACACAATATTTTGGATATCGGGTTGCCAAAAATTGTGGACCATTGGCTAACCTCCAAAGTGTGGTATTTGTTTCCCCAGCCTTCTCCAACTACATTGTAAAACAAATCATCTTAGAACTGAAATCTGAAAATAAAAAAAATTATATATATATATGAATAAATACACATTATTAAATACCTCATTACACAACCAAGGAATAAAATCAGTGGTTTTCTCAACATTTTTCCTTGGCCTTTTTTTTTTTACTTTGTGTAGCCAACTCCATGCAATATTCATTGTATTTTCTGCACAAGTTACCATATTATCACAATTCTATATTTCTAGTTATAAAAAAAACTAAAATATTATATATCTTACTCTTCCCAATCACTCGAATCAGCAAGTGCATTGAAAACCCATCTTCGAGCTTGTTTAAATTGTACATTATTTAGCATATAGTTTTTTCCTTTATCCAATGGCTTTTCATCGGCATACTCATCATCTACATCAAGCCACTCCTCTTGACTGTGTTTGTGAGTTTTGAACCGTGGCTTTGTCATATACTCCATGCAGTATGTAACAGATTCATCTACAAGGTATGATTCTGCTATTGATCCTTCTATGTATCTGAAATTTTTAGCATAGTCTTTGTATCGTTTCATTAACCTATCAATCATAAATAAAATCATAAATTAGTATATAATATAATAAGATAATGTGATGACGTGCACTAAAATTAGAAAAATTATTTACCGCTCAAAGGGATACATCCATCGATATCGAACTGGACCACCAAGCATCGCTTCCTCGGTTAGATGAGCCATGCAATGCACACTTATAACAAAGAATGAAGGCGCAAGCTCCTTTTCAAGGACACAAATTGCCTCAATCACACCTTTGTGTGCCAACTGAAGATCTGTTTTGTTGATCACTTTAGCACATAAGATATTAAAGAATAAGCTAATTCTTTGAATAGCAATTCTTAAATCTTTATCCTTCTTGTCACGAAAAACATGTCTAAGCAAAACTGGAAGTAAATGTTGCATATTGACATGGTAGTCATGTGACTTCAGTCCTCTTAGCTCCAGGGGATTGCCAAGAACGCAATTACTCAACTTGGATGAAAATTCACTCGGCAATTTCAACTCTTTTAGTGTATTCATAAATAATTTTTTTTCTTTCTTGGTCAAGGCAAATGATGCTTTTGGCATTGAAGTTTTTCCCGTTTCATTGTCATGGCTCAACCAATATCCCTTATGAGTTCCCATGTCTTCCATATCTTTTCGAGCATTCTCACCATCCTTTGTTTTCTTAGAGACATTCAACAATATGTTCAATAAGTGTTCAATGACATTCTTTTCAGTATGCATCACATCAATATTATGTCGTAGCTCAACAAACTTCCAGTATGGCAAATCAAATAAAATGGACCTTCTAGACCACGGTGGCGCAATGTTATTGGTTGGTTCATCATTGACGTTATCATTATCAACCATATTCTTGCGCTTTTGCCCACTAACCCTACCTTGTGTAGAACTACCTTCCAAAATTTCCACTATCCTTCGTTCAACTTCTTCGCCAGATAATCGTCGTGGAGCACGACGATGTTCAACATCTTTGTTGAATCCCTTGTCATCTCTAAACTTGTGTTTTGTAGGTAAAAGACGTCGATGGCCTCTATAGCATATCTTCCGACTGTTTGAAAGACGTTCAGATTCTACATCATCAACACAAATAGGGCATGCATTATAACCATGAACATTACAACCAGCTAGAGTCCCATAAGCAGGAAAGTCATGGATACCCCAAAACAACATTGCTTTCAACCGGTAATTACTTTTAGTACACACATCCAAAGTTGAAACACCATCTGCCCACAATTCCTTCAACTCTTCTACTAATGGCTCCAGGTAAACATCAATATTCTTTCCGGGTGCTTTTGGCCCTGATATTAACAAGGTTAACAAACAAAACTCCTTTTTCATGCATAAATAAGGTGGAAGATTCAAAGGTGCTATTATTACTAGCCAACAACTATAAGCATTACTTAGATTTCCACGTGGGTTAAAACCATCAGTCGATATTGCAAGTCTCAAATTCCTACTATCAGAGGCAAACTCTGGCCATCTCATATTTGTTGAAGTCCATTGTGCTGAATCACATGGATGTCTCATCAAATTCCCATCTGAACAAGCATCCTTGTGCCAAGTCATTGCTTCACCAATCCACGGTATGCTAAAAATCTTTTCAACCTTGGAATCAATGGAAAATACTTTACAACCTTTTTAGCTTCTTTCTTGTATACCTTGCCGGACTCGTTGTCATCGACATCCACATAAACCTTATAACTACCAGAACCACATTTTGGACAAGTAACCAGACCCTCATATTCTTTCCAATAGAGTATGCATCCATTGGCACATGCATGTATTGTCTTACATTCCATCCCCATATCTTTAATTGTGTTTTTCATGTTTGGGTAGTTATCTGGCAAATTACAATCATCCGGCAATAAGGTTTTTAGCCATTTTAACAACATCGTCACACTATTACCACTCCAACTAAAACGAGTCTTGAAATTCTGCAATTCAATAATGGTGGACAACGTGGTCTTATCCTTAGGACACCCATTGTACAAAGGCACAATCACTTTTTCCTTATACTTTTGATACTTCTTGTTCATAACTGTCTCAGGTTCACAAGAAAGTTCCGGACCACCTTCTGGATTACCGCCAAAACATTCTTCGACGGTGTCATTCAAGTCATTTATCCCATCATCAGCCTCCACAATTTGCATGTTGAGGAATACATCATCAACTAGGTCGCTCATCCTAGGATATTCAAAGGCATCATCAAGTTCAACCACTTCTGTTATAGGTACACCAATTACATGCTTGTTTATATTCTCTCCATGATGTATCCACGTGACATAATTGGTATCAATGCCATGGCTTAACAAATGAACACCTATGTCGTCAACACTAATGTTTCCCCTCGAGTTCCTACATCGAATACATGGGCAAGGAAAAAGACTCTCTCCATTTGCATTATCCTCAACAAACTTTTGGAATTGTCTAACGCCGTTTATATACATTGCACTTCCCCGTTTGTTCATCCATGACTTATCTAAAGGAATTGTTGACATTTCTACACACAAAAAATTAAAAGATTAACTTTAGTCAAACACTCATGAAAATTAAAAGATTGAGAGTGACACTTTTACGAGGATAACCTCCATAGGAAACATACCATGAGGAGGCTATCTTCCCCTTAATCATCTCCCTTTGAGGCCCATGAATTGGCATAAGAAGCAAATTAGTTTACTAGAATAATATCTAAGAGTGTCTGCTTAATAAACTAGTATTCAATAGACATGGAATACATGGGAGTACCCTACTACCTCCATCTTTCCAATCAATTTCAGTTCATCTGATACCAATTTTGCACCCAGGACTACTAGGTTTCAGAAAGAAAACTAAACTTACAGTCTAGAACAAATAGTTGAACACAGGAGAAAGAACATACAGAAATAGTAAAACACACAGATAAAAATAGACAAGAATAACAATAATCATTTGAAGATAATTCTTTGAACAGTTCAAGAGAACGGTGCCGATACTAGGTTACCGCTAGTATAACGAGGTGTTCATCCAAGAATTGTTCTTAGAATTGTTTTGAGAAAACAAATAGAAATAAATATATGCTTTTATTGACACTACCTCCATCTTTCCAATCAGTTTAAGTTCATCTGATACCAATTTTGCACCCTGGACTACTAGGTTTCAGAAAGCAAACTAAACTTACAGTCTAGAACAGATAGTTGAACACAGGAGAAAGAACATACAGAAATAGTAAAACACACAGATAAAAATAGACAAGAATAACAATAATCATTTGAAGATGATTCTTTGAACAGTTCAAGAGAACGGTGTCGATACTAGGTTACCGCTAGTATAACGAGGTGTTCATCCAAGAATTGTTCTTAGAATTGTTTTGAGAAAACAAATAGAAATAAAGATATGCTTTTATTGACACTACCTTCATCTTTCCAATCAGTTTCAGTTCATCTGATACCAATTTTGCACTCAGGACTACTAGGTTTCAGAAAGCAAACTAAACTTACAGTCTAGAACAGATAGTTGAACATAAGAGAAAGAACATACAGAAATAGTAAAACACACAGATAAAAATAGACAAGAATAACAATAATCATTTGAAGATAATTCTTTGAACACTTCAAGAGAACGGTGCCGATACTAGGTTACCGCTAGTATAACGAGGTGTTCATCCAAGAATTGTTCTTAGAATTGTTTTGAGAAAACAAATAGAAATAAAGATATGTTATTATTGACACTACCTCCATCTTTCCAATCAGTTTCAGTTCATCAGAGATTTAATATCCTGAGGAGTCCAGCTGTGTAATTGCAATTTTTGCTCCTTGAAGATTGCGTGAGATTGGTTCGACAAGTTAGGTTTCAATATTACAGGGCAATGTTCAAAGGGTTACATGCTTCATAGTTTATTTTTTTTCTAGGATTTAAGTTTAATGTAAAGTTGCTTACTATTTTAGCAGACCAATCTCAAGGGAGTTTTTGAAAAACAGAAAAATTGTCATGTATAAGGTCTACTATACAGTCCATACTAGATATATGCTCAAGTAAAAGAAGGCCACCCAAAATAATAATGATAATAATAATATTAGTAATAACAATAATAAGAATTCAACATAAAATAAGAATTCTCAGCCTCATTAAATGTGTTTATGAAGTATGAACTTAAACAAATTATTCTTCAATCATACCTCAATAAAAGATAAGTTGAGAATTCAACATATACCTTATCCTTTTCGAGTTTCTGACAGATCTTCTCCCTTGCTTTTCTCTCTTCCTCCTTCTCTGCTTTCCGCAAGGCAATTATCCTACAACAGGAAAATGAATCTATTTTAGTTTTAGGGGGCAAACAAATAAATTGCACATAAATGGGTGAAGTGAAACAAGATAATGGTGAAGACTGAAGACAATAAAACATTTTCCAACCAAAAAGATTTTTCGTATCAAGACAAACCGTTCTCTTCACACTCTCCTCTGCTCCTCTCTCTCACTCTAATCTGAAACTATTGTAATACCCCTGCCATTGGCACTACTATAGAGTACATTGTACCTTCACGAAATTGTCGAAATTTGAAACACCCATTAAATTTTTCCAGGATACCCTTTTCTCAGTAAATTCACACCTTTTACCGGGTATCCATGATCATCACTACTTCCAGTCCAATTTCTCATCTAACTCATCCCAAAGACCTAATTTTTACTCATTCAACAAAGTACATCTAAAACCACTACCCCAAACAGACACTGAAATCAAATCACAAATCCACCATTCCACATTGCAATCATCACAATCAAACTAAAGACGATCTGGGTAAGTATAAAGTTTGAATCTTTGATTGCTTATAAAGTACAAAAATTTAAAAGGAACCCCCTTGTTTGACAGATAAGCAAAGACACAGTAATTGGAGATTATGAACTTAAAGAGAGAGATAGAGATGGGTACTTGATGAAAACTTGAAGAAATGGGGATCCCACGCTTTGATCTCTGCTGTGTTTTGCTGAAATGGGTTGGAGAGGAAAGATCTGCTTTGCTGAAAGAAAAAAAAAATTTAATCTGAAACAGATCTGAAGAAGAAGAAGAACAAGAGGAGATCTAAAGAAGAAGAAGGATCTTACCTGGAAGGAGATCTGAATCGAAGGAGGGACGGAAAGATCAGTGTGTTCTTCTTCTTTTTCTTCTCACCAAACTCAACAATGGAGGCACCGACGAACTCTCCTTCAAGAACCGGAGGAGGGACGCAAATTGTTTTCGCGACCGCAAAATTTTAGGGTTTCGAGATATCAGTGTGTGCTTTCGGGAGATCTGTGATGTTAGGGTTTGAAACAAAGGGTTGAAAAGTGCAGAGTTGGGGGGAGATGGAGGGGAGGAGGGAAGTCGAGGGAGGGAGCAGGGAAGTTGAGGGAGCAGGGAGGGTAGATGTCGAGTGGAGGGAGCAGGGAAGTCGAGTGGAGGGGAACAGGGAAGGAGGAGATTCGAGTGGAGTGGAGGGGAGCAGGGAGGGTCGATGTCGAGTGGAGGGAGCAGGGAAGGTGGAAGTCAAGTGGAGGGAGCAGGGAAGGAGGAGCTTCGAGCGCCAAGTAAAAGGAGAGAGGAAAGAATAACGCCAAAAAGCCCGACCAATTTTTTTTCAGCGTTTTTAGTGTAGCCACGGTTTTGAGCCGTTGGTCATTATAGCCACGGTTTTGAGCCGTGGCCATTTTTTTTATCCACGGTTTTAGGCCGTTGGTCATTATAGCCACGGTTTTTGGCCGTGGAAAATAAACCAACGGTTTTGAGCCGTGGCCATTTTTTTTAGCCACAGTTTTAGGCCGTTGGTCATTATAGCCATTGTTTTTGGCCGTGGCAAATAAACCAACGGTTTTGGGCTGTGGCCATTTTTTTTAGCCACGGTTATAGGCCGTTGGTCATTATAGCCACGATTTTTTGTCGTGGCAAATAAACCAACGGTTTAGAACCGTGGCCATCTCCGCGTAGCTAAATAGGCCTTTTGGTGTAGTGTATGTATAACATCTTATAAGGATTAAGGTTTTCCTTGCGAGTTCCCTATCAACTTTTGTTTGAGCGCCTCGCCATGGACTAAGGTTCCTTATCGAGAGTTTGTGCATCTATTCTACTTAGGTACCAAATCTTTTTAGTTTTTGTCTATCGACACTAGCAATACATTCATTGAATGAATGTTCATTGCATTTCTAACATTTGTAAGCTAAACTTACCTTCTAAGGGTGTGTTTGATTTTTGGAAAACATTTTAAAAAAAAAAATTACATTGGAAAATAAGTTCCTAGAAAAAAAACATTCAATTTTTTTTTCACTATTTGATTGCACCAAGGAAAAAAAATTCATTAGAGAGAACATTTCTATTTTGCAGAGGAATTGTTGAGGAGAAAAGAGGAATTTGTTCAACAAGGCTTTGAATGATCAGATGTTGAGTCTCTCGAGGGCTTTGAGTAGAGGAGAGAGTCGTTAGTTAGTGAAAAGATCGAACAAGATTTTTTTTTGAGAGGGTACCTAAACAATGTTTTTTTCGCTTCTAGTAGGAAAACATTTCATTGGGTGAAATTTTTTTTCTGTCTTAGAAAAAATCAAACGCTAGAAAATTCAAATCTTGGATAAAAAGTTTTCTTTTTCCATGAAACACCTAAAAAAATCAAGCACACCCTAAGAGATTTTTTTAATGTAAATAAAGTTAATCAAATTTCTTTAAATAAGTCTCATGCCACATAGTCATTGCTTCACCGAAAAATAGACTTCAAGTCTAGTTCGAGAAGTCTTTTATGTAAATATATATTTTCCCGTGAAGTAATCATCTATATGAAGTTTACATCAATATATACTTTATATGCTATTAAAATTATGTTAAATATATACCTGTGTTGGTTTCGAACTACATAGGATATGAGATGAATTTAGGGATTCTATTGAAGTATCCCCTAACATGCGCGATTATGTTTGTTATGAAATGATCTCTCCAAATATTTGAATGTGTGCAAGGAATTTGTGTAACCGAAATTCTAATAGGAATTTGACTTCTAAAACCAGATTGTGAGTTTCAATATTTTAAACTAAAAAGATTTTTTCACGCACATTCAAAAAGTTGAAACTTGATAAGAAGAATACGAATAAAAGTAAAAGATATATTGGTAATATGTAAAGTGCACAATTGTAAATGAATGGAAATGCAAACCTTGAAAATAAATTGCATGAATGTGAAATGTAGGACTAGAAACTTAAATAATTGGAAAAGACATAAAAGATGAATTTGGTCCATTTTATTTGAAGCCCACCTTTTGTTGAAAGTTGTATTTACACATAAATCCTATTTATATGCTCAAGGATGGTTATAGGAAAATAACTTCCTTATCTAAAATTCAAAACCTATAACTAAAAGCTCAACATCATATCGGCCTAGCAAGGTCATTGGATATTTTAAGACAAAAAAAAGTCAAATTCAAAAGCAAATTTGGGCTTTAATTGATATAAGCCTATTATATCCAGCCGGGTAATAGGAATTGGGTATCCGACTCGGATCCAAAATTTATCCCAAAATGACTGCCCACAGTTGCTTTTTCATGATTTTATTATTTCTTTAGTCTAAAAGAGCGAGTGTTGTGTGTCTGCTTGTCACGTACACGTTGGGGGCCATTGTCGGTTTTTTTTTTTTTTTTTTTTTTTTTTTTTTTTTTTTTGTAATTTTCAAAGAGTGGTGTTGCACGCTTGCATGCCTCCATGTTAACTCGTGCTACAATTACTTTTTTTGTTATTTCTAATAGAGGAAAAGTGTGGTATATTTTTTTCGCTTTCAATAAAATGAACATATGTAATTTCTTTTCTTTATCATTGCGTCATTTGCATTATGCTATATTTTCTTTTAGTAAAAGTTATAAAATATAAAAACGTAATTTGCAAGTGGAAAGATAATAAAAAAAAATATTATTTAAAAAATTATGTTTAAATGAAAAAAAATTCTTACTAAAGGATTTTTTTCTAGTTTTTTTTTATCTTATTTCACTCAATGTAAGAGTTTGACCAAAAAAATGGCATGCCAGCATTGTCGAGTCAAATAAATATTAAGGGTAATTTATATTGAAGGCACATCTCGACAACCATCAAAAGGTCTCTTGAAGACATTTCTTCTTATTCTCTAGCGCAACCCCCATTCCAACACACACCATTCAACCCATCTCTTGTACAATAGCTCCACCCATTTCATATGCACTATAGCCATTTGTCACCACTTCTACATCCTCTCATCTACATCATTACTGCTACCAATACCCACCATCACCTTCATCCACGTTGTCCATATATATGTGCTCTTATACAAAATCACCACCGCGCATTACTATCGACGACCTCACCCTCTCCTTCTACCACCTCCTTGCATGTATTTTTGATCGATGTAATCATCAAATTATAAGAAAAAAGAAAGAAAAATAATAGTGGATCTAGAAGGATAAAAGATAGGGAGGATCCCTCACGAAAAACCAAGATTATTGACATACCTTGTGCGACCATTACACACACATGTGAGGCACTATAGAGATGTTAGTTGAACTTTCATAAAAAAATTAAAATCTTCAATTAATTGCTTGCTTATAGGATTAAATTAATATTTCCTTATATATCATTTGTTCAAACACTATGTGCAAATATTTAAGAAAAAACTGTTGAAAATATCCATGGTCACATTTTTTAGCCTAGATGCATTCTGTCTGTCCCGTCCACAAGTAGTCTCATTTGTGAGTCAATCAATCTGTCCCCTCTCCCTCCCGCATGAGGCTGTTAGTGGCAGACCCCATTTGGATTAAGGTAGACCTCAACTTTTGACTTATTTAGTCATACCTTCTTATAACTTGATTATTTTAAAGCCACCTCCCTTAATTGTTGGTAATTTACAATTACCACCTCAATATCAAAATTTCTTAGTTTGAACTAGTCGTGTAAATTGGTAATAAGTGCCTAATTTTTTTTTTATTTGATTGACATGGTTAGTTCAAATTGTGGAGTTTGCTATTTTCAATGTCTCTCAAAGCGTGAGACTTACGGTTAGGGAGTTACCCGTGATCACTAGGGCAGACTAATCTTTAATTTAACTTTTGAGAATAGTAAAACGATAAAATAAGCCAAAAGTTAAAAAAAGTCGACCTTAATCCAAATGGGTCTGCCGCCCACCCAAAACCTCATCTGGGAATGCCGATTTAATGCCCCCCCGTCCCTCTCCTCAACTCGACCTTCAAATCCGACTCATCTCATCTCTTACTGTTTGTTGATTTGTTTAGTTTTTTGGTCTGCTTCGGATGTGGGACTTTGATACCATTTCATCCAATTCAAACTAAATTGGTTGGCTACAAAAAACTACAAAGCAAGCAAGATAAATAAATATACAATAGACAGATGGATCAATGGTGGAAAAAGAGTTTATGTATTCTCAAACTAATGCTAGTCGTGATCTGCTGACACAATTGGAGCATATTTTTCTTTCATGTAACTTTAATGTTCATTTCTTTCGCTTTGCTTGCAATTGTTTTTAGATAGTAGAAGAGAGTGACATATGAAGAAGATATTTGCCTATGAAACTCTGTAATATAATTATACTTCACACACTCAAACCTTTTTAACCATTCATTCCATTCTTATCAATTATTTTATACAGTGATGAAGTAGGTGTTGCGGGTTTAACCGGCCTAAATAAATAGGTCAATTTGACTCACTTGTAATAACCGCAAGTGCACGGTGTCTAACTGGTAGACAACGGAAAGTACGGGTCGATCCTACGAGGAAAGTGGATGCAATTGAATTTTAGAATTTATCTAAACTAATTTACAGAAAAATGGGGTTACAATGTTTTTAAAACTAAACTAAAAATAAATTAAAAATAAGAAAAATAAAATAAAAGGAAAAGATGGATGAGATGGATTTTGTGGGGTTTGGACTCACCGACGAGTTAGCAAATATATTTAAATCTAAATTACTGAAATTATAAACGAGAAGCTTTAGGGATGAAGATCCCTTGCTTACACCTAAGATGTGATCATTAAAATCCAATTCCAATCATATCAAGTTTCTGCCAAACATGAACAATTTATCTCAAACAAATAAACTCTTAACAAACATTAAGTGTCTTTTTAGGGCATACTTAATCAAAGTTCAAGCTCAATATTTGTTAGCACATGCTTTGAATATTAATAAAATGTGAATCTAACTACCAAACATATCAAGTTTTAATCGAACATGAAAGGTGAAAGAAAATTATCAAATTTCTGAAATAAAATTGTAATTAACAATTAAGCATTTAAGTCAGTAAAATAAATTATACAACCCTTTTGGTTTGTCACCGCCTCGGTGTGGTGGTACTCAGCAGATCAACATGTTGCAAACAGCGCCAGGTCCAGTGGGGTGGTACATCAAATTTCCAGGATGTCAATAACGTCAGGCCATGCCCAGTCGGGGTGCTCTTATGATTCACTGGGTGCCAGTAGCGCTCCTCTCTCTTATGTGGTCGTACACGGTTAAAAGGTGGGGTGCAGATAGCACCCCAACCTTTCTTCTTTGATTTGAACAGAGAGAGGCGGGAAAATCCACCGAAGCAGGAGCGCTGTTGAGAGAGAGACCGACAGGATGGCGTTTGTTAGGACTAGTACCGTTGGTCAGGGAAATCAACATCAGAGGCCTTTCAAGACTTTCCTAATGGTTTCAAAACTCAATGTTCCCTTTTGAAAAGTGCCCAAATGCTTAGCATCTATATTATAGGGGGAAGGTTTGAGCTCTTGACTGTGAGGACGTGTTGCCTCCATTGCATAGTCGGGTCAGACTGTACCGCTAGCATTTTTATTGTTTTCTTTGCATTACTTTTCAACTTCAAACTTGTATTTCCATCGATCGATAGCATCGAACTAGTCTTGAGCAACGTCCTTCCGAACGTTCCTCCCCATTGTAATCTATTGAATGTTAATGAGAGCTTTTGCTGACTATTGTGCATTGTTATATTATCTACAGATTGATATTGTGCATTCTCAAGTTAATATTTGTGCCCGTCAAAGTAACTACTCATAGGCTTACTAGTGAATTGGATAGCTAGTGCTGCACGGATTGCTAGTCCGTGACAGTTGGTATTAGAGCCAGAGCTTGTTGAATGCAAACCAGGATGCAGGAACTAAGTGAGCGCCTTGGCGCTATGGAGGAACGACAGGCTAGTCGAATGCAGAGACTAGAAACCAGAATGGACCAGTTGAGCTGTTTGGGATAACAGATCAGTCGCCTTGATGGACTCTTTCACTTGGCAGACAGAGTGGATTCGCTGGCTGAGCACGTCGACAATTTAGAGGGACGAACAGTCGCTATGGAAGAGTCACCTCACCCCACTGCTCAGGTGATGAGTGACTTCCAATTACAGTTGGAGGACTTATTTGCAAGGGTTGGCTTGCTGATCAAGGCCACAGGGACGACTGATCACCCTAGGATGAAAGTGCCTGAGCCAAAGTCATACGCTGGGGTACGAGATGGGAAGGAGCTAGAGAACTTCTTGTTTGATCTGGAGCAGTATTTTCGCGCGGTTGATCTGGAGCAGTATTTTCGCGCGGTGAACCCCGAATCAGAAGAAGCCAAGGTCACCATGGCGACCATGTACTTAGCAAGTGATGCGAAACTATGGTGGAGAACCAAATATGCAGATATGGAAAAAGGTCGCATCCTTATTAGAACTTGGGCAGACCTCAAAAAGGAACTCAGAAATCAATTCTTGCTTGAGAATACTGATTTCTTAGCAAGGAGGAAGCTCCACACCATCAAACAGACATGCAATATTCGAGACTATGTCAGGCAGTTCTCAACTTGCTTGCTAGATATTCGAGACATGTCTGAGAAGGACAAAGTTTTCTGTTTCATGGAACAAGCTCAGCCGCTTCTGCAAACAGAATTACAAAGGCAGAAGGTGACAGATATTACAAGTGCTATTGCAGCAGCAGAAAGGTTTAGCGATTATATGCCTATGGCTGGATCCACTTCGCTCAATCACTCCACAGCTAGAACTGGCAGTACCAATTCGAGCTCAGGGTCGAATGCTCGATCACCTCACCAAAACTGGGGAAACTCAAATCAGAACCGAGGAAACTACAATTCTCGGCCGTCCAACCAAAATTGGAGTTCCAACAGAAATTGGAATGCCAGCCCTAGCAACTCAAATTACAACAACAAAGGAGGGCAAAACTACTCTGGGCAGTGGAGACCATCTGCACCTGCCCCATGCATTCTTTGCAATAGCAGGGATCACCCAACATGCAAATGTCCATCCAAACCAGCCCTACACTCATTGATGTCCTTGCTTCAAACAAAACCTTCTAACTCGACCGCATCGAGCTCGAACCCCACCAACAGTGAGACCTCCCAGATGGGAGCTCTACGCAAGCTCAATGCTGTCAAAGGAGAAATGTATGAGCACCCACACAAGAAGGCTTTACAACACATAGAAATTACTATCAATGGGTTCCCTTCCCAAGCATTGTTGGATTCAGGAGCAACAAACAATTTTATTGCCCTAGAGGAAGCTAGACGTGTGGGTCTGAACTTAGAAGGAGATGTGGGTAAGTTGAAAGCTGTCAACTCTGAGGCTATCTCTATTAATGGTATGACTAGAGCTGTGCCACTACAGGTTGGTCCATGGGAAGGAAGATCAAACTTCTTGGCCGTCCCACTTGATGATTTTAAGGTGATTCTTGGCCAAGAATTCTTCCGAGGAGCTGCAGCAGGACCACTATCTTTCATGGACTCCTTGGTCTTTTTCGGACCCAGACTACGCATTGTACCAACCTCAATTCGACCCACAACTCATGATAGGATATTGTCGGCGCTCCAAGTCAAGAGAGGATTGGCCAAAGGAGAAGATACATACTTAGTTGTGGCAAAGCTAGAGATGGAAGATGATACTAGCAAAATCCCCGAGGAAGTTTCCCAAGTTATTGTTGACTTCAGCGAAGTGATGCCGAATGAATTGCCAAAGAATCTACCTCCTAGAAGGCTCATTGATCACGAAATTGAGTTAGTGCCTGGTGCCAAGCCACCCGCACGTAGTCCATATCGCATGAGCCCTCCAGAGTTGACCGAATTGAGAAAACAACTAGATGGCTTGTTGGAGTCGGGATTCATTCAGCCTTCTAAAACACCTTATGGGGCACCTGTTCTTTTTCAGCGGAAACATGATGGCAGTCTTCGCCTTTGTGTTGACTATAGAGCCTTGAACAAAGTCACTATAAAGAAAAAATACCCGCTACCGCTCATTGCAGACTTATTCGACCAACTTGGATCCGCCAGATACTTCACAAAACTCGACTTGAGATCAGGTTACCATCAGGTCCGCATTGCTACTGGCGACGAACCCAAAACTGCTTGTTCTACTAGATATGGGTCATATGAGTTCCTAGTAATGCCCTTCGGCTTGACCAATGCTCCAGCTACATTTTGCACCCTTATGAATGGCCTGTTCCGTCACCTTCTGGACAAGTCTGTGGTTGTCTATCTTGACGATATTGTGGTTTATAGTGGGACTATAGAAGAACACCTACATCATTTGCGAGAAGTGTTCCAAATCCTTAGGGATAATCATCTCTTTGTCAAGAAGGAGAAGTGCGCATTCGGCCAGACCCAGATCAATTTCTTGGGTCATGTTATTGGCAATGGCAAGATTCAGATGGACATGGAAAAAGTCAAGGCAATCCATGATTGGAACACTCCTAAGAACGTGTCTCAACTACGTTATTTCCTTGGACTCGCAAACTATTATCGTCGCTTCATAAGGGACTACTCTAAGAGAGCTGTTGCACTGACAAATTTGTTGAAACAAGACCGAACATGGGAATGGGATAGGCAGTGTGAAGCTTCATTCCAAGACTTGAAACTGGCCGTGATGAAAGATCCAGTATTGGCCTTTCCAGACATCACCAAGCCCTTTGAAGTACAAATAGATGCATCTGATTATGCCTTAGGGGGAGTTTTGCTTCAAGATGGTCACCCGGTAGCATATGAGAGTCGAAAGTTGAATGATACAGAGTCCCGTTACTCAGCTCAGGAAAAGGAATTGCTAGCCATTGTACATTGTTTACGGGTGTGGAGACACTACCTTTTGGGATCTCAAGTCCTTGTTAAAACGGATAATGCTGCAGCAAGCCATTTCCTTACTCAGAAGATGCTAACCTCCAAGCAATCTCAATGGCAGGAAAAATTAGCAGAATTTGACTTAGTATTGGAATACAAGCCAGGGCGCACTAACAATGTAGCTGATGCACTCAGTAGAAGGGCAGACCTTGCAGTGCTAACCCATACCGGTCCTAGTCACACCATCTTGGTAAAGATCAAATCAGGCCTACAGACAGACCCACAAGCGAAGGCGATTATGGAGTTGATCAAGCAGGGCAAAACTCGACGGTTCTGGATAAAAGATGGAGCAATACTCACAACTGGTAATCGCCTCTATGTTCCAAGAACCTCTGGTTTGAGGAAAGAACTTTTGAGCGAATGCCATGACACCCATTGGGCGGGACATCCAGGTTGGAGACGAACACTTGCATTGCTAGAGAGGGGGTACTATTGGCCGCAGATACAGGAGGATGTAATGGCCTATGTTCGAACATGTCTTATTTGCCAGCAAGATAAGGTTGAAAGAGATCGACCAGTAGGCTTACTAGAGCCCTTGCCTGTTCCTACTCGTCCTTGGGAAAGTGTTTCCATGGACTTCATTACTGGGTTACCGAAATTGGAGAATTTCAGGTGTATCCTTGTAGTTGTTGACCGATTCTCAAAGTATGTGACCTTTGTGCCGACCCGACTGACTTGCACAGCCGAAGATATGGCGCAATTGTTCCTCAAGCATGTAGTGAAGTATTGGGGACTACCCGAAAACATTGTTAGCGACCATGATGCTCGCTTCACAGGAAAGTTCTGGAAGGAGTTGTTCAAGCTCTTGGGATCCAAACTTAATATGTCGACAAGCCAACATCCCCAATCTGACAGAAAGACTGAGCGCTTTAACTCTATGCTCGAAGAATACCTTCGTCATTTTGTAAGTGAAAATCAGAAAAATTGGGTGGGACTACTTGATGTTGCACAATTCTGTTTCAACTTACAAAAGAGCTCAGCTACTCACTCCAGCCCCTTTCAGTTGGTCACTGGTCAGCAACCATTGACACCACATACAGTACTTATCGGATACCAAGGACCCAGCCCAAGAGCTCTTGAATTTGTCAAAGCCTGGCAGAAAAACATTGAAGTTGCTCGAGCCTATCTTGAGAAAGCCTCCCGTCACATGAAGAAATGGGCCGACAAGAAACGACAGATTGATCCTTTTGAAGTCGGGGACTTAGTATTGGTGAAGCTAGATATGTTCAACAAGTATAAAAGGACAACTAGAGCACACAACAATCTGTTTCGCAAGTATGAGGGACCGGTACAGATTATTGAGAAAGTAGGCAAAGTCTCCTATCGCGTCAAGTTACCACATTGGCTCCGTTTCACCCATCCTGTTTTCCATGCAAGTAACTTGAAGTCCTACCATGCAGATGCCACTGATCCCACAAGAAATGTATCTACCCGAGCATTGCCTAAGCATCCTACTAAGCCAGATCGAGAAGTGGAAGAAATCTTAGCTGACCGCCTCATCAACAACACAGGCCGGGATAGAGAGTATTTGGTCAAGTGGCAGGATGAACCTCCTTCAGAGATCAGTTAGGAGCCAGTCAAGCATTTGCTGCCGTACCTCTCAAAGCTGGAAGAGTACTTGGAAAAGTTCGCTGCGAGGGCGTCAGCGAATTGAGTGTGGGAGAGTGTCAGGACTAGTACCGTTGGTCAGGGAAATCAACGTCAGAGGCCTTTCAAGACTTTCCTAATGGTCTCAAAACGCAATGTTCCCTTTTGAAAAGTGCCCAAATGCTTAGCATCTATATTATAGGGGGAATGTTTGAGCACTTGACTGTGAGGACGCGTTGCCTCCATTGCATAGTCGGGTCAGACTGTACCGCTAGCATTTTTATTGTTTTCTTTGCATTACTTTTCAACTTCAAACTTGTATTTCCATCGATCGATAGCATCGAACTAGTCTTGAGCAACGTCCTTCCGAACGTTCCTCCCCATTGTAATCTATTGAATGTTAATGAGAGCTTTTGCTGACTATTGTGCATTGTTATATTGTCTACAGATTGATATTGTGCATTCTCAAGTTAATATTTGTGCCCGTCAAAGTAACTACTCATAGGCTTACTAGTGAATTGGATAGATAGTGCCACACGGATTGCTAGTCCGTGACAGCGTTGATGCAGGAGGACTGTTGGACGTGTTGGGCTGTCCGGTGATGATGGTTGGGCTCCGGCAGGGTTGGTGATGACAGAGTGGTTACTCCAGAGGTGTTCTGGACGGTGCCGGTGGAACGTTGATGAAGCGAGAGATACCTGGATGCTGGAGAGAGATACGACCAGCTGCTGTGCGTGCTGTCTGGCGTGTGTGTTGGCGCATGAACTGTCCGAATGTTGTGGTGGTTATGGTGTTGACAGGGAAGTTGGCGGAGGGACAAATGGTCTGGACAGAGAGGGAGTGAGAGATGGATGGTGATGAGATGGGTGTGATGAAAATCACTTTGTGAAGGAATGAAGATTTGTTTTTGGCTATTGAGGCTTGATTCCCTTCTCCTCATCCCCTTTCACATTCATTTTCTATTGTATTTATAGATAATGAACAAAATGAATAGAGATGAGATAAAGGGATGATTCATGGAGTGAATCAAGGTAAAATAAAATCTTAATATGGGATAAATGGGAGAATATTCTTTGGGTTTGAGTTTAGGTTATGGGCTTAGGCTATTTTCACCTCCATTTCCTTTGAAGTCACCGTCTGAGATTTGTTCATTGCATTTTTCTCTGATTTCTTCATTACAGCTCCACATTCTACAAAAACACAAAAATTTAATAATTAATCTAAAATAAGATAAAAATAAGGTTTAACAAAAATATAATAAGAGGTAATAATGTTATAATTATGTGATTATCAAATACCCCCAAACCTATATTTTGCTAGTCTTCGAGCAAAACAAAGAAAAGAAAACCACAAATAAAATCCTAACTCACTTTCGCAGGAATCGTCGATTGCACTTACCTTTGAAAATGTGCAACAAGGCTTTGAACCCCTAGATTACCTCTAGGGGACGAGTTATAGTCTCGTGAGGGTTTTAAGAAAATGTTACCCACAAACATTACTGACTCAACAAAACTTGGTCAAACAGTGTTTATTTTAAAACTTCAAGATATGCAAGAAACCAACAGTGTCATTTTCGTGTATCAACAAATCTCCAAATAATTTAATATTCTCCAAAAGTTAGAAAAAATTCATAATCATCCTCAACTCAATGTGTGTGTGTGAAAAGCACTATCAACATAACTTTTCATTTCAAAGTAAAATAATGACTAAATCTCCTGTAGAAAGTTTGTTTTGACTTCAAACCTCTCATGTCACTCACAATAAAGCACTCAGAGATTTGGTATTTCACTCAGTTTATATGTGAGGAAAGAGTAAATAATGGAAAACAATCATCTCACATATAGTATTATGAAGAACGGACTTTTCAAGAATGGAATGAACATGATCTCATGGACAAAAATATCAATTACTTTTGGGAATGTTGAATCAAACACCATAGGTCTTGGTTATTAATTCTCCACATCTACGGAACCAACCTAAGATCAACTAGAACTTTGTTGGGTTGTAACGGGGCTTGGGTAATGGTTAATAAGGAATGTCAAAGGATTCTAACAAAATTTTCTAGGAATGTATACACCCATTCACGAACAATTAGGGCTGTCAAGAATAAACAAATGTTGCGCGCCATCAATTTTTTCTTCATTCTCACATCTTTATCCTCATTGAGGAATCATTTTTTTTTCACATAGAAGATTTATGAAATATCTCATATTTTGCTCTTTAATGCCCTTTTTACACCAATTATATCCATTCATACACATTCCCAGAAAAGTTGGGTAAGGTTAATGGGTTAACAAATAAAAGTTATTCTAAGGCTCAAAAGGCTACAAAAAGGTTAATGTTATGGGTAAGTTAAAAGGATAGTTAATGGTCTAAAGAAAGAAATGGAAAAAATGCCTAGATCATTTCCTAAATTCGGGTCAGTATTATGACATCTCAATTGAATAAGCCAAGAAGTTCTAGTGTAATAATTCAATTTTGATTTCATTCCCAAAGCAATTGATCAGAAAAATGAGAATAATGAGATCATCACCGAGATAATACAGACTCAAGAAAAATCAGAGTTTATGTATAACCCTCGAAAAAATAGAAAGGTTCAAAACTTTCAAGGATATACTTCACTCATCAACTTCAAGTTATGCTAACATGGCTCATGGGGCAAAGATAATCGAGTTGAAAAATCTTATGAACTATATCTAACTTAAGGATCATACTAAAATTTCAGTCTTTATCAATATACCAATATGTCAAGTTGGCTTGCATTTTCTTGAGCATAAAACATTTAAAATCCATTTTCATAATCGCAAAAGACCAAGTTTTCTTGACAGAAAAGCACAATTTTTTTTTTTTTAAGAATAAGAAAAGAAAACACTACGAAAAATTCACCGACTCATGAACCCTACCCCCAAACCTAATCCAAACATTGTCCTCAATGTTTAACAAAATAATTCTTACAAATGAATGAAATAAGTACATGAGAGGAGGTTAGAACAGTATTACCGCGGTGAAGATTTTACCAATTTCCACAAGTAATCCACCGATGAAAGCTCAGAGACAAAAGAATTGTGGATTAGTTAATAGAATAGATAAAATACACACTCAACATGCACTCTTACAACAAAAGGTGGGCTGCCTCCCAGTAGCGCTTGGTTTAACGTCATCAGCTCGGCAAAACCCAAAAGATCCTCAATTCTGATACACAGGGTTTTCTAATAGAATCACATCAACCTCGACTTCTTATCGAGGTAACTCTAAGAATGGCTTAAGTCGTTGACCATTTACCTTAAATACATGGCCATCCTTAGGGTTAACGATCTCCACAGCTCCATGTGGGAACACTCTTTCACAATATAAGGTCCAAACCACCGAGATCTCAACTTTCCAGGAAAAAGTCGTAACCGAGAGTTGAACAACAAAACTTTTTGAGACGGTTCAAAGGACTTACGAAGAATGGATTTATCATGAAATATGTTCGTTCGTTCTTTGTAGATTTTGGCATTGTGGTACGCATCATTTCGGATCTCTTCCAACTCATTAAGTTGAAGCTTACGATGCGATCCAGCCTTGACCATATCAAAATTGAACATTTTGATGGCCCAATATGCACGATGTTCCAATTCCACAGGCAAATGACATGCTTTTCCAAAAACAAGCCTATATGGAGACATTCCAATCGGGGTCTTAAATGCTGTTCTATATGCCCAGAGAGCATCACTCAGATGTTGAGACCAGTCTTTACGATCTGGTCTAACTGTCTTCTCTAGAATGTTTTTAATCTCCCGATTGGAAATCTCAACTTGCCCACTTGTTTGTGGATGATAGGGGGTGCCAACTTTATGAGTGATGGAGTATTTTTTTACTAATAGCTCGAACGGTCTATTGCAAAAATGAGAACCACCGTCACTTATAATGGCACGCGGAATACCAAAACGAGAAAAAATATTATCTTTCAAGAATCTTACCACAACCCTGTGGTCATTCGTTTTACATGGTATCGCTTCTACCCATTTGGGCACATAATCCACAGCAACAAGGATGAAAAGATTGCCAAACGAAGGCGGGAATGGTCCCATGAAATCAATACCCCAAACATAAAAATTTCAACCACAAGAATATGAGTAAGGGGCATCATGTTGCGACGAGAAATGGAACCCATTCGTTGGCATCGATCACAAGTGGTGCAAAAGGCATGAGTATCTCGAAAAAGGGTAGGCCAATAAAAACCACTATGCAAAACTTTACAGCTGTCTTTCTAGAGCTAAAATGACCACCACAAGCTTGCTCATGACAAAATGAGATGATGCTGTGAAATTCACTCTCAGGAACACATCTCCTGATAACCTGATCAGGACAATACTTGAACAAGTATGAATCATCCCAGAAGAAATGTCTAACCTCAGTAAGAAATTTGGATCTATCTTGTTTAGACAACTTAAAAGGAAGTTGACCTGTAACAAGATAGTTCACGATATCTGCATACCAAGGTAATTGGGAGAGAGAAAATAATTGCTCATCAGGAAATGACTCATTCAATGGTAAATATTCGCCAGATGACCATACCAGAAGTCTAGATAAATGGTCAACTACAACGTTTTCCGAACCTTTCTTGTCCCGAATTTCAATATCAAACTCTTGTAGCAATAGGACCCATCGAATTAAGCGAGGTTTAGCATATTTTTTAGAGAAAAAAAATACTTTAACGCCGCATGGTCAGTAAAAATAATTACTTTGGATCCTATAAGGTAAGACCGAAATTTGTCTAGAGCAAAAACTACAGCTAATAACTCTTTCTCAGTGGTGGAGTAATTAAGCTATGCGTCTTGTAGAGTTCTACTAGCGTAATAAATGACATGTGGCTTTTTGTCCAATCGTTGTCCTAGGACAGCTCCGAGTGCAAAGTCGAAAGCATCACACATAAGCTCAAAGGGAAAGTTCCAATTAGGAGATTGGATGATTGGAGCTGAAGTCAATAATTGTTTAAGCTTCTCAAAAGCTTTCAAACAATCTTCATCAAAAACAAAAACCGCGTCTTTAGCAAGTAAATTGCATAAAGGATGAACGATTTTGCTAAAGTCTTTGATGAATCTCCGATAAAATCCAGCATGGCCTAGAAAAGATCTAATTTCCTTAACCGTCTTTGGAGGCGGAAGACTCGAAATTAAATCAATTTTGGCTTTGTCGACTTCAATTCCCTTGTGTGAAATTACATGTCCAAGAACAATGCCATGTCGTACCATAAAATGACATTTCACCCAATTTAAGACAATATTTTTCTCCACACATCTATTTAACACTAAAGTTAAATGATGTACACATTCATCAAATGAATCACCAAATGCTGAGAAATCATCCATAAACACCTTGAGGAACCTCTCAACCATATCGGAAAAAACACTAAGCATGCACCGCTGAAAAGTAGCGGGTGTATTACACAATCCAAAAGGCATTCTCCGATATGTGAAAGTACCAAAGGGACAAGTGAATGTGGTCTTCTCTTGATCATCGGGTGCAATGGGGATTTGGTTATAACCGGAATACCCATCAAGAAAATAATAGTAATCATGTCCGGCTAACCTTTCAAGCATCTGATCAATGAAAGGAAGAGGAAAATGATCCTTCCTTGTGACCAAGTTCAACTTACGGTAATCAATACATACTCGCCACCCCGTGGTCATGCGGGTTGGTACTAATTCATTCTCGTCATTCTTGATTACCGTTACCCCTGACTTCTTTGGGACAACTTGAACAGGACTGACGCAAGGACTATCCGAAATTGGGTAGATTATACCCACATCCAACAATTTGAGCACTTCGACTTGGACAACTTCCTTTAGATTAGGATTAAGTCTACGTTGCATTTCACGCGATACTTTTGCATTATCTTCGATATGAATGCGATGCATGCAAACGATTGGATTTATTCCTTTAATATTCGCGATAGTCCACCCAAGTGTTGTTTTATGTTTTTTAAAAACATCTAACAATTTTCCTTCCCGTTCTTCAGTCAATGCAGATGAAATAATAACAAGTAAGATATTGTCAACACCTAAAAATGCATACTTGAGGTTGTCAGGTCATACTTTTAGGTCGAGCTTGGGTGGTTTTTCAACGGAAGGGACTTGTTTTGACTCACTGAGTGGAAGAGGTTCCACCCTAGGCTTCCATTTATAACTGGTTTCCATTATAGGGGTAGAGTCAAGCAAAGCATTGACTTCCCTGATGGAATCATTAATATCGAAGTCTAAATTAAAATGAGTCAAACAAGTCTCTAAAGGATCATTAAACTGAGGAAATGAATGCTCCGCCAAACTCTCAATCATGTTAACCTCAAAGGAATCCTCAGACTCTGGAGGTTGTTGACTTACATTGAATACGTTGAGTTCGACGGTCATGTTACCAAATGATAATTTCATGATTCCATTTCGGCAGTTAATGATAACATTGGATGTGGCAAAAAATGGACGACCCAAAATAACTGGAATGTGACTAGAGGGATTGTGAACAGGTTGTGTGTCAAGGACTATGAAGTCCACAGGGAAATAAAATTTGTCAACTTTAATGATCACATCCTCTATCACACCGCGGGGGACTCGGATAGATCTATCTGCCAATTGCAGTGTCACTTGAGTTGGTTTCAACTCACCAAGATCCAATTGCACATATACTGAATATGGCAATAGATTAACACTTGCCCCTAAATCTAACAGTGCCTTCCCAATCATATGATCATCAATCACACATGAAATAGTCGGGCAACCAGGATCTCTGTACTTAGGTGGGGTTTTGTGTTGAAGGATGGAACTGACTTGCTCAGTTAGGAGGGCTCTTTTGTGCACATTCAGTTTTCGCTTTTGTGTACACAAATCCTTCAAAAACTTGGCATAAGAGGGAACTTGCTTAATGGCCTCGAGTAATGGAATATTGATTTGAACTTGTTTAAAAATTTCCATTATATAGTTAGCATTTGTTCCTTTCTTCGTCGGAACTAACCGCGATGGAAAATGTGCTCTAGGCATATAGGATGCCTTGGTGGGATCAGAGTTAAGATGATGATCGTCTTGAGAAGATGAGGCTTTATCAGCCTCCTTCTCAGATGGAGGTGTGACTTGCTTTGGTGTGGATTTGGATTCATGATCAATCAAATTAGGCATTCTAATTTGGTTGTCAACTTGTTTTCCACTCCTAAGGGTGATGATAGATTTGACATCTTCATTGCGTGGCTGAGATGTACTGCCTATTTCAAATTGGCCCTTAGGATTTTGAATGGGTTGACCAGGGAATCTTCCTGCTTCTCTTTCAGGAAAGGATTTTGCTATTTGACACAGTCATCTCAAGCTTTTGGATGGCTTGAGATTGTTGTTGAGAAGTAGCTCTTAGTTCGGTGATAGCCTGAGAGTTCTGTTCGAGCATGGTTCATGTTCAATGCATAAATTGGTTCAATGTATCCTGTAAACTCTGAGTGTTAAAGGGAGTTACATCTTGATTGAATTGAGGCCTATTAGCAGGAATTGGAGCTCGAGGAGCTTGAGGGATAACAACTGGGCCTCCTTGATGTTGACCATGGGCCCATGAGAGATTAGGGTGTTTGGCTAAACCTGGATTGTAAAAATTTGAGTGTGGATTATAACCAGATTGCCTAAAGGTATTTAATGCATTGACTTGCTCAGCAAAATAAGCAGGGTACACATTTTTCAAGTGACAGACTGATGTGGAATGACTAGAACTTGAACATGCAACACAAACCTCGGATGGAACATTGGTTTGGACTGATGGCTGAGACTTTTCCAGATATGCATCAATCTTCTGTGCCATTGTCATTACAACTGCTTCCAACCATGAAGAAGGAGGAAGATGAGAAGTAGATGATGTATCCCTTACTTCATACAAACCATCATTTCGCCTATCCGAGTCTTTTATTGAATAATCCCATTGTTGAGAATTTTCAGAAATAGCTCAAAGAATTCCCAAATCTCATTAGCACTCATCTTCATAAGTGACCCACCACTAGTAGCGTCAACCATTCGACGGTTTTGAGGGGTTAACGGGTTTTGAAAGTATTGAACCAAGCGCCACTTTTCAAAGCCGTGATGGGGACACCTATTAATGAGTTAATTGAATCTTTCCCAACATTCATAGAAATGCTCACCCTCTTTCTATTGAAAATTAGATATATCTCTTCGGATGACATTTGTTTTATGAATAGGAAAATATTTTGTCAAAAATTTTCTTGATAGGGCATCCCAAGTGTCGATGGTTCCTGTTTCTAAGGAGTTTAACCATGACTTCGCCCTATCTTTTAAAGAAAAGGGGAACAGCCGAAGACGAACTGAATCATCAGAAAAATTGGGATATTTCAGAGTAGCACAAATGTCAAGAAACTCTTTGACATGAAGATAGGGATCCTCTTTTTCTAGACCATAAAAGCAAGGCAAAAGGTGGATATTTGATGGTTTTAGCTCAAAGCTACTTGCAGTGGTCTCGGGTAAGACAATGCAAGATGGGGTGTTATTGGAACGTGGAGAGAAATAATCCTTAAATGCTCTCTCCCCAGCCATTTCAGTGGTCTCACTCGACAAGGAGAAGGATTCTAGAAGGTCAATGGGAACTTCAGACAACTCTACAGGATCCTCTTGAATTAATCTACCTCTCGAATCTCATTCCCAAAGACGCATAAACAGGTCTACACCAAGTGAGGTTTGAAATGTTTACCAACCTTGAAAAAAAAATCACGCACAGACTCAAACACAATCAGCAATCAATTGATGCATAAGAAAAAATGCATATCTAAGCAATCAGTGTTTTTGAGATTAATTATCTTTTTATCTTTGGGGGACATATTATTTCTTATGTAATCTTTATATCAAAGCAATGGGTGCTACAAGATGATCCTAAGAGTGTATACTTTACACCACAAAGTTCAAAATCAGTAGGCTAGAGTTTTGTTTCAAAGAAACCGGATTATCGCACAAGAGAAGGAGGTCACAATGGTCTAATTAAGTACTTCCTTGTGCTACCGCTCTGTAAGCCAATAGATGTGAGAACGATGTGATGTTAAATGTACACTTGAAGCTTGTGTTCATAACCCAAAACTGTTAGTTACACCAATTCTTCTTGTGGATTGTAGCTTACTTATGACTCGGCGTACCGGGTGAATTACCCTTGTGGCAGTGGCCTCTCGGAGTTCATTGAATGATTAAACCCATCGTCACTTTTAGCTTTGCTCAACACAAAAATTATTGGATTCATCTTGGTCTTGGTTGTCTTATGAACACCGTACCTAAAAGATGGCTCTATCTAACTTGCTAACTGATTTTAATTATGTTTGGCTATTGGTTGCATACAGCTGGAGTGATGAGGTGGGGATATCAAGTCCTACCAGTTTCTATTTAGAAGCTAGGTCTGCTTATTATGAATTACTAAAGTTTAGCATCCACAATTACAGAAATTAAACAACCAATCACACAATTTCAAACAATTACACAAAGCACCCGAGTCGCTAATACATTGCGTGTGATAGAAGTACTTACAGTGTGCGTATTCCGTTCTGAACAAAAAGTTAGCACAATTAAAAAAAATGTCCGACTTCTTTTTATCCGTTTCAATCAGCACACAAGCATATGCAATCAAATTACTGGTCTTGGTCTTAGAAGTCGGATTTCTAAATCAAAAAAAAAAAAAAATTTATTGGGTAACAATTAAAATTGTTTCCCTATAATTTCTTTTGACTTGAAAAATTTTGGGTTTTTTTTTAGGTGATTAAAAATGGAAAACAATAGAGTTTACAAAAATTATTACACCACACACTCGTAAAACGAGGTGAAAATAAAATTAAAACTCCCCTCACAAAATAAAAATAAAATTTTTTTAAATTAAAATTAAAATTTTCTTGATGTTTGCAGGATCGCCCAATTTCCTCGAGAAGCGTGTATTCTGCAAAATCGAACAAATAACACGAAATGAGTATAAAAATAACTTAACAAAATAAAAATAATTTTTTTTTGTTTTTTTTTTTTTTCTGAATTGTTTTTTTAAATTAGTGAAAATAAATCTTAAATTCAATTACACTGCTACCTTCCCCCTTGTTGCGGGTTTAATCGGCCTAAATAAATAGGCGAATTTGACCCACTTGTAATAACCGCAAGTGCACGGTGTCTAACTGGTAGACAACGGCAAGTACGGGTCGATCCGAAGAGGAAAGTGGATGCAATTGAATTTTAGAATTTATCTATACTAATTTACAGAAAAATGGGGTTACAGTGTTTTTAAAACTAAACTAAAAATAAATTAAAAATAAGAAAAATAAAAGGAAAAGGAAAAGATGGATGAGATGGATTTTGTGGGGTTTGGACTCACCGATGAGTTAGCAAATATATTTAAATCTAAATTACTGAAATTATAAACGAGAAGCTTTAGGGATGAGGATCCCTTGCTTACACCGAAGATATGATCATTAAAATCCAATTCCAATCATATCAAATTTCTGTCAAACATGAACAATTTATCTCAAGCAAATAAACTCTTAACAAACATTAAGTGTCTTTTTAGGGCATACTTAATCAAAGTTCAAGCTCAATATTTGTTAGCACATGCTTTGAATATTGATAAAATGTGAATCTAACTACCAAACATATCAAGTTTTAATCGAACATGAAAGGTGAAAGCAATTTATCAAATTTCTGAAATAAAATTGTAATTAACAATTAAGCATTTAAGTCAGTAAAATAAATTATACAACCCTTTTGGTTTGTCGCCGCCTCGGTGCGGTGGTACTCAGCAGATTAGCAGGTTGCAAACAACGCCAGGTCCAGTGGGGTGGTACATCAGATTTTCATAATTTCAATAACGTCAGGCCATGCCCAGCCGGGGTGCTCTTATGATTCACTGGGTGCCAGTAGTGCTCCTCTATCTTATGTGGTCGTACACGGTTAAAAGGTGGGGTGCAGATAGCACCCCAACCTTTCTTCTTCGATTTGAACAGAGAGAGGCGGGAAACTCCACCGAAGCAGGAGCGTTGTTGAGAGAGAGACTGGCAGGATGGGGTTGATGCAGGAGGACTGTTGGACGTGCTGGGCTGTCCGGTGATGATGGTTGGGCTCCGGCAGGGTTGGTGATGACAGAGTGGTTACTCCGGAGGTGTTCTGGACGGTGCCGGTGGAACGTTGATGAAGCGAGAGATACCTGGATGCTGGAGAGAGATTCGACCAGCTGCTACGCGTGCTGTCTGGCGTGTGTGTTGGCGCATGAACTGTCCGGATGTGGTGGTGGTTATGGCGTTGACAGGGAAGGTGGCGGAGGGACAGATGGTCTTGACAGAGAGGGAGTGAGAGATGGATGGTGATGAGATGGGTGTGATGAAAATCACTTTGTGAAGGAATGAGGATTTGTTTTTGGCTATTGAGGCTTGATTCCCTTCTCCTCCTCCCCTTTCACATTCATTTTCTATTGTATTTATATATAATGAACAAAATGAATAGAGATGAGATAAATGGATGATTCATGGAGTGAATCAAGGTAAAATAAAATCTTAATATGGGATAAATGAGAGAATATTATTTGGGTTTGAGTTTATGAGCTTGGTTTTGAGTTTAGGTTATGGGCTTAGGCTATTTTCACCTCCACTTCTTCTGAAGTCACCGTCTGAGATTTGTTCATTGCATTTTTCTCTGATTTCTTTATTACAGCTCCACATTCTACAAAAATACAAAAATTTAATAATTAATCTAAAATAAGATAAAAATAAGGATTAACAAAAATATAATAAAAGATAATAATGTTATAATTATGTGATTATCGGTAGGGTTTATTCACCCATCCCATTTTTCTGCTAGAGATGCTTTATGAATGCATTTGAGAAAATACAAGACTACACTTATTACACTACCAACAAAGGAAGATAGCATTTCACTTTCTCAATACTTCCTTCAAACTCAAGTGTCATGATACATACATAGCAAGGCCCTTTTGATATTGAGTTGCAATTTCAGCACTGCTTGGAACTCTAGGTATTATTGCTATTCCCTTACACTTGGTGCATGCATCTTATTTTGTTACTTTTTTGCAGCATATTTTCGCATTAGTAATCACATTACTTCTTTAAATGTTGAAAATTTTAATTTTCCTTTGATTTATTAGAAAAATATTACTCTCATTGTACATGAGCCTGATAGTCAAACTGAAGAGGAGATGGTGATTGTTAGAGTTGACCCAAAGGTAGTTGTGGTGGATAAGGGTTGTGTTTGGTATCTAGGGCCAAACAAAAGTCCATAGTTTTTCTTGATAAAGAAAAATGCAATGTTGTTCGCAAGCATTTGAAGTGGAATCTTCAAGTATTGTTTCACCAACTTTAGGAAATTATGGAGGGTATGGAACGAGTGAATCCTAGTGGAGGCAAAACCCATCTTTGGTGGAAAATAGGCATCGAGTTCACTATTTTGTTTTGTGTGGTTGGGGAAGGGTTGAAAGTTAATTAATGTTCTACTAGACACTGCACTGTTTTAAGCCCAATGCCGATTCTTGCATCAGGAGAACCATAAGGTCAAGTACAACTCAGCTAAAAATTATCTTTTTGACAAAAATGATGTTTTTGAGGACCTTTCTTACGTGGACAGTTTGAAATCCAGTCTCTTTATATTTCAAGCAGCTTCACTTCTAAAGATTAAGTTCCATAAGAGCATTGCCAATGGGGGTGGGAGAGGGAGTAGGGATGACATGTGGATTGATATGCTGAGTCGCCAAGGGGTGGTTTCATTAGCTTGGGTCTTCCGTTGGGTGCTAAGGGTGTGTTTGGTTGCATGGAATCCTATGTCATGGGAATTCATGAGGGGACCTCTACATTTTAGGCTAAATATATCACTCCACATCCACCATTTGATTTTGTGATCAATGGTGGGAATTGAAGTCCCATGAACATGAAAATTACATGCCTTGGGGGACCAAAGAGTGGGATTCTCATGTTCATGGGACTTCCATTCCCACTATTGATCACAAAATCAAATGGTGGATGTGGAGTGATATATTAATTTAGCCTAAAATGAAGGAGTCCCCTCATGAATTCTCATGTCATAGGATTCCATGCAACCAAACACACCCTAAGAGTAGATGCAAACATTTATAGGATTCGCTGGTTGGATTTGGTAGTGATGGGAGCAGAATGCCTAGGATGGCGAAATTGTTATCCAAATGGGGAAGGGCTGTTTTGATTAGGAGGCTCTTATGGATCTCCTCATATACCATAGGGATTTACACAGTTTAGGCCCACATTGTTTGGCCTTATTAGATTTTACTCCCTATTTAATTATATTTTAAGGTTTAGGGCCTACATTGTGATGGACTTGTTAGGCTAAATAGGAGATGACTACAGTGAATCTAGACAAACTAAGTTAAAGTTGCATACCTATGTCGAATGTTCCCTTTACTTTTTATAATGGTCGTAGTTAACTCTCTGCGTGACTTAAGCATGTGAGGCTCATCAGAAGAAGATGTTTTTGTAATAGTCTCTTCCTTAATGGAGACACCTTCGTGGATGCATAGGTCCCTCCACGGTTATTTCTTGAGGCAACGTTCTTCTTCTTTATGAGAGAACGTGTATTGGGCATGGATTTAAGCTTTTATTCCTCTGGGTTTGGATCTTGTATACACTTCCTTGGAGCTGGGCCAAGTTTGGGCCTCTATATTTGGCCTCAATCCCTCAAGGCTTTATGAGTTGGCTCAACGGATCGAGCGTTGTATTCTCGTGATGAGACTTTATGCTACGTGTATGGCCGTGATGATCGGTCTTTTTTGATGTATCATCAGCTACTCCCCTCCTTATTTAGTGAGTATTTTCAAGTATCCACTAACTGTGTAGCGGTTTTACTTTTTGATTACATCATTACGGCTTGGTTAGTGCCTTTGCTATCTGTCACTACTGTTTTCTCTTCGTTGTTCCATCCGCTTGTTCGTTTTGGCGCGATTTCTGGGATTTCGTTCGATTGTCACACTTTGCACGTTCTCCAAGGGCGGTCCTTTCATTTTTCGTTCCTATAAAAAAGAGAAGCTTTATGTATGTCCTTATTCTTTCTGCATCTTCTCGCTTTCTGGTTATTAATCTTTTGCTCTTTCACCTTCGTCTTGTAGTCATGTCTAACTCTGGAAACATCCATCACGACTACTCGTTGCCCAATGATTTTGAGATTGTTCTCCCTGGAGATGACGACAGTCCTTGTCGTCCTCGGTCTAGAAACATTGCTTTGTATCCAAGTATGTTCCATTCTTGTTTCAGGCTGCCGACTCCTTCTATCATTTGGGAGTACATGGATTTGGTTGGAATTGCTCCTACTCAACTTGTTCCAAACGATTGGAAGATATTGACTTCGACCTTGGCGAGGGGTGCTACTGCTCACATCCTTATGAATGTTAGGGTTTTGCATTTCTTGGTAGGGTTTAGCGTGGACCCTAGTTACACTTGTCGCTTGTGTTCTCCTCCCTGTTTCGAGGACTTGTGAGAGGAGTATGTGGGTTGGTCGAGGTCCTAGTTTTATGCCTCTTTTTCTTCTAACCATTTTAGGTTTCGCGGGAATCAGATTCTGCGATCGTTCCGAGAGCCTAAGAGGATTGAGTTGTCACTGTCTTTGGAAGAGCAGGATTTTCGTCGTTGATTTTGTGATCTTCTTCGGGTATCGGTAGAAGATTTCCTTATTTCGAACGATGTTGTCCGTGGTAGTCTGCTTTCACCGGGTAGGGCAGGCATTGCTTCTGAGGTTACTGTCGTGCGTGCCGATGATATAGGAGTCTCTATTTTTGTTTCTGCTTCTGCTCGAGGTCCTAGGAACACTAGTCTAATTGTTAAGAAAAGGAAAGTTCCTAGGCCTTCTAGCCCCTCTAAGATATCGACCGTCAGTTCTGGCCGCGTTTCAAAGAGGAAGAAGCTTGCTTATTCTTTCCTTGAATCTGCCAAGACCCCTTCTCATCTTGCCTCTCTTCAGAAGGAGGGTCGTGGTTTGGGTGATGATTCCTCTGCTCGTGAGGACGAAGAGGTAAACTGAGTTCTCGAGGTAAGTAAGAAACACGTTTCCCGCCCTTTGGATGACCATGAGAAAAAAACTTGTTGCTTCTAATTGCTTGCTGGATTCTGTCAGTCTCTCAATTGATGATTTGTGCATCATCGAGAATAAAATGTTTCAGCTGGGTGTTTGGTTGTCGAATAATCTGACGGGTACTAAGCTTTGGATGATTTTGATTTTGATCTGTCAGCAGAGGATCAAGTTGTTACTCGTTCTCGAGATCACAAACATACTATTTTTTTGTTGCGGCCGAAACTTTAGGATCTCGTGCTGCTCCTTTTGCTTCTCGACCTGTTTCGTCTATCCTTGGCGAGACCTTCTGGCCTTCCCAGGCCGATGTGCAAGACATTGCTCACAACCTTATTGGTGGCTGTCACGGGCGGTTAGCAAACAAAACTCATATGCTCGTGCGTCAACCATGTCATCATATTGACGATGGCCTCCAACATCTCATGGAGGGGATGACACATCTTACTTATGCGGTCGTCATGGGTGCAGACTGTAGGGCGTCTCGTGATCAGGCTGCTCATGTCAAGCGGAAGCTTTCTGGACACATTCTGGTTTTTCCCATGTTCTTCATCGAATGGATTTGTTGAAGGCACAGTGTGCAAAACATGAAGAGGCTGCAGACTCTGCACGGGGGTTATTGAGGGAAATTGAGGCTACGCGTGATGTGTTTTCTTTCGACCTCGAGACAGAATTGGTCAGGTTGCATTCCCGTCTAGATGTTGCTGAGAAAGAGATGTCTGGCCGAAAGACCGAACGTGATGAGGTTGTTCGCTCTGCCAAGGAGTATTCTGCCAATCTTAAGGCTGCTAGCGCTCGCATCATTGAGCTGGATTTCGAGTTTGTTGAGACCAAGTCGGCGGTCGCTGCTAAACTTGCCAATGTCGACAAAGAGTTACTGTCTACCCAAGCCAAGCTGTCGACTGTTAAAGAGAAGTTGAAGGCAGCGGAGGCCGCAGACTTTAAGAGAGTGGTTGAGGGTTGCCATGATTTTCTCGATTTCCTAGAAACACAAGGTTTAAACATGTCCCCCTACCGCAGCCTTGCAGAGCATGAGTTTGACGATGTCGAGGAGGTTGTTTCGGCTTCGATGGGTGATTCGGATGTCGAGGAGCCCGCTGACCCTACACTTCCTGAAGATGTTGTTCACGATAGTGATTCCGCTTAGTTGTTATTTTTGTTTTTGTTTTTGACAATCTGTTTTTTTAGAAGATAAATGGAAAATTTGTTATTTCACATTTTCGTGTCCCGAATGTCTAGCTTGTTTAGCTTTTACTTATGACATTTCTGGGAGATTTCCGACTTCGGTCGTTCGGATTTTTGTGAGTGGCTTCGATACTCGACATTCTACTCGTATGGAAGCTTTAGTTTAAGAAATCATGTTTCTCATTCGGATTACGATGTCATACTTTATAGTCGACGTAAAAGTCTGGTTCTTATGTCCTGGTATTTTATTACTTCGTGGTTGATTAGGCCATAAGTTTTTATGTCTGACTCATTCATCCAACATATTTGTTTGCTCGATACTCTAGTCATGCTGAGTGTTCTCTCGAGTCTGTTTTTAATCTAACTTTCTGATAAGATTTGGTTTTTTCGAAATTGAGAGCGAAAGATTTTATTGATAATATCTTTTCAAATGCTCTACATTCCATGGTCAAGGTAACATTTTTCCCTTTTTGTCTTCCCACTAGTAAGTTTCTGATCTGTTGATTTTTGTTACTCGATAGGGTCCTTCCCAGTTTGGGTTAAGTTTACGTACGCCGGGCTCTTTCGTGTTTAGTTGGAATTTTTGTAACACCCAGTCTCCGACGTTGAAGTTTTGGATCTGTACCTTCTTGTTATAGTACCTCGCCATGCGTTGTTGGTATGTTGTTGTTTTAATCGAGGCTACTTCTTGTTTTTCTTCGAGGAGGTCAAACTCGAATCTTAATGCTTCGTCGTTGTCCTCTGCGCGAAATTCTTCGATTCAAAATGTTGGCATTCCGACTTCCATGGGTATCATATCTTCTGACCCGTAAACGAGTACGAAAAGTGTTTCTTCTGTTGGTTTGTTTTGTTGTCCTGTATTCCCAAAGAGCACCAGGTAATTCAGACGTCCATAGTCCTTTCGATGTCTCGAGTCTTCTTTTGATTGCCTCCAAAATCATTCTGTTAGTGACTTGGGCTTGCCCATTTGCTTGCGGGTGAGCTGGTGCGGAGAAGTGCTATTGGATATTCGTGTTCTTGCATAACTCCCTTACCCATTTGCCTTCAAACTACTTCCCATTGTTTGTAACAATTACTCTTGGTATTTCAAATCTGCATATGATGTCTCTCAAGAGAAATTTCTCGACTTGTGCTTCCTCTATCTTTGTGAGGGGTTCTATTTCTACCCATTTGGTGAAGTAATCTACTGCTACAAGGAAAAACTTCTTTTTGTTGGAGGCTGGGAGTGGGCCTACGATGTCCATTCCTATTGTGCAAAGGGCTGCTTATTGGAATCAGATTTTGTCCCAGCATGTGAGTGTATGGGGCAAATCTTTGTCATTTGTCGCATTTATGAACGAGTCTCTGAGCGTCTGCTTGCATTGTTGGTCAGTAATACCCTAATGTGAGAGCTTTATGGGCCAATGTTCTTCCCCCCGGGTGATTCCCGCATGTGCCGTGGTGTATTTCCTCTAGGACGTATTTGACATCTCTTGGTGTAAGGCATCTTAATAATGGGTTTGTGGCAGATCTCCTATATAGTCTGCCATTTACCATTGTATATCTTGCTATCCGATTCCGTAGTTTTCTGACTTTCATCTTATTTGTTGGGAGTTCCTCGTTTAAAATGTATGCCAAGAATGGAGTCATCCAATTAACACCTTGGTTTACGGCGCATGCTTTTTCTGATTGATTTTCCAGTATGGAGCTACCTTGCGTCATTATGAGTGGATTGATGTTATCCTTTATTGTTGAGACTTCTTTAGCTAGCTCGTTTGCTCTTTTGCTTTCTGCTCGTGCACATTGTCGGATGGTGGCGCTTTGAAAGCTTTTTATGAGTTTTGTGGTTATCTGGTGGTAGGCTTTCATTCGAGCGTCTTTCACTTGGAACCCACCGTTTAGTTGATTTACCACCAGCCTGGAGTCTGTAAAGACGTTAATGTCCCTTATTCCCAGGTGTTTTGCTAACTGTAGTCCTACTATCACAACTTCGTATTCAGCCTCATTATTGGAGGCTTCAAAACTGAATTTTATTGCCTTTTCCAATGCAATGCCTTCCGAGTTGTATAAGACTATTTTGGCTCCACTTCCTGCCTCGTTAGATGCCCCATCGCAACGGATGATTCATCCTTCAAGGATTGGTTCAGGTTGTTCTGTTTTGCTTTCCTTATCCCCAGGTTGGTTGTTGTTTTTTGTGAACTTGGCGATAAAGTCTGCTAATGATTGAGTTTTGATAGCAGTTCTGGGGGCATAAGTAATGTCAAATTGTCCGAGTTCTATTGCCCATTTTACCATTATTCCTGATAAGTTCGGCTTGTGTAATACTGACCGAAGTGGCTGTTTGGTTATGATCGTGATTGAGTGTGCCTGGAAGTACGGTAGCAATTTGCTTGATGACACGATCAGAACGAGTGCCAGTTTTTCTAGGGCCGGATAGTTGATCTCTGCATCTGCGAGTGTTTTGCTGATAGAGTACACTGGTTTCTGCACCCATTTTTCTTTTCGTATCAGCGTTGAACTTACCGCGTGATTGGACACAGATAGGTACAAATATAGTGTTTCTCATGTGCATAGTTTTGTTAGCAGCTTCGTACTTCCCATGTATGTCTTAAGGTTTTGGAAGGCTATTTCGCATTCATCATTTTATTTAAAGGTCTTGTTCCCCTTCAAGATTTTGAAAAAAAACAGACGCTTATCTGATGATCTGGAAATAAATATGTTTAGAGTTGCTATCCTCTCATTAAAGATTTGAACACCTTTTATGTTTGTTGGCAATTGCATGTTGATAAGCGCTTGTATCTGCTTTGGATCGGCTTCAATTCCTCCCTGGTTGACCATATACTCGAGGAACTTCCCTGTGCCACTCCAATGTGCACTTCTCTGGGTTTAGCTTCATCTTGTATTTTTGAAGTTGAGCGAAAGCCTGTTCGAGGTCTGTAACATGGTCTATTCTGCGTGAGCTTTTGACGAGCATATCGTTTATGTAAACCTCCATCGTTTTGCTGATCTGATATCTGAACATCCCGTTTACTAACCGTTGGTATGTTGCTCCTGCGTTCTTCAACCCGAACGACATTACTCGATAACAATATGTCCCCCTTTTCGTTATGAAAAATGTTTTTTCTTGGTTGGGGGGTGTACATTTGTACTTGGTTATACCCGGATTACGCATCCATGAAGCTCAACATCTTGTGTTCGGCGGTTGCGTCCACTATTTGGTCTATTCGTGGAAGTGGGAGTTGTCTTTGGGACATGCCTTATATTAAGTCGGTGTTATCCACACACACCCTTCATTTTCCGTTATTTTTTACTAGTACCGTGTTCGCCAGCCATCCGGATAGTGAGCTTCTCTTATCATTCTTGCGTTGAGTTGTCGGTGTCTTCTTCATTTATCGCCTGATTGCGCTCTGGGGTCACTGGTCTTCTTTTCTGTCTAACCGGTTTCTTCTCAGATTTACTTGCAATTTGTGGAAAATGATGGATGGATCGTTCCATCAGCATCCTCATTGGAGAAGGTTAGAGTCTTTTGCATTGTCTTTTCATGCTGTGAGGACAGTTCCTGGAATCTGATCATTGTGCGTAAGTCCCAGACTATGCGCTTTCTGCATCGATTGGATTGTTCATTTTCTCTCCCTGTGCCATGCAAGATGTAAATTGTTTCCCTCGTTGATCCTTTGGAAAGATTGTTTTGTCCTCGAGTTTGGCGAACTCTTTGAGTCGTATTTGTTTGATATGGCGTTCAATTTCGTTTCTTAGGCTGCGACAATCTTTGGTATAATGGTCGTAGGCATTATGGAAAAGACAATGTCTGCCCTTGTTCCGCTTTTTCATGTTTCCCCTCATCTTCGGCGACCATTTGATATCTTTTCTTTTTGCCATCATTTCAAGAATCTCGCTTCGACTTGCTGTAAAAACCAAGAATGCTCTATCGTATTTGGGCCTCTCCAGTTGTAGACTTTTGGGCGTTCCCTGATAGCATTAGGAGCTATCGTTAGCACGATGTTTCTTAAGTTGGATGATTTCTTCTTGAAAGTTGTTGCCTTATAAGTTTCAGATGATCCTATCTATCATTTCAATCACGTTGTCCATCTGAGTCATAAACATTTACTCGAAGATCCGAGGGAATTTCCCATGATGTCAGAGACGTTTGAACTGTTACCTGCTGGAGTCCTCTGCCGACAAGTATGGTTGTCTCGGTGGTTGTCTTTTGATCAGTATTGGGTGAACATGTAGTATCTGTTAACGTTAGACCAAAGATTTGTGGAATACTCCATTGATCTTCTGTCAGATTGCATTGTGCTTTGTCACTAAATCTTATTTTTAGGAAAAAAGGAAACTCGTCGTTCCCCACGGACGGTGCAAAATAGATGTGTCAAAAAATTGTCATCTTGAGAGTTTGACCTGCAAAACCACTGTTAGACTGCCAATGATCACCTTTTTGGTGGCCGAAGGTACTCCGATGCTTAATTCAATAACTCTATTAGAAGAAGGAAGTAAATCTGCACAAAACTCATTTAAAGTTGCATACCTTTGTCGAATGTTCTCTTTACCTTTTTATAATGGTCGTAGTTAACTCTCTGCGTGACTTAAGCATGTGAGGCTCAATGGAAGGAGATGTTTTTGTAACAGTCTCCTCCTTAATGGAGACGTGTTCGTATAGGCGTAGGTCCCTCCACGGCTCTTTCTTAGTGCAACGTTCTTCTTCCTTATGAGAGAACGTGTATCGGGCCTAGATTTGGGCTTTGATTTGTCTGGGCCTGGATCCTGTTTACACTTCCTTGGATGTGGGCCTAGTCTGGGCCTTAATCCCTCAGGGCTTTTTGAGCTGGCCCAACGGATCGGACGCTGTATTCTCGTGTTGGAACTTTTATGCCACGTGTACGGCCGTGATGATCGATCTTTTTTGATGTATCATCAGTAGTATTACATGCCCATTAGTCATTTTTACCATAGTTATCCATATCTTACGATACACATTTTCATACATAGTGTGTCTTAGCCACAGAGATTTGTATCGCTTGATACACTGATACAGAGATTGTAATGTATCATTGGGGACATGCTTTAAAACATTAATTTTAATTTTTGTTTTTTCACCTTTATTTACCCTTTTTTAATGTTTAGATAAACAAGTGACATGAATGAATTGATGGATGATACATAATAGCTTACTTGTGTATGTTAAACAAATCATATATCGATGATAGTGTTTTTTGGGACCTTCATGCATGAATAAGTCTTATCTACGTATTTATATGTTTAAATATATACCATATATTTCTCTCTCTTCTATGTATTTATTTTATAATGTATCTTATGATACCCAATATCTTACTCTGTGTGTTTGTTAAAATTTGGTTTTCTATACGCGATAGAATGCACGTTTTGATAACTATAATTATCACAATTTTTTTAAAAACTGGTGTGGAAAATGGGGATTCAGGTAAATATTTATCGTTATGTGAACCTTGACATAGGATTTGATGAATTCTAAAGAGTCCCTTTGAATATAGAGATGATTATTGACGCTAACTGTGTCACGTGTGCTTAATAATTTGAGAGCTCTAAACACCTAATTCTTCATTGTTGTTGGCCAAGCTTGATTTGGAAATATTGAAGTGGTATTGGTGACGCCCAGTTAGGTAGAAATCCTTTTAAGATGTTGGAAGGTACCATCATTTTGGTTTTAAAATGAAAAGATTCTTTGGAAGTATTACCCTATTGTACTTGTTGGTGTCGTGGAAGGACCAAAGTGACTTGATTTTCAACATGGCTATTGAGCTTCTGAGGTGAGAGGATTTGCAATGAACATTCTGGGTGACAACATGATCATGGGTATCACATCATCCGACGTTTAATGGGGCCCTTTCCTTCTATTTATTTCTTGGTATGTGATAGGAGCATATTTGTGCGACTTTATTGAATTATTTTTATATATATATATTTTGGCTATTTCTTGTTAATTATGGTAGTAATTACTATTTTCATGTTTTTGTAGGTTGCCAATAACAAAATTCCAGAAAGAAGCTAAAAGACGCAAATTGGCAATTTAGAAATATTTGTGGTGAAAGGAACTTACATGAAATAAGAAACTTACAGAGATCTTATATAAAAGGAGCAATACCTGCTATCGAGATATCACCCATCCTCATAACAACAACCACAACCCCACTCGCAATTCAACTTTTCATAGCCGTCAACATCCACTGTTCGTTTCTTTTTCTCTTTATTCATCTCGCAATTTAGCCAACGCCACAGACCACCATCATCATCTTCGCACACAATCTTTAGCACCAACACAGACCCTTCTCCTTGCACAAGCACACATCACAGATCGCACCTCGCCTTCATCCATCACCACCTTCTTTCCCAGACACCAACGCACACAACAAATTAAAACAAAAGAAGTGGAGAGAGTGAAGGAGAAGAGATTTGTATCTCTTTTCTTTACGCTATCTGCACCCAAGCTATCTCTCTCCACCACCACGAGCAGACGACCAAGTTTCTTTTTACCCTTTCCTTATTTAGTTTGATATTTAATTTTGGATTGTTATTTGAACATGATTAATATGTCTAGCTAAACCCCTTTTTAGCTAGGGGTGGATTAGAAGCCCAGAACATGCGTTTTATGAATTACTTGAATTCAATATTTCCTTGCTAATTAGTGATTGTATTTTGCTTAACTGCTTTATAGAGAACTTATCTTTGTTAAGGTGGCCAACTTAGTAAGCATGCTAGGATTTGATGCTAGAGTATAGGAGAGTTTCACCTAATCTTTTACTTACAAATAGTAAATACCAAGGAACGTTGGTAAAGTTAAGTACAAAACCTAGGTAAGAACAAAATCTGATCATACTTGAAATTGCCTAATCAGTGTTCATATTTTCCATAGAACTTAATGATCTTGGATTGTTTATCTAACTTGCGATTCGTGATTAGATAACATGAAAAGAATAGTTTGAAAGCAACGCTTAGTTTAATTCAACGAATTTGGGAAAATAATAAGGTTAATGCAGTGCGGTCACGGTTAATCTTGAGCATTGTCCTTTACGAGTTAGTAAGGAATTATTGGAATTTAGTTCATGAACATATGTTTGGCGTGTGGAGATAAAATCCTAAGCTAATTTCTCATCATCTACTTCGCTTACGTTTTTATTAGTCCTACAATAATTTCCTTAGTTTAAAATTAGAAAAACCAATCCTCCAATATTTTCTATTTAATTTGTTAGTGTCTTTTAATTACCCTTTAGTGTTAGTTAGCGAGCCTTCTAATCCCAGGTGTAGAACGGTCCCTACTTATTTTTTTCGACGATTACAAAACAGGGTATTAAGTTGCGTGCTAGTAAAATAGTGCATCAATATGTTATGATTTTTGGGTTTTAATTATTTGTAGACCATATGTTTGTAGATCTGTTAGGTATATCAATAAATCTAACTTTAAAAAAGAAATAAAAATAGAAAGAAATTAAGAAATTGATATTTGGTAAATGTAAGCCAATCCGGAGTCATTGATGATCATTTTCGGACTTTCTCAAGGATCTCTAACGTGGACCAAATGATGGAGTCTCCTAAGTCACTACGTTTTTCCTCAAAATGTTTAGTTTTGAAAAACAAATTTCAGAATAGTAAGCTCTTAATTGGAAAAGGAGGAGGTGGTACAGGTTTCATTTTTTTGGTGGTACCATGGTGGAGGAGTAAGGTTTTACTTGTAGCATGTGTGATAGCTACTTGCCTTCATCAAATGTCCATAATGTTTGCTACAGGGGTCTATCAAGTTGTGTCTGGGGAGAATATATTGAGGGTTGGAGATAGAAAAAGAGGGAGGGGCAATCTTCACAGGGTGCTAACATGCATCCGCCAATATAGATGAAGGAGGTCAGATGATAAGTGCTAAAGCAGGATTTAGAATGTAAAAGTAAAGGTGTGCTGTTTTGTACTAGAGACATCTCTCAATTTTTGACGGCGAGTGCTGTCCTGTACTAGAGACATCTCTCAATTTTTGACTGCGAGAAACTTCATATGTCAATGAAACATAGAGACCTTCTCCATGGTCCTGCTTATCCTAGACTCAAATGAGTTTGAGACTGGGTGATTAAATGAAACGGAAGGATATTTGTGTGAAACAAAATATTTGTCTATTGGAAATTGAGATCAAGTCTACTATCTTGTTTTGGGAAATATATGGGGTACATTGAAGAAATAAAAGAATGAGCAAGAAAGCTTTCTTATTTTTATTGTGTTTATCTTCAGGTCCTTCACCTTCAACAATCTCCACCTACTGCCTGCAAAACTGAGTTGCTGCTCATAACAATCTCATATTGGGTAATGGTTTTCCTGGTTAATCCCACATTTTCAACCCATAGTTATAACAGTTACATAACTATTGTAGTTTTCCTAGTTTTATGATGAAGAAATTAACTTTCATATTAAAACCCTCTTAACATTACTCCAGAATGTACTACAAATATTTGTTTTGGTTATAACCATTAGTGCAAGAATAAACAATGGTTCTGTTAGATAAAACCTTATAATGCTTTGTTTTGATGTAGATTTATGCTTTCTACTTTGAGAATGATATGTTATACTGTCCCTGTTTTGCAGGAAGCTTGTTGTTTCATGGAAACAGAAGTTTTCATTACATCGGGAGGAACGCCTTTTATCTGCACTTGTTCTTTCGTATTCTCCAAAAAGTGAATATGCTTGGGCCCATAAGTATATAGGATTCTTTCCTTTGTTTATTTTATTCGTATTAAAAAAACTATAATTGTTATGTATGGTTTATGAGTGTCACCCGCACTTTTAAATTATCTGGAAATTTTTATGGAAAACACTTCTCTCAGCAAGAGATAATGAAAAGTGAGTCTGATCAGCTAGTGGAGAAAATAGCTCAGGTCTATATCTCAGTTCAGGAATTGGATACCATTAGATACTTAATTTTTATTTTTCTTAGAAATATATTAACTGTTTTGATAATGCTACATGTTAAATATCTGGAATAAATTTAAGTGAGCTTATATCAACATGAAGTAATTAAGTCTATGGTATCACATGTGTTCTTGGGAATACTTCTGTTGGTATGATTTGTTATTTCTTGGGTTGGTTATTCTCCTTGTATCCTTCTGCTGCAGGTTCCATGAATTGCTTGTGTTTATGATTGTACAAAGGAATAATGTCAATTTTGAATGATTTTCCTCCATGCTCGTCTTGGTATATTGATCCCCAAAATGATGTTGCTCTTCAGAGATGGACAGGATTTTAACGTGCATGGTAAATGAGTAAATTTAATTTTGATATAGATATCATGAGAAAGGATCATAAGGCAATGCAGACCATGGATTTAGCAGGTTTCATTAGTTCACCGTTCTTGGTAAAATGTAAACCGGAAATAAATCTTATTAGAGAAGATCAGGAGAGAAAAATGGAATCATTCCAAATTGAATCACAGATCACATCTCTCTCTCAGAAATTGCCATAGTTATATACTGGGACAGATTTCAGTTTTACTTGTATGTTTAGTTGGTAGTGTATAGTTTTCCCTAATACTACCACATGATGTATAGCTTGCTGAGGAGGAGCGTGTTAGTACTTATACTGCCCTCCTCCTTACCTTTTACACCTAATCAATACAATAATTTGTTTTTCAGATAAATTTATATATACCCAGTGCTAACTATTCTGTGCCTTTATTTATCTATCTAGAGCTATGTCCACACGTCTCTGAAGTAGTAATCAGGTATCTCACTTTTTTGTTCAACCTTGGACATAGTACGTAGTCCTCTTATCCACATTACCGTGCAATCTTGTAGATGGTGGAGGAGGTTTTAATTATCTTTTCAACAGATGTAACTTATAAGTTCATCAGCTTTAACTTATATATGTTATAATTTGACAATTTACGTGGAATAGCTTATAATTTTTTTATTATCTTTTCATAGGAATAGCTCATTGATCCCATTTAACATTTCAGGTTTCATGTTTGTCTGTACCATGTGATGATAATTTTGTACCTCCGTGGAAAATAAAAAGAAGGTGATGGAATGAATGTAACACCGCTGAAAAACATCTCATTCTGATGCCTTTCTTCACAGACATCGAAAATGAATTACCGTGCATGGAATCATCATTGCTGGCTTATAACCTACATGACAAGAGAACAGGTAGAACGTTTATACACACATGCGCACAGACATAATGTATGTATTGCACATCAACCTATCAATTAAGCTTAAATATAGTGGCATGCCGTGAGGTGTAAGCTTTTTGGAAGTGTATATTTTGAGTAAAGAAACATATGCAAATAATAGAATTCAAATATATGATAAATAACTCATAACTCCACATCCAAAATAGTTATTGCCTATAATCAAAGTTCAAACTCGCAAGTTCCATGTTTGACAACTACTAGTCTATTACACACCCTTATGTTCCTCGAATGACCATCTTTCTCTGTCTATCATTAATTTTTCAAAACCATAACATGATAAACTAGGACAAATTGTAATTCAAAAAGCTTAACATCTCATGCTTAAATTGTAAGCTTCATAAAAAACGCCAACATCAACTTCATCTTACCCTTTTAATTTTATTTAGCGCCAAGTCCAAGTGGATTAAGGTGCTTTTATATGTTGTTTCTGCTACTGTTTCACATGTTTAAAAACCTGAATGCAGAATTCATAATTTGAAATTTAGGTTTCGATCACTACCTTTTTTTAATCATGTTTCAGTTCATCATGTTTTGATGCGTTTCTCACAGGTTTCACCTTGAAACGATCCTTGACGCATAAGTTTCATTTATATTTTAAAACCCTGCAACCCACTACTCACGTTTGAGCTTTTTAACATACTAGAGAAATGTATATTGCAACTGTATAGTCTTGTGCATTCACTGGAAGTAACATTTCACCTTTTGGTTGTTGAACTATATTGTGTTTGTGTGTGTGTGTGTGCGCGTGTTTAATTTTTTATTTTTTTTAAGTTCACCTATCTTGTATCAGTTTGAAAAAATATCTTTAAGAACGCTTGCACGTGGGTTTTATGTGCTGAATTACTAAAGATGTGTGTTTTCAGTTGCTAGAGGAGTTTAGAAAATCAAGACAATGGGCGAAATTGCATGTTGCAGATAACTGTTGCTTTCACTATCGTAGGGTAAGTTTTCCTTTTTTACTGCTAACCATGCTACTTACTACTTTAACACGAGTGTAGACAGCTAGTGAAATTTGGGGTCATAATTAAGACAACAACAATTCTAGCAGGCCATTCTTGCTAGTTTTTTTTTTTTTTTGGCATTTTTTGGATTTTTTACACTTCTACCATTTCTATAGATAGTGTTGTGGTTGTGTTTTAAAGAGAATGGGAAAAAAGTGTAAAAATACCAAAAAATGCTAGCAAACATGGCTGACTAGACTTACTCTTAAGACAATTTGCCTTGATGTGTGTCTTATCAGACTTGAACAAGTCTTATGAAATTGGAGGTGTGAAACTCCAGTAAGGCATTACTTGGTGCATGGTGATGCATCAAAAAACCATCATCCTATGAGTTTGACCTGCAAAACAAATATTAGACTGTCAATGACCATCTTTCTGGTGGCCGAAGGCACTTCGATGCTTAAGTCAGCAACTCTGTTTGAAGAAGGAAGTAAATCTGGACAAAACTCAGTTAAAGTTGCATACCTTTGTCGAATGTTCCCTTTGCCTTTTATAATGGTCGCGGTTAATTCTCTGTGTGACTTAAGCATGTGGGGCGCAACGCAAGGAGATGTTTCTCCTAACAGTCTCCTCCTTGATGAAGATGCGTCTGTGGAGACGTAACCCCCTCCACGACTCTTTTTTGGTGCAACGTTCATCTTCTTTATGAGACAACTCGTGTCAGGCCTGGATTTGGGCTCTAATTATAACTTCATATAGTGGGCTTTGTCTGGGCCTCTATGGTTGGCTTTAACCTTCTTGGGTTTTACGATCTAGCCCAATGGATGGAGCGCCAGGTCCTCGCGATTGATGTTCTCTGCCACGTGTATGACCGTGATCGGTCTATTTTGATGTATCATCAACTACTCCCCCCTTAGTTAGTGGGTGTACTGATGTGGCCATTAACTTCGTGACGGTTTGTCTTTCAATTCCACCATTGCCATGTATTTAATGTTGTCGGTAACTTTTTGCGGGTTGGTGTCTCGATTCTTTGTTTACCCATTTGTTTCTGCGCACATTTTCGGGATTTCACGTAGCCATCATATCTCACACGCTGTCCCATGAGTAGTCCCTTAATTGTTTGGCTCTATAAAAAGGGATGTGACGAGTTTGTTTTCCCTCTTTAGGCTATCTTTGAAATAAGGGTTCATTTCTTCCTTTGCCTTCTTCATTCTTCTGTTCCTTAACGATGTCTGTTGGCGATAAATTAAGTGGTAAGTCGCTAGTTATTTGTGAGGCTCATTTTTTCTCCCAAGAAAGCTTATTAGGTGATGCTGGACAACCTTCGTTCTGACTACAATCTGCCACCCGACCTCGAGATTATCTTGCTTAGATAGAACGATAGTCCTTATCATCGGTACATCGGCCTGTATCCGTGGATGTTATCTTTTGGCATTCGGTTTCCAGTTCCAGACTTGTTTTGAGAGTATCTGGACTTCTTGGGCATTCCTTCTACTCAAATGGGTCCTAATGGTTGGAGAGTAATGGTTTCTTCTTACACTAGGGCTATTCTGTTCGACATTCCTTTGATTGTGAGGGCTTTGCAATCGGTGGTTGGTCTGATGGTGACCAAGGATATCTGTTTTCTCCATTCTCATGTCTGCTTCGAGAAGCTTAACAATGACATCCGTGATTGGTCAAGGTCTTGGTTTTATGCTTCTATAAACTCTAGCTACTTCCAACTGAGGTCGTCTGATTTTTTTTTATCATTCTGAGTTCCCAACAAACGGAAAAATCTTCAGCTAACTGTGGAAGAGCAACGGATCAGTAACCGATTCTTGAAACTTCCCTAGTTTCATGTGGAGGCATTTCTCTTGGACATCCTGGATCGTAGTGGTTTGTACACTATGAACGAAGCGGAGCTGATCTTGCTCACTGAATCCCATGCCAAGGATATTGCTGCTCGTGCTACTCTTGTTGGCGTTAGTGGTGCTAGCATTGATTGGGAAGTGAGTTCAGACAGGTGCGTTACGGATCTCGATGCTCTTGTTAATGTCATAGTTCCGACTTCCAGAAATAGAAAGCTTGCGAGGCCCATTAGTCCATCGAGGCGATTCTCGATAGATCCTGGTCGGGTTCCGAGGAAGAAACAAATTTTTATTCGTGGTTTTGCTTGGAATGCATCCCGTTTGAGTCTTGGTCAAGATGTTACAGAGGCTACATTTCGTTCAAGTCCTTCTTGCGAAGATGTCGTAAAAGAGGATCGCGTATCTCTCGAAGAGGTTGAGGAGACGAGGCTAGTGTTGGAGAGGAGTAAGAAAGAGACTACTCGTCTGTTGGATGATAATGAATAGAGGCTTTTTTCTGCCTATGGTATTTCAGACGTTGTTGAATTGTCTAACAATGATCCCTGAGCTATTGATGATAAAATGCTTCAGTTGGCAGTGGAACAGTCTATTGGTAGTGGTCAAAGTTTCGAGGTTCATTCTTCTCCTTCTCCTTCTATTGACTCCAGTGATGCGGCTGGATTCTTAGTTTTTTCTCCTGCCCGTCTGGACTCTCATGTTCCCGCCGTCACTACTACTCTCGCTCCTGCTATGGTTGCTCATCGCCGGGAGGATAAAAATTGTTTTTCCGTTGTTACTGTTGTTTTTTGCGCCCTTTCGATCGTTGGGGGTGGTTCCCCAGTGCTTCCGGATCCTCGTGTTCTTCATCCATGAGTTGGCTGGACTGAGCCTAGCTCAAAAAATATCTGTATCAAATCGGACGACAAGTTTTGCTGGTTCACTCATCTTAACATGCAAGATGGTGTGCATAGGTTGATAAATGAATGGCACAGGCAATAAGTGGAGAGATATTTCGACACTCGTATTGGATCCATGTGATCTCTTTGATTATGGTATTGAGCAGATAATGGACGGGATGAATCGTCTTGCCTATGCAGGGGTGATGGGCTCGATCTATCGAACCGATCATGATCAAGTGGTTTATTTGGAAAGAAGGTTGGCAACATTGTTGTTGGTGTTTTCTCACGTTTTTTCCCAATTTGACGTGTTGAGAGTGCAATGCACATGGTTGGAGAAAACCGCCAGGGCTACTTAGACTTTGTTGATTGAGGCGGAAAGTATTCGGGATAAATCTATTGTTGAGCTTGAGTCCTTGAAAGCCAAGTTGGATGGGGTTCGTGCCCGTCTATGTGATGTGGAGAAGGAATTATCTGCCGAGAATTCAGCTTATGATGAGGCTTCTCGTGCTGAGATTGAACAATTCGTCAGTCGTGATATCACTAAGAGACGGGTGGAATGGTTGATGGTTGCGCTTGATGAGGTCAAGGCAGACACTTTCGTTATGCTTACCACCACCGAGGTACCGCCATTTGGTTGATCAATCTTTCGAAGATGATGACGGTGAAGAAGTTGCCCTAGTGGTTGAAGAGCCATTGCTTCCTCTCCCTTCGAGTGCCCTAGTGGTTGAAAAGACATTGCTTCCTCCCCTTCTGAAGAAAGATTTTTCCCCTCTCCTTTAGATGATGATCCTGTGGTTGTCTCTATTTATTCTCCTACTCCTTCATCTTCTTCTCCGGATGTAACAAAATAGTACTTGTTAATGAAAAAAACTTGGTTTTTTGGCATTGCATGTTTTCGTAGTTTATCTTGACAACTTGTGTGTTGCTTGCTTTTTTCTAGTCCAGTTGTAGTCATATCGGGCTTTACTTTGAATTCTTTTATGGCTACTTTCACGCTTTGGCTCATTAATTGTCTAGGGATGGGTTGACTTTATCCTTCTTGACGCGTTTGAGTTTGCGCAAAAAAGTTGAATTTTGGTCTCGACCTTTGCCTTGTTGGTTCGGTCGTTCCGTAGTTTTTCGAATCATGTCAATTTGTTCCTTCAATTTGACTTCGTTGATTCGACGTATCAGTCGATTCGAAGTTTTTGTGTTAAGTTGACTTGTTCGTTCAACTTTTACTTTGTTGACTCGACATATTAATCGACTCGAAGGTTACTGTGTTAAGTTGACTTGTTCATCCAATTGTTACTCCGTTGGCTCGACGTCCCAGTCGACTCAAATTTTAATGTGTTAAGTTGACTCGTTCGTTCAACTTTTACTTCGTTGACTCAACGTATTAGTCGAAGTTTACCGTGTTAATCTGACTTGTTCATCCAAATTTTACTTCGTTGGCTCAACGTCTCAGTCACTCGAAGTTTACAGTGTTAAGTTGACTCGTTTGTCCAACTTTTACTTCGTTGGTTAGACGTCTCAGTCAACTCAAAGTTTACTGTGTTAAGTTGACTTGTTTGTCCAACTTTTACTTCATTGGTTCGACATCTCAGTTGACTCGAAGTATACCGTGTTAAAAGTTGACTCGTTCATCCAACTTTTACTTCGTTGGTACTTCGTTGGCTCGACGTCTCAGTCGACTCGAAGTTTAATGTGTTATGAATAGACTCGAAGTTTACTGTGTTTAGTTGACTCGTTTGTCCAACTTTTACTTTGTTGATTCGAAGTCTCAGTCAACTCAAAGTTTATTGTGTTAAGTTGACTCGTTTGTCCAACTTTTACTTCGTTGGTTCGACGTCTCAGTCGATTCGAAGTATTTTGTGTTAAGTTGACTCGTTCGTCCAACTTTTACTTCGTTGGTTCGACGTCTCAATCGACTCAAGTTTATTGTGTTAAGTTGACTTGTTCATCCAACTTTTACTTCATTGGTTTGATGTCTCAGTCGATTCGAAGTTTTTTGTGTTAAGTTGACTCATTCGTCCAACTTTTACTTCGTTGGTTCGACGTCTTGTCGATTAGAAATTTTCTGCGTTAAGTTGACTTGTTCGTCCAACTTTTACTTCGTGGTTGATCAGACCAAAAGTTTTTATTATACATATATGACTTTTGTCCTGATTTCTTATTGCTAGGTATGCCGATTGCTTTGTGTTTATCTTGTCGTCTACGCATAAATGGGGATTCCAAATTTGTACTTTTATTTTATAATACCTCAAAATAGATCGGTCATCACGGCCGTACACGTGGGACAAAGTTTCATCACGAGGATATAACGTCCAGTCTATTGGGCAAGCTCATGAAGCCCAGGAAGAATAAAGCCAACTACAGAGGGCCAGACGAAGCCCGCCGCTGAGGAGACACAAACAAGGCCCAAATCCAGGTCCAAATGAATCAGAGCTCGAGTCCAGGCCCTACACGAGTTTTCTCATAAAGAAGAAGAACGTTGCACCAAGAAAGAGCAGTGGAGGGAGTTACGCCTCCCCAAATGTATCTCCATTAAAGAGGAGACTGTTACAAGAAACATCTCGTTCCGTTGCGCTTCACATGCTTAAGTCACGCTGAGAAATAACCATGACCATTATAAAAGGTAAAGGGAACATTCGATACATGTATGCAAATTTAACTGAGTTTTGTCTAAATTTACTTCCTTCTTCCAATAGAGTTACTGACTTAAGTATTGGAGTGCCTTCGGCCACCAAAAAGGTGGTTCTTGGCAGTCTAACAATTGTTTTGCAGGTCAAACTCACAGAAGGACGATTTTTGAACGCATCAGCTTGGCGCCGTCCGTGGGGAACAACGAGTTTCCTTTCTAAAACAGACCCACAGTGACAAAGCTCACCACAACCCAACAAAAAAAATCAACAAGCTATCAGAGAAAACGATGCAATCCGCAGTTCCTCAATCCATTAATGATCACGACAACTCTCCCACTAACAAAATGCATTACTGACGGATCACGAAGAAAAAACAGCCTGGATCATTGGACCGATAACACTCAAGAATGCGGATCCGCAACACACAGTAGCCCAGACAACCCAAAAGTCCAGCGGCGCTGCCACGGACCCTCAGGTGGACTTACTAATAACCCATGTGAGTCACATAACAAAGATGCTTGAGAAGATTACCCAGGAGCGCAATAAGCCAGCCTATTCTGTTCAGACACTGCCACAACAAAACTCCGCCAATCGAACTCAAGGGAGTGACGAAACCCTAACAGAACCCCAACAGGGAAACTTTGAAAGCAACGAGCTCCCTCAAAGAAAGAATCCACTGTGTGAAGGGATGCTTACCGAAATCTTGTTCAGAATAGGGGTCACGGATCTGAACATACTATACGAGTTGGAAAAACTGTCGTTCTCCGATGCCCTCATGAAAACGACAATGCTGAAAAAGTTCACTCCGCCAAAATTCGAAGTATATGATGGCACTTCCGACCTAACTGATCACTTGAGGCACTTCCACCACATGATGGCCTTGAAGGAGACCATAGAATCGATCTTATGCAGGACATTCCAAATTAGCCTCGCGCCCACAGCAATGAACTAGTTCAATAGTCTACCACCGAGGTCAATAGATTCCTTTCAAGCTTTGGCTATCGCTTTTATCACCAGATTCATCGGAATCCAGCGGATGAGGAAAGGGCCACACTACCTCCTGCATATCAGACAGAAGCCCGAAGAAATGATACAGGAATATGTAAACCGCTTTACTAATGAATTGACAATGATTGATGGATGTAGCGACAATACAGTCACTGCAACCTTTGTGGTCAAATTGAAGAGATGCCCTTTCTTTGATGCTCTTAACCTGGAACCTCCAAAGGGGCATGGCAATCCTGCTAAAAATAGCACAATAACATATCTCCCATGAGGAAATGGTGGCCAGGAAGAAAAATGACCAAGAAAGAAAAAATCTTTCAAGGAAACGAGAAAGAAATGAGGAAAAAAGACAGGACGACAGACATCGGAGGGTAGCAACCCATCAAAGAAACATCGAAATGGCAGGAGTGATTCACGACGACGAGAATCCGAGAAGCTACGTACAACTAATGCGGCCTCGACACGAGCGAGTAACGAGTGTGACGAAGACTACATATAAGTTGTATACAAACCTGAAAACAATTCGAGCAAATATACTGAAGCACATAGTAAAATGGGATAACGTCAACTGGTCGTTTCAGATGAGAGGAGACTTTGAAGGGAGAGACAAAAGCAAATACTGTTCCCTCCATAAGGATCATGGGCACGACACTAAAGACTGCTACAATTTAAAAGACGAAATCGAGCACTGGGCTCAGAAATGACGACTCAACGAGTTCATCGGAATGCCAGATAAACAACTCACATGGAAGGAGAAAGCAAATAATGCTACAGGATCAAAAGAACAGTCCAGAGAACTAATATACACCTCACATTGCATAGCAGAAGAAAACAGGGCACACAGAACGACCAGGAAAACTTCTCACTCGAACCGATTTATATAAAAATGAGGATACTGACAAAACTAGACAAGTCACTTCACGAATGCACAAAGCATGGAAAAGTTTGCATCAACCAACTGACGAACGCAAGCTTGACCCGAATCACTAACGACAAAATTAACAGCAGCAGACTCAACCAAACTCAGATAGTTGACACCAAACACGGATCTTGCATCGACATGATTGGACAATTTGGTGTTGATGTGAGCATGATTGAACAATTAAGTGTTGATGTGAGCATGAATGGACAGTTTGGTGTTGACAAAAGCATGATCGGACAGTTTGGTGATGACATGATAAGACAAGCCAGCATTACTCAACCATTGAATAGAAAAACATTTCGAGTCTGCCAATCACGACATCATATATGACATACGAGAATGAAGAAAAAAACAACAAAGCTACAAAAACATCAAAATCTAATATGAGGATCAATAACAAAGAAAGACGAGGAAACGAAGATATCATTCTTTAGCGAAAAAAGGCAAAGTAAAATGAACTCTGAGCCAACATAAATGCTTTAATAGTTTAGGCTGTTGAAAACATCCTAAAAAGAATATCAATGAGATTACAAACTCAGAACCCCCATTCTTTGCGTGGACGATATAATAGACATACAAAGCAATCGATGACAAAAGTCGAATATACATAAACTTCTGGTCTGATCAACCACGAAGTAAAAGTTGGACAACCGAGTCAACTAAATACTAAAGCTTCAAAACGACCGAGATGTCGAATTAACGAAGTAAAAGTTGGACACCAGAGTCAACTAAATACAAAAACTTTGAGTCGATCGAGATGCCGAGTTATTTGTTATCTGTCCCAAGTCAACTAAATACTAAAGCATCTTCCTTGACATCATAAATCGCAACAGTTATCTGTTCCACCTGCCTCTCAGCGATGTCACACATAACGGATTGCTCCAATTCAGCACGAGAAGCTTCATTAAAAATTTCTTTCTCAGCAGATAACTCTTTTTCCACATCACGTAAACGGGTGCAAACCCCATCTAACTTTGCTTTCAAAGAGTCAAGCTTAGTTGTAGACTTATCCCGCATATCTTTCGCCTCCATCTATGACTTTCTAGCAGCCCCTGCAGCTTTCTCCGAGTCCGCACATTGCATTTTCAACACATCAAATTGAGAAAGAACATTAGAAAACACCATCAATAACACCACCAATCTCCTCTCCAACAAAGCCACTTGATCACGACCAGCTCGATAGACCGTGCCCATCACCTCTGCATAGGCGAGATGATTCATCCCGTCCATTATCTGCTCAAGACCGTGGTCAATATGATCAAACGGGTCAAGTACGAGCATCGAAGGCCTTCCCACAAACACGCTATACCACTCATTCACCAACTTACGTGCACCATCCTGTACATCAAGTCGAGTGAACCAACAAAACTTGCCATCCGACTTAATATGGACATCCTTCGGGCCAGGCTCAGTCCAACCAACCAGAGGATTAAGGACACAAGGATCCGAAAGCACTGGAGAACCACCCTTGACATCAGAAAGAGTAGAAGGAATAACAGTAACAACAGAAAAACCACGTAATCTACCGTCGAGAAGCATCCATGGCAAGGGCAGGGCTAACGGTAATAGCGAAGTAGAAGAAACCTGACCAACGAGATAGGAAACTAGGAACCTGGCTGTTTCGCTGACATCAATAGAAGGAGAAGGAAAGTGTCCCTGAAACTCTGACCACCACCAATGTCTTTAGGCTGCTCCACCGCTAGCTGAACCATATTTTCATTGATGACCCAGGGATCATCATTAGACAACTCAGCAGCGTCCTAAACACTGTAAGTAGAAAGAAGCTTCCTCTAATTATCGTCTAGCGAATGAATAGTCTCCTTCTCACTCGTATTCAACGTGAGCCTCAGCTCCTTAGCCTTCACGAAAGACTCACGATCTTCTTTTGAAACATCGTCGTGAAAAGGACTTGGGCGAGAGACAACCCCCATAACATCCTGAAAGATTAGATCGGGACACAATCCGAACAGAGCCATGATTAGAGTGTATTTTCGTCCTCAAAACCCGACCCAGGTCTACCGGCAATCACCTTGACGGACTCATAGACTTCACAAGTTTTCTTTTTCGTGAAGCAGGGACCTTGACACTAGCAGGAGCATCAAGATCCGTAACACACTGATCCATTCTCACTTTCCAATCAATGCTAGCATCACTAATACTAGCATGAGCAGCACGCACAACAATAGCTTCAACATGAGACTTAGTAAATAAAGCTCGCTCCGCTTCAGTCTTAGTGTACAAACTACTACGCTTCAACATACCCTCGAAAAGAAACGTATCCACAGGAAAACAGAGAAGCTTTGAGAATCGATCACCGATCCTCTGCTCTTCGATAGTTAAGTAAAGATCCTTTCGCCTGTTGGGAACTCGAAAAATCAAAAAATTAAACGGCCTCGCAATCGGAAATAGTCGGAGTTCAAGGAAGCGTAAAACCAAGACCGCAACCAATCGCGAATGTCTTCATTGAAGTTATCGAAACAGTCTGGAGAACAAAGAAAGCAAATAACCTGTTCACCAACAGACCAATAACCAAATGCCAAACCCTCGCAATCAAAGGAATGCCGGATAAAATAGCCCTCTTGTAAGAGGAAACCATCACCTTCCAACCATCATTTGGGCAGGAGGAATGCCCAAAAAGTTCAGATACTCCAAAAACATCTCTAGAACCGAGAATCGGAAGCCCGAAGAGAACATGCACGAATACAGTGTGATGTACCCAACCTTCGGATTACAAGGGCTATCATCTTGTCCAGGCAGAATAATCTCAAGGTCGAGCGGGAGATTATAATCAGAACGAAGACTGTCCAGCATCGCCTGAGAAGCTCTATTGGGAGAATAATGAGCTTCACACAAAGTTAGCGACTTGCCACTAAGTTTGTCACCAACAGACATCGTTGAATAACAGGGAAGCAATGAAAATGGAGTAGATGAAGGAATGAGCAAACCCTAATTTCAAAGATAGCATGAAGAGGGAAAATGAATTCGTCACATCTCTTTTATAGAGCCAAGCAATGAAGGGATGGCTCATGGGACAACATGCGAGATATGATGGCTACGCAAAATCCCCAAAATGTGCGCAAAAATGAATGAGCAAGCAAATAATCGAGATACCGACTCGCGTAAAGCTACTGACAATATTAATTATAAGGTAATGATGAAATTAAAAGGCAAACCATCACGAAGTTAGTGGCCACGTCAGCATGCCCACAAACTAAGGAGGGAGTAGCTGATGATACATCAAAATAGATCGACCATCACAGCCGTACACGTGGCATAGAGTTTCATCACGAAAATATAGCGTCCAGCTTATTACACTAGCTCATAAAGCCCAAAAAGAATAAAGCCAATTAAAAAGGCCCAAAGGAAGCCCGCCACTGAGGAGACATAAACAGGGCTCGAATCTAGGTCCAAACGAATCAGAGCCCGAGTCCAGGCCCTACACGAGTTCTCTCATAAACAAGAGGAAGTTGCACCAAGAAAGAGCCGTGGAGGGAGTTACGCCTCCCTGAACGCATCTCCATTAAGGAGGAGACTGTTACAAGACATCTCCTTCTGTTGTGCTTCACATGCTTAAGTCACACAAAAATTAACCACAACCATTATAAAAGGTAAAGGGAACATTCGATACAAGTATGCAACTTTGACTGAGTTCTGTCCAGATTTACTTCATTCTTCCAACAGAGTTACTGACTTAAGCATCGGAGTGCCTTTGGCCATAAAAAAGGTGGTCCTTGGCAGTTTAATAATTGTTTTGCAGGTCAAACTCACAGGAAGACGATTTTTGGAAGCATCGTTATTAATATTTCCTTTCGGATGTCCTAACCAACCTAACTGTTGAAGCATTTATGCTGGGTTGAAGAGCGATTTGCTTTATCTTCTTTTGTTTCGTTAATGTCGATCCTCGTATTAAAAATAGATGTTTTTGTTGCTTTGTCTTCCTTTGCTTGGTTGATGTCGATCCTCGTATTAAAGATTGATGTTTTTGTTGCTTTGTCTTCCTTTGTTTGGTTGATGTCAATCCTCGTATTAAATATTGATGTTTTTGTTGCTTTGTCCCATACGCCTTTGTTCGCCGTATTTGCTATAGGTTGTGTTTTTACCCATTCGTCGTATATTTTGTCGTAGCTAACAGACTCGGGGTGTTTTTTGATCTGGTAGCTAAACAGTGTTGATTTGTCCGATCATGTTTGCATTTGCGCTAAACTGTCCAATTATGCTCACGTCAACACCAAACTGTCCAATCATGCTCACATCAGCACCAAAATTGTCCAATCATGCTCACATTAGCACCAAATTGTCCAATCATGCTTATGTTAACTCCATGTTTGGTGTCAGCTGCCGAGGTTCATTAGAGTCCGTTGCTGTCAATTTTTTCGTTGGTGATTCAGGTCGAGCTTGCATCCATTGGTAGGGTATTTGAATTGTGTTAATTGATTGGTGCAAAGTTCTCCATGTTCTATGCATTGGTAAAATGGCTTGTTTGGTTTCGTTAGTACTCATGTTTTGATATAAATCAGCTTGAGTGGGAGGTATTTCTGGTTGCTTTATTTGTTTCTTCCGGCCATGCAGTGTAGGGCTTATATTAGTTCTCTGGGCTGTTCTTTTGATCCCTTAGTGGTATCTGTTTTTTATTTCTATTTTAGCTATTTATTTGTCATTTCGATGAACTCGTCGAGTCGTTCTTTCTAAACCCAATGCTCAATTTCGTCTTTTAGATTGTAGTAGTCTTCGGTATCGTGCCCATGATCCTTATGGAGGAATAATATTTGCTTTTGTCTCTTCCTTTCGGGTCTCCTCACATCCTGAGTGGTCAGTTGATGTTATATCATTTTGCTATGTGCTTCAGTATGTTGGCTCGACTTGTTTTCAAGGTATTATATGGTTTGTATGTTTTCTTCATCACACTTGTTACTTGCTTCTGTCGGGGCCGTGCTGATTGCAACTTCTCGGACTCTTGCTGGTTTGAATCGGTTATTTCGCCATTTCTATGCATCTTTGAATGAATGCTATCTTTCTGTGATCAGTCATCCCGTCTTTTTTCTTCATTTATTTCCCGTTTCCTCGAATGATTCTCTCTTTCTTGGTCATTTTCCTCCTAACTGCTTTCATCTCATCGAGAGAAATGTGTTTTTGGTTATTTTCAATAAGACCGCCATGCCTTTTGTAGGTTCCAAGTTGAGAGCATAAAAAAATGGACCTCTCTTCAGTCCGGCGATGAAGGTTGCAGCGGCTGTGTCGTCGCTGCAGCCATCGATCATTGTCAGTTTGTTGGTGAAATGAATGACATATTCCCATATTGTCTCTTTGGGCTTTTGCTTGGTATGGAAAAGGTAGTGTGGTCCTTTCCTCATCCGCTGGCTTTCGATGAATCTGGTGATAAAAGCGGTGGCTAACGCCAGGAAAAAGTCTATTGACCTCAGTGGTAGGTTGTTGAGCCAATTCATTCCTGTGAAGGTGAGGCTGGTTGGAAATGTTCTGCATAAGATCGACTTCGTGGTCTCCTTCAGGGCCATCATGTAGTGGAAGTGTCTCATGTGATCTGTTGGGTCGGTGGTACCATCATATACTTAAAACTTTGGCGAAGTGAATTTTTTCGGCATGGGAGTTTTCATGAGGCGACGGAGAATGGCGGCTTGGCTAATTCTTACAATACGTTGGGATTAGTGACCTCGATTCTGAAGGGGATTTCAACAAATGTCCCGTCATACTTGGAGAAGTTCATTGCTCTCGAGGTTTCCCTATTTTGTTTCTGCTGGGACTTTGTCACTCCTTTGAGTTCGGTTGGTGTAGTTTTGTTGGGGCGGTGCCTGGACAGGATCAGCTGGCTGGATGCGTTTCTAGGTGATTTTTTCTTGCCCGTTGCAACGGCCGGTCCCAAGCCCGGATAAAGGAGGAGGGTTGGTGTTAGGCTTGTGATAGCCAACCGTAAAAAACCCATCACATCCCTTTTCATGGATATTGGTTCAAAAAGATTAATGCAGAAGGATAGGGCGTCCCCCGCTATAAGCGACGCGCTGCACCTACGCTCGGGTGTAGTGACAAATGAGCAAGGCGCGCTACAGCGGCGCCCGGCTGTAGTGTTAAATAGGCAAGGGTTCTCGCACCTTTCTGGACGGGGGCGAGTAAAGAAGCTAGTCCAGGTTAGAGCTAGAGATAGAATGATTAGATTAGCCTCTTGGAACATAGGAACCTTGACGGGAAAGACAATAGAATTAGTGGATGTCATGCGTAGGAGGAAAGTAAACATAGTTTGTCTTCAAGAGACAAAATGGAAGGGGAACAAGGCTAAAGATTTAGGAGGAGGGTTCAAACTCTTCTATTCTGGTAAAGATGGCACTAGGAACGGGGTGGGAATAGTGGTAGATAAAGTTTTTAAAGATGCAGTAGTCGACGTTAGGAGGTTTGGGGATAGAATCATAAGTATTAAATTAGCTTTAGAACTAGAGATAGTGCATGTTATTAGTGTGTATGCACCCCAAGTGGGTTTGGACGAGGAGACTAAGAAGGATTTTTGGGACTCTTTAGAGGAGTTAGTTTTTGGAATTCCCTCTTCCGATAGGGTTTTCCTAGGCGGGGATTTGAATGGCCATGTCGGTAAGGATAGAGTTGGGTATGAGAGGGTACATGGAGGTCAAGGCTTTGGGGATCGAAACACTGCGGGGATTTCTATTCTAGATTTTGCTTTAGCTCAGGATTTTGGGATCGTAAATACTTTTTATAAGAAGAGGGCAGATCACTTGGTGACCTTTGCGAGTGGGCATAATAGAAGTCAAATTGATTATTTTCTTGTGAAGAGACACGATTTAGGTAGGTGTAAAAATTGTAAGGTTATACCAGGAGAGTGTCTGACATCCCAACATAGGCTGTTAGTTCTCGATTTTTGTCTTAAGAGTAGGGGTCGTATTGCTATAGAACAGGTTAGACCGAGAATTAAGTGGTGGACCTTACAGGGAGATGTGTGCCAAAGATTTCGAAAGAGGATTTTGGGTGGCCAGTCAGTTTCAGAGGGTGGGGAGAATCTAGAACCAAAGGATAAGACTAGTAGCGCGGATCTTTTCGAACATTTGGCAAACCGAATAAGAAGATGTGCGAAGGAAGAGTTAGGACAGGCCAAAAGAGGAGGTTTCTATGGTAAGGAGACATGGTGGTGGAACGCGGATGTGCAACAAACCATTGCGGAAAAGAAAAAATGCTTTAAGGCGTGGCAAAAAGATAGGTGCCTAGAGTCCTATGAGCTTTATAAGCAGGCTAAGAAGTTGAGTAGTAGAGCAGTAGGGGAAGCTAAGAAGAGAGCGTATGATGCTCTTTATAATAGGCTAGGTACGAAGGAAGGGGAGAAGGATATTTTCAAGATAGCGAAGGCTAGAGAACGAAAAACTAGGGACTTGAGTCATGTTAAGTGTGTTAAGCATGAGGATGGAAGAGTCTTAATGCAGGATAAAGCTATTTTAGATAGATGGAAGGATTACTTTTGGAACCTACTCAATGGAACACATGGAGGGGAGTTAAACTTGGAGGGGTATGCTTCACAGGAAGGGAGAGATCGCGTGTTCCATCGCAGAGTTAGTGCCACAGAAGTGAGAGAAGCTTTAAAAAGAATGAAGACAGGGAAGGCCGTTGGACCGGATGATATACCAATTGAAGCATGGAAATGTCTGGGAGAAGTTGGGATTCAATGGCTAACTAAGCTATTTAATAGGATTTTGGAAACTAGAAAAATGCCAGATTCATGGAGGCATAGCATTGTGGTACCAATTTATAAGAACAAAGGGGATATCCAGAATTGCTCGAACTATAGAGGGATAAAGCTTATGAGTCATACGATGAAACTTTGGGAGAGGGTTATAGAACAAAGACTTAGGAGTTTAACCACGATTTCGGAGAATCAATTTGGATTTATGCCAGGTAGGTCTACTACGGAGGCCATCTTCCTGCTTAGGCAAACTGTAGAAAAATATCGAGAGGCACGTAAGAGTTTGCATATGGTTTTTATTGATCTGGAGAAAGCATATGATAGGGTCCCCAGGGAGTTAATTTGGTGGGTGCTTGAAAGGAAGAAAGTGTCTCAATGTTATGTCGATATCATTAAGGATATGTATGAAGGGGTTGTAACAAGTGTTCGCTCAGTAGGTGGGATGTCTAGTGAATTTCCAGTGACAGTAGGACTACATCAAGGGTCGGCGTTAAGTCCATATCTCTTTGCTTTGGTCATGGATGAGTTGACGAGACATCTGCAAGAAGATGTACCTTGGTGCATGTTATTTGCAGATGATATTGTCTTAATGGATGAGACTAGTGCAGGTTTAGGTCAGAAATTAGTTAAGTGGCAGGAGGCTTTAGAGAGTAAAGGTTTTAGAATTAGCCGTTCGAAGACGGAGTATCTAGTGTGCAACTTTGGGTGTGAACCAAGAGGGAGAAGTCATGCAATTGAGATCGAAGGTGTCGAGGTCCCAGAGTGTGAGGCTTTTCGATATCTAGGGTCTATAATTCAAAAGAATGGGGCTATTGGAGCAGATGTAGACCACAGGATTAAAGCTGGTTGGTTGAAATGGCGAATGGCGTCAGGAGTATTGTGCGATAGAAGGATGCCTGCAAGGCTAAAAGGGAAATGCTATAAGACAATTGTTCGACCAGCCATGCTATATGGTTCAGAATGTTGGGCTACTACGGGACAACATACGCATAGGATGGCAGTAGCAGAAATGCGTATGTTAAGGTGGATGTGTGGTAAAACTCGTAAGGATAAGATTAGAAATGAAAGAATTAGGAGATACTTAGGTGTAGCGCCCATAGAGGAAAAAATTAGAGAAAGACGTTTAACTTGGTTTGGTCATGTGCGGAGGAGACCGAGCACGGCGCCAATTAGAAAATGTTTAGATTGGCAAGTTAATGGAGGGTGTAGACGGAGGGGACGACCGTTGAAAACTTGGATGAAGACGGTGAATGAAGATATCATTGAGCTTGGATTAGGTGAGGAAATGTGGGAAGATCGCATTGCTTGGAGAACCAAAATTCATGTAGCCGACCCCGAAAATCTCGGGAATGGGCTTTGATGATGATGATGATGATGATGATTCATCATGTAATTCATCTGGACCATAAGCAGTTTTACTCAAGGATTCGTGGCAGCGTCACCGGATGTCTGGGTTGTTTGGGCTATTGCATGTTTTGGCTCTTCATTCTCGAGTGCTATTAGCTCGATGATTTGGGATGTATCTTGTTAGTGAGCTGCTTGTGATACATTGTTGTCGATAGGAGAGTTATTGTTATCGTCACTGGGTTGAGGATCTGTAGGATGTGTCATTGTTCTGACAGCTTGTTGATCGTTTATTAGATTTTGATGAACTTGTCACTAAGGATCTTCTATTTAGAAAGGAAACTCATCGTTTCCCTTAGACGGTGCCAAACTGATGCATCCTAAAGTCGTCCTATTGTGAGTTTGACATGCAAAACAGATGTTATACTGCCAAGGAACACATTTTTTGTGGCTGAAGGCATTTCGATGCTTAAGTCATCAACTTTGTTTGAAGAAGGAAGTAAATCTGGACAAAACTCAGTTAAAGTTGCATACCTGTGTCGAACGTTCCCTTTACATTTTATAATAGTCGCGGTTAATTCTTTGCGCGACTTAAGCAAGTGGGGAGCAACGAAATGAGATGTTTCTCATAACAGTCTCTTCCTTGATGGAGATGCGTCCATGGAGGCATAACCCTCTCCATGATTTTTTTTGGGTGCAACGTTCATCTTCTTTTTGAGAGAACTTGTGTTGGGCCTGGATTTGGGCTTTGACTTATTCGGGCCCAAATTTGGGCCTTCATTATAACTTCATATAGTGGGCTTTGTCTGGGCCTCTATGGTTGGCTTTAAGCTTTTTGGGTTTTATGAGCTGACCCAATGGATGGGGTGCCAAATCTTCGCGATGGATGTTCTCTGCCACGTGTATGGCCTCGATGATCGATCCATTTTGATGTATCATCACATGGTGTTATAATGCATCCGACATTGCATTGCATTTATATATTGTAAATCATTTTGATGCACTCCATTTATATGCTTGGTATTTTTAGTTCAAAAAGAGGAAATGAACATTAGAATTCCTCTAACTTACCTACCGATTACCTTGTATGCCATTTCTTTTCTCATCTTACCCATGCCAACCACAGAGACAACCAAGTAGATATTTGTAATCTCCACTTTCAATTATCACACAACTCCCTGATGACTAACAATATATGAACAAAGTCATACTCTAGAAACTTGGATATATCTACAGGCAGTGGCGTTCGACAAATTGATTTTGCTTGCAAAAAGGGACATCAACTAAGGTTAATGACTTTGGAAACATTAGCAGAAGAAGAGACAAAGAAGAAATCATAAAACTATGAATAAATAACAACTTTGCCAGCTCCGAGCGTCGATGAGGATGGTTGGAAGTGGATTTGGTCTAAAAGTGGGAATTTCGTTGTGTCCTCTTTTAACTTGCATTTGGTGGATTCTAGGCTCATGTCTGGTGCCATGGATAATTTTTTGTATTTGGTGGTGTGGAAGAAATGAGTCTTCCTAAAGTGTGTAATTTTTAATGTGTGAAGTCGTTTAGCCACAATGTACGCACTGCTTATTAGGGGCATGGATGTGGAGGTGGATGGCCTCATGTGCGCGGATGGGAAGGAGTCGAAGGGTCATTTGCTCATTCATTGTGATTTGACGTCTTCTATATAGTCTCACTTTATTAGTGCATGTGCGATGGATTGGGTGATGCCTGGCAACTTAAAAAATCATCATTTGAGATTCGAAGCTTTTTTGAAAGGTAAATCCAAGTATTGTGTTTTCGCAAAATTTCTTTTTTTTGAAATTAGAAAAAAAAGGGCGAAATAAAAAATTACATTTTTTCGAAAAATTTTGAGGCATTGTTTTCCGTAAATTTTTGGTTTCTTTTGTAAATTGCATTTTTTCGTAAAAATACAAAAAGGCTACCAAAATATTACATTTTTTTAGGGTTTTTTTCGAAAATTTCAGGGTTTTTTCATAAAATTTGGGGGTTTTTCTAATTATCATTTTTCTACTTATATATTGACTTTTGAAACCATCTCCTACTTTCTAATTATATATTGATTTCATGTTTGTTTCATTTCTTGGTATTTAGGCTTCATTTAATGTGTGTAATAGATTTATTTACTTGCATTTTTTTCCACATATTTCATATACCCTTGAATTTCATTATATATATATATATATTCGAAATTTTTACCTTTTTTTCTTTAAACCGAAATATTTCTTAAAATCAGAAGCCCAAAATTAATTAAATCCAAGGTTGTTTGGATGGTCATCCCCTATGTTGTTGCATGGGTGTCGTGGCCAGAAAGGAATAAGCGATTTTTGAGATATCTTCTAGTTCTAGAGATCGTGTTGTTATGGATGTGATGGGTGTTTGTGCCATATTCCTCTCATGTTGAGTTCAAGGGTACTTGGTTACGAAATTTTTTCTCGTGGAAGTTCTTCACGAGGGATACTCAATAACCTCTTGTTATTGTTTTGGGGGCCTGTTGGCGTCAGCTTTGTAAGCTGTTTTTTCGTTCAAATAAAATTTATTATCCTGCCTATAATATACATGAGCATTTTTTAAACCCGCAATATGAAGTGACTTTCTTTGGTTTAACCTAAATTAGGCAATAAACAATTTTGTTTCAATAGATTATAGAAGATATTGGGAGAGACTTCTCTGAAGAGATATGGAGCTGTCTAGATAGATGTGTATATTCTGCAATATGTGGTTGATTCAGTGTTATGCTTCTCTTGTTTGTTTGGTTCAGATTTGTTGAATTAATTATGGTTTCCGGTTTTATAAGGAAGAGGTAAAGAAACAGGGCGGGCAAGAGAGAGAGAGCTAGCTGTGAATTCAATCTATGGGTTCAAAGAAGGAAGGGCAAGAGGGGACTGTGACAATAAGAGAGATGGTGAGCATAACAGAGAGACAGAGAGATTAGATTTGTAAATTAAGTCCGTCCGGTATTGTAATTCAGGAGATTCTCCTGAATTTTAATTCAGGAATTTTATTAAGAATGTGGATGTCCAAACTGCATTGTAATGCAAATATAATTCTGAACTAGTTTATACCTAGCACATCACTCAGCCAAACTGTTGCAAATGGATTAGTTTTTTGTGGATCAGATTTTGGTAGTCTGTCTATGGTGGTTAGTTCCATAGGCAGTTTCTTGGAGGATTGTTGAATAAGAAGAATATGAGAACTTTCAGCATGAAGGCAATTGATGGTAGAAGATTTGGAAATTACACCACGGTCTTGCTTTGGTTGCATGGCTCATCTAACCATCATTAGAGGAAATTCACTTTCAGTTTATCTCGTAAACTGGAGGGAAATGTGCCGAAGCCATAAAACTTTGTAAGGCGTACTGCATGTAATTCTTGCAGCAACATTGTATGCAGGCGTGTGCTCAGTTGGTGAAATCTCATTCCAGGGGAATGGAAATGAAGGAGGAGTGGATATGAGGAGATTGGAAGAAAAAAAAAAAAAAAAAAAAAAAAAAAGAGGGAGAAAGTGAGGTTGTGGATTACACCTGTGGGAATTTGATTATTTAGAGGGAGCAAAGAGTGTGATTCCTACATACATGAGAATTGGAGTTTCATTTACAAGCACACTTTCTCTCTTCCTTTCCTTTCTCCTTCAAACCCTTATGGAATGAGTTTCCATCAACCAAGCACTCCCTCAATCATTTTAACCTATGTAACAACAACACTTCATTTTAAAAAAAAAATTGTTGGACACGTATTGAACATCTGGACCACTTGTCGAACACTCCATGAACATAAACTTTTTCACATATTTTTTTAAAAGTGTAACTTAACTTATTTACAAATGTTACAAACATATTATGAGAATGTCTAACAATATTGACCGACAAGTGAAAAAATATGACTAATAATATAAAACTTATTACTAAAAAGTAAATAATACTATAATTTACATGTGTGTCCTCAGATTGAGACCTAACAGAATGAGTTGATATTTGTGTATGATTACAGTTATCAAGAAATATTCTTCACCAAAACTTTTCAAGACTTTATTAGCTACATCTTCTTGTTGACATTAATATTTCTGCAATGTCTTTCCCTCATTAGAACATATTTTAAGAATTAATGTATTTATTGTCATGGCCTTCCGTAGAATATAAGGACGAATTAAAGCAGCTATGTACTTTTGTGTGTTCGATGTCTACTATATATCTCAACAACGATTCTAGCTGGCCTGGGTCGAGCGCCTGGGTGGCTGCCTGGACGCTCCTTTGCACGTGCGCCTGGGAGGGTCCAAGGCACGTGATGGTGGATTTTGGGGGAGTTTCAGCAGCAACAAATTTTTCCCCAATTTCGATTTTGGTTGAACCTCCCTCCCCATCGAAGAAGAAAACCGAGAGAAACTGAGATCTCGAAGCTTGGTTTATCCTCCCTCTAGAAGCTCCATCGCACCCTCCCTCCCCATCGAAGAAGAAGCTCCATCGCATCCTCCCTCCCCATCGTCGACTCCACCGAGAGAAGAATCGAGAGAAGAAGCTCCCCATCGCACGAAGAAACCAGAGAAGGTAAGATCTAGGGTTTTAGGCTTCATTTCTTTTTGATTTCTTCTTGTGGGGTTCTAGATCTAGGGTTTAATAGAACTACAAATTTGAGAAAGTAAAGGTCATTACTTATTTTGATGAACTAGTGGTCTCTATACTAACCTTACTACTGGTCTACTTGTATCACGAGGTTTTGATGAACTAGTGGTCTCTATCCTACAACATCTAAGTTTAGTTTTGTTGTGTTTCTCAACTTGCTTAGAAAATTTTTAGCCTAATATACTTGCATACATGCCAATGTCTCCTTGATAAATGTTTTGATTGGGTTTTCAGTGATTAGTAAATGCTTTGAACTAGTATTTCTTGTTTTGGGGATTATTAACTGGAACAATGATAGTTATTGTTTGCTTGGTTTGATCATCTATGAATCAATCTTTGCATTTTAGCTTTATGCTTGTAGAATTTGATCATCACAGTGGATCCCATTTATCTATAGAGGTCTGTGTAGGGCATGACAGTATGATTGATTCATGTTTTTCTGATTTGGGTTTTTGTTGTTGGATGAATATCAAGTTCAGTATGCTTGTTTTGATACTTATCTCTATTTGAGATTGGGAAGAGGCTTAGTGCATGGCAATATGATGATTGATTGAGTTTTTGATTTGGGGTTTTGTTGTGTAGAGACTAGAGTTTGCATTTCATCCAACACAAATGAGGTGTAATTGGGTTTTGCTTATGGTTTAGGATTTGGAGTTTGATCAGAAACAGAGGTGATGCAGTTAAGTATTTGTAAAGATAGAGCTTGGAGAAGTTCTACTTCAGTTGAGTTTACAGCCGATCCAGTCTAATTGAGTCGCTTATTGTTGTTTGGAACTAATTAATGGCCCGTTTGTAAATGCAGATCTCGGAGAAGGTCAAACCACACCCAGTGGTGGTGAACATATTGACAAGAGTATAAGAGATCATACCCAAATGGAAGATAGTACCTACAAAGGATGTCATAGATGCTGCTTTTAAAGACCCAACCAAGCGCGAAGAGGTTAGATGATCGATCATCCCCATCAAGCCAATTTGTCCTTGTATTTATAAGTAATTACAGAGGCGATAAATGGATACTTTGTAATAATACACAAGGTGTGGTTCGTTCCCACCAATTTACCTACATGCAGGTTCGGAGCAATAAGTTAATCTATCAAGACAAGCGTAGGCTGAAAACATCTCTGGAGATGCTAAGAACTACCATGAGCCTTGAAGACAACTTACACGAGGTTTGCATTTTCTCTAGTCCTACTTGATGTGTATGTGTTGATAATTCACAAATTTGATCAGAATAGCATGTGTATATGTTTCCAGGTTACGGTGCCATTTTTTGTGTTGCATGGATAGGCAGATATAGTTACAGATCCTAGAGTGAGTCGAGAATTGTATGAGAAAGCGGGAAGCAAAGATAAGACCATCAAGATGTACCCAGGAATGTGGCATGCTCTAACATCAGGGGAGCCTGATGACAACATAGAGATTGTTTTTGCAGACATCATAGCATGGCTTGATAAGCGAAGTAATGTTGTCGGTGAGCAATTATCGGCCACCACCACCTCCTTCAAAGTACCTAGGCAGGCTAACCCTTTGATGAGTGCTGTTGTGCATCCTATCGAACACAAGACAGCGCCTAAGCAAGCCAGTTATCTTTGTGGGTGGAAAGGATGGAGAATGCATAATCATTCTGCTATGTAATTTGTAATATGATCTTTATGTTAAGAAAGTGTTATAGAGAAATGAAAATTTATGCCTTTTGCGAGTTTAGTTTTAGTATTAGTGTTATGCAATTGTCTCGTAAAGCTTACATCCATGGAGCAATAGCTAACATCAAGTTGGTTGTATAAGTTTTCTTCTCTAAGCAAGTAATGTCACACCTACAAGGACATTCAAACTCTTTTCCCAATATATGTAAGCAGAAATAAAGCCATGGAGGATAGCAGTTGTTCTTCAATAATAGCGCAATTGATGCTTTCAAAAAAAAATAACGCAATTGATCTTCCAAGCTTCAAGCTTGCTATAATCCAACAAGAAACCCTTAACACCATTTCATTCAAAATCATTCCAAACTTGATCCCCAGGAGGATCTTTGGTACATAACCGGACATGAGGTTGAAGGCGAAACAAATGCAAGTAAAGCGCACAGATACATTAGAGATCAAATTGGAATATCTAAGAGGCTCACTGTCTACAATGATTTTAAGCTATATGAAGCAAGAGCTGGAAATAGCCAACAATGTGAAAAAAAAAGTTTCTGACAGAAAAAAAAAGTAACTTTCAAAAGGGTAGTAGTGCTGCTGCGGGCTGCTGCTTGTATTAAAACTACTCTTATGGGAGGAATTTCATCTGCTATAACTAAAAATTACGCTGAGGAAGACATTTCGGAACCTCCTTCCTTGTTATCACCAAAGATGCGCCGACGGAAGTCAGTTACCATCATAGGAAGACCTTTGCGGAATGGCACAGCGGGTTCCCACCCAAGTAACTCCTTTGCCTTTGAGATGTCGGGTTTCCTTTTGTGGGGGTCATCCTATGTATTGGGGTGGAACTCAATCCTTGCATTAGGATCTATTGTTTCCTGAACCACCTGTAGTCAGATAGCAAGTTATAAACATGGTGAGGTCCATTGGATGTGACATTATCGTTCACAAAGTGATAACTTATAATGATATGGAAATGGTTATTACTTGGGCAAGCTCAATCATTGTGAATTCTCCGGGGTTACCAAGATTAAAGGGGCCTACGTGCTCGCCTTCCATCAATCGCATCAGACCCTCAACCTACAATAATGAACCAAGTAGTCAAAACTGTCTGATTAAATTTGTAGGGCATACATTTTTAACTGATACACAACATCAAGCACAATATGACAATGCAGATATATCTACTGTTATATTTAGAGCGCGCACATTCAGTGATTCAACATACATAGTTACAGACTCTTTGGCATAAAGACTGCCTTGTCTGTAAGTAAAGTAATAAGTTTTGAAGAGTAAATCTTGAACCGAGTACTGAAATCAAGCACAAAACCAATAAGCTATTTCGACAGTTAATCATAACCAAGGCAAAAAACTATCAATGGTTCTAGTTAATCATCCCGAAAAGCAACAAACACTAGTAGAAACATGTAATAATCACTCAAAACACCATTAGTTTCAAGATAAATAGTGCTTCAAATTTATGCACAAACTCAAAAATTAACATGTTGTAAACTCAACTGAAGTAGAACTTCTCCAAGCTCTATCTTTACAAATACTTAACTGCATCACCTCTGTTTCTGATCAAACCCCAAATCCTAAACCATAAGCAAAACCCAATTACACCTCATTTGTGTTGGATGAAATGCAAACTCTAGTCTCTACACAACAAAACCCCAAATCAAAAACTCAATCAATCATCAAATTGCCATGCACTAAGCCTCTTCCCAATCTCAAATAGAGATAAGTATCAAAACAAGCATACTGAACTTGATATTCATCCAACAACAAAATCCCAAATCAGAAAAACATGAATCAATCATACTGTCATGCCCTACACAGACCCTTATAGATAAATGGGATCCACTGTGATGATCAAACTCTACAAGCATAAAGCTAAAATGCAAAGATTGATTCATAGATGATCAAACCAAGCAAACAATAACTATCATTGTTCCAGTTAATAATCCCCAAAACAAGAAATACTAGTTCAAAGCATTTACTAATCACTGAAAACCCAATCAAAGCATTTATCAAGGAGACATTGGCATGTATGCAAGTATATTAGGCTAAAACTTTTCTGAGCAAGTTGAGAAACACAACAAAACTAAACTTAGATGTTGTAGGATAGAGACCACTAGTTCATCAAAACCCCGTGATACAAGTAGACCAGTAGTAATGTTAGTATAGAGACCACTAGTTCATCAAAATAAGTAATGACTTTTACTTTCTCAAATTTGTAGTTCTATTAAACCCTAGATCTAGATCTAGAAACCCTAGATCTAGAACTCCACAAGAAGAAATGAAGCCAAAAACCCTAGATCTTACCTTATCTGGTTTCTTCGTGCGATGGGGAGCTTCTTCTCTCGATTCTTCTCTCGGTGGAGTCGACGATGGGGAGGGAGAATGCGATGGAGCTTCTTTTTCGATGGGGAGGGAGGGTGCGATGGAGCTTCTAGAGGGAGGATAAACCAAGCTTCGAGATCTCAGTTTCTCTCGGTTTTCTTCTTCGTGGGGAGGGAGGTTCAACCAAAATCGAAATTGGGGAAAAATTTCTTGCTGCTGAAACTCCCCCAAAATCCACCATCACGTGCCTTGGACCCTCCCAGGCGCACGTGCCAAGGAGCGTCCAGGTAGCCACCCAGGCGCTCGACCCAGGCCAGGTAGAATCGTTCATATCTCAACTAAGCTATTTAGTGTATATATGTCTGCTCATTTGGTAATAGAACTTTAATATTTGTTGGTATTAACTGCAGCGACTACTACTGAGGATGCTAGAAAGCAACTAATTGTTTTCTCGTACTGCATGCCACATGTCTATCATCAATGGAAGGTACATACATTTATTTCTTTCCTGAAGAATAAGAATATGCCCAAATCAGAACATACCATACTTAGTTTAAAATGAAAAAAGGAGGAAAGAAATTACCTGCTTGGGATTGAACGTAAATTATCAAGTATTCGAGGCTTTGGGAAATTTAGTCTGAATCACTTAATAGTCAACTCTCTGCCCGTCAGGGAGGGTCCGTGGACTAACCTGTTGGGTCAAGCCAACTCAGCTCTTGTGGACTTTTTTGTTTGAATCTTTGGCCATTCCATCGAGAAAACGGATCCTCAGGTTTTGTATTGGGGGGCCATCTGCAATAGATTGTAGGTTTCAAGACTATACCTATAAGATAGCGAGCATAAGACCAGCTCACCTCTGATCGTGTCTCTAGTGATGGGTGACTGTTGTGCAAATATTAATCTAAATAATAAGCTTATAATTATATGTTTTACTTGCAAGTGCACGAGATCAAACAAATAGTATAAATAGCAAGAACAAGATCATTCCCACGAGGATTGGTTTAATTGTGTTGAAAACAACTAATACTACCACTTCAATGAAACCTAAAAAGTAATTGAATATGAAAAGATAATGAGAACAATTAAATGTAAAACTAAATAAGTTCAAATACTGAGAAAATAAGTTAGGGATTCGATATCCGCCACTATTCATCTTCCATTGAATAATAACATGCACAATGATACAAACCAAATTTCAATGTTCAAATTTTGCCAACCTAAGGGCATGGATATTTACTCCTTAAGCTATGGATTTCCCTAAACAACGAATTAGGCATGAGTGTCTACTCTAACTCTTTTCATTCTAAAGCTATTTAGCATGGTATCTACTAAGTTGCACCTCAAGAACACATAAATCAATGGAAATCGACAAAAACATAAAACCCAAAACATGGTATCTATTTCGGTCATCTATGTTGATTAATTCCAAGAACCGATCTTACTTGGTTCTTTTTGTCACTTAGCATAGGCACAAGACTCGGTCTCCAAATTTACCCATCTAACAATCTTCATAAAAATCATGCATATGGTGATCAAGCATAAACAAAATTCATATGAAGGGTGAAATAAAACAAGAAATTAATCAATTGAGCATCGTAAAAATAATGTATCAAGGCATGTCAAAATTCTAAAGAGTCATAACTAGTACTTCAATCTATCCCTAAATAAATTATTTAGCTATACATACAGCAGTCAAGATTGGTATTCAAATAAAGCATTGAAAAGTAGAAAGAACGAACAAACTGTGCTTGCGGTAGTCCAGATTGAAGCTCTGGGGTGTAAATAGCAAAAAGAAGCTTTTAAACGTTTTTTCCCTCTCTATTTCTTCTTCTTGACATGGTCTATAACAGACGTCAACCTCGCACATAGCACTTCGCACAACAACCTTCTTCCTTCATTCTTTTTCCATTCTTCTTCTTCTTCTTCTTCTCCTTTTTTCCTTCTTCTTCTCTGTTTTTTTTCTTCTTCTTCCCTGCTCAGGTCACAAACAAATAAACTCATAGCGAGCAGCTCACTAATCAGCAAGTGCAATCAACTCACGAATCAGCCGAGCTCCTCTTCACTCCATGAAACAACAAGAGAAGATGGCACATAACAGGCGGGATGAGAGAGTCCACGCCGTAGAGAGAGATAAAAGAGATTACCCTCCCTGTTGTTGCCTCTTCTTCACCAAAAGCTGCTACAACATAGCACGAACAATAGTTGGTTCCTCCTTAATCCGCAACCAAAAAGGGACTAAAATCGCAGCCAAGGAGAGAGAGAATTTGGAGTCTCTTCTCCCCTTTTTTAAAACCCTTTATTTCCTTTTAATTTTGCTCCCCTTCCTAACAAGTTTTGACCTACAATTCTGTGAGAAATTGGAATTTCCTTTTTGACTAGGCTTCTTTTTTTTTGTCCATGCCTTGCACATGACATTAGTTCCTTTTCTCCATTAAAGTACCTGCCAAATACTAAAAAAAAAAAAAAGACATAACGTAACTAAGTAGAAAATTATTATAGAAAATACTTGAATTAACCAAATAATCTAACAATTACACTTAGAAAAGCGATGTTTAGAGTGCAATTTTATGCACTCATCACACCCTCCAACCAGCTTATTGCTAGTCTCTAGCAATTCAAGCGACTCAAACTTAACTAAAACTTAATATCTACCTATACCACTTTCGCTGGCACTTTCGATTGCATTTAGCGAATACAACAAGCCTTTAAACCCCTATGTGAACCTAGTGGACGATTTTAAGTTCTTTGTATTATATCTCTTGTTTGATTTCAACCTTGATGTTTTGTTATGTTTTGGGTTGTTTAAGTTTCATTGTAGAATTGTAATTAATATGTTTGATTATTTTGGTCATTAAAGGCGTGGAGCTTTGATTGCTTTGGATTGTATTTGGGGGTTTTTTTTCCTTGATATTGGATTAAGTTAAGGAAATAGATGAATGGGTATGTATAGGTTTTGTTTGGTGAGTTAGGGGTTTTATGATAGGTGAATTGGTTGATTTTCTTGAATGTTTTGGATTCTATAATTTGATTCATAGACAGAAGAAAAAATGGAATGTGGGAAATAATTAGTGTTTAGTACTCATTTTCCCAAACGGTCTTTTGGGTTTAACTATGGTTTAACCCAAGGTAAGGGCAAAAATGTAAGAAAAATAGTTTTGACCAGTCAATGACATGGACTTAACGGTTCCGTCAGAAAACGAGCGTTAGACTCAAATAGTTTTCAAAACAAAGGCCAAACTCTAATAGGCATAAATTAATGAGCGTCAAAGTCAAAAAAACCCTTTGTTTATACATTAACATTATGTCATGGTTACTCATCCAACAAATCTCCTAATTTATCTTGAGATATAAGCATGCATACTTGGTTTCACCTTTTCATACCCCACACTATGTGTCGGTGTTGCATGTGTTAAATTCAAAATGAAACAAGTGGAATACTCACTAACAAAAAATAAGTAGTACAAATTTAGATTTCCTAGACATGATCATGTGTTCACCATTTTAAACTCACTAATGAACTTTGAATCAAAACTAAAGTTCAATAGCACTCAAAAACAAAAAAAAACAAAAAATTTAATCCATCATTGAGTTTGACCTAACCATGCTAAGACATCATTGCAAAATTTTTTTTTTGAACTATTGTTTTTATAATTCTATTTTTTTTTTGAATAAAAGAAAAACAACCTTTCTACACCCCAACCTAAATCGGACATTGTTCTCAATGTTAAATCTATCTATTGTAATAAGGAGGAAAAAATTAAATAAAAATGATCTAACAACCTAGCAAAACAAGATACGAAAATAATAAAAACGTAAGCAAGGGAGGGAGGGATTTAGCTGGATTTCTATAACACGTGAGCACTTAGCGTAATGTTCTCCTATGCTATTTGGGTTACCTCCCAAGTAGTGCCAAGTTTATAGTCTTCAGCGATACTGGATGACTCTCATGCCATGTACTGAACGGAGTGGAGAGTTAAGTTCTCATCTCCAGGGTCAAAGTTCATCTCAATGTAAAGATTCACTCTATGTTAATTCACTTTGAATGTTTTATTTTTCTCTTTGCTATTAACCTCTACAGCTCCATAAGGGAAAATATTGGTCACAACATAAGGACCATACCACCTAGACTTGAGCTTCCAAAAAAAAGATTCAATTTTGAATTGTAAATCAACAGCTTCTGTCCTACATGAAATTCCTTCTTGACAAGGTTCTTATAATGATATGCCTTGGTTCTTTCCTTGCATTGCTTGGCATTCTCATAGGCATCATGCCTTAATTCCTCTAACTCATTCAGCTGCAACTCCCTTTTGTCACCTGCATGTTTCATATTTGGTTCCCTGACAATGGAAGGAACAAGAGTCGTATTAGTAGGCACAATAATTTCAAAAGAAGGTGCATACTTACTTGAATGAGAATTAAAAGCCTCAGAGAGTGTACGGCCTCAATGATGTCCATAATCACACTGTCAATGCTGATGATTCGTTTTGAAACTATAAGTGATGGCAACATCCAATGGATCAATGTTGTGTACCTGAAAATCTTGCTCAACAGTACTTTGAACTACATCAGTACTAAAATAATCATGCTCATCATGTGGTAATTTTAATGCATCAAATACATTATATTCTATCTTTTCACCATTTACTTTCATGCTTATAATAGGCTTACACAAATTTTCGTATAAATGGTCTTCCTAAAATAATAGGCAAAGATTATAATGTAGAAGGTTCTTCCATATCTAAGACAATAAAATCCACGGGTAATGTAAACTGATTTACCTGAACCAAGACATCCACTAAAACTGCAATTTTAGAGGGCATCAAATTAATACTGGCTCCTAAGTCAAGCTGAGCACGTTCAAAGAATTTACCACCAATTATGTATGGAATAGTAAAACTGCATGGATGAAATCTTTTGAATTGCACTTAGCTCTTCATTCAATGCAACTTTTTCATGTTCCTGAGACTTTTTTTTGTGAGTACAACAATCATTTAAAAACTTGGCATAAGATGAAATCTTTTGAATTGCATCAAGTAAATGACTATTAATTCCTAGGGGTGGGCACGGTCCAGATCGGTTCCAAATTTGGAGGAACCTAACTCGAACCGTTTAAAATTAACGGATCCGGTCCGGTCTGGATCCCCTCATTTTGAACATTGGAACCGAACCTAACTTGAACCGTTTGGAACTGTCCGGTTCCTACAATTCCAAACGGTTCCTCATTTAAAAAAAATATATTAAATTAAAAAAAAAAACTCAGTATTTATTTGGGAAAAATTAAACAGGCATTTCCTCATACATATGGCGTGCCCAAACAAAACATATTATCCATGACTGTAACTGAAACAAAACGAAACTGGGTATCAAAATTAAGTGTTGTAAATAGTCTACTCATATTTCACACTTCATAGATCCAATCAAGACAATGAATCAATCATGTTTCTGAACAATGAAACAGTATGTTGAATAATCAATCATGATCATTATTAAAAAAAATATTCCAATCAATTGAAAAGAATTGAAAGAAGAAATTTTTTTTTACTAACTTTGATACAGAGATTGCCAGTGCAAATGATGTGTTGAATCTTGCCGGGAACAAGCATGGATTTGAACTTGGGAGGTAAATCAGGTGCTCTATGTGGGATGTGGAGATCCCCCAAAGCTGAAACCAACACCATTGGTTTTTTGCTTGTTCAATTCTGATTCTGATTTTGAAACCACCTGTTGGACTAGACTATTCTTCAATATTAGAAGATTTTCATTGAAAATTTCTCATTCTTCAACCAAAACAAAACCCAAACCCTAGATTGCTAATCAAAATCAAGCAAACTTTAACCCCCAATTTCACAAAGCTGTGAATAGTGTTGGAACCTCGAAAAGGCTCTTGGTTTTCTATTTTATGCAGAACGAGTGTCCTCCAAAATTTGATCCTCCCAATCGACCCACTCCTCATTCTCCTCCTTCTTCTCCTCAGTCAAGAACCTTTCATTAACATGAGCATTCTTCGAAGAAGACCCGGAAACAACAGCTTTCACCGACTCCTCGCCCCCGCTCACATCGACATGCAAGATGATTGGCTTTCGCAGCAAATCTGGGCTTAGAGCATCCACTCCTTCGGCTCTCTCACCTTCGGAACCGAATTTTAGGGACCAGAAGCGTGTGTGGATGAGGGATTTGTAGGAGCTGGAGAAGACGACTCCTCGCCCCCGCTCACATCGACATGCGAGATGACTGAATTTCGCAGCAAATCCGGGCTCAGAGCATCCACTCCTTCGGCTCTCTCGCCTTCGGAACCGGATTTTAGGGACCGGAAGCGTGTGTGGAGGAGGGATTTGGAGAAGCGTGTTTAGTTTCTATTTCAATTCTAATTGTGATTTGAAATGGGTCCAACCCGGACCGTTTATTTTTAAATAATAGGAACCGGGTCCGGACCATTTTATAACGGATCCGGACCGTATCTAAAAACACAAAATTAAAATCCGGACCGTTTAGAGAAAAACAATCCGGTTCGGTTTGAATCCGCGGATCCTCGACCCGTTTGCCCACCCCTATTAATTCCTATTTTCCTTAAAGTTTCAAAAATATCACGAAACTGGTTTTTTTTTTAAACTAACCTTTGAGGGAAGGGTGACAATATCACTTTCTCCTTCTCACTTACCTTGTTGGAGTTCGTGGTACCTGTTGGATGTGTTTCCACTTTTTCTTCCTCATTCTTGTATGTTTCCACCTTGTTGTCAATAACTTTACCACTCCTAAGAACTGTCACGACCTTGAGCTGCTCGTGTCCTCTTGGGTTTGGTATGGTTTGTGCTGTAAACTCTCCATTTTTTTTTCTCACTCAACTGCTTAGCCAATTGCCCTACTTGTGCTTCCAATATCTGAATGGCTTGACTGGTTTGAACTTTGTATGTTGTTGTGTAACAATGAACTGAAGTATGATACATTCAAGGCCATCTTTCTTTGCTTATGATTTGGTTGTATCCCTTGCGGAGGAGGTTGAAAACTATTTCCCTGCTGAAAATTTCTCTGCTGCCCTTGTGGATCTAGACTATTCTGATTTCCACTCAAAGAGGAAGTGGAGTGAGTTCTCCACCCTGAACTGTATGTATTGGGATAGGGATTTAATGATACATCAAACCTTCATCTGATCAACACCATACAAGTGTCATGATAATCTCGTCAACAAAACAAGGCAGACCCAATTGCATGCTCAATCCAGCGAGGCCCAAACAACACTAAACCCATCATTGGCAGGATCTAGACAGTCAGGTCCGAGTTGCAATGAGCCATTAAGCCCACATGTCACGCGGTCAGGCCCAATACTCATAAGACCTTAAAAGCAAGTATCTGAGAGATCTATCCAAAACTGGTAGGCCAGCAATACATTGGATCCGACTAGAAAACAAATATTAGAGTATAAGTCGGGCAAGGAAACTACCTTGCATGGACAACACTCAGAAAGGGAAACCTCTCCCGTAGATCTAAGAGCACAAGTTGTGTAGGGAAACTATGCCACCAAAGGCCTACCCGAAGAAGGACTCCTACACTATAAAAGGGAGATAAGGTCGATGAACTTAAGGTACGCTACAAAAACCCAATTTACAACTCTAAGCCTCTCCTAAGCCTTATCTAACTTAAGCATCGGAGTGCCATCGGCCGCCACATGGTGATCCTTGCCACACGTGTGCTACTTGTGCAGGTCTAGGTAAGCAACAAGGAAGAAGAGCAGGAATCAACTACATCCATTTGGCACCGCCCGTGGGAAATGACAGAGTTCCTCAGAATAGAAATAGTACCACCTTTTTCAGAGAATCAACGAGATGGTGACAACAAGGTCTCGAACAATTGAGATGCTGAGCCTTCGAACGCTCAAACCGGTAGACCGTCGCCCGTTCCACTACCGCCATGAGAGGAATCTCCTCAGACCCCCACTCCAGTTACAGTTGCAACAGACCCAAGGGTGGACCTACTTTCAATGTAGATGCAACAAATCGCAAAAATGCTGGAGGCTTTCAAACAACAGAATCCTCCACCGACAGAGGGAGACCGTGAGCAGCAAAGGGCCCAGTCTCCAAAGGGTTCCAAAGAGCATACTCAGGAGAGATGCGCTGTCTCAGCAGCTTCTCAATGGACAAGAGGCAGATGAGCGGCCAATAGAGACCCAACGTCCAGAGCTGACATGCACGTCTCGCAAAACCCCATCCGCAACGGGGTCACGAATCAGATGTGTTGTTTTGTCTCACAGTCCCTCTGTTCATGGACCATATCATAAACGAACCACTACCAAAGAAATACACACCACCGAAGTTGGAGTTTTACGATAGGACAGGAGACCCATCCGATCACTTGCGCCACTTCCAACATTTTATGGCGATCAAGGAAGGGTCCGATGCAATAATATGTTGATAATTCCCTACAAGCCTGAAGACGACAGCACTGACGTGTTCCACAACCTTCCTCCGAAATCCATCGATTAATTTTGGATGTCAGCATTGGCATTCCTCACACGGTTCGTGGGCAGCCAACGACTCAGAAAGGGCCTGTATTATCTGCTGACCCTAAAGCAAAAATAGAACGAGACGTTGAGGGTGTACGTCACTCGTTTTAATGATGAAGTGGCCCTCATCGTCGGCTGTAGTGATGACACTGCCATCACGACTTTCACTTCGGGTCTGAGAAGAGACAAGTTTTATGACTTCCTTACCCTGGACCCTCCAACCAATATGACAGACTTGCTCAGATATGCCCAAAGATACATCACTCTGGATGAAATGTTGGCCGCCAAGAGAGAAGCGTAGTCAGAGAAGAAACCTTCTTTTCCAAAGGACAGGAAAAAATGGAAGAAGAAAGAGGACAATGACAGTAACAAGAGGAAGTGCATAGACAGCAAGACCGACTCAGGCCGCACCAGGCATGACAAGGCCTCGAATTACATCGAGTCCAGGTTTATCACCCCTCTCAATACCAATCTGTCCAACATCCTTGATTCCATCAAGGACTGGGAAGAGCTGAAGTGGCTGCCTAAACATCGAGGACCCTGCTCAGAGCGACAACAATAAATTCTGTGCCTACCACAAGGAAGGCGAAAATGATATTGAGGATTGCAAAAACCTCAGAGGAGAAGTTGAGTACTGGATCAGGAAAAGCAAACTCAAGGAGTTCCTAGGCTCGGACCGGAGGCAGGGCCGAACAAAGGAAAGAGCAGACGCTGTCATGGAGATTGAAAAGGAAGCTCTTAGTGTCATTCACGTCTTCGACGGGGTCGGTCCCAAAGGAGAACAATCAAATAGGTCCCGCAAGAGGACGCTAACCGAGATGCAGACACTGATAAGCACCCAAAACATTGATTTTTACACCCCTAAATATACAATTGTTAAGTCCAATTATCAAATAAAAATATCTCATTACGTGTATTTTGTGCATTTTGTAGGAATTCAAGCACAAATATCAAATCATGCATATAGTGGCACAATAAGGCTAAATTCAACAACTAGAAGGCTCAATGAGAGTTCAAATGCATTCATAAGGATTACAAAATTTCAATCCCAAGACCCATGAAGTAAAGCTCACAAAGCAACAACAACTACGGATCTTGAGAAAATCAATATGAAGATTTGGACGACCACATGGCCAACTTTATCATAAAAAAATCTCTACAAGACATGTTTCCTTATTAAACTCCAACACCATTCCTTGTTTCACTAAACCATTCCTTGTTTCACTCAAACCATTTTTACCTATAACAACCCCATATATGGAGTTCATAATGGATAGTTATTTTAGAGAGTTTTTTTAATTGTAGTTCTTAGCTTTATATTTTTACTTGGTAGAGAAGTGCATGTACTACAGTTTATTTTCACCATCCACTATTTTACTCTTCTCTTTATTCTTTAAATCAAAAATCAAATTTGTTTTCTAATCCATGTGAAGTAGTCGATAACCCCTACTTCCACTATGCATTGTTGAAGTGTATTGCAGGTTGAAGGAAAAAAATAAAAATAAAACAATAGATAGGTGTTGTGGGGGAGAGCAGTTGCTTGAACCTAGGAGGAGTAGCTCTCAAATAACACTTTTCTCTACTCCCACGGTGGAGACCTTGTGTCCGAGCTCACAAGTTAGTAAGTATATCTTTCAAACACATTGTTTCAGTGGCTTCGGTGTTGAGTGAAAATCGATTGGACATTGCTTGGTGTTTGTTTATTTTTCTGCATCTTAACGAACTACGTGGTTGCTTACGTTAATAAAATACCATAAATAGAGAGGGCAGACCTAACCCTATTTTTGAAACTGGTGGGATTTCATCACCCACCTCATCACTCTAGCTGTGTGAAACCAAGGCACATAATAAAATCAACTAAGATTAGAGCCAACTAGAATGGTGTTCATAGGACAACTAAGACCAATGTTATTCTGCTAAATTTTGTGTTGACTAAAGCTAAACGTGACGTTGGGTTTAATCATTCAATGAACTTCTAGAGGCCGCTGCCACATGGGTAACTCACCCGGTACGCCAAGTTACTAGTAAGCTGCGGACCGCAGAAGGACGTGGTGTAACTAACACTTTTGACTAGGAACACACACCCTAAATATGTATTTGACACACATCGTTCTCATATCAATCGGTCTACAGAGCGGTAGCACAGGTACGATACTTAATTAGACCACGTGATCTCCTATCACTTGTGCAATAATTCAGCTTCTTGCAAGCGTAACTCTGACCTCCTGATTTTAGACTTTATACTGTTGGATACAAGCTTTTACGATCATCTATTATCACCATATCTAATTAGGCAATAATAGATAACAGCGCAACGCCCGCTGGTTTCAGTCAATCTTGTCCCTCACAGATTAACAAGAAAAAATCCCATTAAAATGTTGTTTGCTTATATTTGGCATTTGTGTGGTTCAGAAGTGATTGTTGCTTGTGTATGTCTTCTTAGCAATCGTCTAGGGATACTTGATCTTGTGCTTTGTCACTGTCATCTTTCCAATCCATTTTTTTTCCTTTTAGGAAAGTTTGGGAACAACCCAACAAACGCTTGGTTCATACCCACAATTTTTCTAGCCACCCTAATCCACTCTTTGCTTCTTCACCACACTCATCTTCACCTACCTCCCCACACTCTCCAATCAACACTAAAATGGAAGAACGTCCAATTTGGAAATACAATGTTCCCCTTGCTGCTAATGTGCACGGATGCATTGAGCTGCCCCCTATCACGACAGCTCAATTTGAGATTAGACCAGCTATTATTAATATGTTGTCGAAGTTTCATAGGCATGATCGAGAAAGCCCATATGTCCATCTTAGAAAGTTTCTTGAAGTTTGTAGTACTTTTAAGAACCAAAACATAGATGAAGAAAATATCAGACTTCGCTTGTTTCCTTTTTCTCTTGATGATTGGGCCACCTCATGGTTAAATTCTCTCCATGCCAGTTCCATTAAATCATGGGAGGATTTAGTTAGAAAGTTTCAAGCGATGTACTTTCCCATGAGAAAGACCCTAGAAATTAGAAGAGAAATTGAGGAGTTTACTACATGATGAACTTTTTTATGAAGCATGGGATCGCTTTCAAGATTTACTCATCAAGTGCCCCCATCATGGCTTTGAAAAACGAGTGCTAGTGCAGAGTTTCTATAATGGATTGATTGTCGAATCTAGAAATATGATCGAATCCATGCATCAAGGAAAATTAATGTGTAAAACTGGTACTGATGCTTATACCTTTCTAAGTGAACTTGCTGATGATTCTCGACAATGGACTGCCCATATAGACTTGAAACCTAGTTCTTCTAGAAAATCATGTCTATTTGTACCAAAGGAAGATCCTGAACCAGACATCAAAACCTTCCTCAAGGACTTTGCTAAGGAAATGAAATCTATTGTGACAAAGTCTACCTCTGAAGCCAAAGAACAGACTTATAAGACTTGTACCTTTTGCCTCAAAAGAGATCATATAGATTCTGATTGTCCTTTGACTTCAGGTGGCAATGAACCTCCCGATAAGGTGTGTGTATTTAACAGTGAACATAAATCAAACACATTCTTTCAAACATACACATCTGCAAATCGACATCACTCTAACCTTTCCTATGGTGGTGACTTTTGAACAACCACCAAGAAGTTTATGGAATCCTCCTAGGTTTCAACACCCTAGGTAACCGAGTGAACAAGCCCACAACTCACGCACTTATCCCAGACAGGTTCAATATGGACCTCAATGTAACCAGTTGCAACATAATCAAAATCCATTACAGGGAGGACCTCTTTCGTACCGGCAAAATCAGCTTGTGAACCTTTCTATGGTACCCGTCGCTCATAATTCTTATGGTCAACGTCAACTTAGCAACTTTCGGGACTTGGTACCTCAAACTCAATATGTTGCTCCTTTACCACCTCCAAAACATCATTGGAGGATATGATGCACCAATTAATGACAACTAATGCTGCTAATTCCCAAGCCATCCACCAGCTTCAACAATAGTTGCAACAATTGAGCGTGGGAAGGGAAAAATGAACATTCTCCAGTCAACCCATCCCTAATCCAAAAGGTGCTCCCCAAGCCCATGTCAATGAAATTGGAAGTAGTGTTGATTCACATGGAGAAGTTAAAGTTATCACCACCCTTCGTTCCGGCCGAGCAATTGATAATGACATATGAACAACCCAAGATAACTGATGTAATTTCCAAATAGAACGTTCCTAAACCAATTGAGAACACTAAGGTTCTTCTCAAACTAGTTTAAACTCACCCTCTCAGCTTCCCTTAGAGCCAAGAAAGTATATACCTAAGGCACCTTTTCCCAAAGCCCTTTTAGGTAACAAAAAAGATAAGCAATTTCAAGAAATACTAGAGATTTTTAAAGGAGTACACATCAACATCCATCTTTTGTCTGCTATCCAGCAAGTACCAATCTATGAAAAAATTTTCAAGGACATGTATACTAAAAAGATAAAAATGGAAGTACCTGAAACTGCATGCCTTGCAAGCGATGCCACATCGCTTATTCAACAAATTGGAGTAGTTAAGTATAGGGATCCAAGAACCCCTATTGTATCATGTTTCATTGGAAAAGACTTTGAAAGTCGTGCCTTGATTGACTTAGGAGCGAGTGTGAATCTCTTACCTTATCATATATATTTAGAACTTGGGTTAAAGGAGATGCAACCAACAAAGGTAGTTCTTAAGCTAGCAGATGAGTCAAAACGATACCCTAGAGGAATAGTTCTGGATGTGATTGTTCAAGTTGCAGATTTCTATTATCTGTTGATTTCATCATCTTAGACACTAGCCCGAGCCCAAATAATAAAATTTTTGTCATCTTAGGGCGACCCTTCTTAGCAACTGCGGAGGCCAACATAACCTGTAGAAGCGGTAGCATGTATGTTTCCTTTGGGAACCTTAAAGCCTAATTGAATATTTTTAAGGCATTGCAAAGGAGAGATGATCTCGATATGATTGAGGAGGATGAAGAAGAAGTGTGTATGATTCGATCTTTTGAGTCTATGGCTCAATCGTCACCAGATGACGTATTGTTTCGCTGTCTCTCACACTTTGGTATGAACCTAGATATGGACAAGGCTATTGAAGAAGTCAATAGTATGTTGGATAATGTGCCCATAATGCATATACCTGAATCTGAAACATTATCACGTTATCAATATGAGGAAGAGTTGTATTCCTCATCTTCCTTTATAGGCCAGTCACAAGATAATGACTCATCCACAAACACTCAGAAATCACTAGAACTTAAGCCTTTACTAAATGAATTGAGATATGCATTTCTTGGTCCCACGGAGAGTTATCCAGTGATTATTGCCTCAGATCTCACTGAGGAACACAATGACAAGTTGTTGGAGGTCCTTAAAGCTCACAAGTCAGCCATTGCTTGGAATATTCATGACATCAAGGGTGTTGACCCTATTGTCTGTGAGCATCATATTTATTTGGAAGATGAAACCTAAACCTCCAGAAAGCCCCAGCGACGTCTAAATCCCATTTTGAAAGATGTCGCAAAAGAAGAAGTATTGAAACTCCTGGATGCAAACATCATCTATGCTATCTTTGATAGCCAATGGGTTAGCCCAATCCATGTGGCTCCTAAGAAGTCAGGAATTACAGTTGTTGAAAATGAGAACAAGGAACTTGTGCCACAAAGATTGAAAAAGGGATGGAGAGTATGCATTGATTATCGTAAGCTGAACCCTAATACTCGAAATGATCACTTTCCCCTTCCCTTTATTGATCAGATGCTTAAGAGGTTAGCGGGTCATCCTTACTATTATTTCTTGGATGGATATTCTAGATACAATCAAATTCCTATTGCACAAGAGGATCAAGAGAAAACCAAATTCACTTGTCCTTTTGATACCTACGCTTATCGTCACGTGCCTTTTGGGCTATGCAATGCACCCGCGACATTTCAAAGATGCATGTCTAGCATATTCAGTGATATGGTGGACAACTTTCTTGAGATCTTTATGAATGATTTTTCAGTATTCGGCTCATCTTTTGACCAATGCCTACATCACTTCTCACTTGTCTTAAAATGTTGCGAAGAAAAATGTATTGTTCTAAATTGGGAAAAGTGTCACTTAATGGTGAAGCAGGGCATTGTTCTTGGGCACGTTGTCTCTCAAAAGGTCATTGAGGTGGACAAAGCTAAGATTGATGTCATTTCATCTCTTCCGATTCCAAAATCTGTTAAAGATGTGCGATCTTTCTTGGGGCAGGCTGGATTTTATCGCCGCTTCATTAAATATTTCTCAAAGATTGCACGCCCTTTGACGACAAATGCATATCTGGGTTTATGCATTTTAAATCTGAACTAGTCTCATCTCCTTTCATCATAGCTCCTGATTGGGTGCTACCTTTTGAGATTATGTGTGATGCCTCTGACTATGCTATAGGTACAGTTTTGGGTCAGAAAGTTAACAAACTTCCTCATGTCATCTATTATGCTAGCAAAACTCTAAATGAGGTTCAACTCAATTACTTGACCACGAAAAAATAGATGTTAGCCATTGTTTATGCATTAGATAAATTTCGTTCCTATCTCATTGGAGCTAAAGTCATTGTGTACACTGACCATGCAACCCTTAGATACATTCTCAATAAAGAAGGACACCAAACCTCGTCTGATCCGATGGGTTCTTTTGCTTCAAGAATTTGATCTTGAAATACGAGATAAGTCAGGTACAGAAAATGCGGTCGCCGACCACTTGTCTAGGCTAACATCACAATCATCTACTAGTATCTTGCCCATTCAAGAAGACTTCCCAGATGAACAACTTCTCTTGGTAGAGCAAGAGCTTCCTTGGTATGTCGACATTGTCAATTTTTTAGCATTTGAGGAACTCTTTTCACATTGGTCTAAGCCAGATCGTGACAAGTTTTTGTCTAGGGTCAAGTATTATTCTTGGGATGAGCCATATTTGTACAAATATCGCCCTGACCAATTTATCAGAAGATGTGTTCCAGAAGTTGAACAGTTGAGCATTATCTCATTTTGCCATGATCAAGCTTGTGGTGGGCATTTTAGTTCTAAGAAAATTGCTGAGAAGGTTTTCCAATCAGGTATTTATTAGCCTACCCTTTTTCGAGATGCCCATGAGTATTGTAAAGCCTGTCACCGATGTCAACAACTTGGGCGAATAACTCGTCGACACATGATGCCTCTGAATCCTAATCTAGTCGTTGAAGTTTTTGATGTTTGGGGCATCAATTTTATGGGACCGTTTCCATCCTCCCATGGGTATCAATACCTCCTTCTTGCAATGGATTATGTCTCTAAATGGATAGAGGCCATTGCCACTAAGACCAATGATCACAAAATTATTATTTCATTCATAAGGGAGTCTATCTTTAGTAGATTTGGCACCCCCAAGGGTATCATTAATGATGGGGGTAAGCATTTCTGTAATCGCGTATTTGAGCATCTTGTTAAAAAGTATGGGGCTACTCACAAAGTTGCCCTTTCCTACCATCCTCAAACAAGCGGTCAAGTTGAAGTCTCAAATCATCAAATCAAGAACATCCTCGAAAAGACTATCAATCCAAATCGAAAAGATTGGTCTTTACGTCTTTTGGATGCCTTATGGGCATACCGAACTGCATTCAAAACTCCTTTATGGATGTCTCCCTATAGATTGGTCTTTGGTAAACCTTGTCACCTTCCTGTCGAACTCCAACATAGAGCTTAATGGGCTACAAAGATTCTAAACTTTGACCTCGATATGGCTGGTAAAAAATGGAAACTTCAGCTCGATGAGTTAAAAGAATTGAGGTATGATGCTTATGACTTATCCAAGAACTACAAAGATAAAATGAAGTGGATACATGATAAAATCATCATGAGAAAAGAGTTCCATCTTGGTCAGAAAGTCCTACTTTACAACTCTCGTCTTCACCTCTTTTCAGGTAAGCTAAAAACTCATTGGTCTGGTCCATTCATGGTACGTGATGTTAAAGTCTACGATGCCATCACCGTAGAAAACCCTACAAATGGTAGCCTCTTTTTAAGTAAATGGACAGCGACTGAAGCCATACCATGAACTTCCCACAAGGTTAGTGGAAATCATTCAGCTGATTGATCCTAACTATGAGGATTAGTCGCGCCTACAAATTCCTATTCGACTAAGCCTGTTTGGGGGTGGTATCCACCACCCCCATTACGTCTGGCAATGACATTAAACTTAGCGCTATTGGGAGGCAGCCCAGTTCGTTTATGCATTCATTCATTCATAAAATAATAATAATAAAATTAATAAAAAATTAATAATACCGCCAATTCCTGTTTGGGGGTGATGTATTTTTAATAATACATCACCCCCACCAACTCACTCTTTTTCATTGCAGGGGTACAGATGTTCAACAAATCACCTGAGGTAATAAGTTCTAATTTTTATTTCTCACTTTTCATTTCATTTGTTTAACACTGGGGACAATGTTCTATTTGTTTGGGGGTGGGGAGATTTATCAAAATTCATACCTCTTTTGAATATTTTTTTCTAAAAAAAATAAAAATGGTGTGGTATCCTAGCTATGATGAGATTGGATTACTTGATTCATTATATTTAGGCAAAGAGATGTTATAAGTTTATTACTACAGTAAATATTGCATTTGAGCATTCATCAACAAATAATTTTTTGCACAATGATCACAGATGTTATTTGGAATACAGAAGTAAGTTACTTCCTGAGAATCTAGAGGAATAATAGTGGAGACTTTTAACCTTGTGAGCTATCAGACTTTTCATTTTATTCAGAATGTTTTTACACAACTCCGAGTCATATGATGACTTAAAATTATATTGGACATTAACTTGTTGTGAAGTGTTATTATTATTCTTTTTGGTTGGTCACTTAGGATGACATCTTTTTCGAGTCAAGAGAAACGTAGGTCTTGTAGTCTATTTGAGACTTATTACCATTACCAAACCTTAAAAGGTAAATTAAGCATCTCTTGTCCATCTGAATCTTCTCAAAACCATCTTGCTAAACATTTCATCCAATACCAATGTGAGCCTTTGTCTTGGTTTATTAGATATATATAAAAAAAAAAACTCATTTTTCTTTTTATGTTTCTGAAAAATGTTTTTTTTTTGGAAAGTAAATTTCTGAAAAATGTTAGGAAGATTTATGAAGAAAAAAGGGGATTGCAAAGTGAAAATCCAAAGTCCAAGGTACTTCAAAAAAAAAAAAAAAAAAGGTTCTGAAGAAGGAAAAAAAAAAATTTGTAAAGAAAGGAAAATAAAAGGAAGTGATTGATGAGTTCTCTATTAAGCTATTTGAAGACCTTACATTTTCAGAAACGTCTCTTTACTTACCATCTACCCCACTCTTCCTCATATAAGAATAAAAAAAAAACCAAATTCATTTTTATTTTAGAGAAGTCCTAATTAACCCTATGGTAAGAAGTGGAGAGTAGATGAGAAGACGCTATGGTGGGTAACTCGACATTCTTGCAAGTGATCAACATTCCTTCCATGAGACTATTATTCTCTTTCATGTTCGTTTATTCTTATGAGCATGTGAGAAGTTTGAATTTTCGCATTTCCTCTTTTCCTCACATGCAAGAGAGAAAATATTTTACCCAAACTCAGAGTGATCATTTCAGAGAAATTAACTGGTGAGTTTTGAAGTCAAAACGGCTATTCCAAATGTGGATTAGGATGTACGTTACTTTGACACTAAAAATTGCATTTTTGTAATGTGCATTTTAGTAAGAAGTTACATATGTCTCTTGTCTTCTATGTCGTTGAATAACAAGGACATTCTCTGAGAAAAATAGGACACACTTCAATTTTGTTTCATATAAAAAAATGTTTGTGGGTGTCATCCTGGATAACCCTTAGGAGGTTAAAACTCCTTCTTTAGTGTCATGCTAGGGGTTCAAGGCATTGTTGCATATTGTAAATGCATTTGAGTCATACCAGCGAAAGTGGCATTGATTTCTTTGAGAAGTTTAGGACGAATAAAAATATTTTGTTTTGTGTTCTTATCTTTCTTTTCGTTGTTCTTTGCTAAAGGACTAGCAAAATGTTGTTTGGGGGTGGTGTGATAAGCACCCAAAACATCGATTTTTACACCCCTAAATATACAATTGTTAAGTCCAATTATCAAATAAAAATATCTCATTATGTGTATTTTGTGCATTTTGTAGGAATTCAAGCACAAATCTCAAATCATGCATAAAGTGGCACAATAAGGCTAAATTCAACAACTAGAAGGCTCAATGGGAGTTCAAATGCATTCATAAGGATTAAAAATTTTCAATCCCAAGACCCATGAAATCAAGCCCGCAAAGCAACAACAACTACGGATCTCGAGAAAATCAATACGAAGATTTGGACGTCCACATGGCCAACTTTATCATAAAAAAAATCTCTACAAGACATGTTTCCTTATCCAACCCCATTCCTTGTTTCATTCAACCATGTTTCATTTTTAACTCAAACCAAGTTTCCTTGTTTCACTCAACCATATTTCCTTATTTCACTCAAACCCTTTTTTACCTATAAAAAACCCCATACATGGAGTTCATAAATGATAGTTTTTGTTAGAGAGTTTTTTAGTTGTAGTTCTTAGCTTTATATTTTTATTTGGTAAAGAAGTGCATGTACTACAGTTTAATTCCATTGAAAAGTAAGTTTTATATTTGTTTCTTTTTTCAATTGTTTCTCTTTCTTCTTTAACTTTTAGTTTATTTTCAACATCCATTATATTACTCTTCTTTTTATTCTTTAAATTAAAAATCAGATTTGTCTTGTCTTCTAATCCACGTGAAGTAGTCGATAACCCCTACTTCCATTATGCATTGTTGAAGTGTATTGCAGGTTGAAGCAAAAAACTAAATAAAAACAATAGTTATTTATTTGATTGATGTCGAAAACCATGCAACGACATTAATGTCGGTTTTTGGCATCAATCAGACACCATCTCAGTATGAGGACCGACAAGTGCAGCACACACGAGTTCACTGCCCGATCCCATCACTGACAGTTATGGAGAGGGATCTCCGGGGGGTACATTCTCCTCACAATGATGTCTTGTCATCTTCGTCCTTATCGCTAAGTGGGAGGTAAATAGAGCATTGGTGGATACTGGAAGCTCACTAAATGTCCCGTTCCTCAGTGCATTTTGCAACAGGTAGCTACAAGAGAAAAACTTAACACTCGCCACCCACCCTATGGTCATATTCAGTACTTCCCCATCGGGAAGATCAATCTTATGGTGGTGGTAGGAGAGCCACAGTTACGGAAGTACCTTGTCCAAGAGTTCATGGTAGTTGACGCCTCGTCCACCTACAAGATTATTCTGGGAAGGTCGTGACTTCATCATATGGAAGCAGTGGTCTCCATCCTGCACCCATGTATAAAATATACAGCCAACCATACCGAATGAACTATCTGAGGAGATTAGCCAGCAGCAAGAGACTGCCATTATTCAGCCCTAAAGCAACTGAATTGTTGCCAGTCACAGCTCAGCCCCATAGAACCAACATGTTAGGCATCAGGCCTAGATAAAAGAGGAGAATCACTCTATAAAGGCAGAGGAGCCCAGATAACCAAAATGCAGCTCTGCGGAGATCCAGGAGTCAAAGCTAGTGATGTTCACATAATTATTACATAATATACCTCCTAATTTATATTTGTTAGTGTTTTGAATAGTGTATTTTAGTTTAATTATTTTATTTTTGTATTTTTGTAGGATTTGGAATTTAAATGAAAAAAGTGCATTAGCGTGGTGAATAATGGTGATTCATAGACAAATTGACGAAGTGGAGCGGGAGATACTCAAGCCAAAGATTAAGAGAACCAAAGGAAAAAAAATAAAGGAAATTAGTTTTGAATTTTGGTGGTACAAAGAAGTGATATGGATGAACATAGCCAAACCCATTTTTCCTTTTATTAAAACAGAATCCAAACAAAAGGGGTGGGACCATTTTATTTCCTTTTGCTTTTGTTTCCAATTGGATTTGGCTTGGGGATCCACCATCAAAGAGTGGTTGATTTTATTTGATTTGCACAAAAAGATACAGGAGATTTGATTTCCAATTGGGGGGGACCAATGAGGAGTTTTGTTTTGTTTTTAACACAAAACACATGCAACAGGAAAGAGGAGAGTGTTGGCTTTGGCCAAAAACGCAAGACAGCAGGCAGCAAAACGCAAAAAAATTGAAAATAAGAAAAAGGGGACAGCATAGTGCGGGGGAGAAGCGGCCATAACGCAACAGCGCATACGCTGTCCACGACAGTAGCAGGGTGCGCATTGCTGATTCACCACGCGCCGCATGCCGTTGAAGCTCCACACCGCTGTTGCTGTCATCACCTTCACCATGCGTCACTAAACCCCACGCAAGGCGAAGAGGTGAACTCCTAGATGTAACGCACTTAATTGGTATTTGATTCGCTGTATGCTTTCACGATGAATAATGGTGTTTATGATTTTCACTTTTATTTAATATAGGAATTTATGTTATTTTAGTGACAAAGATTTCATCAATTTCTTCGTAGATTATTATTATTCCGGTGTTTATCTTTTCTTCTCCATATAAGTTTAGTCACGCTTTTCTTACGTGTGAAATTTTTAAGGATAAATTGATTCCGGTAGGTTAGTTATATGTGATCGTCTTTTATTACGTTATTGTCTCCGGATATATCGTAAGTTTAGGATATCACATATGACCAACCTTTGTGCTTTCTAGAAAAAGTGAAATCTAAAATCCATTTACATTACGATATATTAATGCATTAAAGATTATTTTTTCGATTATATTGTTTGGGATGTGAAACACGTAATCGAGTCATCATAGCGAATCAATACTAGTTGGCACGTGAAATCTTGGAGGGATTCTTGGAACCTTGTGATTTCTCTAAACTTGATTTTTATTAAACTAAATTTAATTTCATATTTTAAAATTGCTAAATTTTCTTACATTTGGTTTTGTGTAGTTTTTCTTCCTTGACCTTGTTTTCTAGATCGTTTTTTCTCGTGGGATCGACACCCCAATCTTTATTGCAATTGACCACGTGTACTGTTTGGACGTAATCAAATTTTGGCGCCGTTGCCGGGGAACAAGCGTCATTCTACAAGGGAGGTTTCGGGTATTATCTTTCTTGCTCATTGTTTTATTTTATTTTATTCTATTTTTAGGTTTTAGGTCCAGTTTAATTTTTATTTTTATTTTATTTCTAAAAAATATTGCAAAAAAAAAAAAAACAAAAAAAAGACATTGGGGGAGTGAGTTTGAATAAAGACGACTTAGGGAGACTAATTAGGATCCCAAATTTAGAACACCCACAAATTCACATTGAGACCAAATTAAGTTCTACTTCTAATTCTAACACCATGAGTAATCACGAAGATGACCATGTTCGGTCGCTAAAGGACTATCTCCACCCCACGCGCACTGCTACTCCATCATGTATCATGTTTGCACCAAGTACACCAAAGCTAGATTTTAAGTCGGGTATGATACAATTATTACCCACATTTCATGGCCTAGAGAGTGAGAATCCTTATGTTCACATTAGGGAATTCGAGGAAGTTGTGGTCACTTTTCACAACAAAGTTGAGGCTGTAGACTCGGGTAGACTAAGGTTTTTTTCCTTTTTCCCTTAAGAAAAAAGCGAAGATTTGGCTATACTCTTTGCGACCAATGTCTATAGGTTCGTGGGAGGAGATGACCCAAACATTTTTTAATAAATACTTTTCTCACCACAAAACCAACGGTCTAAAGAGACAAGTTTCTACCTTCACCGAAAAGAGTAGTGAGACATTATATCAAGCATGGGAGAGGTTCAAAGATCTCTTGAATACATGTCCACACCATGGGTATGAGAGTTGGCGCTTAGTCAGTTATTTTTATGAGGGGCTCACCAGTAGAGAACGTCAGTTCGTTGAGATGATGTGTAATGGAGAGTTTTTGCAAAAGGACCCTGACGAGGCCATTGAGTACCTGAATGACTTGGCTGAAAAGGCTCATACTTGGACTGGTCCAAGTGCTACTGAGAGCACGGATAAAACACGCTCAGCTGGAGTCTACCAACTTAGGGAAGAGGATAGCCTTAGAGCCCAATTGGATAGAGTAACTAGGGAGTTAGAGGCACTTAAGACCAAGGATGGTAGGCCCACACATACTGTTGCCAGAGTTGAGCTACATAACGCCTGTTTTATATGCGGGGGAGTTGAACACTTCGCACAGGATTGCCCAACCTTGACTGAGATGAGAGGGGTTTATGAGGAACAATGTAACACCTTAGGGATGTACAAGAAGCCTTATTCACCATTCTCTAACACTTACAATTCTGGCTGGAGAGATCACCCTAACTTTGGCTGGAGGTCCGAGGCAGACCAACCAACACACTCACAGGCACAACCACCTAGGTCATACCCTGCACCTCCATACAATGCGCAATCTAACAGAAGTTCCTTATCAGACACATTACATGCATTTATAGAGGCACAAAGTAAAACTAATAAAAAATTTGAGGTTGCATTGACACAGTTGGCAGAAGAAAACAAGGAGATCAAAATCCAAATAACCAAGCTGAGGCCAATTTCTGTCACAGCCTCAAGCAGATTCGAAAGGCCAACTTATGGCACAAACCTCTACTTCAGACTCTCAGAATGTGAAAGAGGTTAATGTCATCACTACTCGGAGTGCATAGATTTTAGTCGGGTCAAGCTCGTCCACGACTATAGGCACCTCCCCAAGTGCAAAGGAGAGCATCCCTGAGGATGAGCCCAACAGGAACATTCCAGTTCCAGTTCCAGTTCCAGTTCCTTTTCCTCAAGCACTACGACCTATTGGAAAGAAATCGGAAATGCATGGCGAGATTCTAGAACACTTGAAACAGGTTAAAATTAACTTACCTTTGCTACATGTGATTAAACAGATACCAACTTATGCGAGGGTCATCAAGGATCTATGCACTATCAAGAGGAAACATCATGTCAAGAAGACTGCCTTCTTGACAGAACAGGTAAGTGTGGTGATTGAGCAGAGGACACCACCCAAGTACAAAGATCCAGGGTGTCCTACAGTCACTTGCCAGATTGGGACTCATGAGTTCGGCCAAGCCTTGGTGGATTTAGGGGCAAGTGTAAATCTGATGCCATATTCTATTTACTTGCAATTGGGTCTAGGAGAGATTAAACCCACATCCGTGGTACTACAATTGGCCGATAGATCGGTTAAGAAGCCAAGAGGAATAGTCGAGGATGTCTTGCTGCAGATTGATAAGTTTTACTATCCCGTCGACTTTCTTATTTTAGATACTCATTCTGCGGTTAATATGGAGTCTACAGTTCCGATTATTTTAGGTAGACCTTTTTTGCCACAGCTAACGCTCTTATAAATTGCAGGAACAGTCTAATGAATCTGTCTTTTGGGAACATGACTCTAGAGGCCAACATATTCAATGTAAGCAAGCAACCACATGATGATGATGAGTGTCATCATACCTACATGTTTTTTGAGAATTCACTTTATCCTGACAATGCTTTTGATATTTCTGTTGTTTCAGGGTTAAAGGATAAAGGAGGGCGACAATGGAAACCATGCTTTGAGGAGTTTCCAAAGGAAAGACAGAAACCACAACCATCCACCATGGAAACTCTAAAAGTTGACCTAGCTCCACTACCTGAGGGACTTAAACATGCATTCCTCGAACCAGGTGATACCTTTCCTGTTATTATTTCTTCCATGTTTTATAGCTCACAAGAAGAAGAATTGATTAATATGTTACGTGAGCACAAATCTGCATTAGGTTGGACTATAGCTGACATTAAAGGTATTAGCCCCTTAATATGTTCCCATAGGATCCACTTAGAAGAAGGAGCTAACCGCCGTAGAAACCCTCAAAGACGACTTAACCCTATATGAAAGAGGTGGTGAAAAAGGAGGTTTTAAAATTGTTAGATGCATGCATCGTTTATCCCATCTCTGATAGCAAGTGGGTTAGTCCAACTCAAGTAGTTCCCAAGAAATCGGGAATAACAGTGGTGACTAATGATGAGGGGGTGTCTGTTCCTACTAAGGTAGTGACAGGGTGGCGCATGTGCATTGATTATAGGAAACTTAATTCTGCCACCCGCAAGGATTACTTCCCACTTCCATTCATAGACCAAATCTTAGAGCGAGTAGCTGGTCATTCTTTCTATTGCTTTCTAGATGGGTATTCAGGATATTATCAGATTGAGATTGCATTAGAGGATCAGGATAAGACTAATTTCACATGTCCTTTTGGTACTTATGCTTTTCGGCGTATGCCATTTGGTTTGTGTAATGCACCAGCTACTTTTAGCGATGCATGATGAGTATTTTTAGTGACATGGTTGACAAAAATATGGAAGTATTCATGGATGATTTGACTGTTTTTGGTGATTCCTTTTATTCATGTTTACTTCACTTGAAGGCTGTTTTAAGTAGATGTGAAGAGAAGGGTCTGGTGCTTAATTGGGAAAAATATCATTTCATGGTTTCCTATGGAATAGTTCTCGGACACATAGTTTCTAATAAAGGAATTGAGGTTGATAAAGCTAAAATTGAATTGATTTCTAAATTACCTACACCTAAAAGTGTCAAGGATGTGAGATCATTTCTAGGGCACGCGGGTTTTTATAGGAGGTTCACAGAATTTTTTTGCCATATCTAGACCATTAAGCATCCTCCTGGTCAAAGATGTCGTGTTCCAATGGACACAAGAGTGTGAGGACGCCTTCCGATACCTCATTGATAGGCTCACCTCTGCCCCCATCATGCAACCACCGGATTGGAATTTACCATTTGAGATAATGTGTGATGCAAGCAACTATGTTGTGGGGGCAGTCTTGGGACAATGAAGGGAAGGGAAGCCCTTTGTTGTTTACTATGCTAGTCTAACACTTAATGATGCTCAAAAGAATTATTCGGCTACTGAAAAAGAGTTGCTAGCTGTAGTTTTTGCTTTAGATAAATTTAGTGCTTATTTGATTGGAACACCTATCACTGTTTTTACTGACCATGCGGCTCTTAAGTTCCTTCTTTCTAAAAATGATGCTAAGGCAAGATTGATTAGGTGGATTTTACTTCTGCAAGAATTTAATCTAACTATAAAGGATAAGAAGGGGGTCGAGAATGTTGTGGCGGATCACTTGTTTCGTCTGGAGTTCAGTGGCTCTGCCAATGGCCCACCCATCCGTGATGACTTCCCTGATGAACACCTATTCGTCGTCACTCAAGTACCATGGTATGCACACATTTTTAATTACTTGGTTTCCGACGAAGTTCCATCATCATGGAGTGCTCAAGATAAGCGAAAATTTTTTGTCGAGGTAAGAAATTTTTATTGGGATGATCCTTATCTATATAAGTATTGCCCCGACCAAATCATGATGCATTGTATCCCTGAAAGTGAGATTGCAAGTGTCTTGCATTTTTGTCATAGTGCAGCTTGTGGAGGCCATTTTTCTATGAAAAAAACCGCTGCAAAAATTTTACAGTCTAGATTATATTGGCCTACATTGTTTAAGGACACTAACAATTATTGTCGTTCTTGTGATAGATGCCAGAAGTTAGGTGCACTATCCCGGAGACACATGATGCCCCTTAACCCCATCCTAGTCATTGAGATATTTGATTGTTGGGGGATTGATTTTATGAGACCTTTTCCACCTTCCTTTGTATATTTGTATATTTTGCTTGCAGTGGACTATGTGTCCAAATGGGTTGAGGCTGTGGCGTGCCGAAACAATGACAACAACACTGTTGTCAAGTTTATCAAAGAACACATTCTATCCCGTTTCGGTACACCACGAGCCATTATTAGTGATCAGGGGACTCATTTTTGTAATCGCTCTTTTGAAGCTTTGATGTGCAGGTATTGAGCTCATCACAAGGTTGCCAATGCCTATCATCTGCAGACAAATGGCCAAGCTAAGTTGGCAAATCGAGAAGTAAAACAAATCTTGGAGAAGATGGTGAATCCTAATAGGAAGGATTGGTCCTTGCGCCTTCCTGATTCACTTTGGGCTTACCGTACCGCTTATAAGACAATTCTCGGGATGTCTCCATATTGACTAATATATGGAAAAGCCTGTCATTTACCTGTTGAGTTAGAACATCGCGCTTATTGGGCCGTAAAAAGCACTAACTTTGATCTCAATGATGCAGGTATTCAGCGGAAACTTCAGTTAGTTGAAATTGCGGAGTTGCAGAATGATGCCTATTACAATTCCCGAATATACAAGGCAAAGATGAAAGCGGCTCATGATAAGCAAATTATGAGGAAACATTTCGAGCCCAATCAACGAGTCTATCTCTATGACTCACGACTTCATCTTCATCCTGGCAAGCTAAGATCGAGATGGACGGGCCCATTCATGGTAAAACAAGTCTTTCCCAATGGTTCCATAGAAATTGAAGATCCAAAAGATGGGAGAGTATTTAGAGTAAATGGGCAACGCTTGAAGCACTATGTGGAGCGGGTAGAGGTGCCAGAGGAGATCTCTCTGGTTGCCCTTGTCTACTTGATTTGATGATCTTCACCCTATCTTTAGTTTAGGTTTTTATTTTTATTTATTTTTCATTTATTATTTTTCATTTCTTTTTAGTTTAGTTTAAGTTTTTGCTTTTATGTTTTTCTTTTAGTGTTTCAGGTTATTTTTAAGTGTTGCTATTGAAGTCACTCGGAGACCCTCATCCTATGTGCTCCTTTCTCCCGTCGGGTATGATTTTCTTATATTTTGGTGACTGTGAGGACATTGTCTATTTGAAATTGGTAAAGCTTCACCATGGTAATATCACTCTAACCCTCTTCTTTTCTTTTGCCTTCATTTGTCATGATTATTATTTTATACATTGAGGACAATGTTTGGTTTAGGTTTGGGGGTGTGGTTTATTAGATTTTTTGTGCAGTTTTCAAAAATCTTTGAACTTAAAATGTATTTTACAATTAAACCGAGTCATTTTTGTGTTCTACTCAATCTCCATTGAATACTTAGATGATTACGGTAATTGTGTAAAATCTTTATGAAAATGCATTCGAAATCTGAAATCTTGGTGAATTTAAAAAAAAAAAAAAGTGAAAAAAAAGGGTTTTGAGTCTGTTTTAATTTTAGAGAATATATTTGTTGCCTTTAATTTTGAGAAAACACATACTAACACGTGTCACATAGTTATATTAGTAGAAAACATGGATCACTTAAAAATGTTTTGAAATGCAAAAGTTATGGCCATTTTATTAAATTCATGCAAATCTGTCCGGAAAGAAAGTTTGTTTCTCACATTCGCTTTGCCCCAAGTGAGCCATTTCCTCGCCTGTAACGTTGCGATATTCTTCCAAAACCTCGCATTGATCAAAGTGAGGAAATGGCAAAACCTCGCATTGTTCCTGGCAAACAGTAAATTTTTTGAAGTTTAACCTTACATTTGTTTAATAAAATTTATGAGTTATCTTTTTTGTTTTCGTTCTTCCACCTATTCTTTGCCCTTTTCCGCTCTCGCATTTCGGTGAGACACCATCATGGGTCGTTTTGACCTCTATCATCTTGATCATCCCCATCAATCGAATGGGGGAGAAAGTGGTGAAGCAATCGAAGGTGGGAGAGAGTGGAGCAGCAAGAGAAGGGGGAGAACAATCAAACCAATCGAATGAGGGAAATTTTGATTAGGGCAGAGAGGGAAAATGCAATTTTGAATTGGGGGGGCGGGGGGGGGGGGGGGGGGTGAGAATTCTATTTCGATTTTGAATGGTAGAGAGAGTGGATGCTTGTTTATATTGGTTGTGTGGGAGATCAATAGTGGTGTGAAAAATAAAGCAAGTGGTGTGGAAGAGTGTAATTGTGTGAGATAACATATATGATGGCGTGGAGTAGTCGTTCTAACAAATATTTTGATAGTGGCTTGAAGATGAATATTTTCATGGGGAAAACAATGATTTTTAGTTTGAGACTATAAAAGGGTAGATCTTATTGGGGGAAAAAAAGGTAAGACCTTGTATGTTTTTAGGGTCTAGCATTAGATGATTGAATATTCCCCTAATACCAATTAGAAACTTTTATTGGGTGTAGAGTTTTCCATCGCTATACTCGCAACAATGCGACACTTGCAAGTTGCAACAATATATCGTGTCGGCTATGCGCAATCTTTATGTTTATTAGTATTTTAATCTTTTAGTACTTTACACGCACGCACGCAAAAAAGAAAGAAAGAAAAAGAATTGCTTTTTCAGTTTTAAGTCTAATTGGTGTCTCTAAAAGCAATCAATAATGACAATTGCTGCATTTCAATGATTACTTACTTGTGCCAATCATTTTTTGTCATTTTAGCTCCTTATATTTGTATTTCATCTTTGAAAATTATACATAATGAATCAGAATTTGTGATCAGTTAGGAATCTCCGTTATTGTTGAAGGCTATCAGTTTGTGGTGGGGGGGGAGTCATTGTCTGTGTTAAATGAATCTTTTCTCTCATTTCACTAGAAGACATATGAGGCACATAAAGGACAGGACCGACCGACCAAAATTTAGCCTCTCATCTGAGGTAGAAAATGACCCAGATTGTTTATTTTTTTTTTCCGGATTTCAGTCTTTAGAAAATTTGGTATCAATAATCAATTTCCAGAATAAGACTATATTTTATATAAGAAGTTTTAAATTTCCTGTTTCCACAAGATTAGGTAGAATTTAACTTATATAAACTTGTATTCAATCAAGGAACAACAACTACAATAAAACAATCCACAAAATATTTTCTTTACATGGTATCAGAGCAACTTTCTTTGGTGACCTAAGACTTCGGGGATTCAAGCTCTTCCTCGCCTTCGACGACTACAAACTTTGACTGATAGATGCAAGAGGTGAGGAAGGGAGGACAACAACAATAGTCGTTCACTTGACAGTCATGATTTTTTCATACCTGAATTGGAAAGTCATGCTGACCATTTGAATCGAACTATTAGCCGTTCACTCTACACTCATGATTTCTTCATACCAGAATTTTATCCAAAAGTATTCAGAAGCATCCAGATTTATCAGAATTATCTAGAATTCGACAATAATGCTTACTCGAATCGAACCATTAGCAGCTTCACTCGGCAGTCATAAATTTTTCATTAAATTGGACTTCAAAGTTTCCTCCAAGCTGCACATTTCATCTGCGTCTACATGTCCAACTTGCGGGGGCGTGTTATAATATGTAGGGTTTGCACTCAATATAGCCAAGCCCAAGTCCAAGATTAATTCACCTTTACAAAAAGGAAAATACAAGAATATGAAAGTCAAAATAGGAAAGTTAGAATAGGAAATTCAAAATAAAACTCTATTTTATATAGAAAGTTTTAAGTTTTCTGTTTCCACAATGTTAGGTAGAAGTTAGCTTATATTCAGTCATCTCCATAAAAAAGATCTGGACAGAAGAATGCTACAATAGCATTCACAGCTTGTTGTAGGCCATCCATGAATCTGAAGTCCTCAACAACAAAGTTCCATATATTTTCTGATGTTAAACGTTCCCATTCCCTCCTTCACCAGACTCAAAGCTACTGAATTATGCATCCTCACAACTTATTCAGTCCAACCCATATGCATATCAGATCACACTTACTTAGAAGTTTAACAGGATGATACTTTACACCTCTGAATTAGACATGTTATTGAAAAAAAGGGACTGATATGTTTAGCTACAACCTCTCTCCCTCTTAATAAGAGGTTCCCTAATCAGAGGTTACCTTTTAATAAGACATCTACCTCTAATAAGAGATTCCCTCTTAATAAGAGGTTAGACCTCTAACAAACACCCCTCAAGACTAAATTCACAATGATATGAAGATAATTATCAGGTGTGTCTTTTCATTGGGATCCCTTATTTGAAAAGAGAACAGCACCAGGCAATGATGTCAGTAGAATGGTTACACATAATACATATACTGGAGTGTAGGAGAGGAGAATGAATAATAGCTACTCCCAGTTTCGACAGTTTCATTGTCTCTTAAGTTGTCGACTTTACAACAGGAGCTAACAAGAAAACTTTTATTTCATTCAATAAAATATTCATATATGGAATACATTTGCCAACCAACGCTGAAGATACAGAACTTCTCCCAAGACGTCAACAAGGAATGAGACTACATGTATGCTACTCTAACATGTACATACAACAAATATTTTTAAAACAAAACAAGAAATTGCATCTTTCTAATATCATCTTCTGATAAATATTTTGGTCAGCTAGTTTCCTAAGATGGGATTTCGTTCTTCGTCGATTTCAACAACTAGGAGGTGCTCTGGATCTGACCCTTTTGGTCCTTCAGCGTAAAGAGTGGAAAGATAAGCCTTGTACGCTGGCAAGAATCGTGAAACAAAGTCTTTAACCTGTAAAATACCAAGAAAGGAATTATCAGAATCATGTAAAATTTATGTATTCCTGATTTGGATTTTCATAAAATCAAGTAGAATAAAAAGAAAATACTTGATAAACTGACCTCTTCATCCGACATCCCAGGCTTGCCTTCCTCTCTCATTGCAAGCTCAGCCTGCAGCCGCCACTGGTAGACGCAACTTGGATCCTTAATCTTAATTATTATCCATGAGTTAATGAATTTGTCCCATGCATCATAATAAGCTTCAAGATTTTTGTTTACAATCTCCAGCTGTGGATCAACAGCTTTAACAACATCTGCTGGAATTGGTTTGAAACCAAGCATCCAACCTTCGAACAAGACAACCTAAACCAACCATCGAAGAGAAATTTGTGAGTGAACATACGCACGATGAGATGGTTCATACCATGCAATTTAAAGAACTGGAAGATCATCTTACCATCAATGGTCCTTTAACTTCAGGCCATGTTGAAGGATCAGCCCTGTCACCTTTTCCACCATATGCAGACTGCAAAACCATTAACCAATGAGTAATCTTGATTCAAGACACAAACAAACAACACAGATGGTAGTTTGTTCATGCTTACTTTATTATATCGTGGTAGCTTCATTGACATACCTGAATAGTTCAACATAGTCCATTAGTTACATGATGTCAATGACAAAACTTAATACTGATAATTTGAACATTTGGGAGCTAATCCCTTTGTCAGAAACTTAAATAATTATGTGCAACCTAATACAACTGAAAGTAGATTAAGATGTATAAGTCATAGGACTCAGTGTGTGGGGTCAGTAGGAACCTTGTTTAGTCATCTTGGTGAGAGATGTAAGTGTTTCAACTGACAATGGTAGATCATGGCTTCCAGCATTTCCACGAAGCTGAAAATAAAAATAAGTAGTCAGAGAAAGAATCTCAGCACTTATATTGAACTAAAACTTCAAGTTAATAAACAGCTACTAGAAAAAAAAAATTCAGTCAGCGATGGCTACCTCTAAGAGTGAATTTCCTGGATTTTGCTCTCTCAGCTTAGCCTGCAATAGTAAAATTTGTATCAGGAAAAGTAGAAGGGAAAAAAGCATATCTGGAACAAATTGATACCTGTTTCCCAGCATATTTACCTGATCCTTTGCCGTCAAATAGAAATCATCAATCGAAATTGTAGTTGAATTACTGCCAGTGATTCGGAAAAGATAATCTAGAGCGAAGACAAGTGTAGTCTTTCCACAACCTTGTGGTGCACTAAAACCAATCTGAAAGAATAAAAATGTATGTAAGCTCCCCTGTCACAACACATGAAATAAATGATAATAAAGAGAAGTTCAGATATACACATACCACCAAAGGAGGTACATCTTCTCCATCTTTAAACTTTGACCTATGTTGTGCGATCTGACATTGACACCAGAAAAACACTGGTAGATAGTAATGATATATCCTAACTCTCTGGGGGTTGGTCAAGCGTAACTCATTGAACTGAAACAATCTACTTGTGTAAAGTCCATATTCTATCCACTTGTTAATACTTCCTGCCACCATTTCTGGGGTCAAACCCATTTTCTCAACTAGTGGACCTGAGCATATAAACTCGTAAAGGTCTTCCACAGAAGAAACTGCAGCTGGTGTTGTGGGAAACACCGAGTGCAAAGGCCTACATCCATTGCTGGGGGTGATGTTATAACACGAGGAACTGTCTTGCATCCAAGAAGATCCATAGGATAGAGAAAGAAAACCTGAAAGCAAGTGATTTAGGTAGTTTTAGAAGTTATACGTGAGACAAAGATAAAGAGATAAAAGTGAAATATTATTGAGAACATTGTAGTTAAGCGTTGAGGCGGAGTCGAGGCGGACGAGCTTGAAAAGGCCTAAGGCGTGAAGCGGACGCCTCAGTGAAGTGAGGTTGTCTTAACATGTTATTATTACAAGAAATTGAAACATATCAACTTATTAGTATACATCATCATGTTGATTAGTGTTATAAGCAAATATGTACAAAAAGTGAGACAACTACCTATAATCGAAATGGAAATATAATAAAGTTGTATAGCATAGCGAAAAGATGCACTACACAAGTGTCAAGTAACTTGCAAACATCCACTAAATTATTAAAAATCAATAATCTTGAAAGAATAGAAACTTGAGAATATTGAGCATTAGTTAGAAGAAATTGTTGGAATGGTTGGTAAAAATCCACAAGTATGACTACTATTGGTATTTCCAAAAGCATAAAAATCATTAAACTATGCTATGAAAAATAAAGATTGATGTTAATCACAGACTGATCAAAACATGATATGTTTTCTCCAAAAAATATGAATAAAAAGTGACAAAATTATCAAAATTTAAAAACGTTTTATCTTGTTTTTATCAAATATTACACCTAGAAACATAAAAGCCTATTATAGAGTGGGTTGCAACCTCTTTTTGCAATTGGGTTGACTGCAACTATTTTTGGGCTGAGGCAGTTGGGGCTGTGAGGCGGCTGAGGCGGACGCCTCATTTCACCGCACCACATTACCTCACTTTGAGGCAAAATTATGTAAAAAAAATGCCTTGAGGAGCGCCTAGGCGATCGCCTTGACTACACAGTTTAAGAATAACAATATAGGAGCCAATGGAGGGATATTTTATAATCTGATTTTCAAAACTTAAAACAACAAATCAAACACCAAAAACTCAAATTATTCACTGCATAGTGAGAGAACTATTTCTATGACTTGAAGTCAATAAGACCGCTATATGTCATCATTTTTAATGTTTCAACTTCAATAATTCCAACAGTAATTAATCTTTAATTGGAATTTGGGTTCATGAATCAGGTAGAATAAGGAACACCATTTTCCGAAATGACATGAAGTGGATGTTTCATTTTTTTCCCTTTTTCCATAATTTTTTTTTTCAGTTTTAACTCTTACAATTGTAATTAAATACCAAAAGTTTCTATCTAAACTTTATAATGTGTCTTTGATCTGATTTTTGGAATGCCCAAAATGTCCTCTCAAGTCTATCATATTTACAAGAAAAACCAATAGTTATGTGAATAGTGGCCAGGGGTTTTTTGCCATTTTAAATTACATATATGTTCCATTTTTCCCTCCAAAATTCAAAGTATTTACAATAAAAAACCCGCCCCTCTCAAATATTGTTAATTATACCTAAACTCCTAATAATCATTTATTCAAAGTCCTTAATTATTTGTAAACTATACATATGCCTTTAAAATTATAAATAATTATTTTGTTTAGAATTTCAATAATTTTTGCTTATTATTGAAAGGTTGTAATAAAAAAAAGTACTAAATATTCGGGCGCGTAGAGCTCTGTCGACGCCCTAGTGTTCTATAATCCATATGAACCATTCAATTTTCCAAAAAAAAAAAATTAAAATAAAATCTTAAAAAGTTGTGGTTACTGTATACTCTCTAGAAATTTTCAAGCTAAGGTTTCACAGGGATCACAAAAGCTACTGCAGTTTCTATCACAAGCTGAATCTGATTGGTCAACAACTACATGAGGCTTTCTATCTTGTCTTTTCTGGATTTGGGTATCCAGAAAAAGAGTATCGATATCTTCTTTGTATCCCATATTAGGGGTGGGCAAACGGGTCGACGATCCGCGGATTCAACTCGAACCGGACCGTTTTCCTCTAAACGGTCCGGATTTAAATTATAAGTTTTTAGATACGGTCCGGATCGGTCCGGATCCGTTATAAAACGGTCCGGTCCCGGTTCCTAATTTTAAAAACGAAACGGTCCGGGTTGGACCCGTCCGGACCGTTTCAAATCCCATTTACTATAAATTATAAAACCCTAACCATAAACCAAACCTAAACCTAAACAGCCAAAGCCAAACTCTCCTCTCTGTGACCTGTCTCTCCTCTCTTTGTCTGTCTCTGTCTCTGCAAAACCTAAGGAAGATCTCCCTCTCCTCTCTCTGCTCTCTTTCTCGAGAAGGAGATCTCCTTCTCCTCTCCTCTCCTCTCCTCTCTCTGTCGAAGAAGAGGTCTGTCGAAGGGATGAGGTCTGTCGAAGAAGAGATCAGCGAGATCTCCCTCTCCTCTCTCTGCTCTCTGTCTCGAGAAGGAGATCTCCTCTCCTCTCCTCTCCTCTCTCTGTCGAAGAAGAGGTCTGTCGAAGGGATGAGATCTGTCGAAGAACTGAAGAAGAGGTCTGTCGAAGAAGAGATCAGTCGAAGAAGAGGTATGTCGAAGGGATGAGGTCTGTCGAAGAAGAGGTCTCTCTCTGTTTCTTTCTCCATTGCCTCCTTTCTCCATTTTCATGTGCGTGCTTCAACTGTTCTCTCTCGCCCACCAAAGTTCAACTCTTTCACCAAGAGGAAGTAAGAAAAATGTTTAATCTTTTGTAATTTTGTTCTTGATGTACTGTAGTATTGATCTAGGGCACTATCAAATGTTTAATGTTTGTTTTTCAAATAGGAGTAATAATATTGGAGTAATAATTTTGTTCTTGATTCACCTCTCTCTCTGTTTCTTTCATTTTAATTTTCTGAGAGAAAATTGAGACCATGGGTTTGTTCTGTTTGTTGGATTCAGTGAATCTAATTATAAGATTTTGACATCTGAATACCAATCTCTGCTTTCTGGTTTGGATTCATTTTAAAGAAGATCCCCAGATTTTGAACATTGGAATCGTTTGGAACCGTAGGAACCGGACCGTTCCAAACGGTTCGAGTCAGGTTCGGTTCCAATGTTCAAAATGAGGGGATCCGGACCGGACCGGATCCGTTATTTTTAAACGGTTCGAGTTAGGTTCCTTCAAATTTGGAACCGATCCGGACCGTGCCCACCCCTATCCCATATATCATCATAAAATAAAATGGGAAAACAAAAGGCAAAAGTTGTTGCTTATATTATTAATTTATATCCTTTTTGCTCCTAGTGACCGACAAAACTGGAAAGGCACGAGTTAAATCAAACCACAGAGCATAAAAACAAGAGGAATTCTAGGTGTCGAGGAAACCAGCGAGGAAATGAGCGAGGGGAGGGAGGGAGGGGGCGGGAACCGTTCACCTACCTCGGGATGCGCGCACCAAAAAAGATGGCACACATCCCGAGGGAAGTGAACGGTTCCCACCCCGCCACCTCCCTCCCCTCGCTCATCCTAAAAACAAAGACTGAAATGAAAACAATCTGAACAAGGAATTCTGTGCCACAAAAATAATAGAGAACCCAGATAAAAACCAACAAACAAACAAACAAAACCCAGTTCAACAACAACAAAAATACGGTTGTTGGTAGGAAAACTTCATGAAAAATTTCACTTGATGATGCACCATTGAATTTATTCAGAAAGAACAAATAGCTCAAAATGATTAAAGGGTATTGGCACCCTCCCCATTTCCCAAACTGAGATTGGTACCCACTTGACAATGAATGAAATTGAAACCCCCATTTTAGAATGGCGTGGTATTTGACTTTCACACAAGAATTTAATGAAAATGAAGAAAGGATGAGAAGAGAATTGGTACCTGATTTAGCTGTCTGAGTCGGCATGGTAGATGAAAATCTAGTACAAGTGGAAGAGGAGAATGATGAACTAGAAACGAGAGAAGAATAAGGGGAGCTTAGATGGGTTTTTGCTGTTACTGCTGAAAGGGTATTGATGAAAGTGAGATATGAATGAGATGAATGCATGTGAAGATAGTGTGGATATTTATAGAGGAGGAAGGGAGCATTAAAGAGAGAAGAAGAAGAAGAAGTCGGCTGAGATAAACAAGTGTTCAAAATTGGCATCGTCATCCCAAACACACCCTCCAGAAAGAGAGAGAGAGAGAGAGAGAGAGAGAAAAAAAGAGACCTTTTTTAGACTTCCTTAGAAACTTCCTTCTTTCTCTGGTTCTCTCTGCACTCTCACCTCACCTCACCTCAAAAGCGCGGAAAACCTGTGCGTCATCCGTTGGCTGGTTTTAGGTGTGGAAATTCGAAGTCTACCGTGGGACTCATTATTATATTTTGGCCTTCTGATGTACACCACCAACTCCATTTTGTTTTAATCCACCACCAATCCTTTTTTTTTAATCTACCACTAGGGCTGAACAAAAAATCGATCAAACCGATCAAATCGACCGAACCGATTGGTTCGGTTTAAATTCGGTTCGGATCGGTTTTGGTTTTAAAAAATGCAAAATCGAAGTGGTCGGTTCGGTTTTCGGTTTCTATGTGATTTTAACCGACCAAACCGAACCGAACCGAATATTTAAATATATTATATTATTTATATATAAAAATAAAATATATTTTATATATAAATAATATAATATGTTTAAATATTCGGTTCGGTTCGGTTTTATTTCGGTTTTGGTTCGATTTTAGTCGGTTCGGTTCGGTTACGGTTTGCATAAATTAGAATCGGTTCGGTTTCGGATCGGTTTTGTTAATGGTCGGTTCGGTTTCGGTTTGAAAATTTTAAAACCGACCTAAGTCGGTTCGGTTCACGGTTTAGGTGAAAAACCGAACCGTCAGTTCGGTTTTCAGCCCTATCTACCACACTCACACACACACACACACACACATATATATATATATATATATATATATATATATATATATATATATATATATATATATATATATATCTTTTCTCTCAAATCCAGCGATCAATGCCCTTCCACTCGAACGAACGACTCTTCCTCTAACACTTTTTTCCTCCCAATCTCGCCGAAAAACGAATGCCCTGCCATTGTCTTCATCATCTCTCTCTTACACGTCTTCATACTCCATGCCTCTCTTCTACTGCTTCATTTTCTCACTCGCACAAGGAAACATCTTCATCCTCCCTACTTTATTTTCTACTATTTTTCTTCCATCCCATGCTCGCCGCACGACCCCAAGTCGGCGTTTCTCTCTTCTACGTCTTCGTCATCTCTCTCTCTTATACTTCTTCATCTTCATTTGTTAGGGTTTTGGTGAAGTTTGTATCTTGAAATGGACAAGTTTAGTGAAAATGATGTTGTTAGGCTTAAAGATGATGATGTTGGAGTTGAGAGTCAACATTGTGCGCTAATTATAATAGTGAACGAAGAAAATGCATATTTTCAAGATGAAGAGCAACCCACTCCACTTGAAGTACACTCTCAACTTGAGATGAACTTGCATGGATATTTTTTGTTGTTGTGATTATCGTATTATCATGTTTTATTTCTTTTCTTTTTTTTTATATTTGAAGCAACATTGATATTTTTAGGGCCAATTGTTAATATTTGAACCCTTAAAAGTTGTTTATTTATATTTTTAAGGTTAGTTTGATCGTTGTTGTTGTTATTGTTATTGATTGTTGTTATTTTGTGCATAGGATGTATTGTCGATCTAAGAGAATTCAAGATACCTTTAAATAATCTTGACGACCCGGAGACACTTAAAGTGTATTTGGAAGATACCAACCTTCTAGAGGTAACATTTGCCTTAATGATTTTATTAATTACCTTTTTGAATATATGATTAGAATAACAAATATTTTATTTACTTAATGTAGAAGGGTGATGATGATGTTGACACGAATGATGAACGAGCACTGAAAGATGTAGTCGCTGATGGTGACTTATTTATTATGGAAGAGGTAAGGTTAATTCTTGTGTGCATGACATTATTGTCTAATCTTGTTTCACAAGTTCAGTAGTGTTCCTAACATCAGTATGCATTATTTTTTTGTAGGTATTCCCATCTAAGTTGTCTTTGATAGTTTGGTGCCAAGATGTTGGTGGAGATAATAACATAGTTTAGATTATCACAAAATTGAAACCTGTTGATAGCATACGTAAAGGAAGGATCCACTTGAGTTGTGAGAGGGAAGGAAAGTTCAAGAAAAAGCAAAGGCAAAAATGGGAGGTTGGTCAATCGACCAATATAAAGAAGTGTGGGTGCCCATTTCAGTTGAGAGGGGTGCCACAAGGTAATGATCATTGGAAGCCGCAAGTGACGTGTGAAACCCACAATCATCCATGATCACATCTCTTCTTGGCCATTCCTTTGTTGGCAGACTTAATGAAGTAGAGATTGCGTGTTTTCATAACATGTCAACATTTGGTGTAGCTCATCGCTACATATTTTCCGGTTTACAAGAAATGTTTTCCAACAATGTGTCATAGTTGAAGACTGTTTACAATGTCATTCATCAGCTAAAGACATTCTAACTGAAAGACATGATAGCTTTGCAAGCCACATGCACTTGTTGAGTGAGAATGGTTATATTGAGTGGCATACAGTCGATGATCAAAATAGTCACAATATTGTATGGTTGCATCCCGAGTCAATTCTACTAGCCAAGTGTTTCCCAACGGTGATGCTTATGGATTGCACCTACAAAACCAATCGCTACAAAATGCCTCTATTTCAGTTTGTGAGTGTCACATCAATCGAAAAGACTTTCAATGTTGATTGTTGTTTTGTCTTCTGAAAATGAACAGTCATACACTTGGGCATTGGAAAAACTACTAGGAGTGTTTGAGCCAGACAACTTGCCAAAGGTGTTTGTGATTGATAGAGAGTTTGGGTTGATCAAAATCATTGAGCGAGTCTATTCAGAAGCAAGGAGGTTATTGTGTAGGTGGCATATAAATACAAATGTGGAAAAAAATTGCAAAAAAAAAACTTTGAGGGTAATGAGGGGTGAAACGAGTTTATTGAATCTTTATCGAATTTGTATAGATAAACTACGAAGCAAGAATGGAACAAGGACATTGTTGAGTTCGAGAGAAGATGAGCATCACATCCCAAATTTTTGGACTATCTACAGATTATTTGGTATCCGCATAAGGAGTTCTTTGTGAATGCATGGACCGACACTTTCATGCATTTTGGCCAATGGACAACTGGTTGCATTGAAGGCACATTTTATAATGTATAGACAAAAATGCATGACATGATCTATGTCCAACTTGTAGAGATTGAAACGTCATTCAGAAAAAGTCTAATGAAGGTAAAAAAAATAGCATATTCTTCCCTTATTTGAAAAGCTTCATGGGTCTGTGTCACATAAGGCTCTTGATATGATACTATTAGAAATTCGTAGGTGTGAAGTTGAATTTGTGGGGACCAACCCAGTCAAGTGTGAATGTGTGATGAGAACCACTCATAGGTTTCCTTGTGCTCATGAAATGACACAATATTTCACTCCTACAGGACAACTTCCATTCTCTATCTTACACAAACATTGGATACAACTTGGCAAAATACTTATTAATGCAACTGTGGATGTGATTATAGATTCAGTAGTCGACGTTGTTAAGCAAAAGTTATTTGAATCCACTTATTAGCAGTTGGTGTTGAAGAGGAAGCTATTAGATTTGAGTTATCCTGATTCAAGTGTCATGATTGAACCAACTGAACCTATAAAAGGGCAAGGGGAGACCTAAAGAGAAGAAAATGTCTAAGCATGAGAAGTCCACAAAAGATACCCCTCTGGTCATGAGTAAACGAAGAAACAAGGGGAGCTTAGAAGTCAAGAAAATGTTTCTAAGGCAAAAGAGAAGGCGCCAAAGTGGAAAGCTATGTTTATGAAGCAAATTTCTCTGTGGATTTGGGATTAGGTTGAAGACATTCAGAATGTACTCGCCAATGGCCATTGTGGATTCAGATGCATAGGAAACTTCCTATTTTACGACGAGAATAGTGGTTGGAGGAAAGTGTAACATGAGCTACTAATGAAGCTAGTAACCATGACTTGTGGCTTCGAATGTGGAATGAGGGAGGGGTGAACATTGTGAAAGATGCTTTGACAATTCTCGAAGGCACTGTACGCATTACAAGGCAAAACTAGTTGATTCAACCAGATTTGTTAGAGCTGGTGACGAACCGTTATGGTTGTGTGTTTGTGTGTTATGGGAACCAAAACACTACATGTTTTCCATATATTTTGCTGCCATCAAACTTGAACGACGTACGGATATGTTTCATGGCACACCTTGTCCAGAGTTCCCAAGACCACCATTGCCTCGGACAGTACCGACTTAGCCTTCTTGCTTCTAGAAACAGTTTCATGGAAGACTATGTTCGACAGCCAACTGCAGATAGGTGACGTGATGGTTAAGAAGTACAATGCATCCAAAGCTAAGAAGAAGTCGGAAGAGGTCGTTCACATTGATGATTGAACCACATTTTGTAACTTTTTGCACATTTTGTAAATGACATATATACGTACGATGATCTAATTGTAACAGAAGTCAACATTTTGTACTCTGCGATGACTGGTACCTTTTTTTAATCGTCAAATGTCAACAAATTATATTTTATATTTCGTGAAGATTTTTATTTACTGCAAAAAATTCAGATTGCAAACACACGAGACGCTGCGAGTGTAATATATATACTCGCAGGGGTTGTTGCGAAAGCAATAATATGAATCACACACAAATCTGCGTAAGATACTTGAAAACCAAACACAATGGAGAATCCGAACAATTTTTTTTTTTTGTCGTAGCGGCTAATGCGAATGGAACAATCCAAATTGCAGCATCCGTTACGATGGGATACATTCACACTATGTCCAAAATTTTGATTTTTTGTATTTGAATTTATTTTTGGTTTTTTTTTTTTCAATTCCTATGGCTTAGATACAATCTTGACATATTTGGTTTATTACAAAACTCCAATTTTGACAACTCTAATATGAGAGGTCAAAATTAAGATTTTGCATTAAATCAAATATGCCAAGAGTGAATCTAAGCTATAGAAATTAAAAAAAAAGTTCAAATACAAAAAATCAAAAAAAAGGAAAGAGTGTGAAATCTATCTTATCACAGCAAATGCTGTAATGGGACACATTTCACACTCTTTCCAAAAGTGTGATTTTTTGTAATTGAATTTATTTTTGGTTTTTTTTTCAAATCCTATTACTTAGATACAGTTTTTTGCATATTTAATTTATTCTAAAATCCCAATTTAGGCATTTTCAACTTGCATACCTCAAAATTGAAATTTTGCAATAAATCAAATATGCCAAGAGTGTAACTGAGTCATAGGAATTGAAAAACCCAAAAATAAATTCGAATACAAAAAATCACATTTTTTGACATAGTGTGAAATGTGTCTCATTGTTGCGTCTGCTGCGAATGGGACAATCCTGGTTGCGTCATCAACTGCGATAGGACAGATTTCACACTCCGTCCATTTTTTGTATTTGATTCTTTTTTGATTTTTTTCAATTCATATGGCTTGGATACACTCTTGGCATATTTGATTTATTGCAAAACCCCATTTTGACATTCTCAACTTGCACACCTCAAAATTGGAGTTTTGCAATAAATCAAGTATGACAAGAATCTATCTAAGCCATAGGAATTGAAAAAAAAAACAAAATTTTTCACATTTTTGGATAGAGTATGAAATGTGTCCCATCGCAGTGGCCACTGTGAATGGGACAATCTTGTTCGCATCATCTACTGCGATAGGGCAGATTTCACACTCTTTCCATTATTTGGAGTTTTTATGTTTCATTTTTTATTTTAAATTTATACAGTTTAGATGCACTCTTGGCATATTTGATTTATTCCAAAACCTCAATTTTGACATTTTTAACTTGCATACCTCAAAATTTGGGTTTTGCAATAAATCAAATATGCCAAGAATGTATCTAAGCTATAGGAATTGAAAAAATAAAAAATAGAATCAAATACTAAAAATTCAAAATTTTGATAGAGCTTGAAATCTATTCGTTCGCAGCGGTTCCTGCGTATTAGATTACCATAATCGCACGAGCCACTATGTATATAAAATTGTTATTCGTAGTTTCCGCTGCGTTTGGGTAGAATACAATAATTCATCAGTATAGTTGTGCAATACATTTTAGCTCAAAATTTGGAAAAATGCCCAATAACTCATATACCTCACCCCCAAACCTAAACCAAACATTGTCCTCAATGTATAAAAAGAAGAATCATTACAAATGAAGGAAAAAAAAGAAGAGGGATTAGAGTGATATTATCATGGTGAAGTTCTTAGCAATTTCAAAAAGATCATCTGCCAATGAAATCTAAAAAACATTAGAATTGTGGACTTATCATGAAAATTGATAAACACATACATGACACACAATAAAATGCACAAATGAAAAAAATTTACATGCACCAGTTGTATGTCAAAATTGTTACGGAGCTAACGAGTATGATTGGAATGCAACTAGCCAAAACTAGAAAATCAATCCACACTAATCATAATGGCACAAATGAAGTTGGTTGCCTCCTAGGAACGCTTAGTTTAACTTCGTCAGCCCGACATATAGTCTTTCTCACAAATGTACCATAAAATGAAGATGAATAACATAGCGAACACCCTCTTTCAAAAGTGTCAAAGAATCGTATAGAAACAACCTAAAAAATTGAGGGTCCATCTAACGAATCAATCACATGAAACACAACATATATAACACATCCTAAAAGATACGAAGGTGCCCTGCAAAAATCATATAAAAAATGCAAATGAACTCGCTTTCCTAGGAAAATCGTAGGGATCTGGAGCATAAAGGGGTCATAAACAGTGATATCTAGCAAATTAATCTTGCCTACTCCTTAAAGGAACATCCTATGTTAGGTGTCAAATCAAAAGATTGAATATGTGTTAAAATAAGATAGTCGAAGCTGAAATCAACCCTTAAAAACAAAGGATCCACAGAAGTAGAGTCAGTCAATGTGAAAAGGATGCAAAAAGGTAATTGCATAGATATATCGGGTGGTACAGACTCATCATAACAAAATAAATTACTCAGATGATGTACTAGACAACTCAACAATACCCCAAACTTGAAATTAACACTACTTATGGCATGAATTTTCTCATTAGATGCATCATTTGTATCGTGAAAACATGCCCCCTTGGTGTGAGCCATGAGCCCATGAGAGTTTGGATGATTGGCGAAACCAAGGTTGTAATAGTTGAATTGTGGATTATAACCAGGTCGCCGAATAACATTAAAATAATTGACTTGCTCAGAAAAATATGCAGGATAATCATATTACAAATCACAATCAGCTGTGGAATGACTAGGACTCGAACATGCAACACAAGCCTCATATGAAATATTCGTGGGATGTAGGGGTTGAGTAAAATTCAAAATTGCTTTAATTTTCTAAGCCGTAGTCATAACAACTGTTTTTAGCATCAAGGTAGAAGGGGAGAAATAATCCTTATAGGTTTTCTCCTCAGCCATCTCCTTGGTCTTTACGATTTATTTTTTAATGCAAGCCTAACCTCATTATGAAGATGATCTTGCTATAAAAAAAGGAATAAAAACTATTGAACCCTAAACAACACCTAAATAATGAGCAAACAAGATAAATGAAAGACGACCCTAGAGTTTTGTTAATAATGCAAGGTTGAAATTCAATTTAATTTACCTAACTGTGGGAGAGGCACGATAATTTCCTTTCAATCCGCTTCTACATAATTGCTCATACTTTTTTTTCACTTTCCAGCTCAAAGTGAAATGCTAGTTTAAGAACTATTCCAAGATAGGATATGTTTATTCACTTGACTACTTTAAGCCTTCAAACTTCTAAAGAGGGACCTTATGAGCATCAAACCAACCCAAGACAATTATCTTGTTAGAAATTTTAAATGGTGAAGGCTTAGGTTCTGATGTAGTCGATTTCTACTCTCATTCCTCGCTGCTTACATAGACTTGAACATGTAGCAAATGTGAGCCAAGGAGCACTGTGTGGTTGCCAATGGCACTCCGATGCTTAACTTAGATAAGGCTTAGGAGAGACTTAAAACTATAAATTGGGTTGTATTTCGTACCTTTAGTTCATCGACCTTATCTCCCTTTTATAGTGAAGAAGTCCTCGTTCGGCTAGGCATTTGGTGGTGTAATTTAAGTAAGGAGATCTTGCTGTGGAAATCCTAGAAGTTGTTGTCCTCACGACTTGTGCTCCTAGATCCGTGGAAGAGATTTCCCTTTCTGGGTGTTGTCCATGAAAGGAAGTTTCCTTGCTTGACTTATAATCTAATATATATTTCCTAGTCGAATCCAATGTGTTGCTGGCCTTCCTGTCTAGGGTATATCTCTCAGATACTTGCTTTAGAGGTTTTACAACTATTGGGCCTGGCCGCGTGATGTGTGGGCCTACTGGCCCATTGCAAATCGGACCCAACTGTCTGGATTTGTAAATGATGGGCTTGCTGCTATTTTGGCCTCGCTGTATTGAGCGTGCAATCAGGCCTGCTTCATTCTATAGATAAGATTATCATGACATGTGTACGGTGTTGATCAGAGGACGGTTTGATGTATTATCAGCTACTCCTCCCGAGTTAGCGGGTCGTCTTATTGGTCCACTAGGTCATTTCATGAAGCAGATATGCAGTCATGATGATTGAGTCTGAGAGATTTCCTTGAGTAGCGAATTGCATTAATTAGGCGTGCACCAGCTTGAAAGCGGGAAAGGCGGGAGCTCAACTTTCTATATAGATCCCCTACCTATGGAGTATAACTCATTTATTCTTTTGATCTCTGAGATTTTGCTTTGATGTATTGTATGTTGTGTCTTTGACTTTGCTCAACCTTTATATTCGAAAGCTTGAACTTTCATGGCGGGCCGGGATCAACTTTCTCATGAACTGTGCGCTAGGGGCCATAAGTTTTTTGAGGAGAGATTGCTCTCTGAATCTGATCTGGAAGTCCTGCGTAAGACATTCGAGATTCCTGATGATCTGGTGCTCTGCGCTCTGGGCGTCAATCTGACATCATTGTACCCTCCTGAGGGGTTTATTTGTCTTCACTGAGGTATGTTGCAGTCGGGTGTCCACTTTCCTGTTATCGAGGAGATATGGGATTTCCTGACGTACGTTGGCATTGCACCCACTCAACCTGTGTCGAACGAGTATAGGACTTTGGTCGCCATTCTGATTAGGGCTAAGGTCGCTAGTGTCCGAGTGTCTTCGAGATCGACGTAATTTCTCACTTCTCCTAGGATAAACGAGCACGCTGTGTGTGTGCTAACGTCGCCGGACTGCTTCGGCAAACTGCCCGATGATTTTAAATCATGGTAGAAGTATTGTTTCATGGCTCCTGCGGAGTCTCCGTACTTTGATCTTGCTGGTCGTCTGGTCGAGCGCAAATTTAGACCGCTTACAAAGTTGATTCCTTTTTTGGTCTTGTTTGTGTCAACTGCATATTAGATTGACCTGTTGTGATTTTCACACGGAGATTATCTATTTCGCCTCTTTCTGCTGAGGATAAAACAACTCTTGATGCGTTTCACGACATGCCTCATATGAAGGTAGAGGATGTAGTTGAGCCTTCTAATGTTGATTGCAGCGGTCTGTGGGCTTATTGGCACGTGGCTTCCATTATGTATCGGGTGAAAAAGCCAAAGCCTGAAGGCGCGTCTGTTTTGCGGAGGAAAAAGCTTCCCAAGCTCAAGGTTCCAAGCCCTTCAAGGAGGACATGAATAGATGAGACACTTCCTTCTCCTGCGTATTAGAAGAGATATCGTGTTTTGTCTAGGTTCGTCCGCAGGCGTCAGGCCTTGTCTGAAGGACGTGATGCTGTCGGGAAAGAGCCTGGTGAGAATGTTGTTTCTGAGAGGCGTGATGCTCAAGTCGTGGCCCCTATCTATCTTCCTAGCCTGGAGAGAAAATATCTGCAAATGGTGGGCATGGAGGATGTTACTAAGCTGAACACCATGCAGGCGGAGTTTATGAATAGGATGTTGTTGCAGGTGGGCATGGAGGTTTCGAACGATCATTCGTTTTCAATAAAGGATTTCGAGCTCTGCTTCTCTTTGGATCGTGAAACTGTTGAAGAGTCGTCAGATTGTCGGCGTCATGGTGAAAGTTCTCCTTCTTGTCGCTCGTACTGTGTTCCATCTCATTTCCATCCTCATATTCAACTGACGATGGGTCCAAGGAATAACTTGCTTTTCTCTTCCCCTGAAGCTGGACTGGCACGTGAGAGAGAGTTGGCTATTGCGGGCAAAGGGAAAGTTGTTGATAAGGGTATGCGGTGAAGACGACTAAGGGCATTGCTTGAGTGATTTCGGCTCTGCTTCATCTGGATGGACGGATTAGTTTGTTTGCTCCAGATGTAATAAGGATGAGCAACCAAGCTTGGCATCAGGAAGTTGACATCTCTTACGCTGCAAGGAAGCATATCAGCAGGTGGAATGATTGGCTTGTGAACTGTGCTCTGGCGCTAGTAGGAGAGACGCTTGGAGAGCATATAGATTAAGGGCAGAAACACCTTGTGCTGGGGATGTTATATCTAAATCAAGTGGCCATGTCTGGAATTGAAGTTTAGGTCGCTCGTGGGAGGGTGTATTCCATGGGGCCAGTTTTCGCAAACTTGTAGAAGTCATACTCCAATGCTCTTCACGAGATTGAGTCGTTGAGGAAGCAGCTTGAAGCTTTCTCAAATATTGGAGCGGAGTCTAGGTCCATTTGGTCAGAGGCTTAGAAGGCTTGCTTGGAAGCTTTTGAGTTTGACTTGGCGGGGGCAATGTCCGTGAGGGATCGGTTTGAGAATAAATTGAACCTTGTCCGTCATGACTTGCAACTTGCCCGTGATTCTATGGATGGAGTGCAGGCTCTGCATGCTGAGAGGATTAAGGAGTCCAAGTGGGCTGTCCGATGTCAGCAGTTGGAGGCTAGTACTGAGTTTCATGCTGAGATGCGCAGACCGCTAAAGAGCAGTTCCAATTGGCACAGAGTGATCTGAATATCACCAATGATAAGCTGGATGTTGAGTAGCCCAAGACTAAGATCCTGTCGGGCGAGTTGGAGCAATTGAAGAAGGAGTTCGCCGAGTCAAGAGGGCGCGAATAGAAGCTCATCAAGGCCCAGGGCACATTTGAGTTCAGCAAAGTCGTGCATGGAAGGCTGGAGCTATTGTGTCTGATCGAGGAGGAGCACCTCAACTGGGATCTCTCCTATTATAAAGATATTGCATATGCAGAGTTAGGAGTGACCTCTGATTCGTCTGAAGAAGAAGGCAGCCCTGATTAGGGGGTTGATAGGCAACAATAACAAATGTGTCTCCTTCTTCTTCCCCTGCTAAGTCTAGTTCTTTTATATCCGACTCTCCTTCTGATGAGGGGTGAATCTTGTACTTGAATTTGAAAAATGAATAGTATTTTGCACTTTTTCTTCCTTTGCTTTCCTGCTAGCTTGTACCTACTTTGTCTTATTTCGACATTAGCTGTCAGACAAGGAACTTTGCTGGACTAGGTAGCTCATGTTAGATTTGCTGTTGGGAGCTCTGACTTCTTATGCTACAGTAGTTGGTGCAGTTTTGGTCGGACTCTTTTATAAAGATCAGGGATGTAATACACCCCTTGTCTGGCGGTTTGGCTGTCTGTTGGACCAGTAGATGCTGTCACTGTTATAAGCGTATTAGTCAGACTGTGGTCCAAGTGCTTGCGCCCTTGTAGATGATTGTACAGTAGTCTTTACGAATCGTCAGGGTTGAGCTTTCAAAACTCTTACTGGACGTTTGACTTGTCTTTATTTGCTATTCGCAGAATACGCTTAATTGGACCGAGGGTTGTTATCGCTAGTTATGATTGACTAAACCGGGGTCAGTTTCAGCGACAATGGTGGTCTCTGGCAAGCCGTCTTCACTAGGCTACATGAGCATTAACTAAGCTCGCACTTTCCAACACATCTTGATCCGTTTATGGCGGACTAGGAATTGGAGCGAGCCAACAGTTATCATCATTAGTCGTTCTGACTAAACTTTTGGTGGGAGTTCGGCGATCATTGTTTGTAGTTTGCCAATGATCCCTAGAAAGCCTCTTCACCAGGCTACATGAGCACTTACTAAGCTCCCAATTTCTAGGCCGTCTGAATCCGCACGCAACAAACTAGGCTTCGAGCAGACCAATACCATCATCATCAGCAGCCACTGACTAAGCTTTGGTTGGGGTTCGACAATCACTATCTGCGTACAAGTAGTGACCCCTGGCTAGCCATCTTAATCAGGTGTCAAGAGCGCTGACTAGACTCTCATTTTCCAGGTCGTCAGAATCTGTTATGTGCGGACTGGGCTTCGAACAGACTAGTAGCTATCGTCGTTGGTCGTTACCGACTAAGATTTGGTAGGCTTGATCTCTATTGTCCATGTTTGTACAATGATTTCTGGCAAGCTGTCTCGATCAGGCATCAGTGTGCCGACTAATCTGCCACTATTTAAACCGTTGACACCCGTTTAGTTTAACGGAATGGACGTTAGAGCGTACTAGAAGTTGTTGTCATAGGTCAAAACCGACTAAGCTTTAATTAGATTAAGATTTTGGGCATGTAAGTCTGACTTGGGTGTCCTAACTTACTTGGCTCGCACATAAAATCCTAGGCGCGTAAGTCTAAGTAGAGGGTCCTGACTTGGCTCGCCTGTATATTTCCGGGTGTGTAAGTCTGACTTGGGGGTTCTGACTTACTTAACTCGCCTGTAAGATTTCGGGCATGTAAGTTTGACTTGGGGGTCCTGATTTTCTTAACTTACTTGCAAGATTTCGGTTATGTAAGTCTGACTTGAGGGTCCTGACTTACTTAACTTGCCTGCAAGAGTGTGTAAGTCTGACTAGGGGGCCTTGACTTACGTAACTCACCTGGCTGTCTGATTCTAGTGTCAGATCAATTGATCGGACTAATAATAGATTGACCGGCTTTAATGAATAACATCGGAATAATAGTGGGGCTATTGCCTTGGGTTTTGTAATAAAATTCTGTAGGCGTACTCCTTATTTTGTGGGCGCTCAGGGTCTTTGCTATTTGTTCTTTTGAGTGTGTTGGGTCGGATCAGGCAGGGCATAAGCTTAGGCCCATTAGTTGAGGGGCCCATTTAGAAAAATATTTGTTGATCAGCATGTCAGGTATATAACGCATTCTACGAGACGGTTTAGTATCGATTACTCCTCCCAGCTAATGGGGCTGCCTGCAGGGTCATTAATTCAAAAGATGTGGACTTGGCAGTTGCTATTGAAACCGTCATTTTCCCGATTTCGATTATGGCATTTAATGCTGAAGTAACTGCTTGTTGACGCCTCTTCGTAAACCATTTTGCCTATATGTGGGCTGGCTATTCGGAGTTCAGACACTGCAATGCAAATAGTAGAGCATGTTAATCAAATACATCTATCTAGAGAGTTTGCTTTGGGTTTTCCAAGGGCTAAAGGAAGATCTCCTCCACTGGAGTCTTTGAATGTTCTGACATTTGCGCCGATGAGTCTTGATAAGACTTGCTGTAATCAATAAAATTTGTTTTATTTCTGGAATGTGTCCCGTACGAACAACTCTTCTACACTTAAATGAAAGACAAAAAAACAAGAAACGAAATCAAAATAACAAATAATTTAACTTTGAGCAAAGACTAGGCCAATTCGACCCTGACGAAAGTGCAAATGGTCCTGGCTCGGATTGTGTTGTCCCTCTAGCGAAATTTTTTTAAAGCGAGCAAGGTTACTGAATAGTGGACTTTGTGCTGGCGGGCGGTTCCTTGCTGATGAACAACTCTTGGAGTCGGTGCCCGTTTGCTGAAGTATTGTTACTTAGCTATTTGTTAGTCTGGATTGCCTCGCTAGCTTTGACTTCTGGATCTCCGTATGGTTGCTCCTTGGTTATTTTGGCTCCTCTGCCTTCATAGAGTAATTCACTTATTTTGTCTTGACCAGATGCCTGACATGTAGGTTCTGTGGGACCGAGCTGTAACTGGCAACAGTTCAGCTGTTTCAGTGTTGTACAATGGCAGTATCTTGTTGCTGGCTGATCTCCTCAGATAGTCCCTTGAGCATGGTTGACTATATATTTTATGCATTGGTGCAGGGTTGATACCACTGCTTCCATATGATGTAGCCAGGGCCTTCCCAGAATCAAGTTGTAGGTGGACGGGGCGTCAACTACCATGAACTCTTGGAAAAGGTACTTCCGTAGATGTGGCTCTCCTGCCACCACCATTAGATTGATCTTCCTGATGGGGAAGCATTTCTTTCCACGGAATTCGATCACAGGATGGCTGGCGGGTGTTAGGTCATTCTCCTATAGCTGCATGTTGCGGAATGCATTGAGGAACAAGACATTTAGCGAGCTTCCAGTATACACCAAAGCTCTCTTTATCTCCGACTTAACGATAAGGACGGAGATGACCACGACGTCATTGTGAGGAGAATGTACCCTTTGGAGATCCCTCTCCGTAAACATCAGTGATGGGATTGGGCTATAAACTCGTGTGTGCTGCACTTGTCGGTATGGAGATGGTGTTCGCATCTCGGTCAATGTCCTCTTGCGGGACCTGTTTGAATGGTCTCCCTCGGGACCGACCCCGTTGAGGACGTAGATGACTCCATGAGCTTCCTTTTCGATCTCTTTCACATCATCCACTTTTTCCTTTGCTCGGCCATGCCTCCTGTCCGAGCCTAGGAACTCCTTAAGTTTGCCTTTCCTTATTCAGTACTCGACTTCTCCTTTGAGGTTTCTGCAATCCTCGGTATCATGTTTGCCTTCCTTGTGGTAGGCGCAATATTTGTTGTTGTCGCGCTTAGTAGGGTCTCCCTGCTGGTTAAGCGACCACTTTAGCTCTTCCCAAGCCTTGATGGAATCAAGGATGTCAGAGAGACTGATGTTGAGAGGGTTGACAGACTTGGACCCGACGTAATTCGAGGTCTTGTCCTGCCTGGGGTGGCCCGAGTCAGTCTTACTGTCTGTGCGCTTCCTCTTGTTACTGTCGTTATCCTCTTTATTCTTCCCATCTTTTTTATCCTTCATGATAGAGGGTTTCTTCTCTGAATCCGCTTCTCTCTTGGCGGCCAACATTTTGTCCAGAGTAATGTATCTCTGGGCATATCTGAGCAAGTCTGTCATATTGGCTGGGGTTCAGGGTGAGGAAGTCATAAAGCTTGCCTTCTCTCAGACCCGAAGTGAAAGCCATGACGGCGGTGTCATCACTACAACCATCGATGAGGGTCAGCTCATCATTAAAACTAGTGACGTATTCCCTCAGCGTCTCGTTCTATTTTTGTTTTAGGGTCAGCAAATAATGCGAGGTTCTCCAGAGCCGTTGGCTGCCCACAAAGCATGTAAGAAACGCCAATGCAAATGTTCGGAATGAACTAATGGATTTCGGATGAAGGCTGTGGAACCACGTCAGTGCTGACATCTTCAGGCTTGCAGGGAATGATCGACACATTATTGCATCAGACCTTTCTTTGAACACCATAACGTGCTGGAAGTGGAGCAAGTGATCGGTCGGGTTTCTTGTTCCATCATAAAACTCTAACTTTGGTGGGGTGAATTTCTTGGAAAGCGGTTCGTCCATGATATGGTCCATGAACGAAGGGACTGAACAACACATCTGGGTTTGTGGCCTCATTGCGGAGGGGGTTGTGCGAGACGTGCATGTCGGCTCTGGGCGCTGGGTCTCTATTGGTTGTGCCTCTGCCTCTTGTCCATTGAGAAGTTGATGGGATGCGCAACTCTCCTGAACATGCTCCCTGAAACGTTTTTGGGAACGAGCCCTTCGCTGCTCACGGTCTACCTCTGTAGGTGAAGGATTTTGTTGTTTGAGAGCCTCCAGCATCTTTGTGATTTGCTGCATCTGTGTTGAGAGTTGGTCCACCCTCGGCTCAGTTGCAGCAGCCGCCAGCGCGGGGGTCTAAGGAGGTTCCTCCCATGGCGGTGGATGAATTGGTAGCGCCCTCTGCCGGTTTGAGCGTTCGAAGGCTCGGTGGCATCTCCATTGTTGCGAGACCTTATTGTCACCATCTCGCTGATTCTATAAAAAAATTGGAACTACTGTTCTTTTTTAGGAACTCTGTCATTTCCCACTAATGGGGCCAAACCGATGCAGTTGATTTCTTCTTTCCTTGTTGCTTACCTAGACCTGCACAGTTAGCAAACATGAGTCAAGGACCACCGTGTGGTGGCTGATGACACTTCGATGCTTAAGTTAGATAAGATGTAAGAGAGGCTTAAAACTGTAAACTGGGTGGTATTGCGTACCACTAGTTCATCGACCTTATCTCCCTTTTATAGTGAAGGAGTCTCGTTCGACTATGCTTTTGTTGGCATAGTTTATGGAAAGTGATCTTGTTGTGGAGATCATTTCCTGATTGGTAGCTGTCCATGTGGGATAGTTTCCCTACACAACTTGTGCTCCTAGATCTGCAAGAGAGATTTCCATTTCTGAGTGTTGTCCATGTAACGAAGTTTCCTCGCCTGACTTATACTCTAATATATGTTTCTTAGTTGGATCCAATGTGTTGTTGGCCTGCCTATCTTGGGTAGATCTCTCAGATACTTGCTTTAGAGGTCTTACTAGTATTGGGCCTGACTGCGTGACGTGTGGGCATACTAGCTCATTGCAACTTGGACCCGACTGTCTGATTCAGCCAATGATGAGCTTGTTGTTGTTTGGGCCTCGCTGGATTGAGCATGCAATCGGGTCTGCTTCGTTATGTAGACGAGATTATCATGACACGTGTACATTGTTGATCAGAGGACGGTTTGATGTATCATCAGGTTCCTAACCCTAAAATAGATGGTTGTTAACCTATCCGAAGGAGAAGGCACAAAAATTACAAATCAATTTTGCTACTATTCAAATTTGCATGGAATACTACCTAAACCAACTAAAACACAAGTGATTACAATAGAAACCGCGTGCAGATGCGGTAGGGAGAAGTTACCTCTAACGTGAACCTCTTTCTGGTTAGTTTTGATGTCGTTGGCTAGAAGTTGAGTTATCGTCGATCACACCTGTGAATACCTGTGTATGATTGTCTATAAAACAAATTAAAATTTTTTTAACTCAATTAATAAAAAATAAACAAGTGGCTCCTAACACTATTCATAAACAAATAAAACTATACCTAATCTATAAACTAGTGAAAATAAACCCTAAACTTCGATTGTACTTTAACAACCCCCAGCAACGGCGCCAAAAACATGATGCAGATTTTAATAGCCCAAATTAATAGGTCAATTTAACCTGATTGTTATATCGCAAGTGCACGGTTGTCTAGCTAGTAGACAATGGCAAATATGGGTCAATCCCACAAGGATTGAAAACACAATAAAAACTACAATCTATCTAAACCAAATTGAAAGGGGTTACAACAATTGGAAAATTTTAAACTAATGAAAAGTATAAAAACAATTAAAAATTAAGTTTGAGAATCAAAGAGAAAGATGCTAAGGCTTTAAAATCATCCATCAGATTCATAAAATTATACTAATGTCATTTATGGTCTCCTAGCAATGTAGTTGACTGATTTTTGCAAAGATGCAAATCCCTAGCATTAATTGTTTGTTTAAGGCACAACTAAACACATGTTTAGCTAATACAAATAAAACATGCTTAAGTAAAAGCATATAATTCTAACTACCATGGATGCATGACATACATGGTGAAAGTAATATGTGTTTTCTCACAAATCGACCTAATGTCAAATCATACAATGTATTGGAAAACAATAAAAATCAAGAGAAAATTTCTAATAAGCCCAAGGAATCATTTACGCCTTAGCATAGAGTTGAGAAGATCATGGTAGTGGTGGTGGTCGTAGCAACTGCATGGGTGAAATCAATTTTCTCTGCACGTTGGGCTGTGTGGTGGCACAAAGTATTCTGCGGGGTGTGAATAGGCAATATATTTAGAATCTCTTTTTTTTCATTCCATAATTTTCTTCTTCTTCTTCCTTACGAATTGTTTCTATGTGTGTGACCTACGTGTTGTGTGATTGTGGCTGTGAAGGATAGATAGGCCAGAGACAGAGGTGTACTTGTTGGCTGCAAGGGAGGATCAGTGAAAAAAAGAAGGTCAGGCGAGGTGATGGCAGTGTGGTGAGACAATTGTTTGGGATGGTGGATCCGCTATGAGAAAGAGAGAGTGAGAGAGATTGTTGTTGGCTGCTAGAAGACGTGAAAATGAGAGGATGGCAAGATGCTAAAATGGAAGAAGGGGAGATGAGAAGAATGGAAACGAATGAACAGAGAAGAAGAAAATAGCAGGGGGAGATGAACTCTGTTCTGCTATGCGATTCTGTTTGGCTATGAGATCTCGGTATGGATGGACGGTGACGTGACGATGAGAGGGCGGACGATCGAGATGGAGGAGGAGTTCGTGAGTGAAAGTTAGAGGAAAAAACAGGGTCTGCGAGTGGATCTGGTAAGATGGTCTGCTGTCGAGAAGGTGGATGGTTGTAACTGGTGGTGGATGGTGAGAAGAAGGTGGTTGTCGGTCTTTCTAGCGAGCGGGAATCGCTAGCAAGGGGACGTGAAAGGTGGTTATTTGGTGGATGGAAAAAAAAGGGAACAAAAAGAGGCGCGAAAAAAGAGAGAATCGGATGTGGCTGCCCCCCAAATGAGTGGGGAGATGTTGTTGAGGGATAGAAAAATTAAATAGGTTTTCTTTTGGGGTTTAGGTTGGGTTTGGGCTTAGGTTAAGAAAAAAGGTGGATTTCGGGTTTTCGGTTATTTTTTGGGCTTGAGCTTTGTCATTGACTTCACTGTCCTCACCACTTCGGGTTTTTTCTTCCAAACTAGTCGTGCGCGCTAATACAGTTTCATCGTTTAAGCTCCAATTCTTACAAAATCATAAAAATTAAATAATTAGAATAACATACGATCTTCGAAACACTTACTGATATAAATTATAAGGTAATTTGAATATAAATTATGTGAATATCAAATACCCTCAAACCTATATTTTGCTAGTCCTCGAGCAAAATAAAACTAAAATCCTAACTCGCTCTCACAGGAATCATCGGTTGCACTTACCTTAATGTGCAACAAGGCTTTGAATCCCTAGATTACTTCTAGTAGATGAGCTATATTCTCGTGAGGGTTTCTAGAAATGTTACCCACAAACATTATTGACTCAATAAAAGAAAACCTACTTTCTAAAAAATACAAAATCATGGTCACACTCCTTTATTTTCCTCGGAGTAATTATCTAATTGCCAATTTTTTAAGAAAAACAACTAATAGTGTCACAATAGTATATCAACAGTTTTTAACAACAATTAATAGTATCCAAATGTTAAATAAATTTCATCACTATTCTCAACTTGGAGTGTGTGTGTGCATAGCCTCATAAACAATACTCTCCATTTCACAATAAATACATGACTAGATAACCTTTAGAAAGTACACGTCGACTACAAATCTCTCGTGCCACTCAGAAATAAATCACTGAGAGATTGGGTATTTATCACTCAGTTTATATGTGAGGAAAAGAATAAATTATGGCAACACAAACATTTCACATATAATTATCATGAAAAACAAAATTTTCAAATAATGAAATGAATATGATCTCATGGACATGAGATCAATTACTTTTGAGAATGTTGAATCAAACACCATAGTTCTTGTCTATTCAATTTCCACATCTATGGACCGAACATTTAATTAAGATCAATTAGGTCTTTATTAGGCTATAATGGGGCTTGGATTATGGCTAACAATAATAAAAAATGATATACAAAAATTCTCAGAGATTCAAGATCACTAATCACTAATAAAATCGGAAAGAAATTGAGTTTCCTTTCTTAAAATAAATAAAGTTGAATAGAGGTCCTTCCAAGGAAATTTGATTCGTATTATACCTTTTAATAAACACGCGAGGCACAGAAGAATAATTTTTTTTTCTTCCTTCTCAATTCTCTTTTACATATTTTTTTTAAGCATCAAATTTTTTTTTTATTACAACGACATGTTTTTCCCCTTCTACACAATGAAATATTTCAATCTTGAGATTTCATGGAATATTTAGGTTCAACTCTTTCTAATTGCCCATTCCAAACGTATATTCAATCATATACATTCTTAGAAAAATTAGGTATGGACAAAAATAATATGGGGTATTACTCCATAACTGGTGTAAGTAACGGGGATGGGGTTAGCAAAAAAAGGCGATTCAATGGCTCAAAGGGATGCAAATAGATATTTATTACTGGGTAGGCTAAAAGTCTATAGAATGATTCAAATAAAAATGCCCATATCATTTTCTAAGCTATAGTCGGTATTATGACATCTCAACTAAATAAACCAAGAACTTTTAGTGTAATGGTTCAATTTTAATGTCATTTTCAAAGCAATCAATAAAAGAAACAAGAATAATAGATCATCAATAAGATAATGCAGACTTAAGGAAAATCATAATTTATTTCATAGCCCTTATGAAAAATATAATAACTCAAAACTTACAAGGGTTAAGTCTCCACTATTATTCTAAGGCTTTCTAATATCTCACTCATCAACTTCAAATTATGCTAAGTTGGCTTATAGAGCAAGACTAGTCGAGTTGAAAAATCTCATTAAATATATTTAACATAAAGATAATATCAAACTTTATGTCTTCCTATTAATATATCAATGTGACACATGTATTATCTAAAATTTAAAAGCATACTTGAAAGCATATTCTCTTCATTGGAAATGAACTCGAAATTCGAATGCATTTTCATATCAAAAAAATTCCACAATTACAAATCATTTACTTATTCAATGGAGATTGATTAGAATGCAATAATTAATCAGTATAGTTGTGAAATACGTTTTAGCTCAAAATTTTGAAAAATGCACAAAAACTCATAAACATCACCCCAAACCTAAACCAAACGTTGTCCTCAATGTATAAAAAGAAGAATCGTGACAAATGAAGGAAAAAAAGAAAAGAAGAGGGTTAGATTGATATTACCATGGTGAAGTTTTTACCAATTTCAAAGAGATCATCCACCAATGAAAGCTCAAAAACATAAGAACTGTGGACTTAACATGAGAAATTGATAAAAACACATACATGACACAATAAAATGCACAAAAAAATAAAAATTACATGTACCAATTGTAAGTCAAAATTGTTCGGAGCTAACTTGTATGATTGGAGTGCAACTAGAAAAAACTTGAAAACCAATGACATAACTGAAGCTGGGTTACCTCCCAACAACGTTTGGTTTAACGTCGTCAACTAGACATATAGTCTTCCTCACAAATGATGTACCATAAAATGAAGAGGAAGAACATAGTGAACTCCCTCCTCCAAAATGTCAAAGAATTGTATAGAAACAACCTAAAAGTTGAGGATCTGCCCAACAAATAGTAGTAATCACATGTGGTATAACATATACTAACACATCCCAAAAACTATGAGGCTCCATGCAATATCATATAAAAATGCAAATGAATTCACATTGCTAGGAAATTTGTAGGGACTTGGAGCATAAATGGGTCATAAATAGTGATATCTAACAAATTATCTTACTTCTAAAAAGGGACATCCTAAGCAAGGTGTCAAATCAAAAGATTGAATATGTGTCACAATAGGATGGTCGAAACTGAAATCGTCTCTTAAAAATAAGGGATCCACATAAGTAGAATCAGTCAATGTGAAAGGGATGCAAAGGATGCAAGGAGGTACGTCTATAGATATATCGGGACGTACAGGCTCATCATAACAAAATTAATTATGCCAAGATGACCTGTGTGTTGTTCAATTGTGGCTGGGAAGGATCGAGGGGCTAGAGATGGAGGTGAAGTTGTTGGCTGCAAGGGAGGATCATTGAAGAGAAGGTCAGGCGAGAAGAAGGCGAGGTGATAGCGGTGTGGTGAGACGGTTGTGTGGGATGGTGGATCTGTTACGAAAGAGAGGCTATTGTTGGATACTAGAAGATGTGAAAGGGAGAAGATGTAAGATGCTAAGATGGAAGAAGTGAAGCCGAGAGGGATGGAGAAGAAGGAACAGAGAGGAAGGAGAGAGCAAGGGGAGATGAACTCTGTTTCATTTTTCAATTTGTTCTGCTGTGAGATCTCGGTATGGTTGTGATGATGGCGTGACGATGAGAGGGTGGATGCTCGAGATGGAAGAGGAGTCTGTGGGCGAAGAAACCAGAGAAAGAAACATAGTCTGTGTCCTCCTAGTCGTCGGTGGTTAGATGAACAGATGGCTAATGTCATGAAATTACTCCAAGTAGTCCTTGTTGCAATCCCATGGAAGTTTCACTGGCGCATTTTGGTTTTCAATTCATGAGATGATTCTGCCAAGTTGCAATGAATGAAGGAAGTATCTCGTGTTTCACTGAGTAGTTATGGCTAATCGAACTTTATTCTTATTTTTGGCTTGAATGGGGGGATTTGGAATGACCTGTACCTTTCCATTTGCCTTATCACTTGATCTGGGTGATAGGGTTATTTGACGTCAAGGCATAACAAGTAGCTTTGGAACCATGTAATGTTGTCAAGTGGAGTTCTTCGCTTGGTTCGCATAAGGGTCCCAAATGATCTGACAATACAAACATGAACTTATTAAATTATGGATGAAAAATGAAAACAATTATCTGTGATGAAACATGAACATAAAATGACTAACTTTTGCCTCTTTAGGAGACAAGTCATCGAGATGCTCCCTAAGAGTCAAGATTTCTTCAATCACGACCCCACAAAGTTGGGAGCAATCTCACTTAGCCATGGTGAGGCGACGATCATTCCACGAGGCTCGGGTAGTACCCTAAAGCCTAAAGCGATCGTATATCCAACACTAAAAATATTAAACATATAAATATATTAGTTCAATATCTAAAATGTTAAAAAGATAATTAACTGGACAACTCACCCAAAAATTATACCTCCAAAAGCGGTACATATCCAAATATTTGTTTGGTACCCGTTCTGCTAGCACAACCAAGTTGACGATACAAGAACACCAATGAACCAACTTCCCAAGCAAACTTTCCAACATCATCGACCTTCATCAACAGCTTCAAATATGCATTGCGAACCTTGGTTCCAGTTTTATCAGCAAAGATAGTCATGCCCAGAAGACATAACAAAGTAACCCCTAACAACTTAATGTTTATTTTGAAGAGAATCAATTCTAAGATTCTTAATAAGTTTCATTTCCAAGAAACTAAGATTCTTCTAGATATGCTTTTGGGTTTCATTTGAGTTGTTTTTTACCATAACCAGTTTACCAACAATCGGCAAATGAGTGATACGATAGACGTCATTGATGGAGATAGTGATTTCTCCAAAAAGGAGGTGAAACGTGTCGTTCTCAAGTTGTCAACGCTCGATAATAGCACAAATTATCTCCCTGTCGACATGATCTAGCAATGGTCGTATACCACTCTTATAGACCATTGAAATTATTTTTTTAGCACCTCACTCAACTACCAAACAACAAAATTTTTATATTGATGCAAAAATCTCAACTCACTTCGTTCCTACATACAACAAGCAATGAGAAAAACTATTCAATGTCCAAATAATATAAAAACAATAAGTACTGCATATTTTTAAAACTTGAAAATATTATAAATAACTCCTCACCAGCCCAAATGGACTCAGAAACATGGTCATTATAATCCTCTAATATGGATGCATCTTTGGGACTACCAGGATATGAAACTTTGTTTGGTTCTTCATCTTCATCTTCATCGGAACCAGGATCGACAGAATTAATCGGTTTATCTTGACCCTCCGCACCCCTTGACCCTCTTTATCCCCCTGACACTCCTCACCCTCCTCATCCCCCTCACCCTTATTCGTTTCCTCAACCTCACGAACCACACCATGTTGACTTTTCAATAGCAATAGGAGTGTCGCTGCTTCATACACAGCAATCAAATCATTCCCCATTTCATCATTTTTCCCTTCACCTCATTTTCTTTCTCCCTCCGTTTTTGCATTTTTTATTTTTCTCACATCTATTTTTTATTTTTCTTAAAAAATGACCTTTCTCAAAGACGTCGTCATCGACCGTCTTTGAGCTAAATGAACCTCACTACTACCACCATCACCACCACCAACACAATCACCAACCACCAAAGCAATGTTTTTGTTTGTCTTTTGCCATACTAACATTTAAAACAATATGATACAATTTAAACAAAACAAAAATGAGGCATGGAGATTTACAGTATCGAAATGGAAATTTAGAGTTTACCTGACTTTGTGGGCTGGTTGAATGCAAAGACGATCTCCCACATCAACAATCGAACAAAAAGAATCAAATAAGATGGCCACGCACCAAATCAATACCAGATCGGAGAGAATCGCACACCAACTAAGCCCTATAATTGCACAGAAAGATAATCATATACCAACATACTCCAAATCGCAAACACCCCAGGTCCGACACAAATTGCACCCAAAACCTCCAACCTTTGTATCGCACAATGACAACAGAGGGAAAGAGCAACAGAGTAGAGAGTAGAAGGAGAATGAGGATGGGAAGAAGGTGAGAAGATTCAAAATTTGGGAGAGGGATAAATTGTTTTGTTTGTGATAAAAATGAAAAATTTTGATTTTGGGAGATTAAGAGTTTATATTGGCGGTGTTCTTAAAAAATGTGGTGGTGTCCTTCAGAAAGTAGGGGTTGGTGGTGTCCTTCAGCGAAAATGGTGGCGTCATTTAGTCACTGCCTTATATTTTTCTTAGGTCTTGTTCCATTCACCAAATTCGATTAGCTACTTATTACAAATTAATATTTGTTTAATGTCATACATTTGTGGGAATATATTTTAATCTATTTAAATGCACTTTTAAGGTTTTAGTCTATTGAGCATGATCCTTCAATTAGGGCATCCCGGGGATCTCCAGTTGAGGGAACCTCAGGAGAGTAACTGACTCCAACTACTCTTTATGCACGGTCGTTCCTACATCTTTTACATATTTAAATACCCATCTTTATCCTAGTAGTCTTTTAGTGCTATGTTTCAATCATGTTTTCTAGTAATAGAAAAAGTGAGCTACCATTCATGTATAATATACTACTATTACCACATCTTATAAATTTAAGAATAATATGTATGAAGGAGAAGGGTGAGTTGTAATTGATATTGGGTCAAAATGGGCGCCTGCAAGGAGGTAAGCGACATGACAAAAAATTTCAAATATTGCTAGAAGATTGTTGCAAATAATTTTGTGCTAATTATTAAAATAAGATGTTTGGTGAGGTAAATGTAATTGTTGTGAATTTAGTACCAACTTTGCTACTTTTAGTGATTTTAGGCTTATCTCATATTGAAATGTCCTTTACAAGAACATCACTAAGCTTTAGACTATTAGAATGAAGGATGCAATCAGATCAGTGGGAGCCCCTGTCAATCAACTTTCATTTAAGTGCGGGTCATTGGAGACAATATTATATTGTCCCATAAACCTATGAGGAATTACCACTACAAATGATGGCCTTCTGATATGTGTTGTAAAAATAGATTTCCAGAAGGCTTATAAATCAAACTGAGCCAAAGCGATCGCTTAAAGTGAAGCAGTAACAACACGTTTTGCCTTGGCTAAAGCGAATAAGCGAGGAAAAATGAGATTTTTGAAATTTTTATTTTTTATGATGGAAATTTTGGTAATTAGGTATATTATTAGGATTACATATTTTACAATAGAGATTGGTTCCAATTTTCAAATACTCTAAAATCCACACAAAGATCTTCATCATTTATTTATTTATTTATTTATTATTTTCAAAGCGATACAATCATTTTTCGCTCCCTGCTTTGACCTAATCCCGCTGACCTACACAAGTAACACACATGAGCCACGTACCACCGTTGTGGTGGCCGATGGCATTCCGATGCTAAAGTCAAACAGGGATTTGAAGAAGTTGTAATGTTGTAAACAAGGAATTTGTAGTGTACCTTAGCTTACCAACCTCATGTCTTATTTATAGTGCAGAAGTCCTGGTTCTACCAGGCGATGTCGTAGGCATAGTTTAAGAAAGAGATCTTCGTGGAGATCCTTATCTAATTAGGAGTTGTGTTGTAGGAGGGAAGTTCCATGTTAGCTCTGTGCTTCTAGATACGTGAGAGATAGTTCCCAATCCAAGAGCAATCCGTAGAAGGGAGTTTCTCCGTCTGGAATGTAATCCCTATTTAGGTCATTCGTAGTGCATAGTCTGACTTTTATATTTTCCTTGCTTTTGAAGCTACCGCTCTTTTCATCTTCTGATTAGAAAGGAGTGTTCATCTTCTACATGGCTCAACAAAACCTTCTTGATAATGCTTATTGGCCAATGGCCTTAAGTTTTTCGAACATGGAGTGCTTTCTGAGCCTGGCTTTGCTGAAATCCATACAAAGTTTGGGGTCCCCGAGGACCTATCATTGTATGTTATGAAGGGTGACCAGATTCCAATGTTGCCACTGGTGGGGTTCACTTGCTTACATCGTGGGATGCTTCAAACTGGAGTGTGTTTTCTTGTTCTAGACGTTATTTGGGAATTCTTGGATCTTCTGGGGATTCCTCCGGCCCAGTTGGGGCCTAATGGATATAGGATCATCTTTATCATCTTGATTAGGGCAAAGGAAGATGGCGTCCGCGTGACTCCTCGAGTAATCCAGTTGTTGACCTCTCCTCAACTAATGAGTAATGTCATCTGTAAGATGACGTTCCCGGCTTGTTTCGTGAATTTTCCCGATGATTTTAGGTTCTAGCAGAAGTACTGCTTCTCAGCCCCTGCGGATTCGAAGTATTTCTGGTGCAAGGATCGTCCGCTCGAACGAGAGTTCAGGCCACTTCATAAGTTCAACTTTTTCTCTTGACTAGTTGATCATTGTTTGTGTTTCTTCGCACAAAGGTTTCTCACTACTCTCTTTACTCTAGAGGAGCAAAACACTATGGAGATGTTCCGTTGCTTGTCAACGAAGAACGTGGTAGATGTCATAAGCGTTTCCAACTTCATTCGTAGTAGGTTGTGGGACAACTGGCACGTGGCCCCCATTGTTTACCGAGCATCGTCAGTTAAGTCGAAAGATGGGGTCCCTTTTAGGAAGAGGAAGGTTGCTAGGGCCAAAGCTCATATTCTGTCTGACGTGGACGAGTCGTCTGAAATGCTTGCTTCTTTCGTGAGTTCAAAGAGGTCTTGTGTCCGATCTGGGTTGCCTTCAGCACGACCCGCTCAAGGGGAGAGGCGTGCGAGTCTGATCAGCCTGTTATTTCAGAGTCTAATGTGTCTGGATGGGAGAAGGATTACCTGCGGTTTGCAGGGGTTGAAGACAGGTCAAACTTCAGTGATGCGCAGGGCAAAACTTTGAATGAGCGTTTGGTGCAAGTAGCGATGGCAGCTTCTTTCGGCGTTGATTCATGCGGGACTGCTCCACTGGAAGGCTTTAGTGAAGATTCACTTGAGGTTGTAAAATCTGATCGTCCCATTGGTGTATTGTCTAAAAATTGCCATGGCACATGCCAAGTTTCTTGCAGTCCGCGTTTTTCACCGTTTCGTTCCAGGCCACAACTAGAAGTGTTGGAGGGTTTTTTGGATAATTCGCTTCCTCCTTTCCCTCCGAATTTTTTCGAGCCATCTCGCACTAAAGGGTCAACTGTTCATAATAAGGGAAAGGTCGTGGAGGAGAGTTTGGGAATAGTTGCAACTACGAAGGGTGGTGCCGGCGTGATTCCTGATTCGAGAAAGCTTCATCCGGATGCGCAAATAAGCTTATTTGCACCAGATTTAGTGAGGATAAGCTCTTAGGTCTGGCACCAGGAGGTTGACGTGGAGTATGCTTCAAGGAAGCATATAAGTAGGCGTCACAGTTGGGTGATGGATTTCGCTCTGAAGCCCGAGGAGGATACGCTGAAAGGGTGTATGGATAAGGGTTTAAAGTACCTTATGCTGCATATGTCTCACTTGAGCCAGGTGGTCGTCGCTGGGATGGAAGTCGAGGTGGCTCGTGAGAGGGTATACACCATGGAGCATATCTTCTCGCACATGCAGGCGCTGTATTCTGATGCACTCTACGAAATTGAGCGGTTGTAGCAGGCTAAAGAGAAGGGGCTTGATCAGTCAACCGTGGCCATTGAGACTCAAAAGGCTCATTTGGAGATCCTTGAGCGTGATCTAGTAGAGGTGGTGTTTGAGAGAGACAAACTCAAGCAGGAGTTGAGCCGGATCCGCTGAGACGTAGAGGTTGAACAAAAATTTGCGGCTAAGGCGTGTTCTGATTTGCGGTCTCTTGCTGAAAAGAATGCTTCGAAGAAGGCCGACTGGGCTACTAAGAAGCAGCAACGGGAATCCGATGTGGAGTTTAATGCTCGAGGGGTAAGGAATGTCGAGGACCAGCTCGAACTAGAGTGGCATGAGCTCAGTGCTGTGAAGAGCAGTCTGGCCACGGTGCAATCTAAAGTTGACGCGCTGACTGGCAAGTTGGAGCTGTTGGAGCATGAACTTGCTGACTCAAAGGTGCGGGGGGAAGAGCTTCTACAGGAACAAGGCAGATGCGAGTTCCGTTGGGATGTACACGATAGGCTGGAGCTGCTTGCATTAATGAAAGACGAACATCTGGAGTGGGATCTCGATCGTTACAAGAAGATGTCGTATGTAGACTTGTTCGTTGCCTTGCGTTGTCAGACGAGGAGGACAGTTCAGGCCCTGATGCCCAGGTCGTGGTGCGTGCGGATACAGCTCATGCTCCTTCTTCCACTAAGCTTAACTCTTCTACTTCTTTACCTTCTCTTGATAAGGAGTGAACTATGTACTTTCTTGTACTCGTTTTATCTATCGTTAATGAAAAAGTAATGTCCATTTTGTGTTTGTTGTCTCTATTGCATGTTTTTCGTTTCGCCTTGTCGTTTTGCTTTGACATAGGCTAGTTGAACAAATAGGAAGCCGAGTGTCTATCTGTAGTAGAGAGCTTGACTGTTTTACATCGCAAATGACTCAGGATTATTGTTGTGTAGTCGTGTTCGGTGGGCGTGTTGCAGACGGGGATTGGATTACCCGAGCCGTGTCTTGTCCCCAAGGTAAGCTGCTTGAGGCTTGCCTTACTTATCTGATTGGTCGGCTGCAATTGCTGGTATGGGCTAGTTGCAATGGCCGAGTGTATGCATCAAAGCGTTTGTGCCGAGTCAGGCGTTGTAAGCTATGGCAAACACACTATGTAGCGTTTATTTTGGCATAGCCGTACGATCTATGTATTCGCTCGAGTGGCCTTTGCTGGTCATAGGATGTCAGTCCGTTTGAGCATGAAGACGTTGACTCATCTAGATTCGTCCTTGCGGCTGTTGTTTCGAAAGATAGCGGATGTCGCGTGGCGAGCTGCATGGGGTTCCTACCTTTCGAACCACCCAAACGATGTGGACTACATGTTTGAGGAGTAAGGAGTTGGCGACTACGCTGAAGAGCGGTAGTTACATGGTGAGCTGTCGAAGTTAGTTGGGGACTAACTAGTCTTCCACCTTTCGAACCATCTACACCCGCGTGATGAGGGCTACAAGTTCGAGTAAAAGGGGTTCGACGACCAGGATGAAAAGCAGTGGTCCCGTGGCAAGCCGTTGAGATCAGTTCGGGACTGACTAGGCTCCCACCTTCCAAATCATCTACACCTATGTGCATCAAGCTACAAATTTGGGAGTTTTCAGCAGCCACACTGAAAAGCATTTGTCCCGTAGCGAGCCATCGAAATCAGTTCGCAACTGACTAGGCTCCAACCTTATAGACTATCTACACCCGCGCAATAGGGGCTACAAGTCCATGGTTGGTGATTCAACGGGCACGCTGAAAAGTAGTGGTCCCGTGGCGAGCTGTCAGAATCAGTTCGGGACTGACTAGGTTCACACCTTCTAAACTATCTTCGCCCGTGCAGTGGGGGCTATAAGTTCAGGGTTGGTAATTCGACGCCCAGACTGAAAAGCGGTGGTCCCGTGGCAAGCCGTCAGAATCAGTTCGGGACTGACTAGGCTCCCACCTTCCAAACCAGTTACACCCGCGCAGTGGGGGCTACAGGTCTTGGCTTTGATCAAAAGCTTTCATTGTCAGTCGTCATCAGCTAGGCTTACCTGATTTGGTTCGACGATCATTGACCGCGGAGGGGGTAATAATCCTTGGCAAGTCATCGTTACCAGGCGTGATAGCGTTAATTAAACTCCCACTTCCTAAACCATCAGGGTCCATACTAGAGGGACTAGGTATCAGGATGAACCAAAAGCCATCGTCATCAGCCTTGGCTGACTAAGCTTGTCCGGTTGGAAAGAGGTTATGCCTGCTAGAGGGCGTGTGAACCTACGACCACTTGCATGGTGCATTGTGTGAACAAAATTACCTTAAATAAGCTAGTGATCCGTAGGTACGATCCGTATGTCAGAGTTGACTAAGATTGCTAGTGCTCATGCCAAGCATGTGGCAGAGTATTGTTTGAATAATAGGCCAAGCCCATGGGCTTGTAGAGGAAGAGCTAGAGTTTCCTGCATGGTTGCGATACGTGCACGGCGTAGATCATGCAGTAACACATGTACGACCTAGGGTGCATGGCGGTTGAGTATCAGTTACTCCCCCTCAATTGATGGGGTTGCATGCAGCGCCATAAATTGGACAAGCATGGTCTGCGCAGTTTCTTCGGGAACTGTCGTCTCCTCCATACGGTATTTAATGTTTGGCAGTTAATGTTGGGGCACCCGTTTGGTGAACCATCATGCCTATATAATGGTGTTTTCCAATCTTTGTAGGCACTATCTTTCGCAGATTTTATCTCTTGTAATGTTCTTGCTTGAAGAAAATGCTTTGGGTTTTCCAAAGGCTAAAGGTGGATCTCCATCTCTGGATTCTCCGAATGTTCTGACATTTGCACTGATCAAGCACGATGATAGTTGTTGTTATGCGTGGTCACCTGTTATGGGTGGGCACATAGTTGGTTCGCTGAGATCTCATAATTTCTTTTCACATCATGGAGAAGTAGTACAGATTATCTCTCAAGGGAAGAGTCAGTCGTTCACTTGTTGGTGCCTTATCGTTGTTCCTAAATGTTTATTTTCAGAGATAGCACCAACAACCATCGTCCATGCGTCTGCCCTCACCACTTCTCGATTAGCTTTGTCGCCTCGCCTTGCACTGGAAGTCGGCATCTGGGTTGAGGTGGAGTTGGACATGGCCTGTCGGAATGGGCCATTAATTCCCAAATATTCCTGCCTTCCTTGTGCGAGAAGGTGTATGAGTTCTGAATTCACCCGATACTTGTCCCAAGTTCACAGAGTGTGTGAATTGGACTCGAATTTTCGCTGGTGCTCCCGGTTGCTGATTTTGTACCACCTCAGACAATATTTGTGGGGTATGTCTGTGGAGGCGTTTGAACATGATGTTTTCATCATGCTCTTACTCAATCCAGTCTCCTCAGGAGTGGAGTCTTCTTCGGATACCTCTCGTAGTAGAACCGTCTAAATGAGTCTTTCACTTCATGTCGCGTTGTACTTAGATGTTTGTAGTATGTAGTCTTTTGTATCCGCCTCAAGGCGGTTGTTGTTACATCTTTCCAATAACCAATAGAGTTTGTTTTCCTAATTCACTACAACACAAATGCTCATTGATAGCATATGCCAATAGCGTTTTTTATAAATGTGCTATAAAAAGTAAAATTTGAATGACTTAGAAAATGAAAAATAACGCTATAGAAATCTGGCGGGCGTTTTGGCGCTCTCCCAAATGTTTTTTGTACTTCGCGACTTTCTCTCCTCTCCCCCATTCAGTACACTAAACCACAGAGCTCGCCTCTCATCTCCTTCTCTCTCGCCTCTCTCTGCTCGACCTCTTGCTCGTCTCCTTCTTGCTCTTGTTATTGCCCTAAAACATAGCAAAATCGAAAGAACACAACAATCCTTCACTCCATCTTCTTATGCAAGCAACATACCATCCTTCACTCCAAGAGACGGAGATTGCGAATTCACTCTCATTCGTCTCATTTCCTTCCATCTTTCCTTTCTCTATCTCTAAGCCAAACGAAACCAAACCATACGAAAGAAACCCTAGAGAGAGCTTTTATTTCTTTTTTCAATTTGCAAATGGGTTCGGATGATCTTGCCTTGCCAACACCGCTGGAACACAGCAGCAATGTTAATGTTTGCATCCAAATAAAGAGGTGAGCTTCGTTTCGTTTTCTCTCTGAATTTCCGTATCTACATTCACGACGTCTTGATCTGATCTTGGGAGGGTTAGGGCTCAGTTCTTGATAAAATTTCATTTCGAGAGAGGGATTTCAAGATTCTGCAAAATGGGGTTTTATAAATCCGAAACCCTAGACTGATTGACTGATTCCATTTAGGTTGGGTAGGTTTTGTTCACACTCTTCTTCTGCATCACATCTCTATGTAAAAGGTCCTCTTTGAATGAATCGATGAGCTCGAAGAAGAAGAGGGTGTCGGTGAGAGACCCATCACCAAATGTGTCGAAACAGATCCAAGAAATTTTTTCAGCTCATCATCAGCAGAAGCAGCAGCAGCAGAGGCCAGATGCTGAAACTTTAAAAGACTTTAAATTTGTAACCTTTCTCCTTTTTGTTTGATCTAAACTTAAAATTCTGTTTGTAGGTGAATTTGGTTGATTGGTTGAAGACAATGGTTGGAAATAGGAAAGCTGAGGAAGTAGTGGATCCTAAGTTACCAAAGATGCCAACTTCGAAGGCTCTTAAATGGATTCTTTTGGTTGCTCTTCACTCTTGAAGCCGAAATCACCGCACCATTCTGTGACGATTGGACCCCTCTCTCTCGTATTCAACTCTCATGTTCATTCAAGGTAACTCAACTTACAATTCTTGATTGATTTTTCTTCACTTTTCAGTTTGTTTTGCTGAATCTGTGTTTTGGATCTCTGAACATTTTTCTTTTGTTTGTTTGATTGAATTTGTATCACCTTTTGCAGTAAAGGAATTGTAGATTTAGAGCTTTGAAGGATTACATTTGCTGGTAAGTCTCAGATATGGTGTGCCTCGCCTTCATTTTGCTTGGTTTCGGTGTTCTAGGGTTCTTAGTTCTTGAATTTTTCGGAATTAGTTTTGATTTTACTTCAGTTTGTTTGGTTATTAGAGTTCATGATCTTTTGATAGATTAGTTGTTTTTTGTCCTGCATTTCACACTAGTTCGTTCTAAGATTTTGTTGCTTTGAGTTCAGATCAGAATTCGAGGTGAATTTTTTTGATAATTAGGAGCGTTTTACTTGATGTTGCGAACAGGCAAACACCACCAACCTCTCAAAGGTGTGTAATATGTACTTAGAAAAAAAAGAGTACTATGTTCTCATTAGACGGTGATCAGTCTCTTTTGTGTATCATATGACAGGTATGAATGATTGAAGAATGGTCTTGACAATAACAATGAAAACAATAACAACACTGCTCTTGACAAACGCTTCAAGACCCTGCCTGCAACAGAGATGCTTCCACGAAATGAGGTGCTTGGAGGATACATTTTTGTGTGCAATAATGACACGATGCAAGAAGATCTGAAGCGACATCTATTTGGTAAGACTTAGAATTTGAATTTGTTTTTGTAGGTTGCCCTGTCGATATTTTTGATGTCATGTTATCCTAACAGAAAGATCAACTGTGTTGCAGGTTTGCCACCAAGGTACCGGGGCGATAACCCGTCTAGCCACCAGAGCTGCTAAACCAAATGGTCAATGCTACATCTCTCCCGAGAAGGTGAGGTTTGTTGTTGTGAGAGATTCTGTGTTGATTGTTTTTCGAGTATAGGCATGTTTGATGATGAAGGTAGATGATAATTAGGATCATGCATGTGTAATTTCATTGTCATGGACTCTAATCGGCAGTTTTCAATGTGTTCTGGACTCAAAAAGTTTTAATCTTTTTTTTCCTTCAATTTTGGGTGGCTGAGGGGTTGAATTTTTAGAAAATGCATGTTTTCATTTTTTGCAAGTTTTCATCGTTTGCATGTTCAATCTCATAGAAGAATCATCAACTTGTTTTTTAACTTTCTAAATAGGGTAGTACTGTTTTCATTAGTCCTTTGAGACTTTTCATTGTGTTGGTACCAGAGTTGCAGTGGAAATTTTTTTTTTATATTGGAACTTGAGTTGATGTATCATGGATTGTTTTGTTCTCAGCTGACTTCTTTGATTGAGATTGGCGTAGAAGTGAAGGTTTCCTTTGCCTTTCTCAATCTTGTGACGAGAGGAGAGGTTTTGAGAATTGTGGAGAAAGGTTGGCCTTTTAGTTTAGTTTGATGGGTTTTGGATTTTCAGTCTAGGCATGTTTGATGATGAATGTCGATGGTAATTTGGAGTCTGCATGTGTAATTTCATTAAAATGGATTGTAATCGTCAGTTTTAAATGTGTTTTGAACTGAAAAGCTTTGGAATTTGTTCTCAATTGAGGTAATTGGAGTTCTTTTTTTATATTGAGTGGTTGAGGGATTGAATTTGCCGAAAATTCATATTTGCATAAGTTTTCATCTTTTGTTGTTTGTCAAGTTCCTAAGTGGGTTATTACTCTTTACTTTAGTCATGTGGAGTTTTTGATTGAGGTGGTACCAAATTTTCAGCGAGAATTCAGTGACAAATTTCTGAATTCAATGCATTGATATTGGAACTCGAGTTCGTGTATCATGGCTTGTTTGGTTTTCAGCCTCGACGACTTCTTTTGGTCAAGATTGGTGTGGAAATGAATGTTTCTGTGTTTGCCTTTCTCAATCATGTGATGAGAGGCTTTAAGAATTGCGGAGAAAGGTTGTTTTATTAGTTTGATTTTGATGGGTTTGGACCTTTTTTTGGGTCTAGACATGTTAGATAATGAATGTAAATGGTAAGTTGGTAACTAGGAACCTCCATGTGTAATTTTATTGACATGGACTATAATTTTAAGTTCCCAAGTGGGTTACTACTCATTACTTTAGTCATGTGGGGCTTTTTTATTGTGGTGGTACCAAATTTGCAGCGAGAATTTAGTGACAAAATTTCTGGATTTCTCAGCATTGATTTGGAACTGATTTTGTGTATCATGGATTATTTTGCTTTCAACTTTGATGATTTCTTTTGATTGAGATTGGTGTAGAAATGAAGGTTTCTTTTGCCTTTCTCAATTTGTGATGAGAGGCTTTGTGAATGTGAGGAAAGGTGGGCTTTTCAGTTTGGTTTCGATGGGGTTTGGATTTGTTTTAGTCTAGGCATGTTTGATGATGAATATAGATGGTAATTTGAATCATGGAATTTGCATGAATACTAAAGTTTTGGGAAACTAATTGTAAATCCAATTCTGTTTCAGATCTTTGGCTGGCTTAGAATAATAGGGTTTATGACCTTGTATATGTTGCAGTATAAGCTTTTCACATTTATTTGTCCATGTCATGTCTTAAGGGTATGGTACACCTTGTCTGCATTGTAGATCCTGTTCAACTTTGGTAGATACTGATGATGTTACCAAGATATTATGTGTTAGAGTGAGCATGCTTTGGTGAAAATACAGGTGTGTGTAATGCTTGTGAACTGGGCTACAGGCCTTGTCTTAACAGTGTTTGTGCACAAGGGTGTGTTTGCCTATGTTTCTATGCTAGGGTTTGTTATTGATGTCTGATGTATTCATGTTAGTTGTACTTGCACAACTTCCAGACAACCTCCTGGCATTTATTTGACCAATCTGATACATTTCTGCTAGGGCTTGATGTCATTGTAGTTTGTAATCTAAGTGTTTTCCTTTTTTTCTTGTGTAGGTTTCAGATTGAATAACAGAAGAGCTGAACCAACAGAATATTGAGGCTCTGGTTGCAGAAAACAATTTGGTATGCTCTTGATATGCACTTCCTATGTATAATATTTAAGTCCATTGTTTAATGGGGTCATTACAATGAAAAAATTGGAAAATTTTAGGGCATTTTCCATGTTTGCCTTACCTTTTAATTTCATCAGATCCATTTGATGTGCCTGGCTGTATCACTTTCTTGGAGAACATGGAAATTCACGGCGGAAACTTAATATGTTGCTTTTTGTCATATTAGTAGGGATTAGGGGAAGGGAAGTATTTTGGGTATGAACTAAGCTGTCGAGACATAAATTACTTGAGTTTACAATCACTGAAATATTGATGCAAGGTACATAGTGTTTCAGCAGATCTTGTTAGATAATACTGCCACTTTTCAATTGCATAAATTTGTTCTATAGTGATCCTAATACGATTGCCTCATGTTTGACTAACATTATGAGGACTGTTAAATCTAGATGAATATCCATTCTGCTCAATGTAGATCCTACTATTTTGTTTGAATGTGGAATGCGCACCCTAAATTGATTTCTGGTTTTGCAGAAAATGGAAATCCTTCCAGTTAATGATTTGGATGTTGCATTACACGAATTTGTGAACAAAGATGATAAAATGGCTTTCTACTCTTGCTTGCAGTACAATCTTGAGGAAACTCGTGTAAGTAATCCTTTGTATTGGGTATACTCACAGTACTTGTGAGCCTGATGTTAAGTTTATCGTGTTATCTCATGCTGAACTGGTCACACTTGTATTTCCAAACTTTGCAGAACAAAATTTCTAGTGAAGATGCTCTAAAATTTAAAGAAGAAGATTTAATTGTTAAAGTTGAGGAGTGTATGCAAGTAAGTGCTTACACTAATAATCTTAATTATGTTACATACCCAGTGAGATACCCATTATAGTACACAATGTTATGTTTCTGTTGCAGGAACGAGTAAAAGGAAGGTCGTTGCGCGCTAAAGATGGCACAGAATCCACACCATTTCTTCAGAGCAAACAGGTGGATATATCGGTTGTTGATTTGATTACATATAACTGCATATGGAATCCAAACTTTATGGAGTTCTTTCTCATTATCTTAGTTTTCCAACATACCTTCAATTTTGGTGATGTCTTTATCTGTCCAATCTTATATTAGGATACTAGAGGAAAAAGAACACGAGGACTTCAACGATCAAATTCCTGTAGTGATGAAGAAGACGTCAATCAGATGCTCTCAAGCTCAAAATCTGCCTCTAGAGGCAGATCATTTGTTACTTCTAGGTCTTCAAATGATGCTTCTCAACTTGGTACAACCAAAGCTTCTACAAGGGGGCCAGGGTAGGGGAAGGGGAAGGGGTGGTGGCAGAGCTACTGGTGGCTTAAAGTACCATAATTGTAATACATTATTTTTATTATTTGATAGATTTTGTGACTCGATGTAATACCGTTTATTAATTAATTACATTACTTTGCCTCCATTCATGGAAATGTTTAACTTTGGCACATTTAAATTTTTATTTTCTAGACATAAAACTTATGAGATGTGTAATAAAAAGTCATTTGATAGTAAAAAAAAAAAAAAAAAAAAAAAAAAATTTGCTATGTATACTTACCATAGCGTTTTTAAAACGCTATGGTAAACTCTACCATAGCGGTTTTAGAGTCTACTATAGCGTTTTTAAAACGCTATGGAAGAGGCTACCATAGCGGTTTTGAAACGCTATAAAAGCCAAACTTACCATAGCGTTTTAAAACCGCTATAATATCCCCTGAGTCTATTATAGCGCCGGCTGTCATAGCGGTTACTAAACCGCTATGGTAGCCTACCATAGCGGTTTTTAAACGCTATTAATCACAATTTTTCTTGTAGTGATTATTCCTTTATTTCCTAAATGATTGCAAATCACATAAGTCTTTAAGAACTAAAACTCTTCATTGACTATGGAAAGGGAAACAAATGACTGAAAGTAGACTAACTGTTGATGGAGAGAAATTGATCCTGACCTTGAAGTGAATTCGGGTTGCTCTTGTGAATCGTTCAGTGGACTATCGAGGCACTACAGAGGTTACTGAAGAGTAAACCTTGTAGAGGGGTGAATCTATGCACCGACGGAATGTCGGTAGATGTGTTCCTGCTTGCCATGGCCTCTCCATTTCGTCTGGCGGAAGATCATATTGCTTCTGTACCACTTGAATGTGCTATCTCTATCGTTGTTTTGCTTAATACTGGTTCAGGTTGCTCTGCAGGATGTAGTTGGATCTGGGAGCATTCTATATGTTTCAGTGCAGCGTAATGACAACTTCGTGCCATAGGTTGGTTTTCGCGTATTGTCCCTTCAGAATGGTTAGCGGTGTACTTAACGCACTGGTGAAGGGTGGAGACTACTGCTTCCATCTGGTGGAGCCATTGTCTTCCCAAGATATGGTTGTAGGTTGATGGTGCATCTACCACCATGAAGTCCATAACAGAACCTTTTGTAGCCGTGGTTCTCTGGCCACTATCGCCAACCTTATCTTGCCGATGGGAAAACATTTCTCCCCACTGAACCCAATCAGCGGGTAACTTGCAGACATTAGGTTTTTCTCCTTGAGGTCTTTATTGTTGAACGCGTTGTAGAACATGACGTTGAGCGAGCTTCCTGCGTCCACCAGAGCTCTCTTTACCTCCCACCTTGCTATGGTGATCGAGATGACTAGGGCGTTGTTGTGTGGCGCTGGGACTCCTTCGAGGTCCTTGTCTGTAAATGTCAAGGTGGGAATGGGGCTCTGAATCCTCGAGTAGCAGATGCGTCTGTCCTGATCCGGGGGTTGTGTCTGCATCTTCAGTAAGGTCCGCTTGCGAGACCTGTACGATTGGTCTTCATTCGGTCCGACTCCATGAAGGACATAAATTATCCCTAGAGTCTCACTCTCTATTTCTTTAACTGACTACCTCTGTCCCCGATTCGTTCTTGTCACTTCTCAGAGTTCAGGAATTCTTACAGCTTGCCTTTGCGGATCCAGTACTCAACTTTATACCTCAGACTCTTGCAGTCGTTGGTATTGTTGCCACCCTCCTTGTGGTATGCGCAGTACTTGCCATTGTCATGCTTGGCGGGGTCTCCCAGTTTTCATGGAGTTTAGTACGTCTGACAGACTTGAATTGAGGGGTGTCATAGTTCTAGATCCAACGTAGTTGGATGTTTTCTCTGACCTGGACCGACTAGGTTCTGACCAGTTGTCACTGCATTTTTTATTGCTTCATTCTTCGTCCTCACGTCTCTTTTCCTCCTTCTTGTCATTAGGAGCAGAGGGTTTCTTCTCGCCTTCGACTTCCCTCTTTAAGGTTCTCAGCTCCTCCAAGGTAATGTTCTTCTAAGCACTCTTGAGGAGCTATGTCATGTCCATAAGGGGCTTTAAGGTGAGGTTTTCATAGAGCTTTCCTTGCTTGAGGCCCGCAGTAAAGGCTGTCACAGCCGTTTCGTCGCTGCATCCGTCAATTAGAGTTAGCACATTGTTGAAGTGTGTGACATACTCTCTGAGAGTCGTAGGACCTTTACTTTAGAGAGAGTATGTAGTGTGGGCCTTTTCGAAAATGCTGGCTCCCAAAGAAACATGTCAGGAACTTCTTTGCCAGTGTCATGAAGTAGTCGATCGACCTCGGCGGAAGAGTGTGGAACCGCGTCAATGCTGACTTCTTCAGGCTAGTGGGAAAAGTTCTGCACATCACAGACTCAGATCCTTCTTTGAGGGCCATTACATGCTGGTAATGGCGTAAGTGGTCGAATGGATCGGTGGTTCTATCATAGAAGTTGAGCTTCGAGGAGTGAACTTCCACGGAAAAGCCTCGTTCATGATCTGATCCACAAATGGTGGGACGGAGAGGCAGTATAGTACGTCTTGGTCGTTCGCCCCTCTGCGGAGGGGGTTCTGAGGGTCGAGCTTCTCTGCCCTAGCAGCAAGCTCAACGTTAGCCGCGCAACCCCCTAGTCCAATGAGAGCTAGCGGGGGCTTGGCTTTCGTGGGAAACGATGCTAGTGAATAGTTAAGTAGCGCCAAACTGATGCAGTAATTTTCTGCTCCCTGCTTTGACCTAATCCCCCTGACATGCTGACCTGCACAGCAATGCACGTGAGCCACGAACCACCGTTGTGGTGGCCGATGGCACTCTGATGCTAAAATCCGACAGGGGTCTAAGGAAGGTGTAATGATGTAAACAAGGAAATTGTAGCGTACCTTAGCTTACCGAGCACATGTCTTATAGTGCAGGAGTCCTTGTTCTACCAGGACTTCGTAGGCGTAGTTTAGGAATGAGATCTTCATAGAGATCCTTCTCTAATTAGGAGTCATCCTGTAGGAGGGAAGTTCCCTATTAGCCCTATGCTCCTAGATACACGGGAGATAGTTCCCAATTCAAGAGCAATTTGTAGAAGGGAGTTTTCCTATGTGGAATGTACTCTCGTATTTGCTTCCTAGATGGAAGCAAATAGCTGTTGTAGTTGCCCGTCCGAAGCTGGTCTTCGAGATACTTGCCTTAGTAGGACTTACAGGTATTGAGGATAGCTGTGAGATGTGTGGGCCTAGCATGTTGTAAGAGTTTGGGTCCGTCTAGTGGACTAAATTGGGCGGGCTTAAAACCGAATTGGTTGGATCAGTGTTGGGATGACGCTGGGGCCCGTATTTCCTTGAGATCATCATGACACGTGTGTGGCTCAGGGATGTGACCATTTTTATGTATCATCACAAAGTATTAGCATACAACTATATTTCTAATTTGATATATGGTAAACTTGATGCATCCGAAAATCGTCCTCTTGTGAGTTTGACCTCCAAAACAATTATTAGACTGCCAAGGACCACCTTTTTGGTCGCCAAAGGCTCTCTGATGCTTAATTCAGTAACTCTGTTGGAAGAAGGATGTAAATCTAGACCAAACTCAGTTAAAGTTGCATACCTTTGTCGAATGTTCTTTTTACTTTTTATAATGGTTGTGATTAACTCTTGGCGTGACTTAAGCATGTGAGGCGCAACAGAAGGAGATGTTTTTGTAACAATCTCCTCCTTAATGAAGATACATTCATGGAGGCGTAAGTCCCTCCACGATTCTTTCTTGTTGCAACGTTCTTCTTTATTATTAGAGAACGCGTATTGGGCCTGGACTTGGGCTCTGATTTATCTGGGCTTGGATTCGGGTCTTGTTTACGTCTTCTTACTGGTGGGCCTAGTCTAGGCCTCTATAATTGGCATCATTCTTCCTAGGCTTTATGACCTATCCCAATAGATCGGGCGTTGTATTCTCGTGATGGGTCTTCATGCCACGTGTATTGTCGTGATGATCAATATATTTTGATGTATCATCAGCTACTCCCCCCTTAGTTAGTGGGTATCTTCAAGTATCCACTAACTGTGTGGCGATTTTGATTTTTGATTGCAACATTACAGCTTGGTTAGTGTTCTTGTTATCTGTTGCTGCTTTTTTCTCTCCATTGTTCCATCCGCCTGTTTGTTTTGGCGCAATTTCTGGGATTTTATGCGGTTGTCACACCTTGCACGTTCTCCAAGAACGATCCTTTCGATGCCTATTCCTATAAAAGGGAGAAGCTTTGTGTTTGCTCTATTTCCTTCTGCATCTTCTCGTTTTCTGATTATTAACCTTTTAATTCCTTGCATTCGTTATGTAGTCATGTTTAACTCTTTCAAATCTTTTTTCATGCCCAAGAGGGCAACACGCGTGACTCTGGACCGCATTCGTCATGATTACTCGTTGCCAAATGATCTAGAGATTGTTCAACCGTGAGATGGTGACATCCTTATCGTCCTAGGTCTGGATACATTGCTTTGTATCCAGGTATGTTCCATTCTGGTTTCAGGCTTCCGGCTCCTACTATAATCTGGGAGTAATTGAATCTGGTTGGAATTGCTCCGGCTCAACTTGTCCCTAATGGCTAGAAGATAATGATTTCAACCTTGGCGAGGGCTGTCTCTACCCGCATCCTTATGAATGTTAGGGTTTTGCACTCCCTGGTGGGGTTTAGCGTGGACCCTAGTTGCACTTGTCATCGGCATTCTCGTCCCTGCTTTGAGGACCAGCGAAAAGAGTATGTTGGTTGGTTGAGGTCCTGGTTCTATGCCTCTCTTTTTTCCAACCATTTTAGGTTCCGCGGGAATCGGATTCTATGATCGTTCCGGGAGCCTAAGAAGGTTGAGCTGTCACTATCTTTGGAAAAGTAGGAGTTATGTCGTCGGTTTTGTGATCTTCCCCGAGTATCAGTAGAAGATTTCCTGACTACCGACGCCATTGTCCGTGGTGTTTTGCTTTCACCGAGTAGGGCAGGCCTCGCTTCTGAGGTTACTATTGCGCGCGCTGGTGATGTAGGAGTCCTTGCTTTTGTTTTTGCTCGAGGTCGTAGGAACACTCGTTCGATCTTTAGGAAATGGAAAGTTCCTAGGCCTCCTAGCCTCTCCAAGATATCGGTCGTTAGTTCTAGCCATGTCTCAAAGAGGAAAAAACTTGCTTCTTCCGTCCTTGAATCCGCCAGGACCCCCTCTCATCTTGCCCTTCTTTAGAAAGAAGTTCGTGGTTTGTGGGATGATTCTTCTGTCCGTGAGGGCAAAGACGTGAAACCGAGTCCTCGAGGTAAGTAAGAATGAGGTTTCTCGTCCTCTGGATGACCATGAGAAGAAGCTTGTTGCTTCTTATAGCTTGTTGGATTCTACCAGTTTCTCGATTGACAATTTGCGAGTTATCGAGAATAAAATGCTTCAGCTAGGTGTTTTGCTGTTGAATAATCCGAAGGGTACTAAGACCTTGGATGACTTCGAGTATGATCCATCAGTAGAGGATCAAGTTGCCGCTCGTTCTCGAAACCACTAGCTTACTGTTTCTTTTGTTGTGGTTGGGACTTCAGGATCTCTTACTTCTCCTTCTGCATCTCGCCTTGCTTCTTTTGTCCTTAGAGAGACCTTCTGGCATTCCAAGGCTGATGTGTAGGATAGTGCTCGCAATCTTATTGGCGGCTGTCACGAGCGGTTGGTTAACAAAACTCCTATGCATGTGCTTCAACCACGTCGTCATATTGCCGACGGCCTCCGGCATCTTATGGAGGGGATGACACATCTTACTTATGAAGCCGTCATGGGGTCAGACTTTAAGGCATCTCGTGACCAGGCTGCAAATGTTGAGCGGAAGCTTTCAGGACACATTTTGGTCCTTTCCCATGTTCTTCATCGACTGAATTTGTTGAAGGCACGGTGCACGGAACATGAGAGGGATGTGAATTCTGTGCAGTTGTTGAGGGAAATTGAGGCTACGTGTGATGTGTTTGCTTTCGACCTTGAGACATCCGAGGTGGAATTGGGCAGGTTGAGTTCCCATCTGGATTTTGCAGAGAAAGAGTTGTCCGACCGATAGGCCGAACATGACGAGGTTGTTCGCTCTGCCAATGAGTGTTTTGCCAAGCTTAAGGCTGCTACTGTTTGCATCGTTGAGCTGAATTCCAAATTAATTTAGACCAAGTCGGCGGTCGCTGCTAGACTTGCCGATGTCAACAAAGAGTTTGCATCAACCCAAGTCAAGCTATCGAATATTAAAGAGAAGTTGAAGGCAGCGAAGGCTGCGGATTTTAAGAGAGTGGTTGAGGGTTGCCATGATTTTTTGGACTTCCTGGAAACACAAGGTTTGAACATGTCCCCCTATCGCAGCCTTGCTGAGCAGGAGTTCGACGATGTCGAGGAAGTTATTTCGGATTCGATGGGTGATCCGGATGTCGAGGAGTCTGCTGACCCTATGCTTCCTGAAGATGTTGTTCATGACACTGATTTCCCTTAGTTGTTGTTTTCTTCTTTTTGTAATCTCATTTTTTTAGAAGATAAATGGAAACTTTGTTATTTCACATTTTTGTGTCTTGTATGTCTAGCTTGTTTAGCTTTTATTTATGTTATTTCTGGGAGATTTCCGACTTTGGTCGTCTGGATTTTCGTGGGTGGCTTCGATACTCGACATTCTAGTCATATGGAAGCTGTGGTTTACGGAATCCCGTTTCTCATTCGGTTTACGATGTCGTACGTTACAGTCGACATAAAAGTCTGGCTCTTATGTCCTAGTACTTTATTACTTCATGGTTGATCAGGCTAGAAGTTTTTATGTCTGACTTGTTCATCCAGCATATGTATTTGTTTGCTAAATACTCTAGCCATGCTGAGTGTTCTCTCAAGTCTGTTTTAATCTAACATTTTATCCTAATTAGATTTTGGTTGTTTCAAAATTGAGAGCAAAAGACTTTATTGATAATATTTTTTCAAGTGCTCTACATTCCATGATCGAGGTATCATTTCGCCCTCTTTGTCTTCCAACCAGTATGTTCCTGGTCTGTTGATTTTTTTTACCCTGTAGGGTCCTTCCCAGTTTGGGTTAAGCTTGCCTGCGCCGGCCTCTTTCGTGTTTAGTTGGACTTTTCGTAACACCTAGTCTCCGACGTTAAAGGTTTGGATCTGCACCTTCTTGTTGTATTACCCTTCCATGCGCTTTTGGTAGGCTGATGTTTTATTTGAAGTTGCTTCTCATTTTTCTTCAAGGAGATGCAACCCGATTATTAATGCTTCGACGTTGTCTTCGGCGCGAAATTCTTTGGTTATGAATGTTGGCATTCCGATTTCTACAGGTATCAACAATTTTGATCCGAAAAGCGAGTGCGAAAGGTGTTTCTCCTGTCGAAGTTCGTTTTGTTGTTCTGTATGCCTAAAGGACGCCAGGTAATTTGGACGTCCATAGTGCTTTCGCTACCTCCAATCTTCTTTTGATTGCCTAAAAAATTGTCCTGTTAATGACTTCGACTTGCTCGTTTGCTTGTGGATGAGTTGGCGCGGAGAAGTGTTGTTGGATATTCATGCTCTTGCATAACTCCCTAACCTTTTTGCCTTCGAACCACTACACCAAAAGGCCAGTTTAGCTACGCCGAGCTGGCCACGGTTCTAAACCGTTGGTTTATTTGCCACGGCAAAAAACCGTAGCTATAATTACCAACGGCTTAAAACCGTGGGTAAAAAAAAAACTGGCCACGGCTCAGAACCGTTGGTGTATTTGGCACGGCTAAAAATCGTGGCTATTAGTAGCAACGGCTCAAAACTGTTGCAAAAAAAAAAATTTGGCAACGGTTCAAAACCGTGGCTATTAGTAGCAACGGCTCAAAACCGTGGCTATACTAAAAGCTGGAAAAAAAAATTGGGCGGGCTATTTTGGCGCTCGACCTTCCCTCCACTCGACTTCCATCGACAAACCTTCCCTCCACTCGACAAACATGCTCCCTCCACTCGACATCGACCTTCTCTGCTCCCCTCCACTTCACTCGAAGCTCCTCCTTCCCTGCTCCCTCCCTCGACTCTACTCCAGTCGACTTCCCTGCTCCCTCCCTCGACTTCCCTGCTCCTCCCTCGACTTCCCTCCTCCCTTCCTTCCCTGGTCTTCCCTCCTTACTCGGCGTCTTCAACCTCCAAACCATTTGCAAAATCGATCAGCGACTGCAACCATTCTCTCGTACAGGTACTCTCTCTCTCTCTCTGTTTTCTTTTTGATGAAATTAGGGTTCCTGAATGTAGAGTGTTTTTATTTAGAGGTTTTGAATCTCTAGGGTTCCTGAATTGTTTTCTGAATCTGTAGGTTTTATTTAGAGGTTTTTTGAAATTAGAGTTTGAATCTCTAGGGCTCAAAACCGTATGCCTGATAAATTCCTGATATAATTTAATTTTTTGAATCTTTAATTTTTGTATGAAATTCCCGATATAATTTGAAACCAGGAAATACATCTCAGGAATATAGATTAAGAGTAGAAGTAAGTCATTGCTAATTTATAAATTAGTTTAAAACAGTAAACCTACTATGATGGTTGACAATGGCTATTATGTGTGACTGTGCACCTTAAGCAAATCTCAGAGAAAGAACAAAGTTTCGAGTTATTCTATAATTATATCCGAAAAGCAGGTCACCTTGTTCCAGGATAAAGTTAGAGTGTGTCAGCCCATGAAGAGAACTAAAATCTGCTGCACCCTAATAATTTTTGTCTAATACTTGTTGTTTCTTGTTTGGCTGAATTGTTTAGTTTCTGAACGATTGTTGATATAATAGTAGTAAGTATATAATCAGAGATTTCAGAGTGCTCTTTATGGTGTCCAAGATGTATAGATCACCACCAAGGAATAGTAACTGATTTTGAAGTATATAATCCCTTGACATTCTATGCTAATGTCTGTGATTGAGTAGTGAAAACACTATTAAATCATATTTTTTGGATCACTATGTTTCCATAGAACAAGTAATCGAATAGGCGTTATGAGCGTCCATGTCCTCGAGATGGTGCAACAATTGATTAAATGATCTACTGATATGGCCTACGCATGCAAATTATGGCATGGGAGTGACATTTAGATTTTTCCTACTCAATGACTCAACAATGAAACTTCAAGCATGGAGTGTCATTTGATTTTTTTTTTTTAACAACTTTTGCAAAACATCCTCAACATCAATGTAGCTCTACTATTTCTGTGATTGACTCACCTTTTTTCCAATAAAAATATGCCTTCGACAAATGCTTTCAAATTGAGAGTTATTGTTTGTGTTTAGATCACATGTATGTACTATGTTTTGAATTCCTTTTTGAACTTTGCAAGTCCCAAATGGCCGACCACAATAATATTGTAGGGTTTATATGTTCCTTTACACTATTAAATTCAGAACAAATTCATTTATTTATTTTTATCTATTTAACATAAAGAATCCTACAAAGTGATATCCGCCCGAGTTCTAAATTCGTTTGGATCGATAATTTGACTTAAAATTGTACATCTTTCATCAATCTTCAACTCCAATTGACACCTATGAAAAATTTGATCCCATGATCTATCCAATTTCATGTCATATATTTATAACATGTACATATGGTGATTCCACACAAACATTCCTTCATTGCATCATTGATCTCATTAGAAATATCATTTCGGACATTTTCTAAAGTTTTCAATTATACAAAAAATGGATGTTTACATTAAAAGTTTACTTCAACAAGGCGTAAATGCATAAGCCTTTATTATAAATGTTGTTAGTAGGACTTAAAAGTTAGAGTGTGTAAGACCATCTTTCATGTGGGTGGTATTACTAATGAATATTTTCCAAATATTTTGTCTTTGTTTCTTATTTTGACTTTTGAGTTGGGAAAGGGAAGCTTTGTAGCTATGTATTCAGATTGGCTTTTCCAATGCTTTATAAAAATCTATTTGTGGTGATATGTTGTGGAAGGAAATTATCTATAAATGTGGTGTATATAGTTGTTTCTTATTTCTTTTTGTTTGATAATGGTTAATATCTATAATGTCATTGATAGAAATGGATAGTACTCGCGGCAATCTCTCCACCATTGATGTCACTACATCTACAAATGATGACAGTGAAGTTAAAAAGACCATACAGTTCAACCTCCACGAAAACCTCCATCAAATTCAAGGGTTGGCACCATGTTACTGACAACTACAAAGAGGATGTGTGGAATGGCCTCAAGGTGAGATTTTACATCATTGATTTTCATAATGTCTTATTTTATTTTCAACTTATATCTCAATGGCTTATTTGCAGCGTGAATACGACATCCCAAATTATGTGAAAAGGAGTGTGCATTTGAAAATGCCTGAATATTATAGAAGGTTCAAGACATATCTTAGGAAGAATTATTTGGATAAGTATCCTACCATTGAGGAACAAGAGAAGCATGTTCCAAATGGTGTAAGAGAGGAGGATTGGAAGGAGTTTGTTCGCTATGAGAGCACCCCTAAAGCGAAGGCAATTAGAGCCCAAAATGTAAAAAACAAAAAGGCTTCAAAGTATGTATGGGGGGGGGGGGTGGCCAAAATAGTGTTGCAGAAGTAGAGTATGAAATGGTAATTGAGTTTCTAGCTACTAGTACAATAATAACCATTTAACTATATAGACTGAGACTAATCTTTCAAGTATATAGGTTGAGAAGAACCCTGATGGGGAACCAGTCACACGCACTGACATATGGATTGCTTGTCACACGGGAAAGTATGGAAAACCCACGCATGGTGCTGAACTATATATGGTATGTGCCCAATGATGTCTTTTATACACAATTCTTAATTTACTTTGTAGTTGTTTGAATATTATTTGTGTCCTGATTTATTTTATTTTTTCATTCTTTTGAAGGAACAAGTTAAAGCAAAAAAAGCCGCCTTGCAAGAATCTTCAACCCAGGGTACCACTGACCTCACTATTGATGATGATCCTCTAAGCCAAGTGTTTGGCCAAGAAGCGAGGGGACATACTCGTTGTGTTGGAACCACCGTCTCTAAAAGGAAGTATGATGTTGCACTTCCCGCTCGTTCATTGCTTTTGGATAAAACATTGGAAGTAAAAAAATTTAGCGAAAAATATGATAGATTGGAAGAAAATGTTAGATGGATACGAGAGAGACTTGAAAGTGGAACTAATGTGAGACCATCAACAAGTGAGGGAACACAAGGACGGACACAAAGAACTGAAGATACACCGTCATCCCGTGCACAATCGACAAGGCAACCAGAAAATCCATTACCTCCATCTCCATTACCACCATCTCCATTACCTCCATCTCCATTACCACCATCTCCATTACCATCATCTTCTCAAGGTGTTGCGAGGTTTCCTTCTCCAAGCAATCCTGTTCCTTCAGTGTCAAGGACTTACAAAGTTTGTGATTGGGAAAAGAATGTCATTGCGATAGCAATAGAGGTTGTAGATCCTATCCATCGATTCTCTTGCGCTTGTCATGGATCATTGAACCCTGCAACAGAGATCAGACTTTCCTTATGCTTCAAATTCAGGACTGAGGTGAAACTTTACAAGAGTGATAAAAAAGGAGACATGATGGGGGATTTGGACGTTGGTGATTTCTTCGTATGGTGTAAAAATCATGTGGAACTTGATGATTGATAGTTACAACTATGTTGGAAGCAATGTAATGGTGGCAGCAAAAGAGGAGCTGAGTAAAATACACTACGGGCACGTGATTGTTCATTTTAAGGTAACTAGCTGAAGCTTAAGTGCAAGTATCTATATAGACTTAAATTATGTTTGGGAACAGTTGTTCAATTTTGCCAACAGTTGTTCAATTTTATTCCTTGAAGTCCCATTCTTATGTACATTCCCTGAAGTTCAAATCTGTTGTTTATGCAGTAAGATCGAGTCCTCGAGTTGTATCCATTTGTGAAACAGCTCAGGTATGCATATGTTCACTCATGTCATTAATAGATCTTGTTTAATCAGAGAATGATAGTGTATTTTTCTGCTATTAAAGGAACTCACTAATACTCTCATTTTCTCTCTTCTCTTCTCTTTACTTTCTTCTTCTTCAGAGAATTTTCTACAATGGCAGCAGAGGCACAAATCTCACACCCTCCAATGGAGCAGTTGCAGGACTTGGACTACTGTATTGATTCCGATCCTTCTTGGGATGAGAATCCATGGAACCATTCTCTAACATGTTGGCACAGATATAAGGCCTCAATATTTAAAGTCCAGTTAAGTACCATTCCTAAGTACCATTTATCCTAAGTAACATTTACTTTTGTTGTTGGCTTACTTTCAGTATCTGCAATGTCTGACTTATTTCCTGTTTTACACAGTTGGAAGACTTATTTCTTCCTTTGTGAGTGAAAAAGGAAAATTTATTTTTTGGTGTTTTGTTTTTGTAGCTTCATATCTAGGCTTTCCAGTTCCAGATTCTAGAGGAGGCAAAATTTGGGAGTTGTTTTTATCTTCCTGATTTGAAGCAAAGGTAAACATTAAACAAAATTCTTTTGCAAAGCTCAGATCTGAATAGTCCCAACATGCATGCTTTGATCAAGTTCACTCTATAGCTGCAACATACCAAATAATTCTGCATATATAGTATGATAAATAGAAGTAGAAGTCCAATCAGTTTTGTCCAGGTTCTGAAATATCTGTGTTGCTGGTACAGGTGGAAAGAAGTAAAGCATGACAACATTGTGACATGGTTAGCCTTTTGGAACGATCCAATTAATCCAAAAGAGTTCAAATATGTCTTCTTGGCTGCTAGCAGTTCATTGAATGGTCAAAGTGACAAGGAGAAATATGAGAAGGCAAGGCTACTGAAGGTATATATAAAACAATTTAATTTATGCTACTCTTAATCATTATCTCTTGTAAACTATCCTTTCTAATGTAATTCTGACATGTTTCAGGTTTTTTACTTTGGAAAAGTGTTAATACAGGCTTACTCTTAAAAAAAAAAAAAAAATTATCCACGCGACTAAAGCGTAGTGTCTCTAGACTTAAGCCTTATCTGGTTGTTCTTATTTTGGTTTGTTGTCTTTGCAGGATGACGATGAGGCAGAGACAGTGGGTTGTTGCCCACTTAAAGTGGAAAATGTTGAACTGGTTCCTCCGAACAAGTTACAAGTAGATGGCAAATTTACAATCTAAGATTCTTCCAATGCTGTTTTGGTTCTGTACGTTGACGAGTAAATCATTTGTGAATTTGAGGCTTTTAATGATGGAAGTAATGTTCTAATTTTTCTGCTTACAATCTAAGATCTTTTTGATAAGCTTGATACCAACTCTTTATGCATGCTTTTTGTGGGTACGATCTGCACTATGAGCAGCTTCATTTACATTTGAATAATGAATGATTGGTCTTATCACTTATCAATAATGATCTCTCAACAGATGGATGCTCGTAGCCTTTCAATGGAAATAGCTCCTCTAATTATGTGGCAGAAGGAGCAGAAACCAGACTATTTTGGTCATATTTGCCAACATTCATCCAAAGATCCTTCAAAGAAGTTTGTGGGTTTACCCCCAACTTATACTGCATGGGACACACTGTCAGGTGAGTAATGCTATACACTATTAGCCATTATATGCTTTGGCAGTTGATGAGCAGCATCAGTTAAGGGTTAGTTCATGATTTTATTATTCATTTTGAAGCATGAAATCCTCTGATGAGCATTTTGAACTCAATAATCAGGTATTTTGAACTCAAATTAGAATATATTTTCTCCAAGTAATGTAAGATATATTTGATAAACAGAACGGTCTTTATTATTGGTTTGGGTTTTGGGTTTTGAATTCCACAAATTCATTAAGGAAAAAGTTCATCTGTCTTTCTCCGTCTTGCCCCCTCCATCTCTATCCTCATTTCTTCCACGCTCACACTCTCTTATTTCAGTCTCAACCGACCCTTTTTTCTCAAATGATGGTTTTTCAAACATATACTGTTTCTTGCTCCTAAAGTGTGACTGTTATTCTGAATTGAGTTGTTGTATAATGGATTTTGGATCAGATGAGTATTCATACAGCTGAACCATTGCCCTAGTTGCCTTCCATCTTTCTTTAATGATTTTTTTTTATGGTTGTTGCAGGTTCACATTGTACAGACGTGCAACGCAGGGAAATGTCAGCCTTTGCATTGGGGCGGTTGGCACAGGTTAGTTATTTCGAGTATTCTGTTGGTATATTCTGTTAGTGGTTAGAAATGCTCTATTAGAAATGTTGCAAAGACCTCTGTGAGGTATTAGTATAAATAGGAGAATGGCAATAACAGGGTATTCATTCATGATATCAGACAATGTACACTTGAGCAATTGCTCATTAGGAGACTAAGGCCTCTCGAACAGCCTTCCTCATTCATTCATATTACATTGTAATTCTGTCTGTGAGGTGTTAGTGCTCTGTTATTACTGTGAGTGCTCTGTTAGGAAGGATGACAGTTAGATGTCTGTATGTCTGTTAAGAATAGCTGTTAATATATGTGAGAGTAGATGTCAATATGATAAGTGTTATAAATAAGAGATCATTAACAGAAAAGAGTCATTGATTGAAAAGAGATAGGCAGTGCTTAAAATGCTGAATGAGATTGGAACAGTTGAAAACATTCCTGAATTCATTGAAGGTGTGAAAAACAGGTGAGGTTTTGTTGTCTTTGCAAATGGTGTCTCATTAACTAATGTGACTGAACTAGTGCCACTGTGCAATTTGATTTAATTTTTTCTTGACCCTTTATCTTGGCTTTATACAGGAAAAGGAAGATGTCAGGTTTTGGCCACCGTGTATACAAAAATTATGATCCCCGTGCAAAGGTCATAAGAAAGATTGCTGATGAAGTATTTTCAATTGTCGGGAGGGATCCATTGATTGAGGTGTTTCTTTTTCTCTATACTTATATAATTCTTTTTTTTTCTCTATACTTGATATAATCCTATCTACTTGCTTCTTTAAGTGATCAACCAATTCTATTCTCTTGAAATGAAGCAAGGTTTTGTTTAATGCTTATTCAGATATAAGCAGTTTCTATTTCTAACCTGCAAACTGAAAGTGTTTATTTACACGTGCTCGAATCTGGATACTTAATGCATGTAAATATACATTATACAGATATTGGAATAGCTGAGAGATGTTAAAACACTCATAATTGGATTCGACAAAAGGTGAACCAATAGCCATGACTATTGATGGCAACTGTAGTTATTATATTTTTCCAGAAACTTCAGAGAAAATGTTAGTGGTTGTGTTATTATATTTCTTAACTTTCAACGTGTCAAATAAGGAATTGGATAACCCAGATTCACTTACATCATAAGATTGAGTATTGTTGCAGGCACTGTCTTCCATATTATGTTTTATTTGTAACTGTTAGTGGTTGTTTCCTGACAGTGTTGCCTCTGAGATCAAATCTATGCTTGATGAGGCAAAATCAAAACTAGAGAAAGACAGGTGAGAAAGAGATTTACATGTCCAACCCTTTCTGAATTACTTGTATAGATATTAGTTCAGCTTCTCTAGGTCTTTGATCAGGCGTTTTCCTTCATTTTGTTGCTCTACTGACAGGCAGAGTTTTGTGAAGGCACTTTCAAAGAGTTTCAAAGAGGTGGGTTGAGTATACTGAGGTTTAATGCTCAATGTAGATTGTTTAACTGGAATGCTTGAAGATTTGGTTTAATGATCATATGTGTTTTCATGAATGGCAGTGGGAATATTCCCTTAAGAATGAATCCACCAAATTCCAGACTGTTTATGACCAATTTTGCAAGGAGAAAGCATCACATCATCAGGCTTTTAAAGGTAACTTGCTGTGAACTTAAAGTACTTTCAGAGCAGAGAACATATTCATACACATTGAGCTGTTATCTTTTATGATATTCAACTGAATGATTGGGATGATAACAGGCCTAGCTGTTCTATGGTACTACGAAATGTAAATCTCTAGATTTAAGATTTGGAAAGATGTTAAATGAAATAGCCAGTATGTGAATGGAAAGGTTAATCCCAGGAAAAAGATGTTAGATAAAATCCTGATTGAAACAAAGTCAATATATCTTATGTTGATTAGTATTACTGTATTAGTTAGGCTTTGCACATGAAACACAGTTAAGCAGTTTCTAGAGACCACCATGTTCATTCTCTTACATATAATAATGTTTCTTGCCCTATGTTTTCTATCCTTACATAAATATGACTTACTTACGGTGTCATAATTTTGTGTACTCAGGATCCTTATTTGCACAAGGAACTCATATCGGTAGTCCTATATAACATATTCAGGCCAAAGCATAGGTAAAATTTTTAAATTCAGATGAGGGAAGATCTAAATTGTTTCCAGATTATGTTATTCATTGTGCTCATAGTTCCAAATGTTGTGGCTATGGGTTTTGGCAGAAATATTTGGCAAATTTGAAGAAGAAAAGGAAAAGCTTTTCATCCGTTACGAACAACAAAGTAAGGAGTGGATTCAGTTCACTTGTTCCATTGTCCTAGAAACAAACTATGCTTACATTTTTAACTCAGAAACTGATTTTTCTTTAGGGAAGAGAGAGAAGGCTATGCTATCTGAACTGGAGAAAGCATGTGCAGATAAAATTGCTGCAGCTGAGGATTCTCTGAAGAAAAAGAAGCAGGTAAGAGTTGATATATATCAGAACTCTGCATAGAAGTATAGTTGCTTTTCTTCCTTCTTTCACCACCAATGTGTAGCTAATTTGATTTTGCTTTTCTTCCTTCTCTCACAACCAAAACATATGAGATTTGATGCATCGTGAAACAATTTGATACTGTTGAGTTAGGTGAAAAGAGGAGATTATATCAGCTATATGGAATTGATGACATTGTACTAATATCTCTCAATACAAGGCAAGGCTTTAAAACGGGGAGGTGTTCCATCGTGAAACAATTTTATTCTGTGGCAGTCTGTAAAGACATTCCTGTTAGGTGCTCTGTTAGTCTGTAAAGACATTCTGTTAGGTGCTCTGTTAATTAGAGAATGTTCTGTTAGATCCACTGTTAGTCAATGTTAATTCTGATTGCTATAAATAAGAGTTAGCAAAAGAAATAAAGGATTCATTCTTGTAAGAAAGTATTTGTACATTGAGCTTTGCTCAAATAGGAGAGTGGCAATCTCAAATACTGCCTGATACATATCTTCTTTTTCATTGTAATCTCAGAATTCATTCTATACACATTACATTCTTACTGAATCAGTCTTCACTGAACATATAATCTTTGCAGTTGTTATCAACTTGTTTGTATCTTGAAGAATTCTTTTGCTTCCAGGAATCACCACTCTGACATTGAAATCTGGTGTTGAAGTGTTTGGAGTCTCAATTCCTGCAGAACATCAGTATAAACAGGTAAGTTCCTATCAGTTAACTATTTAAGTTAATTATTAGTTGGGTTATTGTTTAAAGTTAAAGGCCTCTTGAACTGGCATTTTCATAACTTAGTAGGATTTGTTTTCGTTCGGTTGTTTTTGTTATGTTTTTATTTTTCTTCTCCATTTGTAAAGTGATCCAGTTTTTGGGATTGCAAATGATAGGTGTAAATAAAGTAATAATTAGCTAAGCAGAAAAAAGAAGAAAAAACTGATAATTGAATCAGTTGGAGACAAAATCTATAGTCCACATTTCTTTGTTTTTTAATGTTTTTACGAGTTCAGCTTGCCTTGGGCTAGAAACAGCTACCATTACTGGTAGATGTTATGTTTCATTATCAGTTGATATTTAATTTAGACATGGAAATAGCATATTCTGTGACTTATAGCTTGTTTGTGTTCATAGATGTGCTGGGCGCAAAACTTTTGTAAGCTTGTTTGCTTAGATTTCTAGATTTCTAACTGTTTGCTATTTGTTTATTCAGCACTAACATTTACTGTTCTCTGTAGTTTATATTACTAGTAATAGATGATTGCTTATTATAATTAAAAATCATTTCTTGCATATATTTAAGCAACCTTAAAATGCAGTGTGGTTCCAGCATTCAAGTCTGCAGCTGAAGATCTTCTGAGTTCATCTACCCTTTCAGCACTGGAGCTGCTCGCAAAGGCACTTGCAAAGACAGCTGTAAGTGCTTTAAAATTTATTTTTTTCACAAGTGAAATAAGCAAAATAAGAGTCTTAACTTGAGGTGTGGCTTGTGCAGTGTTAAAATTTATCTTACAGCTGATTGGAAGGGTGCTGTGTTTGATGTGCCAGCTGAAGAGCTGGATGCATTTCTTGCAGGTATACTCATGCTGTATTTACATTATGGTTGGTTAGCAAGTCTGCAAGTGGTTAACAAGTCTGTTAGCAAGCTTGGAAATCTGGGGGGTTATCTGTTAGCAAGTTAGCAAGTCTGGATGGTTACACAAAACTGTTGTGGCATTGTTGCTATATCAATGCAGTGCTGTCTTGTGCTTTATGGAGAATTATAAAGGCATTAGGAACTTTTAGGAACTGATATAAGTAGGGGAGTCTGTAACAGAAAGCATTGATTCATTTTTGTAAACACATTGTACAAGTGTAGGAGATTGGCAATCTCGAATTGTGCCTAATACATTCTAGTCTATCAGACCATTGTAACCTTTACATTCCAATCAAATAAATCTTTCCTTCCTGTGAATTCTTTGTCTTCCCTTTCAGTGATTCTCTTGATAATGCTTGATTGCTGAAACTGCAATATCATCTTCCAGTATTCTCTGTGATTGCATTATCAGTTTGAAATTGGATTGTTCTAATTCTGCAGCAGCAGCAAAAAAAATTTAAAATTTTTTTTGTATTATATTATTTTCGCAACAAACCAGATTTCTTTTTTTTTTTTAATTTTGTTTTAACTGCCAACGGCTTACAACCGTGGTCGCATCTTGCCACGGCTGCAAACCGTGGTCTTTCTCCATCAGTTGCCACGGCTTAAAAACCGTGGCCATGACTTGCCACGGATAACAACCGTTGCTATGATGTTTGCCACAGCTTCTTTCTCCATGTTTAGCCACGGCTTAAAACCGTGGCCAGGTTTAGCCACGGCTTAAAACCGTTGCTATTTTTTTAGCCACGGTTTACAACCGTTGCTATTATCCATACCTTATCACGGCTTAAAACCGTGGCTATTGTGGCCACAGCTTAAAACCGTTGCTATTATTCTTGCAACGGTTTAAAACCGTGGCTAAATGCTGAAAATCATCACGCCTCCTCGATCATAAAACCGTTGCTAAAATGTTTAGCAACGGTTTATAGCCGTTAAAAGGAATTTCGCGACGCCTCTACAGCCCACGGCTCTTAGCCGTGACAATGGGTTACCCCCACGGTTTAAAACCATTGCTAATGGGGATTTTTGGTGTAGTGAACTGCCTCCCATTGTCTGTAACGATTACTCTTGGGATCTCGAATCTGCATATGATGTCTTTCCAGAAAAATTTCTCAACTTGTGCTTCCCCTATCTTTGAAAGGGGCTCTACTTCTACCTATTTGGTGAAGTAATCTACTGCTACGAAGAGAAACTTCTTTTTGTCGGACGCTGGGAGTGGTCCTATGATGTCCATTCCCCATTGTGCGAACGGCCAGGGGTTGCTCATTGAAATCAGATTTTGTCCCAGTATGTGAGTTTATGGGGTGAATCTTTGGCACTTGTCGCATTTACAAACTAGTTTCTGAGCATCCGCCTACATCGCTGGCCAATAATACCCTCATGTGAGAGCTTTGTGGGCCAATGTTCTTCCCCCCGGGTGATTCCCGCATGTGCCATGGTGTATTTATTCTAGGACGTATTCGACATCTCCTGGTGCAAGGCATCTTAGTAATGGGTTCCTGGCAGACCTCCTGTACAATTTGTCATTGACCAATGTATATCTTGCTGCTCGATTCCGTATTTTTCTGGCTTCCATCTTATCTGTTGAGAGCTCCCTATTTAAAATGTACGCCAGGATTGGAGTCATCCAATTAGCTCATTGGTTTACGACATATGCTTCTTCTGATTGATTTTCCAGTATGGAGCTTCCTTGTGTCATGACGAGTGGGTTGCCATTATTCTTCGTTGTTGAGGCTTGTTTAGCTAGCTCGTCTGTTTTTTTGTCCGTGCACATTGTCGAATGGTAGCATTTCGGAAGCCTTTCATCAACTCTGTGGTTCTCTGAGGGTAGGCTTTCATTCGAGCGTCTTTTACTTAAAACTCGACGCTTAGTTGATTGACCACCAGCCTGGTGTCCATAAAGACATTAATTTCCTTTATTCCCAGGTGTTTTGCTAACTGTAGCCCTGCTATCACAGCTTCGTACTCAACTTCATTATTTGAGGCTTAAAAATTGAATTTTATCGTCTTTTCTAATGCAATGCCTTCTAAGTTGTATAAGACTATTCCGGCTCCGCTTTTTGCCTTGTTGGTCACCCCATCTCAACGGAGGATTCATCATTCAGTGATCGATTCGGGCTGTTTTATTCTTCTTTTCTTATCCTCGAGTTGGTTATTGCTTCCTGTGAACTTATCTATGAAATTCGCTAATGCCTGAGCTTTGATAGCAGTTCTAGGGGCATAGGTAATGTCAAATTGTTCGAGTTCTATTTCCCATTTTACCATTCTTCTGATAGGTTCGGTTTGTGTAATACTGGCCGAAGTGGTTGTTAGGTCATAATCGTGATCGGGTGTGCTTGGAAGTACGGTCGCAATTTCCTTGATGAAACGATTAAAGCGAGCGCTAGTTTTTCTAGGGCCGGATAGTTGATCTATGCATCTGCAAGTGTTTTCCTGATGTAGTACACTAGTTTTTGCACCTCCTTTTCTTCTCGTATCAGCGCTGAACTCACCGCGTGAATGGACACAGATAGGTACATATACAGTGTTTCTCCTGTGTTTGGTTTTGTTAGCAGTTTCGTGATTTCCATGTATATCTTAAGGTTTTGAAAGGATCTTTCGCATTTGTCATTCCATTCAAATGTCGTGTTCCCTTTCAAGATTTTAAAAAAAGGCAGACACTTGTCTGATGACCTGGAAATTAATTTGTTCAGAGTTGTTATCTTCCCATTAAGACTTTGAACACCTTTTATGTTGGTCAGTGATTGCATGTTGAGAAGCGCTTGTATCTGCTTTGGATCGGCTTCAATTCCTTGCTGGTTGACCATATACCTGAGGAACTTCCCTAACTCCACTCCAAAAGTACATTTCTTTGGGTTTAGCTTCATCTTGTATTTCCGAAGCTGGGAGAAAACTTGTTCAAAGTTTGTAACATGTTCTGTAACATGGTCTGTTCTGCATGAGCTTTTGACGAGCATGTCGTCGATATAAACTTCTATCATTTTGCCGATTTGATCTCTAAACATCTTGTTTACTAATCGTTGATACGTTGTTTTTGCATTCTTCAACCCGAACAACATTACTCGATAACAGTAAGTCCCTATTTCCGTATGAAATTTTTTTTTCTTGGTCGGGGGGTACATTTGTATTTTATTATACCCGGAGTACGCGTCCATGAAGCTCAACATCTCATGCCCGACAGTTGCATCCACTATTTGGTATATTCGTGGAAGTGGGAAGTTGTATTTGAGATAGGCTTTATTTTGGTCAGTGTAATCCATGCACACCCTCCATTTCCCATTCTTCTTCTTTACTAGTACCATGTTTGCCAGCCAATCCGGATAATGAGATTCTCTTATCATTCCTGCGCTGAGCAGATTCTTCGTTTATCGCTTGATTGCGCTCTGGGGCCACCGGTTTCCTTTCTTGTCGAATCGATTTCTTATCTGGATTCCCTTGGAATTTGTGGGAAATGATGGATGGATATATTCCCACCATATCCTTCATTGTCCATGCAAAAATATCTTGGCTATCTTTCAGCAGTTGGATCAGCTTCTTGGCGAGTTCAAGTTAGACTTTTGTGCCGATTCAGACTGACATTTTAGCTTCATTATCTAAGTAGATCACAACTGTTTCTTCTTCCGGTTGCCCAGTGTTGGGTCGATCTCGCGGACTGGTTGGAGCCATATTGTCATTTGGAGAATCTGAACTTGTTTCATCGGATTTTTGTGGAGACTCTTCCACTCGTTACGGTAATTGCTATTTGTGAGGAGTCTTTATAGCCGCAAAATGACTCTCCCAGGCTACTGGTTGGTCTCCTTTTATACTTCCAATGCCATTGTCGGTATGGTACTTCACGCATTGGTGCATAGTGAAGGACATTGCACCCATCTTGTGTATCCACAGTCTTCCAAGTAGCATGTTGTATGCAGCAAGAGCGTCGACGACGAGAAAATCTTCCATTAATACTCTTTGCTTCCCGGGTTCTCTCGCTTCAACTGGTAGTCGGATCATTCCTATGGGGTTACATTGCTCCCCACTGAAACCTACCAAAGACTGATTGCTTGGTGAGACCATCTCAGTGGTGAACTGCATCCTTCGGAAAGTTGTTAGGTATAATTGGTTTGCCGAGTTGCCGGTGTCGATCAATACCCTTTTGCTTTCCCATTTAGCCATCATGACTGAATTACTAAAGCATCATTGTGTGGGAAATTAACTCTATTAGCATCTTCGTTCGAGAAGGTTATTATAGTACTTTGCATGTTGCGCGAATTGTTATTGGAATCTGATCTTTGTGCGTCAGTCTCTGACTATGCGCTTTCTGGATCGATTGGATTGCTCTTTTTTTCCGCTTGTGCCATGCAAAACGTAGATCATTTCCTTTGCTTTCTCCCTTGAAATGATTGTTTCGCCCTCGATTTTGAAAAACTCTCTGAGTCGTCCTTCTTCAATATGGCATTCAATTTTGTCTTTTAGGCTGCGACAATCTTCGGGATAGTGGTCGTAGTCGTTGTGGAAGAGACAATGTTTGTTCTTGTTCCACTTCTCCGGATCTCCTCTCATCTTCGGTGGCCATTTGACATCTTCTCTTCTTGCCATTGCTTCAAGAATCTCGCTTTGGCTTGATGTAAGAGCCAAGAATGCTCTTTCATATTTGGTCTTCTTTGGATGTAGACTTTTGGATGTTCCCTGATTGCATCTGTAGCTATTGTTAGCCCGATGTCTCTTAAGCTGGGCGATTTCTTCTTGAAATTTGTTGTCTTGTAAGTTTCGGATGATCCTATCTATCATTTCGATCACGTTGTCCATCTGAGCCATAAGCATCTTCGCTCGAGGATCTAAGGGGATTCCCCATGACATCAGAGATGTCTGAATTGTTACCTGCTGGAGCTTTCTTCCTGAAGGAATGGTTGTTTCGATGGTTGTCTTTGGATTAGTACTGGACAACATGTCATATCTATTATCGTCAGATTGAAGATTTGCGAAGTATTCCATTGATTTTCTACCAGGTTGCGTGAGCATTATCACTGTGAATCTTATTTTTAGAAAAGGAAACGCGTCGTACCCCACGGACGGCGCCAAACTGATGTGTCCAAAAATCATCCTCCTATGTGTTTGACCTGCAAAACAACTGTTAGACCACCAATGACCACCTTTTTGGTGGCCGGAGGCAGCTTAAGTCGATAACTCTGTTGGAAGAAGGATGTAAATTTAGACAAAACTCAGTTAAAGTTGCATACATTTGTCGAATGTTCTCTTTACTTTTTATAATGGATCATGGTTAACTCTTGGCATGACTTAAGCATGTGAGGAGCAATGAAATGAAATGTTTTTGTAACCGTCTCCTCCTTAATGAAGATGTGTTCGTGGAGGCGTAAGTCCGCCACGACTCTTTCTTGGTGCAACGTTATTTTATTTATGAGCGAATGCGTATCGAGCCTGGACTTGGGCTTAGATTCGGGTCCTGTTTACGTCTTCTTAGTGGTGGAACTAGTTTGGGCCTTTATAATTGGCCTCATTCTTCCTGGGTTTTATGAGCCGGTCCAATAGATCGGGCGATATATTCTCGTGATGGGTCTTCATGCCACATGTATGGCCGTGATGATCAGTCTATTTTGATGTATCATCAATATTAATATAGGAAAATTTGTATGAAAATTATTAATTACCTAAATATCTTCAAATAAATTTAAAATTGTTTACTTATAATTTATTTCTTACTTTAATTGGGCGACTGAATTGATTGAGGATTGTAGATGAAATTTTATTCATTATTATAGTGTGAATTATCTAGGGAATTACATGACTAATTATCACTAATATAACTATATAACTTTAATTTGCTAGTTAAAATCCTAAATATAAGTAAAATGGATTTATTTGCATATTATTACGATTCTTTTATTACGTTCGCTTAAAGCGATAAGTTCTTTCTACAAAGACTCCAATTTAATTAGCAATTTATTTATTGGGTGGAGGCATACATTACCACTGCAAGATACTCTATAAATTAAAGTGGATCGCTCAAGGGTGTCCTATGTCGCCTTATTTTTTTTTATCATGGTGATGTATTTATCAATTCTATATTATTTTCCAAGCTTAGCAACAAGGAGTATAGCCTTCATCATTAGTGCAACAACCCACAGATCACTCATCTTTGTTTCGTAGACGACCTTTTTGCCTTCTTTCAGGGTGATACTGCCTCATCAAAGGGTCTTGCATCTGCTTTGGACATATTCAGGAGAACAACCAATCTTCAGGTAAATGTTAACAAAATTAATCTTTTTGTTTCATGCATGGATTTGAATGTGCTAGCAGATATTTCAACATTTTAAACCCTTTTTGACTGCCTTAGAAACTTTACTCTCTCTGGCTATCTCCGTGTGAGCCTAAAAAATGTGGAAAACATGTGTGTCACATTACCGTTGCCTAGTTTTAGGTGTTGAAATTGGGACTATGGTGGGGATGATGAGTTGATCCTCTCTCCTTGTGAGTTCCATGTTGATCTTAGCTTCACTATGTGAAATTATTGGTTTAGAGCCAAAGACTCCTTTTTTCAAAGTCTTGGTCTATTAACCAAAATGGATGGATAATTAAATATTAGAAATTAAAAAGCATTCCAATTGCCCTTTTATGACCCACTTAGTTTTCATTTACACTTAAAGGACACTAGATACACATAACTAAATGAAAACTATATCATCTAAGCTTTGTTTGAGCTCAAGATTTGGAAAAAAAATCATATAATCATGTTAAAGTTTCAGTCTGATTGAACACATGTGCCTCGATATACGTATTAAATGTGATATTGGGGGTTTCTCTATCATAATCACAAGGTAAGCGTGGACCCACCTTGGGTGAGAAAGGCCAACCAGTGCCCATTGTCCAGGACTGCTTGAAGAAGATATCCTTATACAATGACAAATACAGTTGATCACGACATTTAATGGCGCAGACCTCAACATGCATTTCAAGGAATGATGTCGGAATAGGCTGAAACTTTGTCACGTTGTTTCTAGCGTTTATTCATAATTTTTCTCAAAATTTCACCTCAAACATCTTTATTTTTGTAGTGTCCTAAAGTGTAAACAATAACTTAGTGGGTCCTAAATTGGAAGTCCAAATTAGGGTTGAACAAATAACCGATCAAATCGACTGAATCAAACCAAATCGACAAATTGGGTATGGTTTATTTACGGTTTCGGTTTGGTTCATTCGGAAACAGTTAAGTTCGGTTCGGTTTAAAAGTAAAAAAAAAAAAAAACAAAAAAAATCCGAAAAGTCCAAAACGATCAAATATTATGTATAATAGAAGATGTATTATTTGACTTTCAAAAACCACTTTCACATTGAGTAAAATAAACTTACTTTACCTAGCTCTGCCTATAAAAAAAAGGCAACGACTACTCCACAACACCATAAGTGTTTTCTCCCACCATTTACTCTCCCACACCACCTACTTTCTTTCGAACACCACCATAATTTCCCACACCACTTATATAAACAAAAAACCAACAATTTTCCCCTCCCCATTCAAATTGAAATCCTCCCTCCCACATTCAAATCTATTCCCTCTCACATTCAAATCTATTGCAAATTCGTCCCCGCATTCAAATCTCTTGCAAATCTTTTCCCTCTCCCTCGAAAATCTCTTCCCTCTCCCTCAAAATCGAAACCCTGAAATATCGAATCCCAAATTGCAACCTCCCCAAAAAATTTCAAAAAAACAAAGTAATCAAATGGAAACTTCACAAATATTTTCAATCATAAAAACAAAGTAAACTTCAAAATAAAATTGAGAAATCACAAAAAAAAACTATTGTTTGCCTGAGACAACCACGCATTGTCTCAAGTGAACAAAAAAAAAAGTTGCTGAAAATTTCCTATTCGCCCAGAACAATGCGAGGTTTTTGCAAAAACTCGCATTGTTCTGGGCGAACATAAAATTTTCAGCAAATTTTTTCGGACAAAGTTGCGTGACTTTAGTAAAATGACCATAACTTTCTCATTTTTAAGTGATTCATATTGTGTTTATTAGATAACTTAGAGTACTACAATTTTTTTGTTTGATCAACTTGAGAATCGGTCTCGATCGAGCACATAAGTTGGCCGAAAGTCATGGACACTATCCCGTTTTCATTGCAAGACAGATTTGCATGACTTTATTAGAATGACCATAACTTGCTCATTTCAAAACATTTTCAAGTGATTCAAGATGTTTTTATTAGATAACTCAGAGTAATACAAGTTTTGTGGTTTTATCAACTTGAGAATCTTTCTTGATCGACCATATAAGTTTGCTGAAAGTAAGCGACGCTATCCCGTTTTCATTGCGGGACTTTAGTAAAATGACCATAACTTGCTCATTTCAAAACATTTTCAAGTGATTCAAGTTGTATTTATTATATAACTCATAGCGCTACAATTGTTAAGTTTTGATGAGCTTGATAATCGATCTATATCAAGCATATAAGTTGGCCGAATGTCAAGGACACTATCCCGTTTTCATTGTGAGATAGTTTTGTGCGACTTTAGTAAAATGACCATAACTTGCTCATTTCAAAACATTTTCAAGTGATTCAAGTTGTATTTATTATATAACTCAGAGCGCTACAATTTTTATGTTTTGAAGAGCTTGAGAATCGATATATATCAAGCATAGAAGTTGGCCGAATGTCAAGGACACTATCCCGTTTTCATTGTGAGATAGTTTTGCGCGACTTTAGTAAAATGACCATAACTTGCTCATTTCAAAATATTTTTAAGTAATTCAAGTTTTATTTATTAGATAAGTCCGAGTACTAAAATTTCCGTGTTTTGATAACCTTGAGAATCAATCTCAATTGAGGGTTTAAATTGGTCAAAATTGTCCTATTTTGCATTTTTTTCATTTTGAGTATGGGTTTCTCTATTAGGTTATGCATATTTATTTGGTGGTGTGGAGTAGTCGTTGCAAAAAAGAAAAGGTTTTACTTTATTAAAGTGGGGTTGGTGATTGGTTGTCTCGAGGAAACCATAGTTTTGACTTGGGATATTTTTTTTTTGAAAGGCGAGCTAGGTTTTTAAGGATCCCATAACCTATCAACTGGTCAACACCCATTAGAAAGTAACCATGCCGCAGGTGAGATTCGAAGCTAGGACGTAGGGGACAAACCCACAAAACCCTAACCACTGGCCATAACACCATTGGTAGACTTTGGATTTAATGACCCTCTTTCTCTCTGTATCTTATTCTCTTAAATCAAACCATGTCAAATCAAATCACCTTCCCCAAATCAAATTAAAATAAAGCTCAATCTTTAGAGAGACAGATCAAAGTTTCTTCACCTTCCCCTTCCCCAAACTCGGTTTCGTCATCTCTTTAGAGATTATGAAGAGTATAAACACTACATCAAATTGCATATTTGTAACAACTTAAAAAATAGTAACACTTTTGCGCTATTACAATCCACCAAAAAATTTCAAGACAAAACTAAATTTAGTCAACAAAATGAAAAATAGCTACAAAAAAAAATGATACAATAAATTAGATCACCATGAATAGCATCACTTGTAAGCCCATACTATTTGTGGTGATACAATTATTAAATCACTTTGTTTGTAAAAATGTGTAAAATTATTTTGTGGATTATTATAGCTCAATAGTGTTACTATTTTTTGGATTGTTACAAAATTGTCAATTTGGTGTAGTGAAAGTAAGGATAAATTCCTTAGTAGCAAAAGCCTAGAAAACACCAGATGAAGAATGGATGCAAGACGGGACACCATGGCCAGGAAACAACTCTCCATATTTATATATCTAGTTTGTGTGGTACAGAGAGATAATGAAAGATGTGGTAAATCGAAGGCTTCCTTTTGTCTTCTCAGTGGTGTTTTGAGTTTGTTTTAATGTGAAGAAAGAAAGAGGTCATGGGTTACTTGAACCATCCAACTGTGTCATTCCCTCCCTTTCTCTAGATGTTATAATTATGTTTTTCTTTATTCAGTTACATTGTAAAGATATAACAAACCGACTAAACTGACAAATCGATCCGAAACCAAATCACCCGATTCAGTTCGGTTTCCAAAAGCTTCGGTTCGGGTTCGGTTTGAAAATTTTGAAACTGAAAATTTCGGTTTGGTTTGCGATTTCTTCGAAAAATTGAACAGTCGGTTTTGTTTACTACCCTAGTCCAAATGTTTATTTTGTTCCTAAACTTCCAATGCCCAAATAAATGTTTGTAAAGGCTCCGACTTTTTTACACCACCATTTTCCCCTCTTTGACACCATGACCCCTTCCTTTCTGTTTAATATCACCACAATTTTTATCCCATAGCACCACCTGCTTTTTGACACCACTGATATAAACCAAAAACTATCGATTCTTTCTCTCCGCCTATCCCACTCAACAAAACCAACCCTCTTTTTCACTTTCTCTTAGGGGTGGGCATCCCATCCCGCAATCCCGATCCCGTCCCGTCCTGATCTAGAATGGGATGGGATGGGATGGGATGAAGATTTTCAATCCCGTCCCGAGCTAATTTTTTAATATTTATTATGAATATTTTTATTTATTTATTTTTATTCATATAAACTTACAGATGACTGACAGAAACTCATGGTGTTTGCAGTGGTAACAGAAATGTTACTTCAAGAAATAAATATTCATTAAGCAAGAGAAAGATAGCAGACTGTTGCTTGAATTCCCAATAAAAGTGACTCCAATTATTTAACTTACAAATATTGATAATACCCAGGTGAAGATGAAAAATAAAAATTAACTGAGTAATACATATTCAGAAGGGAACATTCAGGGGCGGAGCCAAGAATTTGAGATGCCTCGGGCTGTAAAAATATTTTTTTATAATTACAATATATGTATTGATGGTAAACCATTATGAATATGTTAGAGCATCGCCAATAGGTCTATATTTCTTCCCTAACAAAATATGAAATGTCATTTTGTCAAGGAACCATGAATTTTGTTTCCTACAGTAATGAAATTGTAAAATCAGTTGGGAGGCCATCACAGCGACACAATCCCATTTATCATGTCATTTTCTAAAAGTCAGCCCACTCGACTTCATTGTTAGGGGATTTAGTGGCTACCCTTATATTTGCATGTCACATCTATATCTAATTATAAGAAAGTTATTTTTCACGCTCTTATATGATGATAATCTTCGCAGCAATCACAGGCAGCACGCTGATCCAGTCTCGTCCCGATCCCGTATGAACGGGATGGGATAGGGATGGGTATATCTCGTCCCATCCCGTCCCGTGCCCACCCGTACTTTCTCTAAACCCAAACAAACTACATCGAAGACAAAAAAGAACTCGAAAAAACTCAGTGGTTGATACCTCTCCACCACCACCACATCCATCGACGCCACCACTCTCCTCTACCACCTCGCCCCTTGTACCACCAACACCCAAAATCCCACCGCATCGGCTTCCCTACCAGCATCTCTAAACCCACCATGGAAGTCGAAGTGAAGCTCCACCTTGCAGACTTGGAGATGCACCAAGCACTTTTTGACGCACTCATCGATGTCGTTGTAGAGCTCTCCTCCAAGCTCACCGCCCTCCGCCTCCGCTCCTACAACAACGACTCCCTTTATGTGCTCTCTCAAATCCAAAATGGTTCTCGTCAATGGAATGAGTCTTGTTGAGGAGGATGAACAAGAGATGGACCCCACCATCGCTGCCGCCAACCACCCCACACTGCCATCACCCCTTCCCTCCTTTTTTCCTCCTTCGGTCTCGCCTCTATGAGTGTGG